>JARKIB010000030.1:0-600000 GCA_029378385.1 Mycena metata
TTTCTCTTCGTCGTGGACTAACACCGTAATTTAGGCGTGGTATAAACCGCAATCCCCGACATCACTGCGTTCAGCGCCCCACTAGCCAGGCTCGCGGGCAGCCGTGGCGAGCCGAGGCTAGCCGGGGCTAGGCCGTGGCTATGTATGGCTATGCAACCGGCCTTCATCAGCTAGCCGCACGTCAAGCTAGTTAAAGGTAGCTGATGGATCGCCCGCGTAGCCAGGGCATGGGGAGCCGTGGCTAGCCTCTCCCCCCTCACCTCGCCAGACCTCGCTTCCCCGCTGCCCCGCCAGGGATATCATTGTGGACCCTTATTATGACTCTCTGACTGCCAATACATCCCCGGCCTCTTTTGCATCCCTCGCAAATTCCTCGAAAGGCCTGAGTCCCACAGCCGAGTCAATCGGAGTCATCAGCTTTAAGTTTTTCCCTGCACCGATGGACTGCTTCTCCCGGACATGCCGCAACGCTGCATATGATGTAGCCTCCCCACTTTTCTTTCTCTCCCTCCTCTGAACTCGCACGCACCGATGTATGACCCCGACGAATATGATCCGCATCCTCGCGGACCTCGCGTCTACCTCCATGTGAATAAGTTACCCGAATGAGGCTAATTTACGGAATTCCAGCCCCAGTACCCCGAACCCCGCGGGGATGCATGGGCCAGAGGATTCAGAGTCGTCCTTCTGCAGTCTGGCAACCTAAATTAGAGGGGAGAGAGGCCCCCGGTCACTCGGCCCTAGGTCGGTCCGGAATAGAGTAAAACTAGGGCGAAAATTTCGATTTTTGGGTCCGGGATATAGAGTAAACTGCCCCAAAATCATCAAGGTCGGTCCAGGATAGAGTAAATCTGCTGGGCTGGAGATTTTTTTTGAGCTCGACTTTGACCCAGGAAGAAGCCAAACATCCACAGGGAGACGTCAAGAGGGCGCAGAAAGCGTTCAGCGAACGCCAAAACGCAGTCGGCAACGGGGGAGGCGCAAAAAGGGCACGGGAAGGTGCGACGGCCAAAAAAAAAAGCGGCAAAATGGGCGTGGGAAGAAAATTCGGTCCGCTATAGAGTAAAACTGCCCTCAACGGCCAAATTTTCATAGAGTAAAAGTCTGGGTTCTGGCGGACCGACCTAGTAGGTAGTGACCGGGGGCCTGGGAGGAGTTTAGTCCAGGTTGCGCTAGCTCGGCAATTTGGGGCTGTGTTGACTAACCGGAGCTAGCCACACGCGGCTTGATCGGCTAGCCATACGTTAACGCTAGCTCCGGTTAGGCGCCATTTGGCTAGTGGGGGCCTCTGAACGCAGTGCATGGAGCCCGCCGTTGAAGGCCAAGTCTAGCCCAGAGCCGACGCGAATTACAGTTGGATATGGCGCTGGTGGAGGCTACGCCTTCCAATTCGTCATTCCTGAGGGCGTAACATCCGATACGGGGTTCCTAAACTCTTCGTCTCCACGAAGTACTTGGAAATGAGTCACGTCGAACAGCCGGCCGGCGGCGGATACGGTGATTGGCAGGCGGGATTCTGCAAATTATTCATTCCCTTTGGATTCTGATGCTCAAGCCGAACACCTTGTTATCGATGCCGAATATGGAGCACAGTGGATGCCGTTGTAACCATGTTCATTTAAAGAATCATGCTGTACGCGCTTCGTCGCCGCCGCCGTCCCACTGATTGACTGTTCGCTGAAAGACACTTGAACTCGGACGGCCCCGCGAACGCGAAAAGCCTGCGTGGGTCCTCTGGATTCCTTTGACTGGCCACAATCTGGGAGTGCGCCGGATTCTGGCCGCATGAATTTTCGCCCATCAAATGTACCGTCCGGTTGCCGACCGAAACTGCCGGTACCTACAATTTTCGCTATTCCAATATTACGGCTCAACAGTCGCATATTACTACTTGTGGTCCCATGCAATGCTTTCTGCAAAGGGAAGACATACAACGGCCTGTTGTATGCTGGTGGACGCCGGGATTTTACCTGGGAGGAGGGAACTTCTCCCGAACGCCAGCCCATCGGTTCGGTGTTGTTAGTCCCACGAGGTTCTAGCCGGATGTTCAGCCATTAAATCGGGCGGCCAGTCTACAATATGTTGAGTCTGTGTGCTCGCCCCCCTGGAATGATTGTGTGTTCCGTCGACATCTTGTGGTATTTAATGTATGGATAACCACCCGTACAGTACTGCTTGTTTGTCTTCGGTAAACTCGCTGTTCATGTTGTGGACCTCGCGAGTATAATATATCCCCCCCCCCACAGTAGCCGCTCTTGTCACCTTAATTACATGGCATGTGACCGTCCTCGACACCAACACGCGGCGTTACGTGTTACTTCAAGTTACAGTCGTTTGCATAGTCCGTGATGATTCCTACTTCCCGGGCTGGGGGCGGCCAGAAACCTCTGTAGGACTGGGAGTGTACTTGAGATCATCTCAGAGGCAATTTTGCATCGTGCACTGCCGGTACCGGGATTCCTGGTACCATATTCCTGGTACCATATACCAGGTCTAAAACACGAATAGCCATCAAGCGAATGATGGCCCGATCATGACATGTAAAAACTCTTTTGTCCAAATAAGGACAAAATGAATGTAAAAGAATACGATTATGGGGAGGAAAGAATACGGATTTGGGTAAAAGTGCGATGGAAATATTAGAGAACCCGGTCCGGTCCGTACTTGAAATGGTCCAATTTTTCCGCAGGCTATACGGCAGCGTTCACCCAGTGATCGTAATCGGCATGTTTGCGAGAACGGTGCATAATTCACTTTCTTTCTCCCTCACTTTTGAACTTTTCCCTCCGGAGTCTTCCGGAATCGATTTGTGGCAGTAGTTATCCATCTCCATGTGAATTTTCCAGGGATTGAAGGCCAGGACGGTATAGAAAATCGGTCGCCCGTCCATCAAACCCCGGTTTTCGGACAACAACTGTGGGAACTTTGATAAAACGGGTGAAAACCCCTATCTTCTATAGTTGCAGGTCCCGGCGCTTGTTAACGCTCGCTCTCAACAGAGGGTACACAACCACTCTCTCTCTCTGGTTTCCCTCTGACATGTGCTTTTTTCTCACCACCCCGCTTTACCATCCCTCCACCTCAGGAATGGTTGAAGATGAAGTTGAGCATGCACATTGAGACCGTAATAACTTTTAATTTCTGGCCTGGTAATTCGTTGATACATGATAGCTCACCACCTGCAGCCTATGTAGTGTTGTAGTGTTGACTGAGGGCAGTAGTTGGAAGTCGACTGTGAGTACGGGTCTAAAATGAAAATTAGAGGTATGTTCTAGTATTGTACGGTGTAAATGATACAGAGTGGGCAGTGGTGTTTCAGCCACAGAGGAGTGTGTTTAGAGTACTTTACGACATAGGCCGGAGGCCCCCCCCTTCTGTTGAATTATGAACACCAGCATTAAGGAAGTTGTTGAGAGGTACAAGTACTGGATGGGTGACTGAAAGCCAGGGTACCAGGGATGCCCAGAGGGCCTTGGTAATACCAGGTCCGGAAGACGAGTAACCATCACGCCCGGCATTGTTCGGCCATGACATATGAAATTCAGCTTGATAAATAAAGTCGAAACTATAATAAATGAATCCGGATCTGGGTAAGGTTGGTGGATAGGGTTAGGGGTAGGCCGAAATATCTCAATTCTCACGGGTGAGACTGAGGCAAGTAGGCTGAGGAACGAGGCCGCGCAAGACTCGCAAGCCACGAAAAACAGGTATGAATGTGTGCTATAGATCTGGGAAGAGGTACCAGGGATGCCCAGAGGGCCTTGATAATCTTCACTCCTTCCCTCAATTCCGCCGGCATCGGTGAACTTTAATGGTGACTTATGCAAACGACTGTAAATATCAGTTGGAGCTAGGGTTAGGGTTTCAAATACACCTGAGCACCCTTCTCATCGAGTCTTATCGAGCTTTACGAGCACTCACGCCTACACACCACTTCCCCTTATTCGAAACCATATTTTATTCCACGCTTCTACGACATTCTTGGTACCTTGAACTTCTTTTGTGGTTTGCACAGGTGAGTGCACCCATATTCCGGACAACCGACCCGTTCTTTCTGTCCACCAGCGTCAAACTCACTACTGCGATATCGATGACACGCTCGACCCGGCGGGGACACTCATACACGTCGTTCTCACCCCCTCAGACCCTTATCGTCGCACGAGGCGCGGACTCCATTCCTCCGGAATCTGAAAGTCTTTAGTGGCGTTACCGAGTGTCTCTACTGACCCTGAGTGTTCTTCCCGCGCTGTTGTAGGAATCACAAGAGCGTGGCCGGGCACGAAGCGCCCCACGACTTCGGTCCACTTTTTTTTTTCTTTCTTTTCTTGGAGCGTTTGGTGTAATGATTTAAACTCAGTCTGCAGAAGCATTCCAAGTCATCCGCTTCTGTTGCTGCTTTTGAGCCAGTCATGCCGGCGAATGAATGTCGAGGAGTTTGTAAATTTTGAATGGGATACCGTCGATTCCAGCGGCTTTCCCGTTGTTCGAGAGTCTCAGAGCGGTCCCGACGTCGTCTGCAGCTATTTCTTCGTCCAATTTCTTGAACTCAGTCTCGGATAGGCGTACATTGCAATTCTGGAGAGTAATTTCCGTCGCCATAATTCTTCCATATTCATTGGGTACATCCCGGTATTGAACAGATTCATGGTAGGGCCCACACCATCTGAGCCATGTGTTTTGGTCGGCTTTCGTATTGTGGGATGTCGGAATTTGAGTTACAGTTCAATAGCTCATAACGCATAAGCTCGGTGGACCCCCGAGCCCTATGCATTATGAGCAATATGCATTGCGGAATTTGTCACATAATGTGACATCATGACATTTGGAGAAATTGTGAGGGGGAATCGGGATGAAAATTTCGGAGTAGGGTCGAATTCGGGGGTAAGAATGGGCGGGAAATCAATATTTGAAGGTTCCAGGTTCATACGAGTTTAGGTTGTGGAGATATCGCAACTTTGATGGCTGAGCCGAATATTTTCACCGATTTTTTTGACATTTTCCCTGAAATGAACGCATTCATTAGAGTGTTTTTCACAAAATTTTGGACCAGACCCCTCCCCCCCTCGTGGGAAAATTTCAAAAATAAATCGTAAAAATTCTGAAAAAAATAGAAATCGATTGCCAGCCCTCATTTTAGGTCGAATTCAACCCTACATCCAAAAGTTTAATCCCGATTCCCCCTTGAGAATTGTTCATGTAAAATTCAGACTGACTTTCCTTGCCTTCAAGTGAGTTCTGCTGATCATGACGACATACAGCACTCTCCTGAGGGCAAATTATGCACTCTGACGATCTGTTTGAGGCACCACATACTTACATAAATATGTTCCCACAGTTGCATGAAACCGAATTTGAGTCTGAGCCCACATTTAGGGCCTGAAAAATGCATAAAAGTGAGCAAAAACTCACTCAAGGGCTATGCATTATGCGTTATGAAGAAATGCATAAAATTTCCGCCTACCAAGTCAGTTGTTTCAATTCCGCCACAACGTGGCATCTCAAATGCAGTAATTTGATGGAGGCAGTGTTGGACGTGCCGAAATGCCGCCGGTGGCCGACCTGAAATAATAAAAGCAGCAAAATAATACAAGTTGATGCGTTGTGTACTAGCGGTGCGGGTGAGAGATTTCACAACAGTGTATCCAACGGGACAGGCCAAAAGATTTATTGCATCTTATGCAAGAGTGCCGGCGATGATGGGAAAGGCCACGCAGTCCGTACAGAACACTATACAATGTACATAGCTGCCTTGAAGGAGTGATAGAGTGCGGCCAAACACTGGCAGAGCCAAATTTGTACGTGATGAGTCCAGGACTCCAACCGACGGCGACAAGGTCGGCGACGACGTAAGACAGTAATATGTGGCTAGCAGTCTTAATGCAATGGGGCCGGGGGAGCTGAGGAGAACGGAAAGAGGTGTGGACACGGGGATTCAACAAGGTGAGAGATGAGAGGTGAGAGTTTGGCGCATGATGTGGTGTGGTGAGAGGGATGAGAACTAAGAGCTGGGCTACTATATATGTGAACAACGACGATGCAGTGTGCAGACGGCTTTCCAGAGACAATAAATTACTGGAGGGAACATTCAAGCAGAGGCATAACAGATCTAGAGGGGGCAAGAACAAGGCGAGAACGAGGACGCTGGATTTCCGCGGGTAACGAAAACGATGTTCCTAATATCCTCTCGTCGGGGCGTCGGCTGCAGCAGTAAGGGAAGAGGGGTGATAGAGGCATTTGGAGCAGACGTAGAGACGATGCACGGGACACCGAAGGCAGGTTGACGTGGTAGAAGAGAGAGAGGATGAGGTTAGTGGGTAAGGTCAGCCGACGAACACTGCCGGACACTGCCTCCATCAAATCACCGGATTTGGGATGCCACGTTGTGGCGGAAACTCCACAGTGTACCAAGTCGGCGGATGCCCAAATGCTATGCATTATGACAATTATGTATTCTGACCTAATGCATTATGAACTATTGAATTGTACCTTCGAGCTGTTAGCAAGGGGGTCCCAACGAGTATTCACGAAGATTATACGAGCATTTAATTGTGTCCAACACCGTACAGAAAATCAATGTTCATCAACCTGGACCGCATCAGATGCTCGGTCGAGCAAATCTCACACTACACACCATCGGACGAGACAATCTGGAGATCGATTCGATCCTCTGCAATACCATGAACTTCACGAGAATTTCTGTGGAAGTGTATCCATAACACGTTTAGAGTTGGGGATTTTTGGTCCCACAGCGAAACCTTGAAGATGAATGGCATCTGCCATGTTTGTAAGGTGACTGACTCTCTAGAGCACATTGCACTTGAATGCTATTCTCCTGAACAGAAAATTATATGGGCTCTCACGAGACAGCTGTGGTTGAAAAAATATTCCACTTGGCCAAAGCTCACTTGGGGCTTGATCATAGGTTGTGATCTGTTGAGATTTAAAGCACCAAACGGACGTACGAGGCCAGAACAAAGGAGAATGTTTGCAATATTGGTCTCAGTAGGGTGGCACCTTATTTGGAATTTGCGTGTCAACCGTGTAATAAAGAATCCAGGCATAACTCTCACCGAGGCAAGCATCCACAATCTGTGGTTGAAAGGAATAAATTCAGCCTTGAGACGTGACCGTATTCTGACCGACAAAATTAAATTCGGCCCACTTGCTTTCAGAAAGCAACTGGTACTTAACACTTGGAGTGGGCTGCTAATGAATGAGGACTCACTGCCGGATGATTGGACACTCACAGAGGGGGTTTTAGTGGGTATGTGGCCAATGAATGGTATAGGATATTTTTTCTGCAAGGCCAGAGTCCCACACTGGTATAATATTGTGCGTAACAGCATTTCCTCCTGGACAAACTTCACCGGCATGACTGGCTCAAAAACCAGCAACACAAGCGGATGACTCGGAATGCTTCTGCAGACGGAGTTTCAATCATCACACCAAACACTCCAAAAAAGAAAAAGAAAAAAGAATTGTACCTTCGACTTTCAATTCGGGTATTGATTCCTGAACATAGTAACCCGTTGCTGAAGTTGGCCAAGACTTGGTTCTCAAGTTCTCTCCCTCGGCGTCGTATCACTGCATTCAGCCGCCGGATAGCCGGGGCCCTGGCTAGCTATTCTTAGCTCCGGCTAGCTGGGGCTATGTTCGGCTAGCCGGCTAGCCGCACCTATGGAGGCCCCCGGTCACTCACCCATAAGCAGCTCCGCCAAAAGTCCAAAATTCTGGTTGATTTACCTTATGATTTTTGGGCTCCTGGACGTTGATTTACCTTACAGCGGAGCGAGTTTGACCGCCAAAATTAGCCGATACATCAAATTTTTTCGCCCAAACGCAGATTTGGCGCATCTCCAGGCCGCTTCGGTGCGGACGGTGTGGGGGGCTTTGGGATGGCTGTTTTCAAGATTATTTTGGCCGAACTGCACGTGAAATGGCCGAAAGAAATCGAAATTTCCCCCCGTTCAAGGTCAAAAAAATTTCTTGCGCTCCGCGCGATTTACCTTATGGCGGAGCGGGTTTGGTGGATTTCAGGCTGATTTACCTTACAGACGGAGCGAAAAAGAGGAATTTTGGGCCGTTGATTTACCTTACGGCGGAGCTGCTTATGGGTGAGTGACCGGGGGCCTACCTATGGCCCGCTTCGTCTGCTAGCCGACCCTCGGTAGCTGTGGGTAGCTCTGGCTAGGCAGCCGACTAGCCGAACATAGCCTCAGCTAGCCGACGCCAGCGGCGAGGCGCCCCCGTGGCTATCCCACCCTTGAATGCAGTGATGGCTGTGTATTCGGAAAAGCACGACTTCCGGATCTTCCACCGCTTGAGCTGCTGTTCGTGTGAACGACGTCGACTTTTTTTAACTGCTGTATACACAGCCGCGCGCGCACGAGATATATAGTCCGCAGTGTGTGCCAGCCCTCCGGGAACCACACCCATGCGGTTACCCTTCTCCTCGCGGAGGAGGAAACCCGCATTTCCGACCGCGAAGATCAAATCCCTCTCGTTGCGAACCTCAGTTGCCCTTCCTGATATTCTCTCGACTTCCCTATTAGCCTTGAAAGAATCGGCGGATGCCTTCCCTCCGCTGAAGAGCGCAGTCGGCGGTGTGCTCGCGGTGTGGGACATCGCAGACGTTAGTGTCGTCTTTCGCTGCGGTGTGACATACCTAACATGTCTGAATCTAGCGCGCGAAACAAGCCAAGTCCGACGCATGCGACATTGCACTCCGGGCCGAGAAGATCCTCGATGTAATTACCGACGCGGTCCCGAACCCATCCAACATCCCACCGCCGATGCTTCAGAGAATCAAACGCTTTACAGTGTAAGCACCGATTCGCTCCACTGAGAAATAATTAATCCTGATCCGTTTCCAGACTTCTTGAGGAGATCCGCTATCCGATGGAGGCTATCGCGTTCACGAGTAGCATTTCCCGCATTGTACACCTCAGGCGCAACGAGCGCGCCCTGCAGGGCATTAAGGCGGAGTTGGATGAGGCGTATCACGACTTTTTGGTTCGCATCCTCCCCTTTGCCTGTTACCTTGAGTTTTAAGTATCTCTGCATAGGCCGCATCGGCGCTGCGGGTTGAGACACAACAGGCGGGAATCGCGGATCGACAGGCCGCTCAGCAAACGCTCCTGGCAAGCCAGCAGACGGAAACGCACATTGCTGTTGGAAACGTCGCTGTGGCCATCGTGAGTGTGCCCATTTGTCCCATTATCTGCGGCGTTGTCGACGGTGCTGATTTTCGACCTGAATCCAGGCTACCTCCGCGCTGCGTGTTGAAGCACAGCAGGCAGAAATCGCGGTGCAGCAGACGGTTCAGCATATGGAACTCGCAAGCCAACAGGGACATACATACACCGCTCTTGGTAAGGTTGCTGCAACCACCGTAAGTTTGTCCTTGTTGAGGGTGATGCATGTGGGACTGACGTCTTACCCAGGATGCGCTAGTGCTCGACCTGTCAAGTGTTTTATTTTACTCTAGACTTTCCGTTTTTTTTGGCCAGCCCCTGAATGATCTCCTTGTCCTGCCCTACTCCTACATACCTACCTTTAGCCCGTGCGCCGACGTCCGACATGTGCGTTCATCTGTTCATTGTCACTTCTAAATCTTTACTGACAATTTCTCGTAACAGATTATGTGTATGATATGTTAAAGCCGCGACATCGTGCCAGGAGATCGCTCGCACGCCAGCGAGTTCAGGGGAAAGTGTCCGGCCTAGTGTATTTCCTGAAGCTTCCGCCATCCCTGTGCTTTACCATATTCAATAGTACTAGTGATGTTCAGGGCCCGGCTTCAAGCCCGAAGCCCGCCAGGCCAGGCCCGTTCAAGCCCAAGCCCGGCCGGGCCCAGAGGCGGGCCTGCGCGGGCCTCGGTATCACCTATAAAGGTGATCTTCCCTTGAGTTCAGGAACCGAAATTTGTTCGATTGAGGGCCAATTCTTTACAAGTCAACCAAAAAATGCATTTGGGGTCGAAATCTGCGTTAGAAATGGGTGAAAAGTTCAGTGGAAACCCCAAATCAGAATGACCGAAAAGGGAAATGTGGTTGAAATGGCTGAAAACGTCGTGAGCAGGTATGTAAATGTGCTTTAGAGTGTTAACTTAGTGTTACCTGCCACATAGTGTGAAAAATCATCAGCCTCCACAACTCTTTCACTCTGCTTCTCAAGCCCGGGCCTGAGCCCGGGCTTCGGGCTTGGCTTGGGCCTGAGCGGGCTTGGGCTTGGGCTTGAGAAATCTCAGGCCCAGGCCCACTCAAGCCGGGCCTAAGCCCGGGCTTCCAGGCCGATCCGGGCCCGGAACATCACTATTCAATACATCCCCCGCCATGTAATATTACTCTTTACTGCTTGTCCATTATATATGGAGAGTCCTTCCAGCATAGATCATGGATTCATCGAATTGGACATTCTCAGCCGCAGATACAATATTTTTTCAATTCGATCTCAGGGTTTATGGTCAAAATTATTTGCACGATGCTTTGCGCATTGTACATATTTTGACTACAGGAACCAATGAGACAATGCCTGGCGGTATTAGCATTAATCCCAACCACCCGGAGGGTGGTCGATGGGATTAATCCTATCTTAGAATATTTACTCGGCATGTAGAAAGTACCTCTGCCAAGTCAAGCAAGCGAGTAGGGATGAACACCGTCCCGTTTACGGCGACGGCCGTCAATCCACGAACTCGAGGCGGTGACGGCCCGCCTCGTTGACGGCCGTCTTTTCTGACCTCAAGACCCTGGGGCGGGACGGGCGGCACAAAAGACGGCCGTAAGCGGGGACGGGACGGTAATCAATTTCCCACCGGTATAAAAGGTGATTTCGTTGCTAATTGAGTGCTCAGAAGCCAAACTGGGGATGTGGATTCCTCAGTGGGTCTGGAATAGAAATAGCCGCGCGACACGCCGAGAAAAGGACGAGGAGTCGTGCGAGTTTCAAACATCGGCATCTCGGCATCCGATGGGACGTGAGTGAAATGGTCCCTGTTCCCATTTAATCAGTTCTCAGGTGGTGCTAGGTCTCACCATGAACCAAGTAGGATCTCCCTCCTGCTAAGTCCCATTAAAACAGCTTGAAAAAGCTTGGTAAAATTCACCAACCCGTCTGCGGCCGTCGACGGCCGTCAACGGGCGGGTATTGACGGCAGTACTGCCGCCCGTACCCGCCCGCTTATTTGTTGAAGCCGATGTCGAGACGGCACGGGACGGGGTGCCGTTTACGGGGCCCGTCCCACCCGTAAAGACGGGGGCGGTGGGCATCCCTACAAGCGAGGCGTCCATGAGGACTAATAGTTGACAATGAAACCAAACGATGCTCATCTATGTGTCCGTGTGGCTAGTTATTCTTGGCTAGATATCCTTATCCGCAGCCCGAGAGACGGTGACGGATCGTCGGACTCGGAATTGATCCTTTGCCGGGACTCCCAATCGCCGCCGCGCGACTGACGTGTTAGGGGGACGAGGAGCGTCGTCGGCACGGGGGGCTGCACGACCAGCATGCGCCGCCAGCTCGCGTCTGGGCGGCGAAACGCGTCGGGCGCGGTGGCCCACGACATTTTCGCGATGGATGAGGCATCGCCGGGCTAGGAGCGGTGGCCGTGCGCGTGAGGGCCTGAGGAAGCGAAAAAGGGGGGAAAGAGCGCCATTAGGAGGGGATTGCGCAGGGGTTGCCAATCGGGCGGCTCGGGTTGGAAAAATAGGATGCGCTGCAGCGTGCGTGTAAGAGTAATGGCGTTCCACATTTTGCTGACGCGCGGGGCGTGGACGAGGAGGTCGCGCATGGGCACCCCGAGCAAGGATGAGCTCGACGAGCTCTGGTGAGGAAACTACAGCGTCGCTGGCTGTTGACATGGTGGTGGGGAAGCAAGTTCGATGATCAGTACAGCCGATGCACCGGTTGATGCACTGTGAAAAATGAAGAGGGTGAATTTCACAGAATAACACAGTGAATTTCGCATTGCAACCTGCTTTGGGGTGAACTCTGACTTTCACCACATGCTGTGAATATCTAGTTCACTCAGTTTTCCAGTGAAATAGAAAATTCACTGCATGGTACTATACAGTTTCACTACTCCTTGACATCGTCAAAATTGGGACCAGTAACAGCCTTATAGTCATCCACCGTGAATTAGTGATCCTCCAGCTTTTCCCAGGGCTGTGGAGTCGAATGGAGCCTCATCCCGGTGCCTCGAGCAAGGTACAAAACTCAGGTCATGACTTTCCAACATTTTTCTGTACTAGTATATGTCACACGTACATGTGTGCGCGACTTCGCAGTTGCAACCATAATTTGATATACTTACATGTTCAGTAGCCATAGTCATATACATATATTGAATGCACATACATATGTACAGTGACTGAGTAACTGGACTTTACCATTAAGCACTACAAGAGATTCTCAAGTCTAAGGTAAGACTATAATAGTGACGACTCGAGTACTAAAGTGAAGTGGCACAGGAAGGCCCAGCGGTGATACTTTTTGGTTTCAAACAAGGCCTGCTTTCCCTGGAAACAGAATGAATTTCGCCCTGAAATGGGATGAATTGATCCATGTGAAAAGTTGCGTTTTGTTAGCGAAAATTCTCACATGGTTTGTGGGTGAAATTCCCCCGTTGGCCGCGAAAACCACTTCATTTCCCAGTGAAAACTGGGTCGTTTTAGGGGCGAAATATTGCGTCAAATTCACCATTTCCGTGGTTCACAGTGATGCGCACGGACCATGCTGCGGCCAAATCGTTTTTTGGATTCGTGGTCTCGGGGACGTGCTTCATCGATTCCCTCGTGCATTCCGATTTCTAACAAGATGCCTGCCTACCAAAGGTCTTTGCCTAGTCTTTGCCCCGGAATCCGTCAAACAATTCTACAGCGCTGATTTCAACACGCGCTGGTAATCGGAGCCTCTGAGATCGTCCCGCGTCCGCGTTTCACGTCTCCTGGCCAGGGACGACGGAGGGTGCTGGACGGGCGGTTTCGTACCGAAGGGCCCGCTCGCCGATCGCGAGGAAGTATAAGTGACGTGGTGGAGATGAGGCTTTTAGACCGGGTAGAGTTGGAAGAGACGGAATGAGGGGGCTTAGTGCTCCGGAATACCTACTTATGTTCTCCCGCGCGCCGTTTCGGGTCGGCGTTCTTGAACAACCATCGCCAACAGTATGTATTCGAATTACACCTCTCCCCAAATATTACTGTAAATACATTAATACAAAACAACGTTGCAGCCCCGGGCCTTAGTCAAACAAAACAACGAACAACATCGCAGCCCAGCACCCTCAACCAAACAGCCCGGTGGAGCACTCGGGCGTGCCGAAGGAGATGTCTTGGAAGTATGGGCCTACGTGGAGAAGGTGATCAGTATTAGAAAACGAGAACGATTAGCGGAGCAAGGGGGAGCGGAGGAGACAAAAACGAGAAGGCGAAACACCACGCGAACGGGAAACACCACGAAAAACACAACACCACGCGAACGAAAAAAAAAACACAACCCACCAAGGTGATTAACGATATTAAAATCAATCAAGCTGTTCCCCGTCGAGCAGTTCTCGTTATCCTGCCCCGGGCACGCGACGAAGTTGGATTGGGTGCCGTCGACGCTGTGGACCTCGCCGCTGGAGTGCTGGAAGCCCAAAGCCTTGGGGGGGACGATGGGGATGGGGTCGTGTTGGTTGGTGACGAATGTGAGGCCGAGCTGTCCGCGGGAAAGCGAAGAGGTTAGATAGTGGGGACGGAAGTAGGAGCGTAGGAGAGTGGGAGAAAGGAGAAATGGAGAAGACGCAACGCACCTTGGTATCGAGGAACGTGGCCCATGCCTCGTTCCCGCCGCGCGGCAACCCGTAGCCCGTCACCGCCACATCCACGGAGGGGTCCACCGCGTTCTTGATCATCACGCCCGTCATCGTCGCCAGCGCCGCGCCTGTATGTCGTACCCCCATTTAATACGTGGTGGTGCTAGACGAATAAGCCGGGGGAGGACGCACCGAGACTGTGGCCCGTAACGACGACCTTCTTGACCCCTGTGCTTGCCAGCCCCTTCATCACGCCCGCGAGCAGCCCGTCCGCGGTGCGCTCGAACGTGTCCTGGAAGCCGTCGTGCACCTTGATGTCCGCTGCGCGCCGCGCGTAAGTTTTTACATTCAAGGAAAGAGACAGGGGTGAAGGAAGGAAGGGGCAACAACGTACTCCCAGCGGTCTCGGGGAAACGCGACGCGTTGAGCGGGACGAGCGCGAACTCGGCGTCGTTGAGGAGGGAAAGGAACTTGACCGGGTCGGTGCCCGCGTGTGCGACGACGAGGCTCTGGTCGTCCGCATCGTGTGCGATATAGTCTGCGTGCGTCAATCGCATAAGTTACCGTACCCGGAAGCACTGCAGGGTGGACTCACACAGCGGGACTAAGCCCTCGTCTGTGCGGCGGATGTCAGCGCATTGTGTGTGACGCCGTCGGAAGCGAGAAGAGACGCACCTCCACCAGACTGCAAAAATGTGATATCGGTAAGGGCCTGGCACGGCTTGCCGCACGTCCAGTTGGTGATCGTCGCGCTCTCGCAGTATGCGACGCGCGAGAAGAGCGCGGGCCGCACGAGGGTGCTGTTGACCGTGCCGAGCGCCACGGGCGTCGGCGTTCCTGTTGCGGTGTCGTCGCTCGTCGAGGCGCCCAGGCCGAAGATCGGCGCGGATAGTGCCGCCGGGAGCAGGGAGAGGAGGACAGGAATGACAGTAGAGGTGTACATGACCGGAAATTAGAAAGAAAAGAAGGGAATGGCGCAGCCAGGAAAACGAAGGAGAACGAAGAAGCGGAAAGAGAAAGGAGAGTATGATAAACTCGGGCAGAAACAGTTCTGAGTTGACAGTATAATGATGGTGTCCCTGGCAACGCGGGGTCCGCGCTGTTAGTCGCGTGTGCCTGTCTCGGTAACCCGGTGCCGGTGATCCTATCGCGCACATCTGGTGCGGCCGAAAACCCGATTTCATTCAAGGATCGCCGAAATCTAATCTTTCGTGATCCACTCGGCCTCGAGGGTGCCAGGAATCTAATCGAAATTCAGATGCCTAACCCTGGCCCTCAAAGGTTATTGTGTGATAAAATGAGGGGCTGGAAATGGTTATTCTGGTTGTGTTTGAAATAGGACACAGCGGCTGGAAACCATATACCGATCCTTCTAAACTTGTTCTAAACCATCTAATTTGGTCCTGGTACCATGACGAAGCCTTCTCCGTCGTGCCCAGATACTGCCTGGACGGCAAAAGTGATTTTTCAACCTGTCGGGCACCTCGGACTTGCAAGTTATTTGGACGTCACTTGGTTGGTTCAACGAAAGTTGGAAAACCGGGGTATGTTCCGTCTGACAAAAAAGTGCCCCCTTGGAGTACTTATGCGCTTAGGGAGTTTTGCTTTTAAAAAGATGAGGAGACATACGGTAGATCTAAATTGCTAGAGGTTGACTTTCCGTCGCGTACCGTACAACACCGTGTACGTGACACATGCATCGAATGTCGTACATAAGACAGTAGTACCGGCCGCGGGCTGCTATTCGTGAGCGCAAAATCAGAATCGTGGTCAGTTGAATAACTAGGCGGCGGTCTACAAGAAAAATTCAACATCCCCCGCGGCCCGAGCACCTTGCGACGTGAGTAGCATAGTAAGTGACTTATCGTTGGGGATCCGGAATAATTCACAGCCCCACTCATTTGAACCCGAACCGGTTGAAAGTGGATGAAATACTACGATGTGCCGTTGGGATCGAGCGCCATTACAACCTTCTGGGAAGGCTGGTTCCTGAACAGCTGAAGTCAGGGAGAAAAATATACTCGCAGAGTCCAGGAGCGTACCGACATCGACATCAAATGAATATTTAAACAGCCAGGGACGCTGATCCCCCGACGCCAACGGTTTCAGTCTGACTGGATCACCACGAAGTTCAGCTGTATTATAAAACGAGAGCGTGGATCAAATGCACTGAACAAAAAAGACACAGACCCAAACATTAAAGACCGTACTCGGATTCGAACCGAGTTCGTGCGCGTGCGTGAAGCTCGCCGGCTATCCAAAGGGCATGGAATGCATATCTCATGCCACGGGGTCTTGAATCCTGTATGAGGTGTGAGTATGAATAATGAAGCCAGACGGAAAATCGACGGATAAAACGAATGAGAGCAGCATGCGCATCGTACTCACATCGGGGGATAAGGGTACTAGTAACTGGAACACCGAGAGATTCAGCGGTGTTGTTTGCAGTGACCCGATCGATGTTCGCCCGGAGCTGCATCATGATGAAGCGTGTCAACGATGAGTTTTCGGATTGAGGCTCCATATTTACGCGAAGCGGCGCAAAAAGCAAATCGAAAGGTCCCTGTCTAAAGCTTGGCTTAAAATCAAGCGAGTCTGCAAAAGAAAGAACTTAAGACCCCGCCCGCAGTTGAACCGGGCTATTCCGCGTGTGGACTTTTCAACCGTGGGAACATTTGATATGGAATGATGGTACTTCAACGGGCACAATTGCTTGTTGAAACTTCAGAAATGTCCATAGATATCTGCAGTATAAAGTCCGAGGTAAATATAGAGGATACATCCGTACTACGCCTTCAACGCTGCAGCAAGTAACTTATCAAACAGCGGAGTGCCGACACCGGCTGCGATCAGAATATTAGCCATAGCAAGTGATCGTGCCGGGAACACTCACTGAGCGGATCCCATCCAGTAGTGGCGTCGAAGGCAGGGGTGGTGGCAGAGCACTCAAGGCCCGAGTTGTGGCCGACCGTGATGTCAGTGAACGCAGACTGGGACGCGTAAATGAACGGGTTCAAAAAGCCCAACACCGGCTTGCCAGCCGCGATGAGGCGATCATTGATGAGTGCAATGATACTGGCGAAGGCCGGGGTAGAGGCAGACGTCCCGGTAATCGACTCAGTTACGTTGTTGCTCACGATCTCGTAGTTGACGCCTTGCATCGCAACATCGGGGATTGCACGCCCGGTCTTGTTGAACGTTCCGGTGAAGTTCTTTGGGAGCGCGTGGAGGAAACCCGAAACGGCCTGTCTTCTGGTACTCTGGCGTCTATTGCCTATAATTCAACGTGTGTCATATCAAGTTAATCGAACCGCGCACCGGAAAGAAGATGGAAAACCCTCCGCCGCTGAAATTGGCAGCCTTTTCATGAATTCCGGCGGTGGCACCTACTGCGGTGGCCCAGGGACATGTGGCGGGAAATTCGGGGAAGACTAGCATTGCGGGTCAGCGAGGGGTGGAGAGGAAGCGCTAAACTGGGCGCTCACAATTGTTCTCTGAGCAGGGATCGGTGGCTAAGGGGGAATGAATGTGAGTTGAATTCAAAGAGAGTAATATGAACACCCACCGTTTGGGTTCACGGTGGCGCCACGAGCACCTTGCTACAACCTGAGTCAGGGAGTGTTGCCGATGTTGAGAATAGTCAGCTCACGTCTCCCGAGGCCACAAGGACCGACACCCCGCGCGCTGTTAGTCCTTGTAAAGCGTCGCAGATTTTGCTGCGGATCACCAGCGCTTCAGCAAGCGCAACACCGAAGTTGAAAAAGCGTACTGACGTTGCAAACACCTGGCCAAAGTCATCTTCTCTGGATCCGTACGATATGCTCACCACCGTGGGAGGGTCCTCAGCACCTTCCAGGAAGGTGATGATGTCGAGTGCATCCTGCGCAAAGTCTTCGAAGGTGGCGTTGTGCACCCCGGCTGACAAGAACTGGATGGGCACGCCGGTGGCGAGTCCTGCCAAGACTCGCATCAGTGACACCGCCAGATCGAGACGACTGTAAGTCGTACCCAGTGTGTACTGGATGTCCAAGTTCGGTTCGTCGGCGCCATCGCCCGGTCCTTGCGGGTTTTCCCCGCCATCTACGCTCAACAGGGAGAATGTGGTGTTCGATGGGATGTCGGGGCGGAATTGTTTGAGGAAGGACTAGGACACGCAGACCCATTAGAAGCCGGTCCGGGTAGGTTTATGAAAAGGGAGCCTTACTGAAAGATCAGCGGCCTCCGCGAAAAAATTGGAGAATCCAGTCACGACAAGCGTGTTGTTGCGTTGAGTCGCCGGGGTTGAAGGAATGCCGTACATGGCCTGCAGACACGTAGGTGTAATGCGACCACTGTCGACGCTGGCGTCACACGATTTGGCGGGGGGAGTAGGCCCCTTGTGGGTCGGGAAGCTCGCGAGGCGGGGGCTGGTACGGACGAAATCGGTCGAAGGGTGAATCACGTCGACATGGCCCACGAGTTCAGAGGGCAGCGAGACCGAGAGCGTTCGCACCAGGTTCGACTTGATGTCGGGATGGGTGAAGACCTCGAACTTGGCGGCGAACAGGGTGTTTGCCTGGCTGACGGGCACAGAAATGGAGACCCAGTCGCCGTGCGGCGAGGTCGCACCGGGAGTGATGCTGTTTGCGGATGCCCAGGTGTTGAAGGCAGCGACGGTCTCGGCAGAAGGTTGGACGTAGGAGGTCACCTTGATGAGGGGTCAGCAGAAATCAAAACGGAGAGAAGGGCACCAACTTCATCCTTGGACAACCACTGTCGAAACTCGGAACTCCCTGGC
The DNA here is from genome assembly GCA_029378385.1 of Mycena metata. Taxonomy (NCBI): domain Eukaryota; kingdom Fungi; phylum Basidiomycota; class Agaricomycetes; order Agaricales; family Mycenaceae; genus Mycena; species Mycena metata. Next base: position 18,573 of record JARKIB010000030.1, read on the forward strand.
GTGGAGACGGAAACCAGCTTCTGCTGCAGACCCGCAAGGTTGTTGGAGGCCAAGGCAAGACGGAAGCTGAATATCTCTGTCGCCGGCGCCGCACCCTGACTGACGAACCCTGCGGGGGCGGATGGACGGCTGTGCTGCACAACCATGCGCTCGGATGCCACCGAGAGCCCGGATGCCACCGACAGAATCGAGAGAAAGGCCAAGAGTGCTCGGCAGCCCATGGTGGTGAATTGGATTAGTGGAAGAGGTAAATGTCGTTCCATCGGCGGGTGCGTTGACCTCAAGTATAGCAATGCGCAGTTGATGCGCAGCAAGATACGCAGTATCCGTGTGAACTCGCTGGTTAAAATGAACGCGTACCGAACCAATCTGAGCGTTGTAACTGCGGGCGGAAGTCGCGAATCAACGACACAACACAATTCCTGAGCGCGGAACACAGCGAGCCCCAAAAACGAGGAGCGACGAGATTAGTGGGAGTGGGACTCGCTTGACGCTCTACAGTAATTCATCACTGGGCTGCATCATTAATATGTTGACAATCAAAAGGCGCCATCAGCGCGTGATCGTGTTGAAGCTCCGCCGATCCGCCATCAGCCCGCCGACGCTATGGCCAAGTTAGGGGAAAAGTAAAAATCAAGGGGGTGGCGATTTCTGCAGGACAAGAACGCCGGAGGTATGCACCTGCGACGGCACTCCCATTCGACTCAGGGCCGGGGGGATCAATGATTGGCTTACCCATCGCCCGACCATTCGAGGGATATTTATTACGGTTCAGGCTCAATTTAGCGCTCGTCGCTCCTCATCAACTTCACGAGCTCAATGACGCATACAAACGGAACGGCGCATTCTCTTTCTGATCAAACCGCTCACTTCTGCACGGTAGTATCGCTACACCCTGATCCCTGAACCGACGGTTCAGCATCCACGAGCCTTCCGCCCAAATGTCGATTAATTAGAACCTCAGGTTTGACGGTTGATTCAGGCAACGACTATCATACGTTCGGGCACTCGAGGTATAACACACCCGTAACACGTGGTGTGCGCCAATTCTCGCTTTCGTATCATCCCCGTTCGATTCGGGTTCGGGGGGTTAGCTGCTCGTGGGCCTTTTTCTGTGAAATTGCGGCATTCAAAAGGACACCAACCGTACATATTCTGTGTCAGCCTCGCCCAAGATCCATGTCCAAAGCGGCAAGTTGCGTGCTCGGTGAGCTTAACGTCGAACAAACGGAATTTGGGTCTTATAAATTTACCGGTCAAGTTAAACTTGATTCAAGCCAACCAAATTCACGCACATAAGACCCTTTAATCAGCAGATGGGCATCCAAGCGCATGGGTGCACCTGCCCTCAATCACCGCAAGATGCTGAAGAATCAATTCGGATCGGGAGGTTCTGGACGAATAGAGTTAGGGTTAGTGATACGTCCTCCTCGCGTCCGAAATACCCGGCGGCTGACGATGTTGTTGTCCATTCAAGCCGTCCAAGGAAGGCGTCAAAGTCGAAAGCAAAATCCAAGTGGGGTCTTCAGGGAAGGACCAAGGAATAGCGGAATGTTTGATGGTCATCAGCGGCTTCTTTCCCTCGTTCAACTAAGGTTCAACCGGGTTCCTCAGGGTGTTTGCATTCGCCAAAATCCAAAATTGCACGGCATCATACTTTCGATCCGAGCGGAAAAATAAAGCGAAAGCACCACTATCAGCACTATCAGCACTATCTGACAACTGCCTCAAGTGACAGTCCCGACAGATTTGCGGGGGGTCCCGGCTGCATCGTGATCGCGTAGAGTGTGGGTTTGATCCGAACACCTCGGCTTCCGCCGCCTTACAACTTCCGCCTCTACAATTTTCACTACAGTTAGAGCTTACATGTTCGACTCTGTGCACAGAGAATCGCCTGTTAGCGCATCCTTGGGAGGACAAGGAAAAGTGGTGTGCAATCGCTGCCGAGATCATGCCGCGCTTCACGTGAGGATCAATTTTGGCCGGTCAGCAGGGAGTGAGCCACAGGTCAAGTCCTTCAAGACAGGATCTCATATCTTAAGACCTCTGTCTGGTGCAGCTGATCTGGCGGATACTTTCCCTCTCGACCGGAGGCCCGGATCACGGAGAAACCCTCGAAAGTTCAACAATTTGGAGAGCACCAAAATTATCCGGGCAAGACAGCGGGCTGGAATCGAGCGTCGTAATGGGTGTGCCTAACTTTCGATGTGAAGACTACTTTTCATGCTTATATTATTCCGCAATTTTGTCGTTCCATCATCCAGCCGCTTAACGTTCTTCCACGCTTTCTCAGGTCCCAAAGAATTAACGCGCATAGTTTAAATCCGAACTCTTTCGGGTTGTAGCCTAGTCGCGGTGATTTTGAATTCAATTTTACCACAGTTGAGGGCGCCTTAACCGCGTCGCGTGCAATTGAGGTTGATCTGAGTAAGTCTACCCGCCCATCGCTCACGTATGGATTTGACATCAGTTTCACGCGGTCTCAAGACCTGACCCGACCTACGTTCCTGCGTATTGATCGCAGACCTGGCGGTTCACGACATGGTATTCTTTGAACGATGACATCGACCTACTCTGCATTGCCGTTGTAGATCTCATGACGAGCATTTTTCTACTACTGTAGAGTCTTCTCAAATCAATGCCCTTTACGGGGAATTTTTCAACACATGTCACGTGATGGATGTTCGACTTTTCTCTCAATTACCAACAATTTGATGAGAACAGCGATCCAAAGACATCGGGAGACGTACAGTGTTGATCTCCAATCCTATTTGCCGGGAAATCGTGCAGATACTCATTTCATTGACAATGCTGTACTGCGACACAAGCCGAACAAAAAAAATCGGTGGTGAGGAGATCTGGTCGATATAGGTGAACAAAAGCGGCCAACCGTGAGCCGGACTTCCAATTGCTTCCTTACGTTGAACCATTGTTTCACAATGACACCAATCGGTCGGCTTTATGGTTGCGCGGGGAACGGAGTCGGTGGGACAAGTATTGCGAGCCGCAATTTAATGGGAGTGAATTGTACCTTAGGTGTTGCTTCAGCGCCCACCCTGGGCCCATGGGGAAAGCAGGGATCAAGAACCGACAAAACATCAACATTCCTCCTGCATGCTGGTTCTCGGGCCGTACGTGCCGGCACACAATGCCTGATTGGGTTGGAGGCATGAGTTAGGCACGATGAAATTCCGCATGATTTTTAGTGTGCTTTACCGATTACAGGCGTCTCCAAAATCCAAACTCCAGTACGGCGAGGAGGTTTGAGAGCGGAAGGATGATTGGCGAAGCGCACGGGAGCAGTAGCACGCGAGCCTGGGTGATTGCCGAGCATCGCCACAATCCACCTCTTGGCTTTCTGCCTCTGTCCAAGGGGGCCCAAAGATAAGAAAAAACGATATCACCTACATTTTTATTTTTTCGGGACTTTCAGCCTACCCCTCCCCCCCTACGTAACGGTGATGCCATCATATTCCCTTTTTGAGAAGGATACCCGAGGCGGGGAATTTTGAACTGTGACATTTTGGCAGTAGAGAGTGGTTGCAGCAGTCATTTGAGAGCAATTGTCGGAAAAACTCAATTTGCCTGATCAGGCCTGGCCGACTGATCAGGACCTATCAGGCTCCCTGGTGTGACATATCAGGTAGGGTCAGGCAGGGTCAGGACTGGTCAGGAAGCTCCTGGTCACACTCAAAATGCATATAATTTTTTATTCTGGGACTACGAGTCCACACGTAAGAGTATGATATCTGCATTTATCGCGTTGATGAAACTATTTGCATCTGACAACCAGCACAACAAGTCCTGGGTTCCCACCAACTCTTTTCGAACATCAAGTGCGGTCAAACTGAGACGCCGCCCGGGCCTCGTAAGATGTTCATGTAAGTACTGTCGGGAATGTTAACATCATTACATTTTATGATGGGCCATGGATAATTCTATTCAGAAACCCCGTTTCTTTAATCCTTATTTTGGAAACCCTTCTCGTGCCGGAAAATGTGCCGAAATGTGCCGAGTCGTCGGCCTTGGCAGCAGAATGTGGTTCTCCATGGCATGCTCGTGTAGGTTGAGGCTTCCAGTATATAGAGGCAGCCCTTGTTCCTTTCTGAACTGTCTGGCATTATCTACCACCTGTGAATCCGCCCCCACCATCATTGCCATCACAAAGCGAAATCAGAGATATGTTATTTTCGTGAGCCCACCTCAATGAGACAATCTCGATGAACAGAACAAGGTGCTGAATGGAACTTCCCTGAGGGTCGTTGACCATTCGCTCCCTACCTTTGTTCGATTCAACAGAGGCATCACAAATATCGCGATTCGGCAGCTCTCGGCAACCCGGCGCCCTGCGTCGAACCGTTGGAAAGACATAGATGGACCGCTGGAGGTTCGGCATGGAGGTCAAAGACTGAATAAATTTTTCCATGAACCATATTGGATTCGACCAAAATTTAACACAACATATCATCGACATGAATGACCGTTTCCGAGGTTTTAGGCACATTCATTGAATGATGTCGCAAAATTTTGGTTTCCGGATCCCAACACCTTCATCTACGCTGCTAAAGTTGTGTCAGAAATTGTGTCGGAGCACCCAGACAGAGTTTGAGGAACACGACTGACTGGGGTTGAAAATGCCAGACCACGCAATGTAAGTGCTGATCAGGGAGATATGCTACGGTATGTATTACATACATTTTAGTACTACGTTTTGTTGTCTTGCCCGAGTGGTTAATGTCTCTGAGTGCCTTTTTTATGCGTATCCCGGAGGTCGTGTGTTCGAACACTGACTTGGGTAATAATTAGGATTTAATACATAGACTACGTAGCAAAGTAAGTAAAAGAGTGAACGACCACTAGTAAGTGTAGTAAGCAGTAGCAGTAGTAGTGGCAATGGAAAAAGTGCAATAGTTTTTCGCTTTCCCTGGGCCCTTCCTGACAATAGCTGATGTTACCCTGCCAGGCTGGTCAGGGTCGGTCAGGCTGATAGGTGCTGGTTGACCATTATAATGAATTAATCAACCTGGTCAACCCCCCGGGAGCCTGATCGACTTATCAGCGCCGGTCAGGGCAGATATTTTCTGGTCATACAAATTCGGTTTTTCCGACAATATAATAGCAGTACATCGAATCAGAAGCTCTCATTGAACCATCGGCGCCCTTAAACTTGACATTCACACGGTTGTTGGGTTCAAAACGAACCGCGGTGACCCGGCCTTGCTAATGAAATGAGTGAGAGGCCTGCAATGGGGTAGTTATAATGGCAAATTGTGTTTGAGGTCCTGCTTGGGACCCTCAACTCCCCAGCGGACCTTCCTGGGGCAAAATAAAACTGCATACAATTTTTTTTCCCAGCGGACCCTTGACCCCTCCCCCCCTCTACCCCATATGGTAATTGCTTATCTTTGAGCCCCCTTGCCTCTGTCTGTGGCCTGATCGTCCGCCTTCAACGGTTGCTGCCCAAACTGTGAAAGTCTTGTCCGTTGTTTCCCCGGATCTTTGCCGAGCCGTTCATCGTCCCCGGTGCCAGAAGGAGCCGGGATGCGGAATCAAGGAACAACAAAACGACAACATTCTTCCTGCGTGCTGGTTGTCTGTGAGGACCTCCACAAGCGGGTGTACCTGAACGCTTATCGCTGGCGAGTCAGCTTGAACTTTGATTGACACAGATAGTGCTCCTTCCAGCTGAAGGCCAGAAATATTTAAAGGCGCTCCCAAGTCCTTCGAATTCACTTGACACTCGCGACTCTGCGCTCCCACCGCCGAGACCGACGACATCGTCATGCATATCAGCTATCGTATATTTCTTGCTGCGGCTTGGGCTGCACTGGCCCCCTCCGTCCTCGCATCCCCAGCCATCCTGCGCTCAGATGGTTCCTCGGATTCGAATTTACCGTCGCTCCACCCTGCGTTGCACCCGGACCACGATACCTCGGACCTCAACCACCTCAAGGCCACCAACGATAGTTCACTGTACTATTCAACTCCTTCGGGTGCTTTTTTTTCTTCTTCCCGCTGACTCTACTGGACTAATTCGCATCCTCGCAGCGGATGTGGCGGGCAATCTGAACGCTGCGGTCATGCAACTGACCCATCTCTATCCCGCCGTTGCCCTCGAGCACTCGCGATACATTCGTTCAGTCACCTGCAACCCCACATCCACTTCGATATCGGTCACCTTTACGGATATCGGCGCTTTCCAGACGGCCGCGTCCGACTGGACCGCGCACTCGCAACTGCTCCTTATCACGTACAGTGCTGGATGTGGATCGGGAATTACCTCGCAAGAGCGTAGCTTTCATCTCGTTTCCAATATCCAGACCTCCAAGAGCAGTCTCAAGATCACTGCCACCATCGACACTCTTCCCTTTCACGAGACGTTCCACGAAGACCAGGACTTGACGTTCCATGTGGCCTCATACTCCCTCACTCATTCGGCGCCTCCCCCGTCTCGTCGTGCCCCCCCTCCTACCCGCGAAACAAAGCTTGAGAATCGCGATTTCTTCGACTTCTTACCGGATGATGTCTCGGGCTTAGCATCTGGAGCTCTCCAAGCGGCTCAAGCTGTAACCGACAGTGGTGAGTATTCAAGTTCTCGACCGTTTTCCCGCGCACTCACCTAAACTATTCAGCGATCAGCTTTGCCAATAGTATATCTTCATGGAACGTTAGTCCTAGCGTCAACTTTGGTTTTAGCACCACGACGCTACTGCCGTATGATTCGACCTTTCAAGGAACTGGGGCGTATCAGTTAGGAAACCTGACAGGCTCCAATGGCGGTGTCACGGGAAGTCTGATTGCCTACTGTGTCGGCTGCCAAATTTGTGCGTCGTCCGTCGCTCGTCTATTCTGCCGCAGTAATTGACGCGGGATTGGGTAGCGATGCAAGTCAATTTTGCGGGGTCCTTTGTCGGAAGCCTCACCGGCGGCTTCACTACTGCGACTGCCCAGGTGGTTGCCAACTCTCTCTCCATCCAGGTTGTTCTTGGGGTACAAGCGTCAAGTATGTGATTCGCTCATTTCTTTGGTTTGCCTGATCCTTGTTTCCATCTCAGTTACCTACTCAACGCCGGACACCCAAGTTTTTCATCAGGAAGCGCCGATTCCAGGGTGGGTTAGAAACTCTGTTACTGGTGAAGGTACTCACCGATATCTCAGTGCCGGATTTGTTGTTCCCGGTGTCCTCGTGCTGGGTACAATTATCGATTTCGCTATCGAAGTCGGCTTTGATATAAGCCTTACCGGCTCCTTCGCGATTGGTTACGCCTGTGGGTGGAGTGGGATCGGCGCTACACTGGACCTCGCAAACCCCTCAAACTCCGCGATTATTGGAGACTGGTCCTTCAACAACTGTTTCTCGATTCAGCCTCCTGCCACGGCGTCGGCAGCATTCAACGTCAGCTTCACGCCGGCTGTTGCAGTGTCTACCAAACTCGAGGTCTCATTCCTCCCGGGAGTTACATCGCGGTTAACTCTGGAAGCTGGTCTTGTCGAGGAGATTTCCCTCCCCTTCAACATCCTGATTGACAGTAGCGGCTCCGGTAGCTGCTTGGCGTCGCAGGTAAGTTACAGCGTGTCATTGGATAGCCAGCTATACGTGCAAGTTACCGGACTACCAAAATATGTACTCGGTACGACACCAGAAGTTGATCTCACGTCCGGCTGCTACGAGTAAGTGCTGATCGAACTCCGCATTTCTTGTTCTGAACGATATTTGCAGCTTCTTCGGCGGGTTTCGTCGCGATCTTGGCTTTGACGTTGTCCCTCGTATCGAAGCTTCCCCCGATCTCACTTCTCGTATCTCGAGTCCGGCGAACCCTGGAACCACCATCATTTGGACGGGAGAGCCGTATGAACTTAGCGCAGCTGCTGATGGCACTGTCACCGTGACACCTATCGCAAACTCGACCACCGTGTGGCGATCCGCCGGAAATTTGACATTTGCCACTTCGGACGGACTGGGATTCCACACACCGGCATCCACCGCGACAAAAGGATTTGGTCCCTTGCTGCTGGCGGACGATCTCCCCTCAGGAACAGATCAAATGTGGGTGCCCAGTTTTTGCTTTGTCGTTATCCCGTTTTTACTGATCGTTTTAGCGTTCTCGGAACCCCCGCTGGCAGGCATTACCTCGCGGCAGTAGACGGATCCAGCGGGGCTTTCTATTACCTCGCGTTCTGCAACTACGCGGACAACACGTCGCTCTTCTTCCTCATTGCGAACATCACCACTGGTTTGGATGCTCTTGTCCAAGATCAGACTGGGCAGACGCCAGCAGTCACAAACTGCGGGACCGCTGCGTTGACACAACGTTTTGGCGCGCCCCACCCACCGCAGTGAGCTTCCATCGGGTTTTCTTTCCTTGGGAATTTTTGGGGCCAAGTAGATTAAATCAAGAAATTGTATTTTCAAACCTATTCAATACGCCCGAAATACACTAATGTTATATGCATCCTTTACGCGACTGCCAGTGTATCGGGTTGAGATTTCGCCTGCAATCCCTCCGTTCTAACTGGCCTAGGCTCGGCCCTGGTGCGCAAGTTTCTACCTCGACACAGTTTGTCAATCTGGTTCTAGCCCTCACGCCCGCACGGTTGCCCGCCCCGATCTCAATTCATTCCCTCGCTCATCCTGCCTGGACCGATCTTGGGGATTCCTTCGATCTCGACCAGCCGCTAACACCTCGCTTTCGCCGGTGAGCTTCAGCAGGAATTGGTCGGAAGAGTGCCCTTGGTGTCAGGCAAATTTAAATATCAACGCGGTTGATAGTCGATCCGCAACTCCTTGAACGCACCCCTTCTCCGCTCACAACAGCGGAAAGTTTCCTTTTTGACATTTCCTACCATCGAGAGCGTTTCGCGCTTTGACCAGTTTTGAATCAGTTGAAAAGACGAAAGGCAACCCACTCATCGGCGCCCCCCTCAAAGTCCAAAAAGAGACAGGGGGTTCAAGTTACCCTACTTAACTTCAAACCTAACTCCGCTACATAGCCGGCGCCGAACTCGGCATGCCCAAACCGCCGCATAAAGCCGACGCATCAACGCCTGCTTTTCCCAAACGACCACCACCATAGCTTGCCCGACCGCACCCGCCCGAACTTCCTCGTGGTACCCACACCCACCGTACGTTGGCGCATCACCGCAGCCCACCTGCGCTCGGGCGGCCACATACTTCCGCGCAACGACTGGTGACGGGAAGCAAGAGAGATTCCCGCCATTTTTTGGACGATAGTGAGTGGGTTCATCTTCTTGCCAGAGTTACACTAACATTCAAGTCGCTTGCTCGCTAAGACCCAATTTCCCGAACAGTACAGTACGCAGCGTCTACGACGGCTCACATTACGCCTACCTCTCCTGCCAGCCCGCCAACGTCGCGCGCACCCGCCCCCTCTCGTGCCACCCATTCGCACCTCCAAGAAAAACCCTACAACTCCTCTCCCTTCGCGCGCTGCTGTCGCAGTCGAGCACGCCCGGCTCGACATGCATGTCGTCGCGGTCTTGGGTCTCATCCTTATCTCGTTCAATTAAGTGCAAAATTGTTCCGCGCTCCCTCCCTCTCCCCGATATTGTACTCTCCGCCTGCCGTAGGCCTCATTTCGCCTCCGAAGCTGCAGATGCGGCTACTCGAGATTCGTGAGTACGTTTAGACTGTACGACGCAGCGGTGGGTCAGTGCGCGCACGCGTATCGTGGTGTTATCCCTGAGCGGCATGAACAGTAAGTTTTCTGGTTACACATTCCGCTCACATTTACTGACGCTGAGTCTGCGTGTTGCAGGTCCCCTGTGCATCACTCGCACTTGCGCGGGTCGTCCACCTCGCCTGCCAGAGCCTGCATCGGACGTCATTCACAGTGGACATCGACGCTGCGGACGCCTCTCTGCGCCGCCTCGAGCATACGCTGAGACGCGTCGACGAGGCGTAATTGTCGGCGGGGGCTGGGGACCGTTAAACCGGATCTGAGAAGGCATACACCCGGCGGCGATGCGGGAGAGTTACTTTTCCCTTCGTGGTTAACTGACTTTGACCTTCCTAGATATGTTCACCTGAAATTAGATGCCTGCCGTCGGCCCCGCGCAATATCCAATGGGCGAGAATGGCACTTATGAATAAATCGGAATCTGATAGAGAAAACTGGGCGCAGAATCGATGATTGGCCTTGCACGAAACTTCATTCATGGTTCCCGCGTACGTCCTCCTCCATTCATTGCTGGTAATGCGGGTCCGAACTTCGCCTTAGCTCGACTCCTGACCGACAGTTCCTCAGAATTCTCGGGTGCGTTTTTGCGTTTTTGGACTGCGTCACGAATTTCCTTACCTTCATCGAATCGCAACATGGGCATTCTAACCTTGGCGGTTCTATATGTACCTCTCGGTGCGTTCGATCGTATCTCGCCTTCTTCAGGGCTCCAGCAGAGTTTCCTCCGGACCAACTGTCTTCAACGCCATCTGGCGCTTCTCACACCGTTCCCTTCCCATTCGATCTGACACCTGGATATGCTCAGGTCCCTCTCGTTAACTATTTCCAATGACGCTGATCTCTCCCTTCAGTCCCCTTCAAAGTCAAACAATAATTCCGGTTTTAACTTCCACCTGAAACTTCGTACGCCGACTTCGACGCGGTCCCTGCCCAATCAATAACGGGGGGAAACACATCTTTCCGGCGAGGCCCATTCTCAATTCGCCTCGCTTCAAGTCCACTTTGTCCCGTAAGCTTCCTTGGTACCTGATAACCCTCATACTACGCAATCCTCGAGCTCAATCTGCCCACCCAAAATTGTGGCTTGTGCCGATCGCCCACACGGCTCCTCTGTATCTGTGAACCCTGGCGACATTCGAACGCATTCAAAAGTCCTGTTTAATTTCATTCTCAATGGCGTGTAATTTTCCGTCAAGTCTGATATAATACTAACCTTTCTTCAGCGCTCAGTCGAGTCCAACTGTGTTTGCGTTCTACTTCCCCGGACACTCTTGCCGATCTGACCTTACATGCAGGTTCTTGCTCAGGTCCGTTGGGAATTTTGGATCTGCGACTTTTACAATAATGTTTCGATCTCGAGCAGGTTCGGTAAAGTTTCTCGGAGGAGTCGATCTCGCGCTGTCGCCATTCCAATGCCAACTTTTCGACGAACCTGGCGTACTGCTTGATGCTGCAAGGAGTCACGTTCTAAAATCATTGGACTCCTCGAATTCCCCATTTGTCCTTCATCCGCCCAGTCGACTATTGACAGTCTTCCTAGGAAAGACATCTGTCAATCCTCCTTAGCCGACTCTTCCGCCAAATATCGTGCTCCTTGGAAATGTCAAGCCAGCACCTTCTCACGCGACCTCAACCGCATCATCTACTCCGTCTGGGAGTTCCTCCTATACGCGCAAGGAATTCACAAAGTGGGTTTGTTGGTTATTTATTCGATCGATATCGGTTTCTCGGTGCCTTAAGCGCTCCTAGTCGACGGCGCGGTAGTCTTTTATTGTGCCGTACCTAGAACTCTTAGATATTCGAGAAATTGACCCCCCTGTGTTCTGCATCAGCTTGGCGGAACTCCCTGCCAACGCCGACAACGGGAGGGCCACGATCCGGACCAAATTTCGTGCATTTTAGGTGTTGACACATGGTGAACATTCAAGACGGCATAGACAGCTACGAAAACTGCTCCCAAGTGCGTCGATATTTCCCTCCCATCCTCTCCAATCTTCACTTCATAATAAAGCGTCCGCTGCACTGTGCCGGCGCCTACATCTACAGCCTGGAAGAGAATCACAAAATACAGCGTCAACGTACAGTATATCTCCTGTCTCGGTTGACCTGTCACCTCCAGTCAGGTACAGGTGGAGGTGTCAAAGTTACCAACGGACGGTGTCGAATCGGGTATAAATCCTGCTCCCTTCGGCTTAAGCCAAACACGAGGATCTCGACAAATCAGCTTAACCCGTTTAAACGGTTTAAGCCACGCGAAATAACGGGCAGGCATTCAATAACAGGTACTCCTTCAAGCCCTTCAAGGACCAAAAGCAATGAGCCGCGTGAGCTGTTTAAGCTATCCAAGCTAATTGTCGTTAATTGGTGAATTGAGTCACTCTCTCAGCCGATTCAGCCACAATATGAAAGAGAACGAACACTCAAAAGCTGAGTACCCGGAAAGGTCCATTAATGAATAGGGGAGACAAATTCGGAGGGAGAATGCTGACAAGTCACAGCTAGTGAAGCAGGGGGCACTGTTCGAATTCCGCCGCTCGCCCCTGTCCCGATTTGGGGATTTGATGTCGGCAGTCTCGGCGGAATTTGATGTCAGCAAGTCAAGCCGTGTCTTGGACAACGGGAGCGCACTGGATGGGGGTTAATTTTGCCCAACTTGTCAGCCTCATCGCTCAACGGTAATGAGAGTATCAGGTTCCAGGTCATCCATTTTTTTGCGGTCACTCGATCGACTCCCCAAGTTCGCACAAAAATGTTTGCCTTGCGCTCCCCCCAGTGGGCCCGGCGGCGAGCTTTGCAGCACGTAGTGGGCCGGCGCAGGCCCTGCGTCGGGTGAGTCTACCAGGGTCTCCCCCGTCAGTAATCATCTCGATTCTCTAATCATTTGAACTCAGATCAGCAAAAGGGGTGAATTCAACGACGTTGACATACCGTTATGTAGAAGGAGGGGAGATAGGGGAAGAGTACCATTCTCCCTCCCAGCACTACCTTCTGAGGCAAAGGCTTGTAGGCCTTCAGATTTCTTCTTAAGTACTTGCGGTCTCGGGCCGTCTGTGGCATCATTGATCTCAAACCGATCCGCAATTCCTGCCGACATCAAATCTCCAAATCGGGACAGGGGCAAGCGGCGGAATGTTGACAAGTGGCAGGGGGGGTCCTGGTCAAGTCCTGCTACACCGTGCCACCGTCTCTTGGTAGTACAATATCGACTTGGACACGGTCCATCGCGGTGCCGCAAGATAGTAGGTTCTGGGAAAGAATTCAGTGAACACAGAATTCTGCATGATGGAAGGGTAGGGGTTGAAAGATCTGAGAACATGGTGGTGCGGGTTGAAAGAGGTAAGTGTGAGGACGCAAAGTAAAGCGTGAACAAAGAGGATTTGATCGCATCACAGAATCCGAACATTGTCTCTTTGTTGTCTCTCCCTCTCTCTTCCTACCACCACACATAATTCTAGCGGGAATGAAATCGGCCCCGTAGCTATTCATTGCCACTCAGCCTCAACAATTGCTTCACAACACTGGAGGGTGTGTAATTTGCTGTCCACAATCTCTGAATTCAGTTGTTGATCTATCTCATCCCGGAGCGATTCCGGCTTTAGCTCTAAACGACTGGATTGGGTGAATTGCTATGGCTCAATTGACTGGAATGGCCTACATTGGCTTGAACCACTCAAACCGCTTAAAGTTTTAAACCCCTCCAGTACTTGTAGTTCCCTTTATTACATGCCCAGACAATTTTTAGCCGTGTCTCAAGTCGCTTGAACTCCTTGAGCCGAATCGTCGAAACCCTCGCATTTGGCTTAAGCCAAAGGGAGCAGGTGACAGATCGGGTCGAGCTGTTTCGGCAAGTCGTCGGCCAACAAGCAGGTGTTGTTTGCGAGTCTCCCCGTCGGCATATGGTGGACATGACCGTGACAGCAGTCAGACACGGCCAAGATAAGAGCACTGTAAGTGTAACCTGTATCCCTTGCAGTGGGACCGCGTCAGTATAACATACCTCCTCCTCCTATGGCCGCGCGGTCGCGAGCTCCCGCACGGCAGACTCCGCTCATCCAGCAATCCCCTCTATCTCCACCTTCGCCGCCGCGGAGTACAGCCCCATCCTTCGGTGGGGGGAGGCTATTTGGGAGATCGAGAGACCGAGATATTTGCTATAAAGTTAGTTTCTACGATGTTCCGCGATGACACTCAACCGATGTACATTGTACAGTGCAGGGGATCTGGGCACTGGGCACAAGGTTCGGAACCGTATCGATGGAGTGAACGAGTTAATGGCTATACTGGTATAGATTGCCCCAATGACCAAGGCTCTCCGAGTCCAGCCCGATCCCCATACTTGAGTGGAGGGAGCCGATTTGTACGGTCGAGAAACCAAGATATTTGCTACGCGGTCAGTCCCAAACAGCTCTTCCTGCGATGCTTAATAAAAATGATGTGCAGTGCGGTATACGTGGCCACTGGGCACAGGGTTTGTGATCGTCAATTGACTTGCCGAGTTTAATATTTACTCATACTGTTATAGATTGCCCCAATGGCTCTCTGGACGAGATCGGACAAGATCATTGCTTCAACGTTAGTCTCAATAGCCTTGTTCTGCAATCAAAAGTATCAAAGTAATGTGCAGTGCAATCTACCTGGTCACTGGGCACGAGGTTTGAAATTTAATCGATAAACTTGCCGAGTTTAATGTTTATACTGTAGATTGTTCTAGTATCCGCTCTCCCAACAGAAGGGCGCAAGATATTTGTTACGAGGTTAGTATCAACATCTTTGTTCTGCGACAACACTGAATCACATAATGATATGTAGTGCGGTTTATCTGGTCACTGGGCGGAAGGTTTGTGATTCAGTCGAGGGCCCTGCCCAGTTTTATGTCTATACTGTCACAGATTGTCCCAGTAGGCCAGGCTCGCCGAATAGGAATACCAATAGCCAAGGCTCTCCGAGCCGGAATATTTACTACAAGGTTAGTCTCAACCAACAGCTTGTTCTGTGACGAAGCTGAACGAACATGATAAGCCTATACCTCAGGCCGGCTCTGACCCTGATCCCTCGACTCTGCGCTGCCCAATTTGCTTCGATACCACATGCAGACCCGTTGTGTGAGTCTTTTCTGCGTTACTCTTCCTTTCGATTGTCTCATATTGCCCAGGACGCTCTGTCTACATGTGTTCTGTGACGAGTGCATATATAAATCCCTCCGGGACAGCTCGCTTGCGTGTCCCCTTTGCCGCGCGAGAATAACTCAACCCCCGGAACCGGATGCGATATTGGAAGGGTACTTGAAGCGAGCAGTTGCGGAGGGTGTCGTAGCAGCGCCATGTGGTGGACGAAATAGTCCCTATACCTGGAGAGAGGTGGAGTTTTCACGGTACTAACATGAAGTTGTTTCTTCGCATGGATTTTTGCAACCCCATTCTTTATTATATGTAGCCTGCGCCACCTTGGACTACGAAAACAGTGGGATTACCACTCCACCACCATCTGGGCAAGCACACATTCACAATGTCTGGCGGATGATGATATGTATATATATATACCTAGAGCCAATTACTCGATTCAAGCACGAGCCAGGGGTGAAGTTCGGGCAAAGAGATTTTGCCGCAGCAGTGCCGTTGCCGCATGCAGCGGCAATGTCTGCGGCACTCAGCAGCAGTTCAACCAGCGGCACATGTTGAACACCATGTTCAGAGGCCTTCCTAGGCTCAATTAGTATGTAGGCACATACCTAGGCAATGTATATAGAGGTGGGAGATAAATTTGAGGTCTCCTGAGGGCCCTTGGCGTCGTTGAGGACGACTTGACTTGACTTGCAGCAGCAGCAGTCTGCGGCAACCAAACAGCGGCAAACATGCAACAGCGGCAGTCTGCGGCACTTGTCAGCGGCAATTTTGGCACTTTGCAGCGGCAATTGTGCTGCATGCAACGGCAGTCGTGCTTGCTGCCTGCGGCACTTTTGTAATTGTCTGCGGCAGTCTGACTGCGTGACATGCGGCACTGTGACCAAAGTGCCGCACGCCTGCGGCACTCCTGGTAGTCGTCCGCGGAACTCATGCGGCGCTACGAGGCACTCTAAACTACATCAAGCGGGTCTTCATCCTTCTCCCCAAATTAATCCCCCACTATCCAGCGTTGAACCCACAGTTCCGAGTCAACCATGGTTCAACCTTCCTCGTGTAACAATGTATTATGTTCAACGTCGACGACAGGCTGCTCCTCGTCGACAACTCACGCCAAGTCATCGCCGTGTCAAAAAATCTCAACACTATTCAGCCTAAACTGGTTCAATCCTGTTACCGATTCCTTGGCCCCGAAGCACCTCCGTCGCCCGTCTTCTCCTGCAGCGCGCGGCAACACAGCCACCCTGCGGCAAAGTACCCACTGCCGCTGCAGCAGTTTTTTTTCTGGCCACTGTCATTTGTGCTTGGACTGACTTTTACGACTGTCCACCGGGTACCATGTCAAAGGAAAGCTCGGTGTTCTGATTCTTCATCAAGTTATTCACAATCTAGTTTTTCAACAGGAAACCTTGAAAGTGTCGCACCAGGGGGAGGAGGCTTCAGAAGTACACGATTGTGGGTCTTAGAATCCATAAAAGCACCTAAATTGAGCTGACAGTCCTCAGAAATAGTGAAGTACCCTCGTACCATTTTTTCTGCCCTTCAATAACCGGCGGTGATTCAATATATTCTGTGAAACGGTAAGGCGGCACTTTCGCGCTGCCCGCGTCGCTGCGGCACTTTTCTTTTGTGGACACTTGAGATTTGCATGTAAGGTAATTATAGGGCCGCCGCTAGCCATGTACCTAGTGATGTTCTGGCTTGGCTTGGCTTTGAAACCCTGGCTTTGGCTTGGCTTCCACTGGCTTTGGCTTCGGGTTCCTCAAGCCAAAGCCAAAGCCGCTAGAGCTGGCTTGGCTTGGCCTGGCTTTGGCTTGAGCCCTGGCTTCCGGCTAGGGGCTTTCCCACGGTTTGAAATATTCCAAATCGTTGGAAAAGTCCTAATTTTACCTTGTTCTCGACGCACTGATACCATGTAATCCATATATGCATACTCAGGGTGCAAGCCAGTGCGATTCATTCGGCACAAATTTCTCTCACGAATATCTGACTGGGTAAACACCCGAAAAATACCAATTCTGGACGAATACCGAACACGGAGGTGCCTTCAAGAGGACAGAAAAGGTGGGTTTAGCACCATTCCTGTGGTATTGATATCAGGCAACATTGTATTTAGGTGAGTTCTCCCCCCACCCGAAGCCATGGCTTACTGGCTTGGCTTTGGCTTCCCAAACCTGAAGCCAAAGCCAAAGCCGTCCTCAAGCCAAACATTTGGCTTGGCTTGGCTTGAGCAAGCCAGGGCTTGGCTTCTTGGCTTTTTGGCTTCAAGCTAAGCCATGAACATCACTACATGTACCCCTTCACACTGTCTGTCGGCACTGGCAATTTCAACTTGGTTTCAACGCAATGAGTACTCAGTTCAACGAAGGCGCAGTTCGAACCTCGAAACGATTAATCTACTTTACACAAGTGGTAGCTACCCCCACATCCTGCAGCGGCTCTCTGGCGGCAATGTTGAACAATCCCTGTGAGAGGCTGACGTGACGCTGCGGCAGTGTGACAGATAGCGGCAGTCGCCAGCGGCAATGTTGGCAGCGGCAGCGGCACATCAAAATCCCGCAGCGGCAATCTGCAGCAGTTGTAACGGTGAAGCGGCACTTTACCCCTGTCCGTGAAGTTCGGATAGTAATGGCCGTACTAAAAATTCACTTGCGAGGGTTGATCGGCTATACTACAGGGAGACAGACATTGCAATACTTCACTGTACAGACGGAGAGAATCCAGAGGATGGCACTTGAAATAAAAGTTAAAGAAACAGCACAGTATATAACACCGAAGCAGTTTGTCTGATAGATACTAAGGACGAGTCCAATCAGATGTTGACGGTGGGTGCCGGGGGGCCAACGGTGACATCGCTGCCCCAGGGTTGCGCGTTAGGGAAGTCCCCTTCGAGTACAACAGGTGACCAACTGGAGTCATCAAATGCAACTTGCTGCCAGCCGGCAGGAATATTCTGCGTCGTGGACACCCAGGTTGTGATCGTGGGTGCCTCCGTATTCACGAAAGAACCCGCGATACATCCTGTCGGCGCAGCCGGCTGGAAGTTGATCTCCGATCCCATCATTAACCCCGCCGTGCCGGCGTTGTTGTTGACGAGCACGGCGAACACGATCACAGGTGGCATCGAGGAGAAATTGATGCTCCATGTGTCTGCAGTCTTAAAACCGCTGCCAAAGCCAACCGCAACGTTGTTGACCCATAGCTGGTAACTGCTGTCGGCGGTAATGATGATCGATGCGGACATGGGGATTTGGCCCGGTTGAGGGACAAATCTGCGACGGAAGGCGCGCGAGCCGGCGGGTATGTTGCCACTCGCAGGGATCGCGTCCGTCCATATCCAGCCACCCCTATCGAATGTGGTGATACTGGGAAATGTGGCGTTGGGAATGTTCACTTCGTCCCACGGCGCGTCGTTGATTACACCCATCTTTGTCGCCGCGGACCAGGGAAGGTCGTTGAAGGTCGGTTGCTCGAAGCCGACGTCCGGATTCTCCTTCGCGACCCAGGTCGTATCAGTGGATAGCAATTGGGTGGTGCCATCGGAATACGTGAGCAGGATGGTCGCGATCATCGCACCCTGGTCCGCTGACGTGACACCAGTGAATGTGGCTTGAACAGCGAACACATTGAAGAAGGGCGCAAGGCTAACGCAGAAACGGCTTGCGTAACGGGGACGAACATCGTCGCCCCCAATCAACGCGCCATTGACGTAGAAAACCAGAGTGTCGAACGCAGTTATGATGACCTCTGCCGCGACGAGGGCCTTTCCAAAGGGAGTCTGAAAGTCCTTGCGGAGACCGACGGGTGCGCCTAACGTGTAGGGAGCACCAGTCCAAATCCACTGGGATGATGAAAAGTCGAGCTGAGCCTGAGCGCGAGCCGTCACACGAATGTCACTCGCATTGTTTCCTGTGGCAAGAGTGAGTGATCTATCGAATTGGAAGCCCTCGGAACGTACTGGAAACAAGGGAGCCAAGAGACAGCGGAACGAGAAGCAAGGAAAAAAGGAGGCGCAGAACTGCGGCAAACGGTCAATTACATCTTGCTCTGGTAAGGAGGGTTCGTATCTTACCGACACGAGCCATTGCGATGGTCTGGGGACCCATCTGAACAGAGCGGCTTTTATGGCAGAGCTCGCTAAGACAACTAAATCTGTCCTATTTCTCCGGATGCCACGTCGATAGCAGGAGATCGGAGGGATTCAGAGGAATGCTTCGCATCGTAAAGTACAGGCATTGCCACTTTCCCCCATCCAGGCACTTCGAAGCCAACTTCTTGAATTCGTTGAGTTGAACTTACCGTATCCGGGTGTTACTCTGGGTTTATCACCGACGCCGGTGACATACCGAATGGCGCCGAATGCCATGCAGTCTTCCAACATCTACAAAAATATAAGCGAGAGCGATACAGAAAAAGAAGAGCGAATGGCCAATTGAATCATACCATGCATCAATCCATCCAGCCGTCCAAGTGCTAAGGATGCTTTCCGAACGAATTGGTTGAATACTCCGCGAAGCACGGCATTCCGAAGAATATCGGACATTGACTTACCCCGACGCAGGATGAACGATATATTTAAATTGCAGGCGGAACGGAGTGCAAGTGCACAAGGTAAAAGGCAAAAAGTGCACATCCTGGGTTTGCCTCGTGACCATACGAGCACCGAAACGCGCGAGAACCGGTGGGGATTCGCGTCCAGATAATTCTCCTCGAGCGTGTGAGCCTCGCGTTTGAGACAAGGGGCGAGTCCATTCTTCGTGTTGGTTTTCGAACGACGGAGATGGAAGAAGAATTTGGACGCGCGTGCGAGAACTGTGTAGAGTGTGTCCGTATCGAACTCGGTGAGCGAAAGTTCAACCCTGTGCGGAATACCTGCCTTGCGGCACTGTGGATCGGCACTCTCGGACGGCACTTGGTTGTTCTCGAAAGGAAGCGCGAACTCGTACACCACCATTTGTGACGAGTGTTCCTCAAACCTTCCGGTAAAACGCTGCTGGAATGTTATCAGTCATATTCAAAATATGTTTCGTGAACATCCCCTAAACATCTCCGACCAGGAACGTCCTCAGGATGTCCCCAAGATGTGTCGTCAACATTGTCTGAACATCCCTGGAACATGAAATTTGAAAAGCCTTGAGGGATTTGACGATTTATGTTTCCTCAATGCATTTAACCAATAACATTCCCAGAACATTTGTACCGAACGGCGGTGTACGGGGGCTTGAGAGCAGAATCGGGGTGAGCAGCTCTCATATTGCGCTTCTCCGGGCACTCCGAAGTTGGGGCGTCACCCACCTTGAATAATGTCGCCAAAGCCGACGGAGGGACTTTTAATGGAGGCTTCCTTGTGCTTTCCCGCAGAAGAAAAGAAGACGCGCCGGTGTTCTCAACTTGGAGCCGACTCTGTCGTTTCTGATGAGGGAAAAATAAGGGCTGACGATAAGTCCAAGTTGAAAGTTTTGCTTGTGTCACACCTCGCAAGCGCGTCGTCTACCCGATATGAAAATGCTCCTGCCGTGCGAGCTCTAGAGATACTTGACGATCTCCGGGTCAGCAGACAAGGGCAGAGACGCAGGCCCTTGGCCCGTTGAATGATTCAAATAGTTGTGGACAAGACTTGGCGCCTCGCGAACGAATATGCTTCCGGTCGTTGAGCAGCAGAACACCGGATAAAACCTCGATCGCCGGCTAGGGAGCACGCGGTCGCCCTTATTTTCCGAATATCCGTGTGAATATGAGGACAGGTTCACGAACCCCAGGGAACTCCGCCAGAAATCTGAGCCTTTGAATCTCAGCAAGTTCCATCATCCTCTAACGAAATCTCACTAACATGAACGTCGTGAAGATATGGACACCTGTGCACCTGCGTAAAATTGAGTGTGTTCTTATATGGTTTGACATAGTACCGTTCGATTCGACTGCGGGCGATGCTATCATAGGCCCAGTGTGCGCTCTTTGTCCCGTTTCTGCAGCATCTGATTCGGTACGTAGTATGAAGTGTAGGGCCGGATCGGTCGATTCCACAGAAAATCCCACTCACATAGCACGTCCCGTCTGTCTTGAAGTAAGAAACCCTGAAGCCGAGCATCTACCTAGTGTGCGGCGGCCAAAGGTTGGTTCGCCTGGCACACTTTGCCGTGGCACTTTGCCAATGTTCGATTCGGATGGAGCGAGTAGTTGGAATGTTTGCAAGCCATTTCCTTCAGTTTCTGCGGGCGAACTCGACAGACGCGAGGCGAGGCTGATCGCCTGAGGCATCCATCTCTTGCTTGCCTTCCTTGAGGAAACCGTTGTCGTGGGGCGTTAACTTGTGCGAGAATGAGGGGCCATTGGCGCTTGGACCAAGTAAACTGTGAACAAGGGCGCCGATGTGGATAGAGAGCGCGCATTGCGTCCGAGGTGTCAAAAGAAAGCCAACGGTGCGGGGAGGGGTGGAGGCCATGTAGATGAGGACCTCCGGCTCAATATGCGCTGTGGTATGAGGGCAAAGCTTGAAGTTGTTGGGCCACGCAACGAGAATGTCGAGGCCTGCTGGAAATAGGCCATGTGTGACTTCGCGATGGAGCGATTATCGAAGGAACCGCCGTCTGATCCTTGAGGACGAGGCAGCTAGTTTGCGGGCGGCGTTGAAATGCGCCCTGCTGGGGAGTGCGGAAAAACAAGCACTGAGTTGGTGGTCAAGCTCAAGAAGTAAGAGTACGAAAAAATGTGTTGCGATGGTGCCACTGCGGTGAGAAGGACGCGGAAGCGACGACTCGGAGCTGTGCGGGCTGGGATCCACTTGAGCGCCAGGGCCCCGGGGGTTCAAACGTTCAAATCTTCATTGATATTGGCCAATTGCCGGTGGCGAGCTGATTTTGCGACCCGGCGTGGGACTTGCCAGTGGAAGCAAGGGGGCCCAAAGATAAGCAATTACCATATGGGGTAGAGGGGGGGAGGGGTCAAGGGTCCGCTGGAAAAAAAAATTGTATGCAGTTTTATTTTGCCCCAGGAAGGTCCGCTGGGGAGTTGAGGGTCCCAAGCAGGACCTCAAACACAATTTGCCACTATAACCACCCCATTGCAGGCCTCTCACTCATTCCATTAGCAAGGCTGGGTCACCACGGTTCGTTTTGAACCCAACAACCGTGTGAATGTCAAGTTTGAGGGCGCCGATGGTTCAATGAGAGCTTCTGATTCGATGTACTGCTATTATATCGCTCTCAAATCACTGCTGCGACCACTCTCTACTGCCAAAATGTCACGGCTCAAAATTCCCCACCTGGGGTATCCTTCTCAAAAAGGGAATATGATGGCATCACCGTTACGTAGGGGGGGGGAGGGGTAGGCCGAAAGTCCCGAAAAAATAAAAATGTAGGTGATATCGTTTTTTCTTATCTTTGGGCCCCCTTGAGTGGAAGGAAGCAGAAAGAGATCCGTGGCGGTGCCGGATCAAGCGGCCCGTCCTTCTGTACCGTCACCTCGACCACTCGTCCAGCACGGCGCCACCTATTCCTCCAGAGACGGAGTTCGCAATTTAATGGAGCAATACCCCACATCTAGGCAGCCAACCCACTCTTGTCTTGAACACCGGCCGCCCTCAGTCGACGTGCTACCGCTGAAATCCGATGGGACCGATTCTCACTGAACACTCGCATGTACACTGGCAATGGCACTGCAGTTAGTGTTGGAAAAGTTCGGTTCGACCTTTCGGTTCGAACTCGAACTGAACCGAACTGAACCTGAAGTTCAGGTTCAGGTTCAACCAAATGCCCGAACCTGAACCTGAGGTTCGGTTCAGGGTTCGGGCAAGTCCCAAGTACCGCTGAACCGAACCGAACCCTGAACCGCAAGTACACCTCTGGTCGCTCATTTCGGGCTTATTTGGGTGATTTTTCGCTGATTCACCTTGTAAAAATTCAGTCACACCTAGCTGACACACACTTCAAGCTTTCCAGTGGGGATGATGGTGGTTTGGAGGGGTTTGAAGAGCAATTTCTCGTTTGACATCGATCTGATGGCCTACCCGGTGAGTCCCGCAAAGCGAAAATAATGTTTGAACACCATTAGGGGACGCGGAAATTGTGGGGAACATACCTGCATACTCATAGAAGGACCATAAACTCACACCCAATTGATGTCAGGGTCAACTTGAGGTTATTCTATAGTGAGGGGAAAAAAAAGTTCGAACGGGTTCGAACCTGAACCGAACCTGAACCTGAGGTTCGGTTCAAGGTTCAGCAAATCTCTGAACCTGAACCGAAGTTCAGGTTCAAGGTTCGGGCAAAAGTACCCCGAACCTGAACCGAACCGAACTTTTCCATCACTAACTGCAGTAGCTCAATTAATGTTTCTATTTAATGCCTGTGAGTACATTGGCCCAACCTCGGTGCTTTTTGTGTGCAAATGATTCCCTAGGAGGTACGCAACTCGACATAGCATTTTCGGCCCCCCTCGCGTCAAGTGGAGCCCTTCCCCGATCCCGGTGAATCTTTCTCCCTACGCTGGAACATTCGTTGACGTTTATACTTTCTGGTTCGCGCGCGGGGCCGAAACGGAGTCGGATTTAGGCCGTCTCGCCTTCAATTATATTACTTGCCGACCCCTGCCGAATTCGAATTCCACATAACGCTTTCCTCACACCCCGTACTCGGTCGCAACCACACATTGACGTTCACCCCGCTGGCCTGCGTCCAATGTTGTGGGGAGTCTCACCGCAAATAGCAGTTTTGTGTCATGCGCGAACGCACACAATGTATTCCAGGTGCCTTATTCCGAGTAAATAATCGGCTCGCCAATCCTTCCTTCCGGGATCTTTCAGTCACTTCGGTACGACTGTACTCAAACCATCCTGTCGCACCATTCCTTCTTTGTGGGTGCTCTCAACGACCTATTTACCTCTGATTTCCGATTTTTGGCTTTTCAGAACACTGCTATAGGCATCTCGTTGTGGGGAACAGACGGCCGTAAAACCCCAAATGAAATTAAATAATCGTTGGGGCTCGACGTGCTCGATGGGCCGACGAAGACGGGGCTGGGGTTGGGGTTGGTATTGAACTCCCAGGTAAACACCCAACCAGGGCCCTGGGCCACAACCGTGGTGACAGGGATCAGGGTCGGGTTGTCAGCAACCGGAGACAGCATGCTGGCAAGAGTGGCGGCGAATTGGTTGCGGGCGATGGAAATCGCACCGTACGGAGGGGTCTGCCCGTTGGCCAGCTGCGACTGGTCGAAGGGACAGCTGTACCTCTCATCGAATGTCGTACATGGGACGGTACATGCTCATTGGCTATGATCCGTGAGCGAATTGTGGTTATAATAACTTATATCGGCCGGGCGGTCCGTAAGTAAGAAGCAAAGTCGGCATCCCCCGTCCGGCCCGAGCACATTCCACATGAATAGCATATTAATTTTGAACCCGGACCGGTTGAAAGTGGATGAAATACTCCGGTAACTGCCCCAGATGAGTCGCCGGAGTCAGGAACTGAGCGCTAAACTTCTGGGAAGGCTTGTTCCAAAAGCGCGGCCCTTTGTCTCCAGCGCCCACCGTTCGGCAGTAGAACCCTGGGCATCCCGAATCCTATTGGTGGAGTCTCTCGCATCCTGGATTGGTCGATTGATGCCAGGGGCACAAGGCAAGACGAAAGTCTGGATGTTACCGCGGTTCAACGATGATCAGTGGCCCAAGAAAAAGGTACAAAGCAGATGAGCACGACAGCCTGAATGCTACCCCGGTCCAACGGTCGTTGGTGGCCGCGCAAGGAGAAAGTACGAAGCTGAAACCCTACCCTGGCCCCGTACAAAGCTTAGATTCTACCCTGGTCCAACGGTCATTGAGCACGACAGTCTGAACATTACCTCGCTCCACCGGTCATTAGTGGCCGCAAGGACAATGTAAGGAGAGAGATGGGTGAGCTAACGACGTGCGAAACACTCCTCGGAAGACGGTGGGAGACGGGGAGAGTTCTGGGTTCTGTGGTGAGTTCAATTCTGGTGTTCAAGTTTTCTTTTATATAGACTTGCAGAATAGTTAGTCGTTGGCTTAAACGGGTGAGTGGGGTGAGTGGGTTCCAGTGAAGTCTCTTCAAAATCGCATTATTCGGCGGATAAATAACCCCTAAAAGTGTAGCTCAGTAGATCGGGATGACCTCATAAGCAAAGGACACTGTATGGACCGAATTTACTGGAAACAGTAAACACACAGGGAGAACATCCACTGGGGTAGTGAAGCCTGCAGAAGTTCACAAACAAGCTACTTTAAGCAAGAGGTCCGTGCATCGAGCAATCGAGTTAAAGAGTATCAACAAGGCCGAGTAGGATTCGTCCTCATCTGTGAGGACGAAAGCTTGAAGTCGGACTTTGTGTAGATTTTTCAACCGTGGGAACTTTACCCATGGACTGATGGCACTTTATATATTGATTCAACGATAATGAGGAAGATCGGGCTTGGAATCGTAAGGAAAGCCGGTTCCCGTGTTTGAGGTTGCAGGATTCAGACGCTTTGGCTGTCGCGTCGCGTTGGAGGTGGCGTTCCACAAGGACTCGAGTGTCCAAGGCACCGGCACAGGACTGGCATCTCCTGCGGTTAAGCCTGCCGTCTCACCCTCGAATGACATGCCCACAGGGTTCATCAACTGTATCTGTAACCCCCGAGTACCTGCCGCTGACGGCCGAATCAAGCCGAGACTCCGATCAACCTCGGACACAAATACGAACACATGCGCCAAATTCGGCCTTGATACTGTTCTCCGCGATTCTCGTATCCTTGCAACATATGTTCATCCGTCGTCAGCGCCACATCCTTTCGCTGGTCGGGTTCAAGCGGTTAGGCCTGCCTTGATACCCTCGAGTGACATGTTCACAGGGATCTCTGTAACTTACCTGCCGCCGACGGCCGAATCAAGCCGAGACTCCGATCAACCTCGGACACAAATACGAGCACATGCGCCAAATTCGGTCTTGACACTGTTCTCCGCGATTCTCGTATACTTGTAAAAGTATTTTCATCCGTCTTCAACGCCACATCCCTTCGCCGGTCGTGTTCGATTTAGTGCGCAGCAAAAAAATACTGATGATTCCGACGTCGTCGAGTCGCCTTCACCAGCAGCAGCTACTAAGATTCGCACAGCATCCAGGGACTTCGTTCTTATTTCTCTTGATACCTACTGTTTCCAAACCGGATCGTCAGAGTTCCAATATCTTTGGAACAAGATATGAATGGCCAAGCAAGAGGTACGCCAAACAGCGAATCCCGCGTCGTTTTCTAGTAGAATCAAAGCACGCGCCCCAGCGCAATTGACGGTGGGAATGCCTTCCAGGGTTCCTCGGCCCGAGCCTCCACGGGAAATAAGTGGTACGAAGTAAATGAAACACCCGACAACAGCGGCCACGGGAACTTCTCCCAGTAATGTGCACATTGCGGAGTAGGGACAGGTACAATTACTCGGAGTCTCAGCTTACACTGCTGTAAATTTAACGTTGTGTGAGTATAAAGACCCTGTAAGAAGTCGGTTCCAACAAGCTCACGAGTTCCTCCAAACTTACGCTTAACGCACGCAGATCAACAGACCCATCTCTTCGCCAACAATGTTCGCCACCCAGCTCAAGGCTCTCAGCGCTCTTGCTGCCGTTCTCGCCCTTGCGGGTGCAGTCCAGTCGGCTGCACTTACCAAGGTACGCGCACTATTCATTTCGTTGGTCTCACTGCTAATGCCTCTGTCATTGCAGCGAGATGTGACTACCCTCGAGACCTCATTCACGGCATGCACCGAGGAGAACCTTGGAGGCAGCTGCGAGAGCTTTGACCTCTCGTTGACCGCCCAGTCTAGCTCCAGCAGCACCTCCGGCTATACCGCCTGCGTAAACTTGGACAGCACCTTATCCGGCAACGTCCAAAGTCTTCTACTCAACACGATGTCCAGCAACGGAATCATGCTCTTCTACTCGTGAGTGTTTGCATCAACACCCGCATTGCCTACTCAATATGAATTTAAACTCGCGTAGGGCGCCCGGCTGCAACCTCGCGGACGACGTCACGATGGTCTTCATCAATCCAGGGGAGGAAACACCCCGCACGATATCCAGCCTAAATAGCCCGGTTCCCCTCAAAGCCTTCAGCCTCAATTTCGCCAACTAAAGGCGATTTCCCGTACTCATATGTACCGTGGGTGTTGATGTATTACTTTAGATTGTACGGACAATATATTGAAGTATTGGGGACGTAGGCCCCATCTTTAACATAAATTGCTAGGAAGTCCGTTAATCACTGCATTCAAGGGGTACCTACGCTGAGTCAATAAAGGTGCACGTAGGTGCAGGTAGGTCGGCGTAGTCGGCTACAATAGGTCAGTGTAGATCACCTACGTCCACCTTGACGGAGATCAATAAAGGTGCACGTAGCTCTGCGTAGGTGTACGTAACTGATCTGAACTGGGTATATTCACAAATAGAACGTTAGTTCTGATTTGTGCTCTTGAGCTCCAAAAATGTCCGGCCAGAAATGGCTTATATAAGCTGACCGGCTCGGGCTAAAAAGGTACCCGAAAAAATCAACCAGAAATATTTTTCACCTAGTTTTTCAACCTTCGTGCGAGGGGATCGCGCCGACCGAGGAACGAGGTCGGGCGCAACACCCGAGCAAAACCTCTGGTTCTATTTGTGCCCCGCCGCTTGTCGGCTCTACTAATCATTTAGATCGACGTAGGTCGGCGTAGGCGATCTGGATTACCTATGCCCACCTGTATTGATCTCAAGCAAAATAGTACAGTGAGTTCATTGGAGATGGTAATTGGATATACTGCTAGTACACTGCTCTCGGCATAGGTCACTATGTAGACCTACATTCACCTACATTCACCTTGCATAGGTCACTAAGTTGACCTACATTGACCTACATTCACCTTAGCTGACCTTGACTGACCTACGCAGACCTACACAGACCTACATCAACCTACACAGACTGTACATAGGTGGGTCTGAGCGTAGGTCCATGTAGGTTCATGTAGGCCCCTGAACTCAGGCTGGGTCTAGGAGGCCCTTGAATGCAGTGAATCGCGCAGCCGGTGCGATGGAGAGATCACAACCGTGTTCATATTTACATACCCCCAACGCCAACGACCGACGGTTCATCTGGAATAAACAAAGTTCAATATCACAACTAAACTGCGTTCAAATTGAATTACGAGTTACGGCCATTTGGGTCGGTCAATTTCCAGCTCCCTAAGGTGTTCCTGGTTTTGTACGTCAAGTCAGAGAGAAAATTATACTCGCTGAAAACAACGCGACTTGAACCTGACCAGTGACCTTCTATAACGCGAGCGCCGGTTTATAGAGCGTCTGTCTAGAGACTACATTGACCTTAAGCGTATGGTGTTTGATCCGCTACCACCACCATCACCGATTTCCCACGCCTCGCTTGCCAGCGCCGTCCCCCGCCCGCAACCCCCAGCGATTCTACCCCGCCCACGAGCGGGGAACCCGTTGAGACACCCCTCCACCACACCCACCCAAATTTCCAGCCGATTTCATGGCCCATAAACCGAGAAATAGCGCATCCATGGCCCCCGACAAGTCTGACGCGTCTTCGCCGCCCTCTTCCCCCCCACTCTCTCCCGCCACGTCCTGCGCCACCCTCACCGAACCCCCCGACGGTACCCGGAGCTCTCCGCACGCGGTTGTCGCGTCCATTCGCGAGATAATCACGACGGCGCGTGCCAGCAAGAAAAACCCTACAGTCGACGGATACGCGCGCATCCTCGCGTCCCTCGACCTCTTGGATGTTATGTTCGAGACTAAGGACTATCTCGCCGACACCCTCGCTGCGTTCAAGGCGGACCTCATCGCCGAGCTTGTCTCCACCGCTGCCAAATCTCCCTCCACTCCCTCGTATGCCACCGCCGCCTCTGCCCCTGCGTCTCTGCCCCTGCCCTCCCCAACGCCTCCCAAGGGTCCACCCGCGTCCAAAGCCAATGAGTTCACTGTCTCGCTGGATCCCGGCAACACCCTACTCGCCCTTCCCGTCTCAGCCATCAAAGGCAAGGTCGAGGAGGCGCTAGCAGCCACCGGCGTGGATAGGCTGGCGGAGGTGCAGCTCAAAGGTGTGAAGGCCCTCCCCCGCGACCGCCTCCTTGTCGCTGCTCAGACGGAGAAGGCTGCGACGCTGCTGAAGCAAGCTGCAGCGCATTGGGTTCCCCGCCTGGGTAAGGGCTGCGCGCTGATTGTCCCCGAATGCCAGATCATCGTCAACGGTGTCTCGAGGGACTTCAACCCAGCCTCCCCTAGCGCAGCACACGAGATCTATGCACACAACAGAACAGCGATCGCCTCCCCCTCCTGCATCACCTCCATATGCTGGCTCAACCCGAAGGCGTTCAAAGACCCACTGAAACGTGCCTCTTCCTTGCTTGTGACCTTCTCTGACCCCCTCTCGGCAAATCTCAGCATCAGTCAAGGGCTGGCAGTCGAATCATCAATCTGCTACTCTCACCGCTACGAGGAGGCGCCGACCCAATGCTACAACTGCCAAGGCTACGGACACACACAGCACCAATGCAAGGAGAAGTCCCCGACGTGCGCGCGCTGCAGCCTCCCCCACCGCACCAACACCTGCCCTTGCTCTTCGGAGAAAGGGAAATGTTCGGACCGGAAGCGCTGCCCCCACTACGTGCCGCGCTGCGCCGCTTGCAAGGGCAAGCACCCCTCGTACAGCAAGGACTGCCCAGTCCGAGCCCGTGAGCGCGAGCTCCAGCACCTCCGTTTTCGGGACCGGATCTTCTTTGGCGACTTCGACCCCTTCGAGCCGTCCCACCGCCTAGACCATGACTCCCCTCTCTTCTTCGCATCCTCTACCTCACATGTCTCCCCTCCTTCTCCCACTACTCCCTCCTCATGAATAATACACCCCATACATACACCATCAATGCCCTTAGAGTACAATCCCTCAATTGCAAAAAGAAATACGACTGCCTTATCTCCCTTTTAAATACTGTAGATCCCGTAGAATACGATGTCCTCCTCATCCAAGAACCGCCACCTAATATTAATAAATTTCCGTCTCTCTCCTCCCCTCACTGGACCCGTCTCACCCCCACTTTTAATACCACTTCCCCCGACACCTTACTTTACATTAGCAAAACAATTCCCTCATCCGCATACCGTCAAAATAAAATAAAGTCGTCGTATATAACGTCAATTACCCTCACTTTAGCTACAGACACCGTACATATATTTAGTTTATACAATCCCCCCGACTCCGACGACGTTCCTCTCCACATCCTCAAGCTCTTCCTCGCGACACTCTTCCCCCTCCCCCCCTGCCACTCCTTCCTCATCCTCGGCGACTTCAATAAACACCACGTCCTGTGGACTGGCCCCAACTTCCCCCGCCGCACGGAGCGAAGCGATGCCTCCGAGGTCATAGAGATCATGGATGACTACGACCTCGACCAACTTGTCAAGGCCGGCACCCCCACCTTCTTCTCTGACCCGCATCAAACCTACTCCACCCTCGACCTAGTCTTCGCCTCGCCATCCCTCTCCGCCCGCCTCATTAAATGCTCCACCCTCCCCGGTCATGGCTCCGATCACGTCGCCGTCTGCGCCTCCTTTGACATCACTGTCGACCACCGAGAAGCGCCGCCCCGCCGCAACTTTCGCGACGCCGACTGGAAAGAATTTCCTCCCTGCCTGGAAATGCACCTGGCTGCCAACCCCCTCCCCGCCCTCCCTCTCTCCTCTCGCGCCGACATTGACTCTTACACCGATACGCTCACCGTCAACCTTGTACGTGCCATCGAAGATCATGTCCCTCTGTCCCGCCCGTCTCCCTATGCACGTCGTTGGTGGAACAAAGAGTTGTCCGCTCTCCGCAAGACCTACAACCGCGCCCACAACGCCATTGTCAAAGACAACCCGACGGACGCGAGCTGGAGCGCGATGCGTGACTCACGGAACCGCTACCACAACGCCATCCGTGCGGAGAAGAGGAAGCACTGGCACGAGTACGTCCTTAACTTGCCCCGGTGTGACGTCTACAAGGCGGCAAAATACGCGACCCAAGAGCCGGGCAGCATCTCTTCCTCCTCCCGCATCCCCGACCTCACTGCCCCAGACGGGTCCACAGCCACCACCCCAACCCAAAAAGCCAACGTCCTCCACCGCAAATTCTTCCCAAACCCGCCTGCCGCCGCTCCACCGCCACCAGACGAGGTCCTCCCCACCCCGCTACCTCCCCCGATCTTCAACGCCGATCACATACTGCGTGCCATTGCGAAGATCTCACTGTGGAAGGCCCCAGGCCCATCTGGCGTCCCCAACATCGCGATCATGTCCGCGCGCTCCACCCTCGCCCCGCTCCTCCTTGTCATCCTGGAAGCTGGACTCCGCCTCGGCTACTTCCCCGCGGCTTGGCGCATTTTCCTGACGGTTGCCCTCCGCAAACCGGGAAAAAGTGACTATTCAGTCCCCGGGGCATACCGACCCATCGCGGAAGAGGAATGTCTGGGCAAGGTTGTCGAATCGGCGTTGACGGACTGGCTGTCTGAGTTCGCAGAGTCGCGCGGCCTGTTGTCCCCGAGTCAATTCGGCGGCAGGCCGGGCCGGTGCACCACCGACGCACTTCTCTTGCTCACCCAGAAAGTGAAGGACGCGTGGCGCGTCGGGAAAGTCCTTAGTGCCCTCCTCATGGACATTTCCTCCGCCTTCCCCTCCGTCCGGCACGATCTCCTCATTCGGTGCCTGCAGCGTAAGCGAGTCCCGGATCAGGTGGTCGGTCTGATTCGGAGCTTTCTAAGCGATCGCAGCACCACCCTCCTCTTTGACGACCATCGTGCCCCTCCCTGCGCCGTCCCCAATGGTCTGCCTCAAGGCTCCCCCCTCAGCGCCCTTCTCTACCTCATTTTCGCCGACGAATTCCTCAGCGACAGGACTCTGGGATACATTGACGACAACACGAGGACGGCTGTCGGATATTCCGTTGAGGACACCACCGAAGACCTGCGCGAGCACATGGAGGACGACGCGCTCCCACACTCCCGCCGCCTCGGGCTCAGCTTCGACCTCCCCAAATTTCAGCTTATCCACTTCGTGTCCGCGCGGCGCCAACGGGAGCACTATCACCCAGTCCCCCTCGTCATCGATGGCATCACTATCCAGCCCACTCCCACTGTCAAGCTTCTCGGCGTCGTCCTGGACAACAAGCTCAACTTCAGGAACCACGCGGAGAAGGCGCAGAGCCGGGGCACCAAGGCCATGCTCGCGCTCTCGTGCATCTCCTCGCCCACGTTCGGGCTGCCGCATTCGTACCTGCGGCAGCTTTTCCTAACGATTGTGGTGCCGCGGATGGAGTACGCACTAGTGGTGTGGTACAAAGCAGTGACAGAGAGCGCGGGCGGAAGGAGGACGGGGACTGTGTGGATCACCAAGACACTCGGTAAAGTTCAGCGCCTGGCCGTCAAGCTCATCACCGGCGCGCTCCGCACCACGGCGACGGACGTGATGGACTTCCACGCCAACCTACTCCCCATCCACTCCCGTCTCAACCGCTCCGTCTTCAACGCCGGTGTCCGCCTGGTCACTCTACCCCCCTCTCACCCCCTCCACCAGGTCGCCCGACGCTGCCGCTACGTCCCCAGGTTCCACCACTCCACCATCCACCACCTTTTCACCGCTTTCCCCGTCCTCAAGCGCCCCTTTGAGACTGTCGACCCACGCACCGTCTCCACCCGCGCCGGCCCCGAGGCGCTCACCAAACGCATCGCGCCGACGAAGGAGTTGGCAACGAGGGAGTTGGAGGAGGTCACCCGGCGAGGGGGACTGTGTGTCTTCACGGACGGCTCAGGTTTCGAGGGTGGAGTGGGAGCAGCGGCGGTCGCGATGAAGGGTCGGGAGGTGGGGGCGTGCAGGATGAAGCACCTGGGATCTGAAGCTGAGCACACAGTTTTTGAATCCGAGGTCGTCGGCGCCATCTTGGCACTCGACATCGTTGCGAGCACCCCGCGCCTTTGCAGCGTCGACGTCTTCATGGACTGCCAGCCAGCAATCACCGCCCTCTCCGACCCCAAGCCTCAACCCGGCCAGTACCTAGTCTCCGCCTTCCACTCTGCTCACCGCCGCCTCCTCGCCCGACGCCGCACGCTCAAAGTCCGACTTCACTGGGTCCCCGCCCACATCGGCATTGCCGGCAATGAGGCCGTCGACGCGCGTGCGAAGGAAGCTGCCCGGGGTTCCACCACTGCGCTGTCGACAAGAATCAAGGAGCTTGAGTCCCCGCTCCCGGTTAGCAAAGCGGCGGCGATTGCGGCGGCGGCGAAGCTGTTCAATGACGGGTGGAAGAGGGATTGGTCAATGTCCCCCCGTTGCGCGCGCCTCTCCTCCTTCGACTCCACCGCCCCCTCCAACGCTGTTGCCCGCATGTGCGACGGCCTCAGCCGTCCCCAATGCAGCATCCTCACGCAGCTCCGCACGGGCCACATCGGACTCAACGCGCACCTCCACCGCCTTACCATCGCCGAGTCGCCGAACTGTGCCCACTGTCCCACCCCCGAAACAGTCACCCACTTCCTCCTTCTCTGCCCAGCTTACCGGCCCCAACGCCTCAAGCTAATCACCCGGCTCGGCACCGCGCGACTCTCCCTCAGACGCCTGCTCGCGACAAAGTCCGAGCACAAGGCCGTTCTCGAGTTCGTCCGCAACACCGAGCGCCTTCCGCGCTACCAGCTGTAAATACAGCCCGACCCGTACGATACATTTCTTCTCTTTCTCTCAGTTATCACGCACCCCATACTGAATCATGATATAACTTCATTACCTACTTCGTAGCCCCCGCTCGTTGCCCGATCACATTACACTCGTACCCTCATATGCCGCCCTCCTCGCCCGCTAGATACATCCACGTACATTGTATAGTCTTACATGGGCCCCAAGGGGCCCGCATAGACTCTAATGGAACAAAAATGAAAATGCAGAGTCCAGGAGCATACTGACATCAAACGAATCAACAGTCAGGGACGTTGATCCCCCCACGCCAACGGTTTCAGGGTGACCAGAACACCTCCAAGTTCAGCTGTATTATCGAAAACGAGAGCAATGAAGGGCGGATCAAGTCACATGGTAACAAAGAAGACACGAACTGAAGCAAAAGACACAAACTGAAGCACTGAAGAGGATATGCAGACTCGGATTTGAACCGGGTCCGTAAGTGTGAAGCTCGCCGGCTATCCAAAGGGCAGCGGTCATGCCACAGGGTTTTGGGTCTTGTAGGCGGTGTGAGTATAAGCGGCAGATGGAAAACTCGAATCAGCTGATAGGCGAATGGAGATTCAGAGCAGTATCGTACTCACATCAGGGACGCAGCTCAGAGCGCCGACGCCGAACTGGCAGGGGAACACCAAGAAATTCGGCGGTATTGTTCAGAATGAACCTACGGCACAGCGATCGGTGTCCGCATCACAGTGTCAACGACGAGTTCTGGATTGAAATTTGAGGCTCGATATTTACCCGAACGCAAAAAGCAGATACAAATCGATTGAGACCCCGCCCGGAGTTAAACCGGGCTATTCCGCGTGCGCTACGGGACGCATATATAAAGTCAGCGGATGCGTACCCAATGCCACAGGCTGTCACACAGGCTCCTTCTTGACTTGGACGAAACCTGCGAGAGAGAATAACGCGTAGGCTCGGCCAAGAAGCCCTACAGCCTCGGCGAAAGTGTAGCTGGAGCTTCTCGGGTTCAACGCAAAGCCTCCTCTGTGCGAGAAACGCGGACAGCTTTGGGGCGCGTGCGCAACATGGGTCCCGCCGTTTGACGAGGTGGTGGGAAGAAGCAAGCGGCGACATCAGTTTTGATCCAGGAGCACTGCCACAATCGGCTTCTTCCTTCCGACAACCATCTCGTCACCGCTCGCTCTCCTGCCCTTCCATCTCGTTGAATTTTCCTGGGAATCTCCCTGTGTCCCGAGTCTGACCCTTCAGGACACTCAATCGATCCACAATCCTGTCCTACGAGTGAAGGATTGTAAAACTAGGGACCTGTTTTCGGAGCGCACCGGCAGAGGTATAGAGACGTCGGGATTCGTGGTTGAAAAGGAAGATGATTGAGCGATTTTGCAGCACTACAAATCTGCGAGGCCTTTCCTGTGTATGCACCCCCAGAGGCGTCTTCAAGCTAGAGCCCGAAGACGATAGAGCTCGTTCGTGTTCATCTGTGCCACGTCTTGCTGCATCGACGCGCGCTTCGTCGACGCGTTACTCCCCGCTTGTAGGGCACGTTTATCGCGGGGTGTATCTCCGACCGGGTGAGGATTTCATTAACATTCCTTCCAGCGTCCGCGTGCGATTCATCGACTGACTGGTACTCCTCCTACAGACGGCCCGCACGCTGACGCCCGCAGAACGATACGTTGTGTAGTGCTCAGGCTCTCCGCCGCGCGCGCTTGCGTCCATCTAATCTCGACAGGATTCCTATCGTTCCGAACGTGATTCCTTTCCCTTCCCTTCTCAATTCTCAGTTCATGTGCTTCTTTCCGCAGCCCTTCCTAACCGCCCACCCTACGTCTTGCCGTGCACGGAAAATTTTGCACCACTGATTGTGCCTGGCCAGACCCCGCGCTCCCCCTCCCTCGCCTTCGTACTCGCGGGCCGCGGCCATTCGCCTTTCCTCGTGGATGTCCCCTCCTGCAACTCGTCACCCGCCTTTGGACGACTCCGCCTGTGGGTCGATATCA
Source organism: Mycena metata (assembly GCA_029378385.1). NCBI lineage: Eukaryota > Fungi > Basidiomycota > Agaricomycetes > Agaricales > Mycenaceae > Mycena > Mycena metata. Next base: position 54,090 of record JARKIB010000030.1, read on the forward strand.
CAACGCCCAGCAGACGTGACGGGGTTTCGGAGGACCTCATAGGCGGCGACTGCCAGCGTGACTGGGCTGAATGTTTAATCGTTCGAGGTGCGTATTTCTAAAAAAGATGTAACGATGCTACGGTACCATTACTGACCTCTGTAATCCACTGCCAGTCAGGCTACTTCAGGCCGGCCGGACTGGCTTTGACGCGCATCACTATCGTCAAATTTGCCCAACGTCGCACGACGCAGCTTTGGCTTTAACTGGGGCAACGTGCCAATTCACCGTTCCCATTGTCAGTTGCTCATTATTTCCCGCGGATTGATTGGCCCTGGACAATTATGGCCTTGGGAGAGCTCACCTAGACCTCTCTTGAGTCCCCCTGCCTGAATTTTTGCGTGCTTACTGAGGCCTTTAAGCTCCGAGCATCTACTTCACACCTTTCGTATGTCCCCCAATTCTTTCCGATTCTTAAACATGAATTCATTCACAGAATCTCGATACAATTCACATCCGCCGTCCAATTTGACCCTTTCGCCGGTAAATTCAACCCGCCGTCCACTGTGGCGAATTTCATGTCAATTTCAACCTTTGTATCGTAGAATTAATTTTGATCTGGTTGGTACAGGTACTTCAAATCTTGGCCGACCCTCACGCACAACTGATTTGAATCCAGAATGGGAGTATCGCTGATGGGTTAGATTGCTTTCCCGATCGACGGTTCACATACTCAACGGATCCTTGGGTTGAAAGGGTGAATAGTGGTTGGTTGGTTGGTTCCAGGGTCCAGGTACGTCTCCATTCATACAGGGGATCGAACACTGACGATTCTATTTTTCGTCCAGGTTTCGTTGGGCTCACTGAAGCTTCAACGAGCGGTGCGTCCGTTAGTCCCCACGTCAAGTACTGACTTTTCGTCGCCATTCAACCGTAGGCCTGATCCTTTGCATGCGCATCGCAGTACCCGGTATGTCCGTTTGAATCCAAGTCAGTATTTCAGCGCCGCCGTTGAACTGATCTTGATTTTAAGGGCTACAAGCTACTTTGAGCTTCACGTCTTCATTGACCATGTTCGAGTCGTTCGACTCCCTCCTCGAACGATCGTTGAATGAAAGACACTGGGTGGATTGAATCCCGATCGCGCTTTACTTGACTGACGCAGTTTCCAGATCTAGTGACGATTACGGCGGCTTCACGCTCGTGCACGGGCATATTGCACGATCTGGTGGGTGGGTCCTTTCTATACATACACCCATTTATTCATTCTTACGCTCACCACGAGCCCTTCACCCATCCAGGTTGACTTGCCCTCTGTTGGTGCAGACTCAATGGGTACGGACTTAGTTTTGACTAGGTACATACTGCGCATCTGTGTCAAGTGCTGCTGATATTCCATAGCGCTATACGTTGCCCCCGGTTCATTCAAGCTCCAGTTCTGAACACCGGCGGTGCGCCCGTCACTGGCCCGCCAAACATGGCTAGGAGGCAGGACTCGGAGGTACACAAATTTCCTAAGCTGCAAACGAGGGCGGGAAGTTGTGGTAAGCAAGGCTCAAAATCTTCCTGGTTGCAAAATCGCGGCTCACGATGATCCGTGGCTTCGATCAATGCAACGATCAACCCATCATCTTCGGCTGGGATTTGGTACACGCCACCTTCACATGATTTTCTCCACCACGTCACCGGTGTCGTCAGTGTTCTGCTCGCGCGTCGCCAATGTCTTGGAGTGGAAAAAAAAGCATACACACAATTCCCCACCGCCCTACTCTCGACTATGGGCACTCTACCCCCGACCGGTGACGACCGCTCACGAAAACCGCGACCTTTTGCTGGGGACGATGGACGCGGGCGGAAGAGGCAGAGGTGCATTGTTCATTCGTTCTGCCAGTGGTTTATTCCTAGTTGACACTCCTATCCTTCCAAGTTCACCACCACCTTCCGCGTCTGACTCGGATGCAGGGTCCCCTTCCAGTGTCGCCAGCTCGCTGTCCACATCCGACACTGCAGAGTCGTCACTGACTACCACATTGGCTTCGACGGAGTCGACGCCATCGTCCACAAGCACCACGTCACAAGCCGATTCTACTCTGACTTCACCCGGATCGAGCACAACAACGGCATCGGTTACAACCTCTTCCTCTTCCCCGCTCTCTGCCACCACCGACACCGATACTGATTCAACGCCAACCACGACGACAACGTCGGATACGATCACTACTTCTTCCCCGCTCTCCGCCACAACTACGCAGTCCGATACTGATTCAACCCCAACCGCGACCACAACGTCAGATACAATCACTACCTCCTCCCCGCTTTCCGCCACAACTACAGAGTCCGATATTGATTCAACCCCAACCACGACAACAACGTCGGATACAATCACTACCTCCGCCACAACTACAGAGTCCGATAGCGATTCACCCCCCGACTCCACTTCGACCGCAACCACAGCGTCAGCCTCTTCCACAACTGCTAGCATCTCGGCGACTTTTGTCGTTTCCTCCAGCGACACGACCAGCGTCTCGGCTTCAGTAATATCTTTCAGCGCTTCATCCATCATCGTGTCCTCTGCCTTTGCTAGCTCTTCTTCATCTGCTGTACTTTCTGCACCTCCACAGTCCCTTTCAATCGGATCTTCCTCCGCCGTTGCGTCGGGTTCTACGTACGTATTCAATGCGCACGCATAATCTCGCCTTAACTGAGGTTTATCTCAAGTTCATCTGATAAAACGACCGTCCCCAGTTCAAACCCGTCTCTCACCGGGGATGCATCGCCAGCGCCCCCCCTCCCGGCGCCAACAGGGCTAGGCCCCAGCACCGGTGCCCCCTTACTCCTCACGCACCTCGCCGTCGCCACCGCCCCCATCCCTCTCACACTCCCATTCACCACCACAATCACATACACCTCCGGCAGCCGCGTCCTCACCACCACCTCCACCTACCTACCCTCCCCCGGCTCCACCTCCACGGGCCATCATGATCACCCGTTCCCCGCCCTTTCCGCCCCCGGCGCCATCCCCGGCGCCATCATCGGAAGCGTAACGGGCCTTATTTTGCTTGCCCTGGGTGTATTCTGCCTTTGCCGCCGCTGGCGGCCCCGGACGGGGCACCGCGAGTTCACGCGGGCGGCGAGGGGGCTGAGTAGGCCGGCGGGGGCGTGGCGCTCGCCGTTGGCGGGCGAGAGCGCTTATGACCTGGTGGGGGAGGAGGGCGAGCAGGGGGATCAGGATCACGAGGGCGGCATGCGCGAGGCGGCGCCCTTCCTGGACGCAGGCTCGTCCGCGCACGCACCGGACCTCATCTCATTCTCGACGCACGACGCCGGTGGACTCTGGCTGCCGCCCCCGCCGTCGCGGCTCTCCATCCCCAGCACGCTCACGCTGACGCCCACGTCGCGCCGCAGCTCGTTGCTCAATCCCCCGTACGCGTCGTCCCCGAGTGCGGGTGCGTCGTTTCTCGCCCCCATGGCCACGACGCCGCAGTCCGCGAGGCACTCGCTCCCCTCCCTCGTCACTAGCGCTGCCTCACTCACCCCACCTGCACCGAGCGAAGGCGAAGGCGAGCGCGCGGACCCCAGCCCCCGCGGCTCGGGCCTGCTGCGCCCCAGCCTCGCCTTGGTGCAGGCGCACTCCTCGCGTAGCCTTAATGATGGCGTGGATTATTCTTCGCGGCTCGTTGGCATCGACGGCGGCGCTCAGGATCAGGTGCAGGTGCGTTGCGTTTGAGTTTTAAATTTTGTGTCACTGATGTTATGTGATGTGTTTTAGCACCGAGCGGGCAAGGAGGAGGCGTTCGCGTTCGATACGCGTACGGGCAGTGAAGAGCACCGATGAGGGTACCGATGTCGTTGAGGGCAAGGCTTTGGACGATACGTAGTATTATGTTTAATATTATATATACTATACCATACGGCAGATGCTGCCTGCTACCTGCTGCTTGGATGACTTGGATAGAGTGGTGGGTGTGTGGGTCGGTGCTGGCGAGCCGAAACGAAACCGAAACCGAAACCATAAGTTCAACTTGCGTGCTCGCTTGCTCTTGCTTACTCTCGGGCGTGGACAGGGCATGGGGGTTGATAGAAATTGAAGATGAACGATACACTCAAGCCAAGAACGCATACACAGTGTATGGCAGACCTTGAATGAAATTTAAATCGGGGCCGTCACGGTAGGAGGGAGGGTTGAACCTGGAGGATCACTAGCATGGTCTCACGGTGGAAAAACCATTTTTCTCGTATATACTCCTGGAAAAAGGAGATACGTAAATCCAAGGAAAGTCACAACAACACAAACTGGACTGGAGGATCCGAACGAGGCTTTGGAATGAGATTGAGATGCGCGCATGATCAGGATTGGATGGTTAGTCCCTAGCTAGAAAGAACGATTCAAGATGCATGCATGCTCTCCGCTCGGTGCTGGAAGGAAAGAAAGATGCCAGCATGACTCGGACTCGGTGAAAATCGTGTTACCTGCGAAAGCACGTGAGGCTTTGCAAATCTCGGTACTTATCAGATCAAGATCGACTTAAAGCAGCGCGGGCTGAGGGTATGCTCTATCGATATCTGGAGAAGCCGCATGTCAATATCTGTAGGAGGAGAATAATGAATACAAGGCAGAGTAATGAATCAAGATCTGGGAGAATATTTAAGCACCTAACCCTAAATCGACTCAAGTGGGTGCCTTTCCCCGATTCCGGGGACCTTCTCCCTACGGTGGAACATTCCTTGAGGTCTATATTTTCACTTCAGGCTACCCTGAAGTATACCCTTTAGGGTCTATTAGGTTGGTTGGAATAAATGGCCCAAGAGGGTGGTTTTGGGAATGGGCATACCATGGGATATGGGAAGTACCATGGCCCAGGGCAGAAGTGGTGACCATGGTACCTCCCATAGGCCCGCTGCAGGCGAGCGAAAATTTTGCCTGTGGTACCTCCCACAGGGGTATTTTTAGGCCAGGACCCCAGAAACTGCCCTGGATCAAAACATCAAACGGGATCTATCTCAAGCATCTGGGCACCGTTTGGGCTGCCGAAAGGCTTGTTGGAAAGCCCTTGCTCAGGGCTTTCTGCCTGTGAAGTAGGGACCACATCAGAGGACATTGATATTTTGCCGTCAGCATGCCGGGCAGCCTGTAAATCAGCTCTGGGGCAGGCATCCAGTAGGTGATTGGCCTGGTACTGGGCTTGTTAGAAAGGCCTGAGCTAGGGCTATCAGTGGGTACAATATCTGGGTGGTCTGAGCACTTTGGTATTTCCTGGCAGCGTACCGGGCAGCCAGTAAATTGGCTCTGGTGCGGGCATCCAGTTGGTTGACCTGGTACTGGGCTTGGTCCTTGCTAGGGCTATCAGTAGGTGTAATATCAGGGTTATTTAAGCCCTTTCGCTTTCCAGCTACACAGGGTGTCCACTGTTCATACCGACTTCCTGATTGGACTTGTATGTGGTACCTCCCACCACCCTTGATATAATCACATCCGTGGTACATCCCATGGCTATAGAACCTGCATGGTACCTCCCATTGCCTCGTGGTACCTCCCACCATCCTGTGGTACCTCCCACTATGTGTCTTCATCCTGTGGTACCTCCCATCATTCTGTGGTACCTCCCACTGTTTTTCTTCATCCCATGGTACCTCCCACTAATCTATTCTTATCCTGTGGTACCTCCCATACAATTCCCAAAAGTGGTCACTTCACCTATCAACTCAAAAAGGAAACATTAAGGAACGTTACGGAAATCAACTTTGTATAACCAGCATGTGAGTTGTTTAGCTTTACTAACTATTTTTGGCACATTAACACTCACAACACAAGGTAATTGGCTGAAAAAGAGTCAGCTCTGGGAAAGTATTCCGCATTTTACAGGTCAACAAGGGCACCAATCGAAAGGTGTTGTAGAGGACTCTGGTAGCCCTTGATAGGCTCCACAAGATGGAAACAGAGATCAGAGATTTAACGAGGACTTATCCATTTTGGGATACTACCGCTTTGCATCCCAAAAAGGAAATTTTCGACCTAAACCCGGACCTAAGTCATAATTCAACCGTTTTTGATGATTCAACCCTGTATACATCGCTACTGATGCTTTCCTAGGCTAACTGGGACCAAATAAGGGCTGTCACAGTGTGGTAATTGGGTAAAAACTGTGAAAATTGGGAAATAATGTTCTGACCACAATAACCTGGGTAGTTAAGAGCTGAAAGGCCTCCTGGATATAGGTAACTGTTCTCCTATGATATAACAACAGTTTTAAAGCCAAATATCATGGGCTAGTGAAGAGGAGTAGCACAACTAGGCTACAGAGAGAAAAAATGGCATTTTGACTAAGTATGCACTTCTCCATGATATAATATCTTCCAAAAGCGATCCTCTATGGCCTCATAAGGAACATATACAAGAAAACTGTGCAATTAGCAACCAGGACACCCTACATCCTATAGTTTAATGTCATATTCTCCCATGTACTTGTTTGCTGCATCTGGGATATCACAGTGGCATATGTGATGACCTGAGCACTAATAACCACTTCCCTGAAGTATATGAAGAGTCCTGGGTCAAAAGAATGGCCAATATAATGTGGTAAACATCGAAAATGTGAATGAGATTATGTCCCTATTTATGCCTACTTGATAAACAGGGCCCCAAGGAGAGTGTTTCTTGGGAAATGGAGAGTGAGAATGGAACTGGACAGCATAAATGAACAAGTTTGAGCTTTACTTGAAGTGTTTTGGTGTATTTTTGACCAGATGGTGTTGGTGACTATGGGTCAATATATGGGCACTTAAAGCCATATTATTGAAAAAACTATTCTCTCAAATGTTCACCAAAACAGATGAAATAAAGCATAATATGGTAGAACTATACTGTCTGAACTTACTCACATTGTCTATTGCGCTCAACATGGTCCCCTAAGTCACCTATTCATGAAATAGCCAAAATATGTCATATGCTATTTTCGAGTTTTACAGAAGATACTGAGCAGTATTTTGGTCCAAAACTCCTTATTCAACTTAGTTGAATAGGAAAAGACCATTGGAGCATCATACATGAGCCTGTAGTATACTGAATATGGTGAACAACAATGTACAGAAAGATCACCTCAAATCACAGGGTATGAGGTGTCCTGGATAGTAGGCCTCTCCTTTTCTAGTAGGTATACATGTTTTAGTGCAAAAAGGTATGGTCTCATATGTCTTACATTATGGGGGAGTGTATTACAGGACCAGATCACAATTTTCTTGTATGGCTAAATCGTGGTCTTCTTCATGACTAGGTCATGTTATATCACCTGCAACGTGTTCACTTTGCCTGAAGGCACAACTTGACACATTTATGGGCTGTCTTTACTGCTATTAAACCAAACCATTGTGGTCAGAACATTCTTTCCCAATTTTCGCACTTTTCACCCTATTATCACACTGTAATAGCCCTTATCTGGTCCCAGTTAGCGTTGGAAAGCATCAGTAGCTATGTATACAGTGTTGGATCATTCAAAGTGGTTGAATTATGGTCTAAGAACAGGTTGAGGTCAAAAATTTCCTTTTTGGGATGCAGAGCGGTAGTGGCCCAAAATGGAAAGTTCTCGCCAAGTGTCTGATCTCTATACCCGTCTTGTAGAGCCTATTAAGGGCTATCAGAGTTCTCTATCACACTTTTTGATTGGTGTCCTCGTTGACCTGCAAAATGCAAAATAGTTTCCTAGAGCTAATTTTTTTTCAGCTAATTGCCCTGTGATAGGTGTTAATGTGACAGAAATAGTTGGTAAACCTAAACAACTCCCATTCCAGGTTATAGGTTGAAATATCCAACGATACAAAGTTGATTTCTGTAATGTTTCCTTTTTGGGTTGATAGACGGAGTGGCTGTTTTTGGTAATTGTATGGGAGGTACCACTGGATAAAAATAGATTGGTGGGAGGTACCACGGGACGAAGAAAAATGGTGGGAAGTACCACAGGATGGAGAAAAATAGTGGGAGGTACCACAGGGCATTGGGAGGTACCACGAGGCAATGGGAGGTACCATGCAGGTTCTATAGCCATGGGATGTACCACGGATGTGATTATATCAAGGGTGGTGGGAGGTACCACATACAAGTCCAATCAGGAAGTCGGTATGAACAGTGGACACCCTGTGTAGCTGGAAAGCGAAAGGGCTTAAATAACCCTGATATTACACCTACTGATAGCCCTAGCAAGGACCAAGCCCAGTACCAGGTCAACCAACTGGATGCCCGCACCAGAGCCAATTTACTGGCTGCCCGGTACGCTGCCAGGAAATACCAAAGTGCTCAGACCACCCAGATATTGTACCCACTGATAGCCCTAGCTCAGGCCTTTCTAACAAGCCCAGTACCAGGCCAATCACCTACTGGATGCCTGCCCCAGAGCTGATTTACAGGCTGCCCGGCATGCTGACGGCAAAATATCAATGTCCTCTGATGTGGTCCCTACTTCACAGGCAGAAAGCCCTGAGCAAGGGCTTTCCAACAAGCCTTTCGGCAGCCCAAACGGTGCCCAGATGCTTGAGATAGATCCCGTTTGATGTTTTGATCCAGGGCAGTTTCTGGGGTCCTGGCCTAAAAATACCCCTGTGGGAGGTACCACAGGCAAAATTTTCGCTCGCCTGCAGCGGGCCTATGGGAGGTACCATGGTCACCACTTCTGCCCTGGGCCATGGTACTTCCCATATCCCATGGTATGCCCATTCCCAAAACCACCCTCTTGGGCCATTTATTCCAACCAACCTAATAGACCCTAAAGGGTATACTTCAGGGTGGCCTGAAGTGATATTTTCTGGCAGTAGCAACCAGCACATATAAAGATTGCAAAGGAAGGCGAACCTATTAGAACCTTAGGAGCCTGGGTCGGCAACGGAGTAGTTCAAGTGGATACCTGGGCACGCACATTGGAAAAAATTGACGCCGCACTGGAGAGGTGGGAAATGGGACACCCCACCATGGAAGGGAGACGCCTCATAATTTTGATGGTGGTTGGAGGAATGACACAATATCTGGCCACCGTTCAGGGAATGCCGAAAGAAATTGAGAAGAGACTAGAAAAAAGAGTAAGGAAATTCCTATGGGCGGAGAAGACAAGTGTCACCGTCAATCAGGAAACCGTATATGCACCCGCAGACGTTGGGGGAAAGAACCTTCTAGATATTGTAGCCCGAAACGAAGCAATTACAATAACTTGGCTCAAGACATACTTGAGCTTCGGGCCAGACAGACCACTTTGGTGCTTCGTTGCCGACGAAATTCTAGCGAAGAAAGGATCCAGTGACCACAAAGCTGTTAAAGAAGAAATGAGAATGAACACGTACCTTCAATCATGGGCACCTAAGACATCGGCAAGATCAATTGGAAAAGATCTGTCCGGAATGATAAATATTGGGAAGACATACGGGCTCGACATGGACGGGCTGGCAATCTCCCACGAGATCCAAAAGTCAATGCCGATATGGTACCACCGGAAATCGTTTGCCGAAAGGTCTCTGTACAACCAGGACGTAGAGGTAATTAAATGTCTACAAGATAACCATAGAATTAGACTGGTGCGCGATGCCGTACGGTTAGGAGCGAAAATGGACGCACCGAGACACAAACCAAGAAGGTACTGCAGCTGCGCGACATGCCGGGAGACCAGACTCTACACAGGCTGCAAAAACCCACATGAATGTTACGGGAAAGCCCGAGATCTACTAGATGCACTAGAAGAGAAATGGGACCCGAGGGAACCACAACCAGAAGACTACGAAGCACATCAGGAACCACAAAGAATAGGGGAAGATAGTATCGAGTTTGACTCGAGAATAACCACGCACGGCACATTGGCGGACACCTTCCGCATATTCACACACGGAAGCCCGCAAAACCTCCACGACGTTGCCCCAGATACGAAACACAACCCAGACCTGGAAGCTGAGAAAGTGGTAGTATACACCGACGGGTCGAGTCGGCGGTCCACAACGGCACGGAGAAAGCGTTAGCAGGAGCCGGAGTATTCTTCGGCGACGACGATCCGAGGAACATGGCGATTCGAGTCCCACGCGTAATCGGCGGATCGAACAACGTCGGAGAATTAGTAGCGATCAAGAAAGCCATCGAGGAGTGCCCACTTGACGAGGTGCTCGAAATCAGGAGTGATTCCCGTGTGTCGATTGACGGGTTAACCAAGAACCTTCAGAGATGGGAAAACGACAACTACCTGGGAGTCGAAAACGAAAAGCTATTCAGAGCAACGGTTAGCGCCCTACGAAAAAGGAAGGCCAAAACAACTGTTCACCTGGGTCAAGGGACATGCGGGCGAAGCCGGCAACGAAGCAGCTGACAAGCTAGCGAAGGAGGAGACGAGAAAACCAATCCCAGACCTGGTTGAGATACAGGAAGAAAGGGCATTACTTCTCCCCGGCGCGAAGCTACAGTCAATAACACAGTCGAAGGCCTATAAAATGATCAGACAAGTCAAAATGAAAAAAAGACGGTACCAGGAAAAATTGAAGCGCAAAGCAACACAGAGGAATATGGAGCTCACAAAAGAGGCGGCTGCAGATGAGAAGGGCGGACTACCGGAGACGAGCAGTGTATGGAAGTCCACACGCCATAAAGATGTGTCAAGAAGTGGAAGATTCTTCCTGTGGATGCTGATACACGACGGGTATAAAGTCGGAAAACATTGGGCAAAGATCGAGGGCCACGAGTACAAGGCAACATGTACGCACTGCGGCATCACGGAAAGCATGGCACACATTCTGACAAAATGTGACGCACCTGGCCAGGAACAAATCTGGGAGATGGCGAGCGAGCTGTGGGAGCTGTGGGAGCTAAAAACAGGTGAAGAGCTACCCCGCCCAACCACTGGCCAAATAATGGCTTGCGCGACAACCAGAAAAAAGGACGCCGGCACAACGCGGCTGTTCAGAATCCTAATGTCGGAGTCAGCTTTCCTGATATGGAGACTGAGAAACGAAAGGGTTATCCAAGAGAAACCCCCAGCGAGCCTGGTTGAAATTCACAACCGATGGCTGAGAACGATGAACATTAGACTCAAGCTGGACTGTGCGCTCACCGATGCAGGAAAATACGAGAAGAAAGCGCTAAAGAAAGACCTAGTGCTAAAGACCTGGGTCAAAGTTCTGAAGAACGAGGCAAACCTCCCCAAAGACTGGACGCGGGAGGCCGAGGTTTTAGTGGGTATCGGCTAATGATCTGACAGTGATAGGGGCTAAGGGAGTTCACTCCCTCAGCCCCTTGAGTCAAGGAAGTCGCAAAAGCCCCACACGACGTGCCGCGACAAAGTCGGGCATAAGTGCGATTGCGCATTTCCTCGGGTGTTCGGATTCTCCTCTGGCCGGGTTCAAAGTCCAAGGCCTCACACATCAGCGGGTTATAGGTGCGGACGACTAGGTCGGCCCGGAAACGCGTCGGCAACGACTCGGGCGCGGAAGGGGAGCCTTGCAAAAGCAAGACTGCCAATCCCAAACTATTCAAACGCTACACAAAAAAAAAAAAAAAAAAAAAAAAAAACCGACGCCCGTCACCAATTGTTACTTACGACCTGGACAAGCACTGCAGCCTCGACGAATGGATAGCTAGAGCCTAGAGGTGTTCGGGTTCGACGTCAAGGTTCCGCTATCTGGGGAACGGACAGCTTTGGGGCGCGTGCGCAACATGGGTCGAGCTGTTTGACGTGGCAAGATTGAAGAAAGCGGCGAAATCAGTTTTGATCCGTAAGCACTGCCACAACTGGCTTCTTCCTTTTTGACAACCACCATCTCGCCACCGCTCCTCAGAGTCCTCTCTCCGATGCTCTCCTGCCCTTCCATTTCGTTGAATCTTCCTGGGACTCTCCCTGTATCCCTAGTTTGACCCTTCTGGGCATTCAATCGATCCATAATCCTACGAGTGAAAGACTGTAAAACTAGGGACCTCCAGCGCACTGGCAGAGGGAGGTATAGAGAGACGACGTCCCGATTCGTGGTTGACAAGGGACATGACTGAGCCGTTTACAGCGGTACGCATCTGCGAGGTCTTTCGGGCGTATGCACTCCCAGAGGCGTCTTCAGTCTAGAGGCCGAGGACAATAGAGCGCTCGTTCGTTTTCATCTGCGCCACGTCTTGCGACCCGAATCAACGCGCACTACGTCAAGACACGTTACTCCCCGCTCGTAGGACACGTTTATCGTGGGGTGTATCTACGACCGGGTGAGCATTTCATTAACATTCCTTCCAGCGTCCGCGTGTGATTCATCGACTGAGTGATCCTCCTCCTACACGGCCCACACGCTGATCATGACGCCCGCAGAACGATACGTTGTGTAGTGCTCAGGCTCCCCGCCGCGCGCGCTTGCGTCCATTTACTCGGCCTGCTCGAAAGGATTTCTGTCGTTCCGAGTGCGTATATTCTGTCTCTGTGATTTCTTGCCCTTCCCTTCTCAATCCTCATTTCATGTGCTTCTTTCTGCAGCCTTCCCTCACCGCCTACTCTACCCCTCGCCGTGTACGGAAAATCTTGCACCACAGAAGGCTCGCGCACAGAAGGCTCGCGCACAGAAGGCTCGCGCACAGAAAGCTCGCGCCTCCATCGCTTCGTGCGCGAAGCTCACTACGTGCTGCTGATTGTGTCTGGTCAGACCGCGCGCGCTCCTCCCTTCCCTCGCGTTCCCGGCCATTCGCCTTTCCTCGCGGACGCTCTTCATCCTCAATGTGTCCCTCTCCTGTCGATATCACAACGCCCAACAGACGATACGGAGCTTCGGAGGACGTGGTAGGAGGCGACTACCACCGCAGCACCATTGGAGTACATGTTTTAATCGTTGGAGGTGCGTATTTTTTCAAACTTACTCGTTCTTCATTTGTGTTCTGCATTTCCAATGCCCACTTCCCTACTTCTGGCTTTTCCTCGCCCACCTTATAACTTCACTCCTCGTCAGCCTGAAAGAAAATTATCGATCCCACATGCACTTTTCGAATCCCCTTGGAATAACGATGCCTTCCCATGCCGAGCGTTTATTCAAGCGCTCGCGGTGATACGGTTGCTCTCTGGGGCCTTTATTCTTAATTCGCCGCCGGGGACGGTCACACTGTCAACGGCATCGTTGTGGGAGGCGCTAATCCAACTTAAAATACACCTGAGACGAGTCACCACCACGCACACCGTCCTCCGAGCGACACAACCTCCATTATGGAAATGGAGACATTACCGACGCACAGCGTAAGTATGTCTATTCCTGAACCCCAGAGCCGAACTCATGGACTTGGCTGGGATGCCATAATGATAGATACCGCCAGGTGAGCTGTTTTCCACGTCGTCACCATGTCTGCGGAGTTTCACGTTGTGCTCGGTCTTCAGCGACACAGACCCAGAGAACCACCTCTTCGAACCAGAGCCCTTCCTCTTGGAGCAAGCTTGCGCAATGGCTGAAAGGGCCCGACCTGATGCGCCTCGCCTTCGATCCGGACAAGCTGGATGAGTGCAGGAAGTACTGGGATCTGAAGTGGGAGAAGTACCACGCAGAGTTCCCGGAAGACTCCCTGAAACACCTCGAGGGGATGGGACAGACAGAGCTGAGGGAGCGCAGTGATTGGCTGGTGTGTTTCTGTCTGTTTTCGCCCGCCCACCCATTAACTTCGGTTGAAGCAAGCTGAAGTAAATCGCATCCGGGCAAATGTCCCGGAACTCAGCAACAACACAGTGACGCCTTTTCCCCGGTTCCTCTCTTTACCCAAATGATTCATTGGCGCAGAATGACCCCCAAATCCTCGTAGGATTGAAGTTTGTCGGAGAATTGCTTGACAAGTGTCAGGCCGATCTCGTTACCGTATCGGTGTGTGGCAATTCAATTCCCCCTCGATTTTCCTCATATGCTGTTAAGAAAGCAGCCAGGGCCGATTTCAGTCAACCGACAACTGAGTTGGATGTCCAGAAATTCGAGATCCCGATGGAACAGGTGGGGTACCCGAATGGAACTCTCGCGCCAGATAATTATGTTTTATAGCTGAAGATGGTCGAACGGTCTCACATGTTCATTCTGAGCTGTACAAACAAAATCGTCACCCTCAAACAGGCACAGGCACTGAGATCACGCCACCAGGTGAGTATTAAACTTTAACGCCTAAAGCTGGAGGCCCTAACGTGTCGTGAAGATGTCCGATGTTTCGCGGCAGTCAGAATCAGAGATCCACAGTTTGAGTGGATCAAGATTCTCGCAGGATAGGGTCTCCGAGCCTGAGATCCATCCAGACACCGCGGCGGGGAACGAAAATACTGCCGTCGACGCGCCAACCACCATCGTAGCGTTCCGATCTAGCGATATCGGTCCAGGTGGCGGGCTCAGGCCACCAAATAATCAAACTCCACAACATGCATTGACTGTCAGTTCTTCCGGCTCACACCTGTAAGTGCTACGCCTCCGTTTAGTTCTTTCCTAGGAAACAGTTTCCTCAGGAAAAACCTCACTGCCTTGCTCGGGATCGCGTTCTTCGGTGCCTCCATCACCTGGTCGACGATTTTCTCCGGGACGCGCGGGGATCTCGTTCTCATCTCCTGGTCAGCATGTTTATTCATCGTCGGCGCCGTAGGTGCCGGGTCTGCGTCGATGCTCGTCCTCCCGCAGGATCTCATCACCCAGAACCACACGGCGCGGTGGACGGTGCGTGTGCTGTCCCTCCTCGCGATGGTGCATGTCCTCGCCGGCATATTCCTTTTGGCACTGGCAATATTGGTGCTAGATCCCTCGCAGGAGAACCCACAAGCTGCCGCTGGGCGCGCAGGGATGCAAAGCGCTGGGGGCTATGCGATTGCCCTATCCGCGATATTCGTAGGCGTGAGTGGGGTCGTGTGGCGGAGACACACCCCGCAGACGTGGTTTCGTTCTCACTGAACGGGTACGCTACCGCGTGCTGCACATTGAAATTCAAGTTGTGAGCTAATTTCTATAAAAATGAATTAAATAAACGAATGGGATCCAGGTTGGAAACAAACAGTTTTACCCGACAATGAGCGGAGAGTTACGCGTGAAAGTCAGTGAGAGCAACTTCCACGAGAATGTGTCTCGTGCACTGGTCTACTCTTTGTTAAAGACCTTGCCCGGCTTTATCTTGCCCAACTGAACTTCATTCTCACTGTTAGCTTTTGACCCTCGGGGGTTGTCGAGGATTCGCATTCTTGGTGGAGGTGGAATGGTTAAAACATCACTGGACTTCACAAGCTCTGCGGGGTATATCATAAATTTTAATCGAGTTTCATTCGTGACCACCGGTCGAGCTAATCGCGGTTAAGGGTGGAGTGCAGAAGAGATAAGCTCTTGTGACATGCAGTTAGTTAGTGTCTGTCTGAAATGAGGGAGGTTACCAGCAGCTGGGAGAGCATTGTATATCATAGTGTTGGATCGTCCTGTCAGATGAGCTAAAAGCATGTACATGGAGCTATGTGCGTGTATGTGACTAACCCGTGTTGGTGACCTTCATGATCAGATCCACCTGTTGGTCTCAACACCCCCTAACAGAAGTATGATGAATACAACGAAGATGAGAGGCATTGGGTGTTGAAACAAAAGTAGCCACGGTCTTTACTCGGGAATAGAAGACCCTCACTGTAAGACCAAGACTGGATTACTTTCACTGGGTAAGTAACCCAGAGAATGGGTGACCTTAACTCACTGAAGCGGTGACTTTCACCTGGGTGCTCTGGAAGTAACCCGAAAGCTGGGGTTAAAAGTTTGGGTTAGTAGTGGGTTAGAACCGGGTGGATGTAATCAAATATTCTTTTGCTTTTCACCCGGTGCAGACCACTGTTTTGACTGGGTTCCAGCACCCCGTTCAGTGGGTTTCTGGAGACCGGATTTGTGCAACCCGTTCTTTGGGTTATTCTCGCTGGTCCAGAAGGGCTGCAAGGTCCCCGGTCCCCACCTCCATCTGGAAACGCGGTTTTCTGTGATAGATAGCCGCCCCGCTTGGTAGGGGTGGGAGTTTCTGGGTAGGCGCCGATAGATCTGATGTTACGCTGTAGATCCTGATAGACATTGGCGGTCTCCATAGACTTTGTCAGTCTACCATAGTCCTCTGCTCTCTATCTTGTTCTACTGCGACTCTCTGGTCCTATATCCGATCTTCTTCCATGTGCTTCTGCGCCGCCAACCGAATCTGACTTAAATACCGAGACTTCATCAAAATCTTCCTGTCGTCCCCTCTTCCTTTCCCCTCACCTACCTGCGCCTTCCTGAATCACATACCGTCTCCATCTGCGCTCCATCTGCACTTTGTGTTCATTCAAGACTCATTATCAACCCTCGACGATGTCTTCCTGTGCCTCAAGTCGCTGGATTATCTTCTTCAAGTTGTCAAACTTCCAGGCTTCAAGCACTCGCCGAAATCAACTCCCCAACTCAAGTTCACTTACTCAATTAATCTTCTTCAAACCTTCAAGTCTTCAAGCTTCAAGCCTGTCTGAACGTCGGGGTGCTCAAATTGTTACATGGCAACCGAATAACGCACGCAAGCCTATTCTGAATCTCCATCATTTTATTGTATTTTTATGTTTTATGTACTGTAACAAAATATATTCCTTTCCCTGCTTTTTTCCGTGCCCAACCGAAGCGTGAATTTGAAGGAATGAAGCGAATTATCCAGCAGCAAAACTGCGATCAAAGATCAAAGATGACCGGCGAATTAAGCACGGCCCGAGTCTATGGAGGCCTATGACTGCCTATACGGCCTACAACTCTATAACTCTACTACTCTACCTAGGAAACAGCTATCTACATGGCGTGTGATAGAAGGGGGGGGTGACTATAACTCTACAGCCCTACTGAAGCCTATCCCGCGCTATGTAGTGAGGGGGTGTTTTCCAGATGTCCGGTTCCCGGTACTCTTGAATCACAAAATGGATGATAAGATACGATAGTATTGAAACTGACTGTAAGCTACAACAGATGGGAGGTCGACGACATCAATCTTGAAGCATTTAACGAGAATTTACGAGTACACTGTGATTGCCAAGTCCGCAAAGTGTCGGTTGAGGTCTTAGAGCTTCGGGAGCAGCGACAACGTTGAGGTCTTGGAGCTTGAGGAGGCAGACAGTGACAACGTTGAGATCTTGGGGCTTGACTAGGTGGCGACGACATTTTGAAGATGTCATGGTCGGCCCGCCGCTCGGGTGGCGGATTGAAGACGGAGTGCGCTGACCCGCGCTAGTTCCACCGGCGTGACACGCGATGGGGTGGTCCAAAGACTTGTCGGGCGTTGAGGTGTCACCGGAAGCGGATTACGTACAGCCTGTCCTTTGAGGGTAGCGTTGGTTTAGAGCTGCAGTTGAGTAGGGCAAGGGAATCTGGAAATGGGCGTGGTGGGAAGAGAGAAGGAGCAGGGATCAACGAACATCCATGTGTGATTGCGCCCAAATTGCGCCACTTTGATCGCGCGCGGACCGCCGGATCATCAACGGACTTGAGAAAACAATCTGTGGCGAGTGCAGTTACTCGTTGCTGTAAATTCCCTTCAAATGGCATTCAGGAACCATTCAATCTCAATATCTGACCAAAATAGGGCTAGGAATCATCCATCACCGTCAAGTTCCGAGCAGGTTTAATCACTTTCCCGGTTGAAAATAATCCACCCAGGTCATCCATATAACGGGTTAAAAATCTGGGTGAGCTGGACCATGCAAAACTCGCCCATTTAGCGGGTTACGACATTCACCCGCCTGTACCGGGCGAAATTAACCCCCTTGAAGTTCACCCGGTTTTCCCCCTTGTAGCGGGTGAATGTGGAAAATCACCTGGGAAACTGGTGAAATAAACCCGGTCCCAGTCTTACAGTTCCTCGCAAAGTGCAGGGGATTCATTCCAGAGCTACTAGATAATACACAGAACTAAATAAAACTAACTGAAGCATAAGTAAAGTACAAGGGGACAAAATGCGACACTGAACATGATAAACCCAGGAACTGACCATAGCAGATAACGTCTGCCTGGATGCGGCGTCGGGGATAGCGAGTGATGGACACTCGGAATTCCAACATTAGGAGCACAGATCACACTGCCTCAAACACCCTATATAGGCAGAAGGTGTGAGTGATTCCCGCCACCTCTTTCTGAAATGCCTCGCGAGGATCCTGCTACTGAAGCTCGCATCCATGAACTCACTGCCTGTCTTGCTCCTGCAGTAACCTTGCTTGAGGAGCTCAATAATGCTTTCGGACCCCCATTCATTCAGCCAATTGTCAAGACTGTTCAAGCTCTGATCACTGGGGTCCAGGTATGAACATGAGGAGAATACGAATCACGGGGGCTGATTGCGAGACATAGAACGTCAAGAGGAACAAGGATGAGTGCTTTCAACTGGTGGAAGGCATCCATCAAGTGGTCTATCCAATTATCCACCTGCACCTGAAGTCTGATGATGCTGGGTCACTTGCTCCAGAAGTTCTTGACAAAATCGCGCAGTTCACAGAGTAGGTTGAGCCGAAATTGGTACCAAAAGGATCTCATACTAGAATAATTCCCCTAGCACTCTACACAAGATATACACATTTCTTGAGATTCAACAGGATGGCAATAAAATCAAACAGTTCTTTCGGCAGAGTGAAGCCAATAAACTGCTCAAAGATTGCCACACAGGATTGGACCAGGCCATTGAGAACTTCAAGGTGTGATGATATTTCCGTGATATCTGGCAACCATTTCCAACACTGAATTCAGGTTCAGACAGGATTTATAATGTTTAACAATGTAATTCAGATACAACATGAAGCGGAGACTATGCACAAGGACTTACTCGAGATCATTGCAACACTTTCCGATGGTACAATATCTGACAGGTCCTCATCGGTAAGAATAATTGTTGTTAATGTACAAGCACAAGAGTGAATTTAATTCCAACTAGGTGTTTTACAAAGAGGCCAATGGTTCCCAACTTAGGTAGGACAATTTCCCGCTAATGACTCTGAGTTGAAGTAACATCTTTGAAGTTCCAATTCATTCTCCTTGTTACCCTCTAAACCCAAGATTTTCCATGGTCGAGACTCTGAACTAAAGCACATTATGGAAGTCCTGTCCCAGAATGCACCCAGAATAGCCATCCTAGGAGGAGGGGGGATGGGTAAGACATCCCTCGCAAGGGCTGCTCTCCACCACACAGATGTCTGTGCCAAATTTGAGCACAGATTCTTTGTTAGTGCGGAGGCAGCAACCACAGCAGTTGAACTGGCCGCACTAATTGGCCTCCACATTGGACTAGAACCCGGTAAAAACCTTACCAAACCCGTAGCTCGATACTTTGCACGGCAGACAGGACGGTGTCTCCTAATTCTGGACAATTTGGAAACCCTATGGGAGCCTATACAATCACGTGGTGGAGTGGAAAATTTCCTCTCCCTCCTTGCCGATGTGGAACAACTGGCACTCACGGTAGGCCTTCTTTAATTCATTATGTTGTGATGTTAACAAGAAAATAGATCACTATGAGGGGCTCAGAGCGACCAGGCTAGGTTCTCTGGACACCACCATTTCTGCATCCTCTGCAACCATTGTCGGATGAAGCCTCTCAGCAAGTGTTCGAAGCAATAACAGATGATCCACATGTCAGCAATGAGAGGACTCAGCTTCTGGCATTTACAGAGAACATGCCTCTAGCTGTCGACCTCATGGCCCATTTGGTGGACCATGAAGGCATCAACAATGTGTTAACTCGCTGGAAGGCTGAGAGGACTGCTGTCCTTTCTACAGGCCATCATAAGACATCCAACCTTAATGCATCAATTGCACTCTCATATTCGAGCCCACGTATAACCCCTGGAGCTAGAGAGCTGCTTCGCCTGCTCTCAATTCTCCCAGAAGGACTGTCAGATGCAGAACTCACGCAGAACAACCTTCCCATTGGGAATATCCAGGCATGCAAATCTGTACTGATTGCAACCTCATTGGCATACAAGGATACCAAGGGCCGACTCCGATCACTTGTGCCCATCAGGGAGCACATCCAACAGTTTTCCCCTCCCTCTGAAGCCCTGGTGCAAGCTATTCGAAAGTCTTTCCATCACCTTCTGGCCTTGTATCAGAAGCACAATGGTGTGCATCTGGGGGTTATTTTTCCCAGATAACTGCTAACCTTGCCAACCTGGAGGAAATTCTGCGACGTGGATTACACCCAGGGTCCCCTGATCTTTCTGAGACAATACAATGTGTTCTCTCTTTGAACTCCTTCTTTCAGGTGACCAGAGATAGTGAAACAGAATTGTTGCAGACAGTTCCCATTCACCTGTGTGACCACCGAATGAATGTCCTTTACATCATTGAATGTATGCTGCTTGGCTGGTCAATAGCTACTGGGCAGCTAATAGCTAAAGGCATTTCTCACCTTCAACACCTTCATGATCCAATACTTGCGGGTGGGTGGTCTCATTTATTGTCTCTTGTGTTGTTGCTTCAATCTACTTGCAGCTAGGTTCTATACAGCAGCTGGTGCAACTTATTTTAACTCTCAACCCAATTCTCAACATTTGAAATTTCTGGAAAAGGCACTGGCATTATCAAGCTCCATCGGGAATAGTGAGGGGCAGTGCCTGGCCCTGATATACATGGCTGATTTGAAATGGCGGATTGGAGACTTTAAAGTTCCTTGGCCATCAGCAAACAGGCACACCAATTGGCTTATCAAACTGCAGATCTCTATTCGGTCTGCAAAGCAATGAAAATAACTGCATTATCCTTAACTCGTCTGGGTGACTATGCAAGTGCTGGTACGCAGCTCACTCGGGGTAGGGAATTGCTCAGCATGTGTGGCATTACCAGTGGTCAGCTATATCACAACATCATGACTTCTGAAGCAGAGATCCACCTGCAAAAATCTGAATATTCTGAGGCCAGAAGTATTTATACGATGACGTTGCAAGACCCTCTGCTTGAGCCAGACTCTGGATCTTGCGGTATCGCACTGCTGAATCTTTCGGAGATTGATGTGCTCATTAGCACCACAAAAGAACCTGTGCACCTCAACTTACAACGAGCCCAAAAAATATTCACTGGCATGGAACACCTGTTGTGCACCAGGTACTGCACAATGATTTTGGCAGACCTCAACTTGACAGAAGGGAATGTAGCAGCAGCAAAAACTCAATTTCAGGAGTGCCTTAAGTCAGCCTGGGCCACAGACACTCAGGCAGTAACATATTGTCTGGAAAGACTTGCTGATACCTCAAGATGGCCACTTGAGCTTGGGCAGGCAACATGGCCGGTGCTTTACTTATGCCATGCGCACATGTCGAGAGAGAAACTTGTGTTTTACAAGGCACTGCTCTTCATCGGAGACCTATTCATTGATGTGGATGAAGTCACAGCTGAGAACCTCTTCATTGTTGCTCTAGAGGGATTCAGTTTCATGGATGTTCACCGTAGTCGAGCTCAGTGTATGTTGCGGCTTGGGGATCTCGCACAGAAGAGAGGGGAAATCACTAAAGCAGTAGAGTTTTGGACCTTGGCTCGACCATTGTTTGAGCGCTCCCTCCAGGCTAAAGATGTTGCAGTAATTGACATGAGGCTTGTGGCTCTGGAACAAGGTCATAAGAGGTCTTTGGCCCAACTTGCGGTCCTAAATGCCCCCAGTACTGCCGCAAATAGGCCCCAAGAAACCTCCAGCAGCGAGGTGGTTTCCTCCAAGGCAGATGAAATTGTATTCATCATGGGATAATGTTGAACGATTGGTAAACTCTGAAAACCATACCCTGGTCCCTGTTGCAACGGTATTTTATTCCGGGTTGTTGGTCTAACTATCATTTATTGATGTATGTATGTACATACATGGAAATTATTGTTGCCTTGAGCTGAGATGCCCACTGAATTCACAACGAGAACAATATGTTGACTTTTCTTAGCTTTATTGAGCTTCACCTACGACAACATCCTCTTGAGACAACACATTTAGAGTTCAAGGAAGTACACTCTGTAGCATGAGCTGTTGGCAAATGAGTCGCCGGTTTGAGAATGTCTTTGAAACCACCTGCTCTTTTGTATGGCGGTCACTTTGTACATTTATTATTCGGGGGTTTTTTTTTTCACATTTTTGGGCCTTTTTTCATGTTTTTCGTGCTTTCATACCTTTTTTTTTCTCAAGTCACTTTTTTTTCTTAGAGGCCTACTTTTATTTTTCTGCACAGTTGTACGGAGGTTTCTTCCCAGATTGAAACCAACTTTTGAGCTGAATGAGGATTCAAGCATGTTATTTTTTTTACACAGTGGCTGTGCCTGCCGATCTGCCGGTCTTGATGGCCTCGACCAGTGAGATACACCAAGGGCACTTCAGCTCTCATGGTCAGGCTCAAGTGACCTGCAGGAGGAGGTCATCAATAGCACCTGCCACAGCACAGGCAGTAGTAGCATGCCTGCTGTGGTTGAGAAGCAGGTTAGGCCCTGCTCGGGTCATCGGGCTCATGGGGCCGCCTGGTTACGGTCTGCTCCACAAAACCAACCGAACCGGATTCACACGGGTTTCACACGTGGAGTCACTGTCGTCACATAGAGTAAATACATGTAAACACACTTCTTGTACGCGTCGCCCACCCTCTACTGAACCCAATGCCACCGAACAACCCCGCCATGACGCGTCTAATAGCACGCAGGGGTGCTGCCGCCCGTGCACGAGAGAAAAAACTCCGTGAACGTGAGCAACGGCGCAAAAGGCACCTAATCACAGCTCTGCTGTGCACCCTTGTCGCGTTCACCACCACGTCCCTCGGTCTTGCGGCTGAAAGCCCCATCCCTATGCACACTTCTCTCCTGACTGGCCAGATGTGGCTTGGTGAATTGCTCCGTGGCCATCCTGGCCGCTTTCGAGACCAGATGGGCGTTGCGAAGCACGTTTTCTATCGCCTTTCCTTCGAGCTGCAGGCATCTTCAGGCCTCGTCAGTACGAAGTATGTCTCTGCCGAGGAGAAACTTGCGACATTCCTCCACTTTGCACGTACGGGGTGTAGCACTCGGATACTTCAAGAACGTTTTCAAAGAAGTGCATATACAATCAATCGGTGTGTCTCTTTCTTCGTCTTGCAGTCACCACAAGTATAGAAAATTTTCAGGTCCCTATACACGATTCTACACCTTCTCATCGGCTCGTTTTACACAAAACATTTGCACCTCCCTGCCGACGAAACCCCGCCGGAAATTAAGGACAACCCCAAACTCTATCCATACTTTCGCAACGCCCGCGGTGCCATAGATGGATCGCATTTCCACGCGTGGGTCCTGGCGGAGAACATGGCCCGGTATCGCAATCGAAAGGGGTTCATTGGCCAGAACGTACTCGCGGCATGCAATTTCTCCATGCTCTTTGTCTACATCCTCAGCGGCTGGGAAGGAAGTGCGTCCGACTCGGCAATATTCGAGTACGCGCGCACGCGTGATCTTGCAATTCCAGCTGGCAAGTACTATTTAGCGGACGCAGGGTTTCCTCTGTGTGACGCTTTGCTGACTCCGTATCGCAATGTGCGCTACCACCTCAAGGAATGGGGAACCGTTGGCCAGAGGTCGGTAATGAATTTATTGTACTTGTTTTGTACTGATTCTTGCATTTAGACCTAAAAATTCGAAGGAACTCTTCAACTTGTGTCATGCACAGGCTCGTAACGTCGTTGAAAGAATCTTTGGCGTGGTCAAGCGTCGCTGGTCTCTGTTCACGTCGGCGCCGGAGTATCCCATTGGTACACAGTCTATGTTCATCGCCGCAATTGGCGCGCTGCATAACTTTGTCCGCATCCACGATGGGGACGACGACGCTGAAGATCTTACCGAGGATGGGGCTCCAGAGCGGGAGGAGGCCCGACGCCTCAATGGCTTTATTCCGCAGGAGATTTCTCAGGAGGAGCTTGGGTGGAATATTCCTCCTGAGGAGACTGCGCGGGCCTCTGCGCGGCGTGACAGGATTGCAAATCAAATGTGGGCGGACTATGTAGCGTACTTACGAGACCACGGCGAAGAGCCCAATGCGTAGAATATAATTGGAATGTATCTACGAGACAAGCAAGTATCTAAAGATCATTTTCTTCGAGAATAGAACGGATGAATGCAGTACGTGTAGTTTTCTTACGAGACCCAATGTAAGCTTGTGCGACCGCCGTGTCCTTCGTGAAGAGCCGCATAACCGCCACCTCCTCGTTGTCCGAGAACTCGGCGTCGTCCTCCATCAGCCTGATCGCGCGCTTGCGAACCTCGGGGCTCCCAACCGTATTGAGCGCGAGAGCGACGCGCTCGATGGCACCTGCCATCTCGCTAGCGGCCTCGGCATTGCGCTTGCGCTTCTTGCGAGAGGAGGCGGACGACGGCGAGGTGGCGGCACGCTTTTGACGGGGACGGACAGGGGACGATGGTGTCAGGTCATTGTCGGGTGACTACAGACAACGGTATTAAATTGGGTGCATGAATAATAAGACGATAACGTACCCCTCGGGCGAGGTTGAGGCCATCGGGGCCGGGAGAGCTACGCCGCGGGGTCGCGGGGGTGTCGTCTTGGGTGGCGGGTTCTTCTTGACTGTCAGATTGTGTCAGTTGGCTGGCAGATTGTGTCGATTGGGTGAATGCGATTGTGGACTGAGTCTGTGACGCGCCACCGCCATGGAACGCGCCGGCACCAGTGGCAACAATGCCCTCCACCAGATATAGGATGTCGTCATACAGGGGAAATGGTGTTTTCCTCCAGCGCTTTGCCTTGGAGTTTTTCTGTAGGGTATGAGAACATACAGCGCACAGGAAAAAAACAAAAGAAATACCGCAAGTAAAGCGGTCCAGACATCTTCGCTGGCCGTAACAAGCTTAAGCCCGTCGTCCCATCCAAATCCAGACAGCCCACGAAGCTTTTGAACAAAGAGGAAGGCTTTTTTCAGCTGCGGAGAAGTGAGATCATTATTGAGCGGGCATAAAATGTACTTGCGTGGCCGTAGTGGTCTTGAATTTTGTCGGCAGTCTTCTTGGGGCCTGGACTATCCTTCAGAGCATCGACACAGTGCACCCACGTCTGCGGTTTCCAGCCGCTCTCCGATTGGAAACCTTGGTCCTTGGCCCACCGCAATTTCTCCACAAGAATGGCGTCGTCCGCGTCCGACCATTGACACCGCGCAGAATCACCTTTTGGAGCCATATGAGAGAGTCGAGTTTTGGGCGAAGAAATGCGCGGAGAGTGGTGTGACAGCCCCAAGAAACCAGAGCCGGCTCCACCGAGCACCACATCAGGCCCGTAACGATGAGGTAACTGGTTGCCAAGGCAGACGGTTTAATTTTGGGTGGGGCGGCCCCATGAGCCCGATGACCCGAGCAGGGCCTTAATGCTTACCGAGTTGGACTCTCAACATCTGCTGCCGATGAAAGCCGTCAAGGCCGGCCGGTCGGCTTGCACAGCCACTTCACCAAAATAAAGCTACACTCCTCGCTTTCAACTGGAAAAATGCAAAGTTGAGTCCAATCTTACAAGAAATCTCAGTGTAACTGCAGAAAAAAAAGTAGGCCTGCAAGAAGAAAAAAAAGTCACTTGAGAAAAAAAAAGTACGAGAGCACAAAAACATGAAAAAAAAGGCCCAAAAACGCGAATAAAAACCCCAAATAATAAATGTACAAAGTGACCGCCATACTTTTGGGGGTGTAGAAATTAGAGCTCTCACACATCCTCGGTTCATCATAAAAAAATAACAGGGGTAGCAGACGGTATGTATGGTGGTGACTTTGTACATTTATTATTCGGGGTTTTTTTCTCATTTTTGGGCCTTTTTTTCGTGTTTTCATGCTTTCGTACTTTTCTTTTTTCATGTACCTTTCTTTTTCATCCCAGCCATACTTTTCTTTTCTGGAGGGTCTGACCAAAGGTTTATTGTAGGATTGGATTCACCTTTGCATTCTTTTAGTTGAAAGCGAGAAGTGCAGTTTTATTTTGGTGAAGTGGCTGTGCAAGCCGACCGGCCGGCCTTGACGGCTTTCATCGGCAGCGTATGTTCCCCAACTTGGACTCATCTATGTCCAAACCACTTGTTAGAGTGTCTCAAACAGATGCCAGAACCTAGATACAGTAGCAATACACTTGCTGTGGCTCAGGAAGAGACCAAACCGTACCGCCGAAGCATCCCATCAAGGTCGACCACCAAGTCTGATTAACCCCACTCTAGGGGCAAAGTTCAAACCCTCCTCTGGTGTCTCACTTGCTCTGAAAGTTGTGATTCACATGTCATAAAACAGTGGTACTGACTTCAAAATGGGAAAGAAAAAACAAGGGATTGAAAATTGAAAAAAAAGTATGGTACAACAAAAAAAAAAAATCGAAAACTCAAAAACATGAAAAAAAGGCATAAAATGTGAAAAAAAAACCCCTGAATAATAAATGTACAAAGTGACTGCCATAGGTATGCAGCTGCATACTATGTGCTGCATCAGTCCATAGAAACAATACAAGGACCCCGTTCGATTCAGGATCAAGCCAGAGGAGCGAGGCGACGGAAAGAAAATCTTTCGTGCCATTGCTGGCTTCCACTTTTTCCCTTTCCTAGAAAGTCCATTAGCTGTGGTTCGAATTTACTGAAGGAAGTGTCGTGATGTCGGCTTCAGTTTAAATCTGATATATGTGTATTCTCAACGACTGTGTGTGTTATGTAATGTTGTCAATGTAAAACAAAAAACTCTTGGGTGAGCTTCACTTAAAATGAGTAAAAATCAAGCCTGGTAGTGGATGGTCCGCAACCACATATGGCGGTCAGAGTGCCCCTTTAATAAAACAGGGGTAAACATTGTGTTTTCGGGTAAAATTTGACGTACCAAAACATGAAATTCCGCTAGATGAAAACACACTTCTTACCTGCTCAACCTCAGTTGCTTTTTTGTCAAAGTGAAACATATTGCACAGCCAAAACTTTGGTTTTTGGTTCACTGAACAAATATTTTCGGTCCACAGTGGAAATTTTGAGGTTGAAGGTGTAACATGAAGGGAACTAACACGATGACTGCCAAGTACTTAGACGAATTCGAGAGTCATGTTGGAACTGTTCGCCGGTGGCGAGTTCAGGTTCCACACTCAGGAGGGCAAGTCAGACACCCAATTTCTGTCTCTGTGATTTCACTCTGACTGAGTGGCTTGTGGTATAAGTTTCTGAACCGGACCAGGCAGCACTTATGGTTTATTTTGACATGCAAGAACCAATGAACATTTTTATTCATACTGGCCAATACATGGAATGTACAAACAAGGGGAGTAAAAAAAAACCCCGTAACCTAGAGGTCCCTCCGTCTCTGTGAATGAAAGGATCAGTGGTTTCGTCGCCTGGTGTACAAGTGCACCCACCGTCCACCTATCTTCGATGGTTTTCTTAAGCTTCCCGGCCTCTTCATGCTTGCCCAGCCCCTCATATATGCGCAGCAACTGATCCCTGGAATAGTATGTATCTATGTGATCAACTCCCAAAAACTGCTCCTGTCTCTGGAGAAGTTCCACACTAAGCACTTCTGCCTCCCCCCACTTCCCACTGCTTTCATAAACTCGGGCCAAGTAGTGCATAGACCACATGCTATCTTTATGGTCCACTCCCAAAACCCGCGACTGTATCTTGTAGAGGTCCAAGAAGAGCTCTGCAGCCTCCTTGTACTTGTGCAAGTTCATGTAAGAATGAGCCAATCTGGACATAGACAGCAGGGTATCTTTATGGTCTACTCCCAAAACACGCTTCCGTCCCTGGAGGACCTCTAAGTTAAGCTGCTCTTTCTTCTCGTGGTCGAACCCTATTGCCGCCAAGTTGAACATGGACAACAGGGTATCTGGATGATCAACTCCAAGAACCCGCTTCTGTCTCTCAAAAACATCCAATCCAAGCTCTTGAGCCTCCGTGTACTGACTCCACCCTCCGAAAGTAGGAATCAAGTTGGACAAAGAGCGCAGCATATCCGGATCATCCACAGCTAACATGTGCTTCCATTGCTGAATGATGCTCCAGAGCGGTTTGCAATCCTCCAAATGGGCCCTTGACTTGATGTAGTTAAAAGTCAGGTGGAACAGATGTTGCAGTGTCTCCTCAGCTTCCTTTCCCTTCCCCAGGCTTCGATAGGTGGAGGCCAAGCTGGACATGGAGTGCAGCGTGTTCAGATGTTCTGCTCCAAAAACCTGCTCCTGTCTTTTGACAACCTCCAAACCAAGCTCTTGGGCCTCCTTCCACTTTCCCAATTTGTTGTAAGTATCTGCCAAGTTGGACATGGAGAACAGTGTATTTCTGTGGTCTACTCCCTGAACATGTTTCTGTCTCTGAACAACATCCAGACCCAGTTCTTCGGCCTCCTTCCACTTGCCCAAGTATAGATAAGAGTATGCCAAGTTAGAGGTGCAATACAACATGTCTTCATGGTCCACTTTCAAAACCTGCTTCCCCCCCTTTATGAGGTCCAGGCAGAGCACTTCAGCTGCTTGCCAATGCCCAGCTCTGTTGTAAATATATGCCAATCTAGACATAGAGCACAGGCTATCTGGGTGGTGCACTCCCAACACCGCCTTTTGAGTGTCCAAAACATCCCGTGTCAACCAATTTTTCGACCACTGCCTGCACAATTCAGTGTAAATGTAGGCCAAGTGGGAAAGGAAATGCAGATTAGATGGATTTCTTGTCCGGTGCGACCACATATCAATGATGTCATACCAGAGCTTTGTGGCCTTCTCCAAACCGATGTTTGAAGTCAAGTGGGACAGATGCTGCAGAATATCTTCGGCCTCCTTCCACTTCTCCAAGTTTTGGTAAGTAATGGCCAGAATGGACATGGAATACACTGTATCAGTATGGCCGACCCCCAAAACCTGCTGCTGTTTCCTAACAACTTCCAAGCCGAGCTGTTCAGCTTCTCTCCACTTCTTCAATTTATTGTAAGTATCAGCTAAGTTGCACATAGACAGCAGAGTATTTGCATCGTCCACTCCCAAAACATCCTTTTGTCTACGGATAAGGTCCAACCCAAGCTTTTCAGCTGTGTCCCATGTCCGGCAAAGCTTGTGACTATCCACCAAGTTGAACATGGACAGCAAGGTGTCTGGATGATCCACCCCCAGAACATGTTTCTGTCTCTCAACAACATCCAGCCCAAGCCTTCTGGCCACTGTATGAAAATCAGAGTGGTGTCTGTTGTAAATATAGGCCAAGTTTGACATAGAATACAGAACATCTGGGTCGTCCACTCCCAGAATCTGCTTCCCTGTTAGGATTACATGAACACATAGTTCTTGGGCATCATGCCATCGAGTCCCCCCAAGTTTGATGCGAGCATGAGCCAAGTTGGCCATGGAGCGCAGGGTATCTGGGTGATTCAGTCCGCAAACACGCTTCTGTCTGTTGAGGAGATCCAACCAGAGCTCTTCTGCCTCCTTCCACTTTCCCAATTTGTTGTACGTGCGGGCTAAGTTTGACATGGAGTGCAGAGTATCAGCACCCGTGGACTTTTGAACATCCTCCAACTGGAGCTCTTCGGTTGTTTTACGCCCCACTGTGCTGGGCGGCACTTCAGCCGTTTTTGACTGCGGAGTATGTGGATGGTCTACTCCCAAAACACCCTTCTGTCTCCGGGACACCTCTGAACTGAGCTGCTCTTTCTTCTTGTAGTCAAGGAGACTTCCCTCTAAATTGCCCATAGACAACAGATTATCTCCGAGGTCCCCCTTGGATTTGGTAACAACCTCCAATTGCCCCACTGTTTGGGGCAGCACTTCAGTGGCTTTGGCGCTAGCAGAAGGCATCTCTAGATGGTCTGTGTTCAATGTCCCAGAAAGTCCCTCTGGCATTTTCATCAGGTGCTCTTCAGGTGATTCTGCTGAGGTTTCCCGAATGACATCTGTTATAAGAGCATGTATTTGTCCAGCAGTTGGCCGTGACTTGGCGTCCTGAAGCCAGCATTTCTCAGCCAAAGTCCAGAGAGAATCAGTCAACTTGGGGACATCATCAGTGTCTGGGCGAGTGGGCCTGACTCCAAGACGGAAGACCAACTCAATGAAGTCTGTGTGGTCAATGTTAGCCAGTGGAAGCTCATCAGTATACAGCTGCGTCAATGATTAACAAAGGTTCCGAGGAGAAACTAGAGGTGCACCTCAAAGAGTGTCATGCCAAAAGCATAGATGTCAGACGGGATTTTCGGCAGTGATCCAGCCAGCAGCTCAGGTGCCATCCAGTTCCGACTGCCGGCAATCCTGGTGTTTCCTGTATGTGCGGTCCGACTCGTTGCATCCGCTTTCATACGAGACAGACCAAAGTCGCATAAAAGAGCCCTTCCAGATATTTCAACAAGAATATTGACCTGGGTAAATTGTTCAGATTCAACTCAAAAATCTTCACAGGGTACTCACCCCCTTGAGGTCTCCGTGACAGATTTTACGAGAATGGAGATACTGAAGAGCAAGAGATGTATCATGCAGCTGTGTCCCTCAATGCTTGAATATATTTCGAACTTGAAGTGACTCACAATATACACAGGGTTAGATGCAGGGTGTTGTACCAGAAACTGACGGGCATTGAATGGTATGTAGGGCATCACCACAAAAGGGCTGTCATCCAGGGTATTTGCACCAAGGAACATGATAATATTGGGGTGGCGAAGGGTGAGCCAGAGCTGCAAACTGAGTGTTAATCATTTCACAACCGGGCAGGGAGGGACACCAACATCAATTTCCTTCCGCAGCAGCTGTCAATGCAGTGAATGAGGTGTTTCTCCAGCCAGATTTCAGAACTCACTTCAACATCCGCTTTAACACCTGCAACGTTCTGGAGTACCTTAATGGCCACCTCTGTCCGATTCCAAGTGCCGTGAAAAACCTTCCCACTGCCAAAAGTGAGTATGGGCAAAACAACATATCTAGATCTTCAACTCACAATCCACCAACACCAATTTCGGGGCCAAACTCAACATCATAGAACGCAATCATCCAGTCCTTCAACTGCACCTGCTGACCGCTTATAGAGGTTAAATATTGGAGTGTGTGTGAGTAAAAGTTTTGCTCCTGGTCAGTAGTAGGCGCAACATTGATTCTGCGTTGAAGGGCAGCCATCATGGCCAGCATACTGTTGTGGTTGATTTCTGTGGTGCAAGAATAAAACAAGGTTATTTGAACGTCACACGGACTTGACGCACGCAGTACATTTCGAAGATCGTCCTGATTCTGCTCCAGACCTTTCAATCGGGCATGCAGCATTTCCGCATCATCAACCTGGGCAGTTGCGTTGTTCCTAAGCATATCCTGCACACTAACGATGCTCGAGATCTATTTAAAACATCATCTTGCCACCATAATAAAGCCAGAGGATGAGGATGCTCACCTGAAATGTGCCTACAGTCAGGCCGATCCGTCGATAGAATGATTCTATCTGCCCGATCCTGAGATCTTTGGTCAAGAGCAGCTTGAAGAAGTGCTTTTCGCGCTCCTTTTGAACAAATCGGTGAATATCTTGCAGCAGGCTGTAATACAGAATAAGCTAAGAAAACAAATCTAACCATTGCACTCACCTCTCCAAATCCGCCAGTGGCTTTACACAGTTGGCTGCGACGATTCTGAACTCCTTGAACTCCACATTCAATGTGCGTAGAAGCTGTGTGATGTCCTGTGCCAGAGCTTCGAGCTGTTTCTTGCTTTCTCGTGCCGCTTGAACAGAAGAAAGGATGAAGGTGAGCAGTTTGAATGCAGATGAGAGTCCTGGGGCAGGAACCTCCGCTAGCACGGTATGCAGGGCGGCCTCAAGAGACATGATGGGAGGCAGAGAGAGGCGGGGCGAAGGAAGGCCGCACGAGGATCTGTCATCCTGGTGACAGCTGCCTGATTCTCCCAGGTTGACGGAGATTATCGGTACTATCAATCCCAATTGATCAGAAATTTCCCAATGGGTCAGAAAACACTTTTTCTCTCCCTCAGTTGTTAGTCTTTTCCCCCGGAGTTTTCCGGGTCTGATTCGTATAGTAGTCGTCCGTGTCCATGTAAATTTATTAAGGAATCGAAGGAGGGGAAGTTTTGAAAAGGTGTTGCCGGGGCATCAAACCACGGTGTTTTTTGGACAAGCAAGGTGTTCTGTTTTGTCCGCTCACAGTAAAGCCCCGAGAAAATTTGAGGGCATACTTAACGGTAATTGAGAGGGTTCTGCCTCTTCAGATTGTCTTGCCGGGTGCGGGTTCAAATGCTGCCTGGGACTTTGTGCAGCATCATTTGAAGCGTGACATATTCAATCTCCGCTGAGATCAAGGTGATCATCAACACTTTGTTGACTTGTTTGTTGACGCGCACGCCTGGCTCTCACGACGCGTCTCGACGCGTCGCATGCCAAAGCAGAAGGCCGATGAGGAAGATATCAAGCGCGCATGCGCGGAAATCCTCCGTCGTGTCCAAAATGGCCAGAAACCGGACATCACGGATGCTGCTCGCAGCCACCGTGTCCCTTACTCTACTCTTTATGGCCGCTTCAAGAATATTCACAAATCCCGCGTCGAGGCTCGCGATGCACAGCAGTTTCTCTCCCCAGCGGTGGAGGATGTCCTCGTCAAGTGGCTCGAGCATCTGGGCTACGCCGGCACCCCTTTATGTAAAAAAACTCTTCGAGGGCGCGCCCAGCAGCTTCATCCGGACAAAAAGCGGCCGAGCAAGAACTGGATATATAGCTTCCTTGACCGCCACCCCGAGATCACCCTCGCGTTACCTTCCGGCCTTGATCCCAAACGCGCGAAGGCATTCAATGAGCCTGTTGTTGGTCGACATTTTGACAAACTTGCCGCGCTCATCGAAGAACATCAGATCCCAATCGAGAATGTGTATAACATGGACGAGAAGGGCTGTCAGCGGGGCGGGGGGAAGAAGGGCAGTCGGCGCAAGTACTTTTACTCGCGCCGACAGAAGGCGAAATATAAGCATCGCAGTGCCAATCTCGAGCTCATCACGATCATCGAGGCGGTCTGCGCCGACGGCACCTTCCTCAAGCCAGGCTTCGTCTTCCCCGGTGTTGCTCAATGCCGCGAGTGGTTTGAGGTGGACGATGACATTATGTACGTCTTCAAGTCATCCACGTAAAAGTGGTCACTAATTCATGTTTTTAGTACCGCGATGTCTGCAAACGGCTGGACCGATGATTATATCGGCGCCATGTGGTTTCTGCTGTCGTTTATCCCTCAGGCAACGGCTCGCAATAAATCTGGAAAGCCCATACTCCTCATTCTCGATGGGCACGGCTCGCACGAAACACCAAAAATTATCGACCTCGCCGAGAAGCATAATATCATTATCCTCATCCTTCCTCCCCACACTACCCATAAACTTCAGCCTCTCGACGTCGGCATCTTCGGACCCTTCTCGCGGAGGTGGATCGACCGCTGTGACACCATTGTCGCGCTCACCGGCGAGGAGATGCGAAAGGAGGACTTTATCAAAGAGTATATGGCGGTTCGGGAAGAATCCTTTCGACCGTCCGTCATTATTTCGGCGTGGAAGAAGAGCGGTCAGTGGCCCGTCAATCGCCACGTCTTCACCGCCGCCGACTATGCACCAAGTATCCCGTACTCCTCGGAGGCCCGTGATGTGCCGGAGTTGCCCCAGCTTCCTGCCCCCATCGTGGTGTTGCCACCTCCACGCTCCCCTCCACGCAAGCGCAGGGCTGCACGGCGAACCAGCTCCAGCTCCAGCTCTGAGTCTGAGTCGGACTCCGACTCCGACTTTTCGTCTGACTATGATTCAGACTTTGAGTCGCCCACTGCGGCGCCTCCCACGTTGGCGTGTTCCGCTCTTGCTCCCGCTAGCAGCCCTTCCCTTCCCTCTCCCCCCCTCACAGCCTTCCCTCGTCATTGTCCCCTGTGTCCCGCTCGGCGGCCGTGTCGAAGCCGCTACCACCGACACACTTTTATCATGACCCAGTACTCTTTGCGCGCATCGCGCAGCTTGAGGCGGAGGTGCAGACGCTCCGTGGGCACACTGTCATGGTGGAAGAGGAGCTGGCGACGCAGAAGCGCAAGATTAACGCACGCGACGGCAGGGCGAGCAAAAAGCGCAAGCTCAATGTTGAATCGAGGGTGTTAACGTCGGCAGAGGGTAAACGGCTCGCGGCGGAGAAAGATGCAGAGAAAGCAGCGAAGGAAAAAAAGAAGGATGACACTGCTCAGCGGCGGAAGGAGAAGGAGAATGCACGCACCATTAACCGCCATAATCGTGACCCGAACGAGCCATACACCGGGCTCCTCACCGCGAAAGTCAAGGATGACCTCCGGGACATTTGCATCGACCTCGGGCAGAGCGACGAGGGGACGAAGGCCGACTTACTCGAGCGCCTCAACCGCTACTTCCGCGACCATCCCGTCGAGCGTGATAGCGCCAAATTCTGCGGGCTCTTCAAGGCCGCACCCCGCGGTCGGCGTGCCGGTGCTGCTCCCGTCATAAACGGTGATGGTCCCCAGCCTCCCCCGTCGAATGATGGCCCTCCAGTCGCGTCTTCGTCTCGTCTCCCTCCCTCTACCCCTTTGCACGAGTTACTGCACCAGTCCAATCTCCAGGCCCATCAAAATTTTGATCCACATTTCACCTTCGTCTCACAGCCCACTCGTTCTCAATACCCTCAATACCACGATGCAAACACCTTCTCATTGGGCCCCCCGTTCTTTTCCAACTCATCACAAATCCCTTCCATTCCATACAGCACTTTTCCCGCCGCTGCCTCATCATCTACTTATAATCCCCACCCTACCCCCGGGCCGTCTACTCTTCCTTTGTTAAATAGCTTCCAACACACCACATATAATCCCTACCTTGACTATAACTTCGATTCATACCTCTAATGCTCTTTTCCTGCATTTATAATCTGGTACTTCGACAATACTTAATTTTATATTTCCGTGTAAATACTCCATACCAGCCTCAAAATATAAATGGCATGCTATCTAAACCGCTAGATACTAGATTTATGATCTTCTTGGACAAGTCCGGGTGCCCGACATCATTCATTTAACAGCGCGGTAGAGGAACAGTGAATTCATAGAGATTCATTGATGTACCGAAAGATACATGAAAATAAAACAATCGAAGAGCTACTGGTACGGGCTCAGGATTTTGGTGAGTGCAGATACCGCCACGGCGGCTTGTCGAAGCTCTTGGCGCAGCTGGGTTCTCTCGCTGTCCGCCTCTTCATATTTTTGCTGGAGATGATCGCATCGAGCTTGCAGCTCGTCCCGCTCCTGCATGGCAATAATAAGCCGGTTTCGAAGTCGTTGAAGCTGGACCACGAGCTCGTGATCAGAGTCGTTATCTTCCTCTGGGTCCTGGCCTTTGAAACACTCAGGGTAACATCTGCGCGCGGAAATACACAATTTGCGGTCAGACTCACTTTCTTCAGGAAAATCAGGCTCTTGTGACTGAGACTGGGAGTCCGACGTGGCCCGAGAGTTAGTGAGATGCTCTATGTATGTGCCGTCGCCGACTTGTGAATTTTCCGCCCCATAGGGTCCGTAATAACCTCTGTGCGGCATTTTCATCAAGTGGGAATTCTTGGACACGTCAAACAAGACACACCGAAGGATATGCCCCACGTGTTGCGCTGAGGAGCGGGGTGCCAGGCTGGACAGGTCGTTCTGTTCCTCCTTCACGGGAGAGGACGGCGGAGAGTACCCCAGTCTTTGGCGTTTGCGATGTCTTTGGAGCATTGCTGCATCAAGTTGTGCCGGTGTGAGGGTAGCTTCATAGGCCTCCCGGATTTCCTGGTCTTGTTGGCTTTGTTCATAGTCAAGACCGAGTGTAGTTTGTGAGTTAATAGTGTATGCGCTGTCGTCCGACATCGAGGACGCGACGCGGCGCCGACGACGGATTTGATCCTTAATGCGGCAATCCATTAATCAGCGGAGATTGAATGCGATTTGTGACATTCGGTGACTGACCGCGTCGCCTCCTAATTACAGTTGAACCCGCCCCCGGCAAGACAATCTGAAGAGGCAGAACCTTCTCAATTACCGTTAAGTATGCCCTCAAATTTTCTCGGGGCTTTGCTGTGAGCGGACAAAACAGAACACCTTGCTTGTCCAAAAAACACCGTGGTTTGATGCCCCGGCAACACCTTTTCAAAACTTCCCCTCCTTCGATTCCTTAATAAATTTACATGGACACGGACGACTACTATACGAATCAGACCCGGAAAACTCCGGGGGAAAAGACTAACAACTGAGGGAGAGAAAAAGTGTTTTCTGACCCATTGGGAAATTTCTGATCAATTGGGATTGATAGTACGGCCCGTAGGTCGCGTGATTCGAATCTTTCGGATGGAAACAAAGGCTAAGGAGAGGTGCACCTCATTAGCACCTTTATCGCATACTGGAAGTTGCCTCTCTAACTGGCCTGTGTCAGGTCTCCGCAGTTTCAGCTCTCATCATTGCACCCTTGGAATCAAGCACAGGCATGGCTGGGCCCCGGAGTCGAACGGGTGACCTGCTGCTGATTTATGTCCCCTTAATGCGACGCGGGCGCGCGCAGGCGTTACCGAGCCTTCCCCACCTCTAACTCGGTTCTCCCTCATACGATCACATTTCCATTCTTGGTGGAAGTCGGCGTGAACATGGTAAAAGAAGTTGAGGTTGAAATTGCAGGTGACACATTGGAATCTCAGTTGCGGTTGAGGGCTTGTGTTTTATTCACGGTGAAGTAAAGAAAAGTGCCGAGGAAAAATGCAGGAAAGCCCAAGCATGGCTCGGCCCCGAGTCGAACGGGTCTCCTGACCGCAAGAATTGTCCGACCTATTGGAGTCAGGTGCGGCCAGCGCTACCGAGCCTTCCTCCTGGGACCCTCCAATTTAATTCTCACACTTGTCGTGTGCACTTATGTAACAATTGTAATTTGTTCGACGGTTCAATTTCATGCTTGAAGTTTGCTAAGGTACTGACTCGCAACTGCGCACCATGGCTCCGACCCGAGCGGCTCCCCTGTCTCGAAGGACAAAAAGACGAGGGTGTGGAAAAAACAACAGCTCTTACCCATACCAATGGCTTGATCCCGAGTTGAACGCGTATCCTGCTGCAAATGCTTCATGAAACTCTCTGCATGGGACGCAAATGCGCACCGGCGCTACTGAGCCTTTATCCCTAAAACTCGGTTTTCCCTCACTTCACTTCGTCAAGAAATCGTGGTCTGAATTATGCCTGAACGTGCTGAGATAAATGCAAGTTCAAATTCAAGTTCAGGTTGAAGTCGACGCAGATGTCGCGTTGCGACCCAGGTCCTTGTTCTATTCATGACGATCGATAAATTGGGACGGTGCAGGGAAGTGTTGAAGAAAAATATACGAGAGGCAGAGGATGGCTCGGACCCGAGTCGAACGGGTGTCCTGCTGCAACGGAACGCCGAGTCCTTGAAATGGACGCAGGCGCGCACCCGGCGGCGCTACCAAGCCTTTCCCTCCCACTTTTGAATTCGGCTACCCAGCACTCCAAATTGGGAGTTCCTCGCGCGCGAACCGCCTTCTCACAGACAGTTCTTGGCAGATGCGATTCAGAGATTACAGCTCTTTGAAGAAGTAATGGCACAACCCCTATTTTTAGAAGAAAGAGCAATTTAAACCCTACCGGGTTTTTAGCTCATTACTCCGTCGTTTCTGAACCGATTTACATAATTCTAGGTGGGTCAGAGAGCGGGGAAGCGGGGCTTTCGATTGCTATGGGTCTTTCCCTTTAATTCAAAGTTTTCGGCTGTGCCAACAATCGGCCTTGGTGGTGCCAATCCCGCATTGCAAACCCCAATACTTGCTCATGTGCTATTCAATTTGCATAAAACTGGGTTTATATTGACGGGGGAAGCCTAGCCTAGATTTCATGAACAAGACACAATGTTTTTGTGCCAAGACAACCGAGTTTCCCACGCCTTTCGGAATTCTCCGTTCAACAGGATATAGCCCAAGTGCAGTCCAAATCTCACAGAATCTGCACTCTCTAGGACAATTGACTCCATTTATGGATTTCATCATGACTGGAAGTAAGAAAATTGAATGATAAACCACAGAGATATTTGATTAACAAGTTGTGGTTTAATCGAAAGGTACAAATTTGAGGGTCGCCGGCTTGGGAGAGTTAGGGCTGCAAATGGATATGGTTAGAAGGCCCCGCTTCCTCGGTGTCCACCTCACCTTCGTCACTTCGTTACTTCGCGTAAGTTGACGGATCTTCGTGGCTTTGATGAGAATCTGGGAATCTTCGTAGTCTCCCTACACCGCGAATAGATCGAGATGTTTTTAGGTCCTTGATGTCGGGACCAACTTGGGTGACAACAGAGATGTCCACCGGGAGCCAGTTTGAGCTTGCAATGGCCACAATCAGAAAATCAATTTGGGGTCAATATGATACCGAATGTTTCGATGACCTCCCGAGTGAAAATGTTGTGTTGATGTAAAGCCACTGAGGTTGAAATGACATCTTAGCACGGTGCTATTGTGATCGTCAATATGACATGATTACAGCACCATCCTGAGCACTCGTGTTCATTGAACAGGTATCATTTATCTGTACTTAAGTGACTTGGATGGGTGCCGGAATAGCTTGGGATATTGTCGAGGCAAGCACAAACGAAGAGGAAAAAAGCATAGGATAAAAACATAAACATAGGGTACATATAAATCATACTACTACTGCGGACCTGAATGGCTCTCGGTTCTCCTCAAGCGGGGCAAATGTTCTTGGCGAATGTGGACTGCGTGCGCCATTCTTCGGAGTCGGGAGGAATGGGGGAGTACTTGAAGCGGCGGGACTTGATCAACGTGCATGTGGCCTTGAAAGGGTACGGGAGCAGCGAGGTGGGGAGGTGTCGCCATAAATTGCAGGGGACTGGGTACAGCGCCGTGTTGGGGAAGTGTGCTCGGCGCGGTCACGAGCGACCGCGACAGTATGACGCGAAACTTGAAGGAGACCTTGAATGCTTGGAGAAGGTGTGAAATGCTTGAGGAGGTCCTGAATCCTCGAGCCCGAGGAGGCATCTTGAGCACTTAGGATGGTGAGATCACCCAAAGTCTTGTCGCGAGAGCCGCTTGACTAATATGACGGGAAACTTGACGGCAGAGATCTTTGAAGGTAGGAATGGAGCCCAGAGCGGGAGGAGCAGGGAGGGCGGCCGTGAAAACACAGAGAGAGAAGGTGGGACGTGGGTGGCAACGTGGTGGCGGGAGGAAGAGGCGGTGGCATCCATCAAATGTCAACCGAAATCCATCAATCACGGGATTCGACCGTGGACTCGTGCGAGATTTCGAAGTTTTGTTTCGATTTGCATCTTTCAAACCTTCGCGCTTTTCTCCTGAGCGCATCCTTCATGAATTCTTAATTTTCTTTGAGTGAAACAGCTTTGATTTTGGTGTTGCCTTCGCGCGGAGATTAATCTCGCAGCATTATGGCTTTCAGCTATTGAACTTCGATTGTTGGAATTCTTTGGATGCTTTCCCAGCCTTCTACGTCAACAAGTCAGACCATCATTCTCACAACATGAAATCAACCTGGCAATCTATGAGCTGAAAAAAGAATCACGAAAAGGGACAAGTGGCACATCAGTAAGAAATTGAAGCATCTGGGGGGCATTCTGTGTTGAAGTATAGTTCGGGTGTCCGGGTGAAGTCCTGGCGAGGTGGTGGCTTGAGATCAAGTTGACGTGGACAGATAACTGTGTGGTTGATGTTCGGCTTTGATGTTTGATGAGGCTCCCAAGAATTGACGTCGTAAAAACGACCAAATTGTACTAAATTGAGCTCCAGACCATACATCGGAATATTATCTAATGTCAAATGCCTTTGGGATAAAATTCCCAGTTTGCGGTGTAGGCAGACCAAATGATAAGCTTAGTTTTTCATATAGAATCTTCGTGACATTGGCATATTCCTGCGAAAGTTTGTGAGACACGGCAACTGCTCTGCATCACGAAGTGATGGGTATCAGCATTGTGCCGAGCATGGCCGGTTAGGTTTGGGTTAGGTGGTTAGGGTGGTTAGAGGTTAGTGGTTAAGGTTCTGGTTAAAGGTTAGCGTTAGGTAAGGTATCTATATGAAAAAACCCGCCCAGCCTTATGCTAAAGGAACAATGAGGGCCGGTGCTTCCGGGTTTTTGAACGTGCCTAGGGTGTGCTGAGTTAAGTGACGAACTTCCCTAAAAACATGCCAATGTGACGAACATTCACAGATTCTCATCAAAGTCACGAAGATCCGCGAACTTACGCGAAGTAACGAAGTGAC
Organism: Mycena metata; assembly: GCA_029378385.1. Classification (NCBI taxonomy): domain Eukaryota; kingdom Fungi; phylum Basidiomycota; class Agaricomycetes; order Agaricales; family Mycenaceae; genus Mycena; species Mycena metata. The sequence continues at coordinate 94,253 of JARKIB010000030.1, forward strand.
GAAAGTCAGGTATACTCCTTCCTCGCTCTCCAACCCACCCAGAATCATGTCAATCCGTTCAAAAATGAAGGAGTAATGAGCTAAAAACCCCGTAGGGTTCAAATTGCTCTTTCTTCTAAAAATAGGGGTTGTGCCATTACTTGTTCAAAGAGCTGTAATATTGACGTCATGCTTTTCTTGGAAGCGTGCGTTGGCAGGTGCCGAGCCAACATCCATCGTTGAATCACCTATCCCTTCCCTTGCAAGAAAGAAAAGAAGAGGGCGCAAAAAAACTCCTTCATTCGGGGATGGCTCGGACCCGAGTCGAACGGATTGGGAGCAGGCGCGCGCCGGTGCCACCGAGCCTTTCTCTCTTGATCTTGAACTTGGCTGACTGCACGGATTGACAACAATTTGAGGTTGATCCCTGGAGGCCAAACGATAAGCGGTCCTACATTTAGCGTGAGAGGTGAAGGATAGCGACGTTAGTTGTCCCAACACAGATCGAAAACGAGCCATAGCTTCAATTATCCTCATACACTGGGCAGTGCGGATTCGGACACCTTGATAACCTGGTCGACGTAAGGTTATTCCTCTCTAGACTTCCCCTCACCATCATCATCCTCCTTATCCGCCTCCTCACCATTCCGGCTGTTCCACCTCAGGCCATCCCCCCTGCTCTGGCTCTTCCTCCTTAACCTCCTCCTCATCATCATCCGGCTGTTCCACCTCAGGCCACCCCACCTGCTTTAGCTCTTCTGCCTGCCGGTTCCTCAATAGCGCGCTGAGGCGCTGCGAGAAGGCGGTATTGTCCGGATCGATCTCGCTGGCACGCGCATAGGCGTCGATGGCGTCCGAGTTCTGGTCAGAAACGTCGTAAAGATTCCCGAGATCGAACCAGACTTGCGCGATGTGAGGGTTGATGCGAATCGCGCGAGCGTATGCGTCAAGCGCGTCACGGTATTGGTTTATCTGGAAGTACAAGTGGCCAATGGAGTTCCAGAGTGTTGGGTTCCGGCCATCGCTATAAACAGCCTTTTGATAGGCTTCATAGGCCTTGTGGTACTGCTTGCCAGCCATGTAACCGCATCCAAGAAAGTACCAATCCTGAGCATTGGCGGGAGAGGCAACAACAAACATCTCTTCCGTGACCCCGTGGGGGACGTGCAGCATAACAGCGACGATCTGTTGCTGGTACGTTGCGAGTTGCTGCGCGAGGCTGCTCATACCCTCCTGCACTGCGTCTCGAATCTGGCTGTTTCCTGTGCCGACCTGATCAATGCGGCCCTGAACAGCCAGAAGGATGCCTCTGTGTACGCGCGTCAGTTGACATCCGAAAAGTATATGGATAGCCACACACGAGCTCATCATCCCCACAACAACACCGAGGGCTGTTCGGCGCTCAATGACCCTCATCCTGAACGCCGCCAGCTCCCTGTCCTGCGACGCCACCCACAAAATTCTATGTAAGAGGGTGCCGGACGCGTTTGACCTCTCAAAGAACCTAAGGATAAGCAAGTGGCAGCGTCGCACCTCCTCTTGGACGCGGGCAGCGACGGAAAGCGCGACGGGCGACGACTGGAGAGCATAATCGACAGGTATGGATTTCAGATTCGCGAGGTCAGCACTCAGAGATTTGAGCTCCTCCTCTGTCTCGGCGCACTCAACTGAGCGACTGCCACTCCGTAGGAGACCAACAACCTTGATAATGAGTTGTGTGGTGGCGAGGATGTCCCCAAAGGATCCATATGCGAACGCGAATGCGGGCATGTACAGGGAGACAAGCAGGACAGCTTCCAGGCTGTGCCATTGCGCGGTTTTCGGACCAGGGAGGATGCCGTGCACGTGTTTTCTTATTTTTCTGCCGTGCCACGCGAGTTCGCCGGAACAGCTCCGCCCATCAATTTCCGAACTCGCGTGACAAGGATCAATATCGGGCCGTCGGGGCGAACTGCTTCCTCGGAACCCTGTCCAGAAAAAATCCAAATCTCGGGTTCAAAAATCCAAATTCTTTGAAGAATCCAATACTGTATCACGTGGGCGCCATGGTTTTTTTCTTCGCCGCCACGCAACCGCCTTGCAACCGCCACACCTATGGCACTGCGCTATGTCTGCGCACACCGGACAGATTAGACAGCTGAATTCTTTGAGAGGTTTGATATCACCTTTCAAAAATTTCGTCGACACCATGCCTCGTTCTAGCTAGCCCGCACACTCCAGGACCTTGGACGAAAAATAAATTGTGTTGAAAGAAACGACTAGTCCGAGTCACACCAGTACCAATGGCTCGGCCCCGAGTCGAACGGGTATCCTGCTGCAATTTGATATTCCGACCTACATATTGGGAGCAGGGGGGCCCGGCGCCACCAAGCCTTCATCTCTTGGTCTTGCACTTGGATAACCTGCACTCCAATTTGAATTCAAGCAAGGGGGCCCAAAGATAAGCAATTGCCATATGGGGTAAAGGGGGGGAGGGGTAGAGGGTCTGTCGGAAAAAAAAAATTGTATGCAATTTTATTTTGCCCCAGGAAGGTCCGCTGGGGAGTCAAGGATACCAGGCAGGACCTCAAACATGATTTCCCGTTATATGTACGCCTCTCACTCATCCCGTCAGCAAACTTGGCTCACCGCGGTCCGTTTTGAACCAAGTTTGAACCCAACAAACCGTGTGAGTGTCAAGTGTGAGAACGTTCATGGTTCAGTTGCCTCTTCTCACATGGACTGCTTTTATGTACTTTGCCATCACGGCTATGGCCAATTTCTACCGCCAAAACATCGCAGCTTGGTACTCTGCTGCCTCGGATATCTTTCTTTAAAAGAGAATTTGATGGCATCATCGTTACGTAGGGGGGGAGGGGTAGGCCAAAGTGCTAAGAAAAAAAAAATGTAGGTGATATCCTTTTTTCTTATCTTTGGGCCCCCTTGAATTCAAGTTCCTCGCGCCTCAGAATCGTTTGTTGAGGATACGGAGAACGTCTTTGATACCTCGCAGCGGGGTTGTGATTCGTGTTTGCGGTCGTGCTCGACTTGCCGTTGGCGTCTTAAAATTGAAGATTTCACAAACAGAATACACCCGGGCCAGAGGTACGGTCGATCTGTTTTGAACCCTGATTGAGGTGTAAAAAGGTTCACGGGTGCCACAAATGGCTCGGTCCCGAATCGAACGGGTCTCCTGCTTTCATTACTTCTCAATGCAATATTGGGAGCAGACGCTACCAAGCCTTTCTCTCTTGATCTTGAACTTGGCTCACTTCCGCGATTTACAACAATTTGATTTTAATCCCTGGCGGCCGAACGGTATGCATATATGTGTCGGAGAGCGTGTTCCTACATTTAGCGTAGAGGTGAATGATTGATGTCGACGTTGAAGTTAACTTGTAAAAAAGAAAGAAATAGCCAGCGGATGGCTCGGGCCCGAGTCGAACGGGGCTCCTGCTTTCGTTGATTTCCCAGTTGGCGCATTAGGAGCAGGTGCGCACCGGCGCTACCGAGCCTTTCTCTTCACAGACAGTTCTTAGCATGGGTGCCCGCGATTCAGAGATTACGGTAATGTTGAATTTCCGTCTGCAAACAATTGTGTGGGTGCCAGCGCCTTCTGGAAGTGTTGGATTGGGTGCGGAGCGCACCGAGCTTCTACCTTCTATCCCTCTTAATCCAACGCGGTTGTCCTCTGTCCGCCTCCATCTTGCTTGACATTGACATTTGAAGTTGACGATTTTCTTGCAAATCGGAAGTGGGATTGGAATCGGGATTAGTACGAAGTACAGTTGAATTGTCTTCAATGGTCTCTTGATCTTGATACCGTCCCGTGTCCGCCGAGGCGGCACCGAAACGCGTCCTTGCCTTCTTTAAGTTCTAACTTCTTGCACTCTCGTATTCTTGGACCGTTGATCTTGTGGTATCGTCGTATTCATAGTTCTGCAGGGGTATTTATACGACGGTGATATCCATCCACCTCCGCCTCTACCTCCGCCGCGCATAGATATGTACACACAGTTCGACCTTGACGTTTGCGGTGGCAGATGGCGATTGGTGATTAGGGGATTGAGAGATTGATAGGCGGCGATTGGCGTTTAGTGTCTCTTTTTTCAAATTGCTGCGGTGCCGTCGGTTTCTCAACGCCAAGTTTCTTGAACCGATACTTGACTCGGAAACCGTGCTCTAGGTATTCATCGGTAGGCAGCCCAACCCAAAGATTCTTCGATCGATCCCCCGCGGCCCTGTCGCTGACCAATTACAGTAAATCGAATCGAATTAAAGTCGCGGGGAATTTGCCTGTACGGAGTTGTTCTTGCTTGCTGGCGTGGACGTGGACGTGGACGTCAGGATTCGGGCTTCGGGGAGATGGCGGTGATAGGAAGGAAGGACCCGGAGAGGAAGGGAGGAATTCCGAGTCAAGATTCAGCCGATGATATTTCAAGAGGACTAGGGCCGTTGCGCGTCGTGCGTTGATTGCAGTACAGCAGATGGACGTTTACATTAGCACGTCCCGAATTAGTTGTTTGTATTGAATTCGCGTTGTTCGAAACCCTATACGGTATACGGTATACAGTATGAGAGGTGGGTTCTTGGAATGATGATATTAATCTGGGTTGAGGTGAATCTTGTCGCAATGTGGTGGGTGAGTTGAATCTGAGGGATTCGAGGATTCGAGGAACGCGGGGAGGGGAGGGAGGGGAGGCAAGTTGACGCGGGGAAGGAGGTTGAGTTGAGTTTGGAGCAGGATCAAAGATTTATTTGTGAGGCAGCCTAATCTTTCTCGAGGTTGAAATGGATGAATGAATCGAAGTGAATTCGAGGATCTGATGACACGCGCGGGCAGGGCACGGAAGTTGGAAGGTTGATGAGTGTTCCGTTCCGCGCATGATATGGCGGAGTTTGCGGAAAAGAAAAGACAGGACGTGGATAGGTCGGCGAGAGGAACTTTGCCAATGTTTAAATGAAGCCCCGGTGTTCATTGAGAACGAGCTCTGCAGCCGTTGTGTTGAGTGTGTAGGGCGGCCGAAGGAAGCCTGGCCTGAATACACCAGCAGCGCGTCGACGTTCCAGCTCAAGTTCGAGGAGATTCTTGAACGCCTAACCGAAGTTTTACGAACGTTGACGTGGTGTGGAGCAAGGTTAGGAGGTCGCCTTTGTTGAATTCAAGTAGGGCAATCCAGAATAGCAGTGAACCCGTTGCAAACGCGCGGGGAATTTCTTCGTATCTACAATACTGTTTTTTATAATTAAGGTACGCATTTAGTCCGTCATGCAGGAACAAGGACGGGGGGGACCTGGTAACTAAGTGTGCCCCAGTCACAAATGACATGATGTGCGCGCACATAGCATCTGGATATTCCAACACACCCCCGCGAGGGCTATGGGCGTGCACACAAAACTTCTCTTCCAAACTCTGCAACCTGGTGGTCACCCCCGCAAACCGGGCCAAGTACCACCACCACTCTCCGCGCTAAATCCACCGACATCCGTCCAAATCCCATTACCGGGCGCGTGAACCTTGAGTGAATGTCGCAACGAGAGGATCCACCTCACGACAATGTTGGGCTTCGGCCCCCAACGGCAATTCTTCGACTGTGAATGCCCACTAGCCAGGTTCCACTCCCAGAGCAAACCTGCGCCATGGTCCATTTCGAGCGGGTTCAACCTCTTCGCCATCTTTCCCTCGATCTCCACACCCTGCCTGAGGACCCAGTGCAACTCCTTGCGGCCAAAACACAAGGTGCCACGGTTCAACAGATGTAATGCCGGCGATTGGGAACGAAATGGTAGAGCGTCGAGTGTGTGGTTATTCCTAGCACTAGCTGACGAGGGAGCCTAGCCTGGGCAACGGGCCGCGGGCGAACGGGGTAACGACGATAAAACAGTGCCCCAGACAATTAGCAGGCGACTGAGTGACGGTCCAAAAGGGCTATGCTTGCGCGTTTGTGTTGAATTCAAGTAGGGCAATCCAGAATAGCAGTGAACCCGTTGCAAACGCGCGGGGAATTTCTTCGTATCTACAAACATATATACTGTTTTCTATAATTAAGGTACGCATTTAGTCCGCCATGCAGGAACAAGGACGGGGGGGACCTGGTAACTAAGTGTGCCCCAGTCATAAATGACATGATGTGCGCGCACATAGCATTTCGATATTCCAACAGCCTTCACGACGGTCTAAAGTGGTGCCGTAACGTTCGATCAACATCACTATGACGGGCGTTATTGGACAAAAGTCGAGTGGGCATGCATGACCACGCATGACCACGCATTTTGATGGATGGTCATGAATGTCGGCTGTGACCACGCATGGCCATGCATGACGGGCGATGTACCACCAATGCTCATGGATGTTGACAATTTGGGAGTCGTCCGACTGACAGATGCTGCCATGCGTGGTGTACCGCCACCTAGGTTCGTTCAAAATTCCTTACGATGTTGCGCATCCATGTGGCACGCATGCTGTAAATCCCATCCGAAGGAGGCATTTTGTCCCGATTTGGTCACCAAACATTTTGAAAAAAGTACTCCTCAGCTTTCGGTGAGTCAAATTATTCAGCAACTGTGCAGTCTCGTTTCTACCTGTCCTCTACTTACCTTCATCATCTGTTCCTAACTCCATCACCCCTATGTTGCTGCCTGGGGCAAGTGCCTCGTAGTATGGCATGGCTGGTTCCAGGTTGAAATTTAAGCAAATATTCGAATCTGCGAAATTCGCCATTTAAAAATGTTTTCGGTGTCAACTGGGTGCGTTAGGGCTTGTTCCCTGTGTAAATCTCGCTTACTAACGAGGCGCCAGACGCATCCCCCATTTTGGCGAATATTATTCCGGACTTTCGGGTATCTCGGAGATGGTTGATTTCTGGTTCGAAAATTCCGGTCTACAGTTCTTGTCTCGAGTTCGTGTTTCTCAACCCCAATGTGTGTGATTTAAACATACACAGACACGGGCCTGATGGGGTCTCAATAGCTGTCGCGGTGTTTGGTCGGAAAGCATGGAAAGTACGTTAAAGCTCATCATGTGGCGGTAGGTGAGAAAATAGGAGTCGAGGAGCCGATTGAGGTCTACATATAAGGAGTGATTTTCTGACCTAAATTGGGCCCTATTTAGGGGCAAAGAATTGGTGCAGGAAAAATGTGGGGAAGGGCCATGGATGGCACATGAATGATGAGCATTCATGGTACATTCACTCTAACGCAAGCTAAACGGATGGAAGAAGTATCCTGTGATGGTCATGAGTGAGCCATGAACAAATTCCCCAGGGTCAGGGACACACGACATGCATGCTACGCGGCCGAACATCGATGGCACACGCGTGAGCATGCATGGTCACGCGTGACCATTCGTGGCCATGCATGCTCACATGTGCGCATGGATGGCCACTGGTCTTTTGTCCAGTAAAGCCTGGTATACGAGCTGACAAGCTTTTTGCTTCTCTCCGCTCCCAGGACACACAGGACCCGTTCGGCCTACTAGTCGTCGTCCGTCCAGCGGTTAGTACCGCTCTCTACCTGACGCCCTAATCGCAGGCTGAAACTGGGATGAGACAGCTTGTAGCCTAATCGCGGGAATTGCTTTGACCATCCGCGCACTAACATAACCGTTTCCCCACCTTGAACTTCAAGTGTATTACCGTATCTCGGCCTCGAGTATACTTATTTCACTGCTCGGGTGTTCCTGTCATGCTCACCGTCTCGTAGATTCCAACTTAGGATGTCCAAGTTGAGCTAGGCCAAGATTGACGTGGAAACTAACTCAACTCTCGAGTCCATTCCATCTTTACCTCTACTCAATGTTCAATTGATCGCCTTTGCGCCAGGACTTTGTTCATTCGACAATGTCTTGTCTATCCTGTGAAGACTTGACGTCGCCTACACTAGGTGCCTCTCTCTCGGAATGTATCCTTCGGGTGTATCAACTTGGATTTCAGAACCAAGTCTTGAATCTCATCGCCAGTCTCCTTTTTTCCACAAGTAATTCCGTTGCACCCTACTCCTTGACTCAACCCCAGTGCCACCGAATCGAACTCGAAATCGAATTTACACCATCTACATCTCCAGGTTAGCTTCAACTCTAATCTGCGTCGCATCACTGACCAACTGTGGTTTCATTCATCCAGCCTAGCCTGGTAGCCCATGGTAGAGCTATTTTGTTTGATTAGCTTACTCTTGTCGCAGTCCAATCTCCACTGCGTTCCGTCAACCCAAAGCACACAAGGTATCCTAGTGCTATTCCAGCCTTCTCCCAGCTCCTCGTTGTAAATCGAAATACCTAGCCCCGCTACTAAAGAAATATGTCCCACAAGTAATACTAATTGAAAGATGTAGTCCTGAGTGATTTTCTGACCAAAAATCACCCCTTGAATGTGTCTCCTTCCTGTGAAAATGGCACATAAGCTACACAGTGTATTTCCTTTGAAACTGCCCAACACCTCCCGATTTGGAATTGAAAAACGAGGTTTTGCCCGTCGGTTCTGACCGTTAAAAGGGACCTAAGTCAATTTGGCCTATCAGAGCACATAACCTCCCAAATCGACACGGTAACCGCATCATTATTACATGCTCCGTGAATTAATCTTCAAGCCCCCCAAAAAAGTAACAACCCCTCTACTGTTTCCCTATTTCCCCGCCGCCCTTGGAAGATGTCGGTCTGCCGTCTGGATATGCTCTTTGAATACATGAAGACCACGTCGCATCCACTCAATATAGCATACAATATTCACGCTTTTGTGGTGGAAGTCAACTCAAACTCCCGGTCACGTGGGGGGCGTCGGCCGGTTTTGATGGGAAAGTGCTCCCTCCTCCTCCCAAGCCTCCTCCGCCCGAAATAAAATAGCTGCCTCCTTTTCGATGAAATAACCTTTTAAACTCCCCTAACCGGCTCGGACTCCCTACGCATTCCCTTGGTGTTCCCTGCAGGGATTTGTCGACCCTGCCGTTGACACATCAGGAAAAACCAAAATTCTATGATAGAACATGGCCTTTTATGGGGGTCTTTGATGGTCTTTGATGGTCTATGAGTGTTTATGAGGCAACCCCCGGCTCTATGAGTGTCTATGGGGAGCTATGGATGTCTTTCAATGTACCTGCACTGTTTATGGCTTTCTTTGGCTGTTGATTGATGCAACATGATTGTGAATACATAGTCTAATGAGGGTGAAACTATGCTAGCCGGTGAGTTGCATTGAACCACGCTCTTGCATCAGGAAAACTAAAATGCTATGATAAAACACAGCCTTTTATGAAGGTCTCTGATGGTCTATGAATGTCTATGTGTCAACCACCTTTTTTGGAAAGTCCTTGTTCTGAATTGTTCTGGTCTTCAAAACTGTCACATCCAGGAAATGATTCCACATTTTGTGCTTCACTTAGGCTGTTGAAGGAAAACTTGTGCTAAACAACTCTTATAGCTCTTTTTGAGCTTTTGGTTTGGGGTCTATTTTCACATCTGCAAATATATGCCTTTGTGAGAAATTTGCTGAGTTTCTTGCTAGAGAAGTATTCATGCTCAGATGCTTTCAGCAGAGGAGATGTGGATGGGACAGGCAAGAACTTAAGAAGTAAACTGACCTGGAGAATAAGAACTTCACACCTATCAGAATAGTGTCCACCCATCTATATGGTCCTTTAGTTCAGTTGGTAGTGCACCTCATTCTGTATTTTGTTCGAACCCGCCAGGTCGCGAGTTCGATCCCGTTGAAAAGCATTTTACTTTAATTAGAACTTTAATTACATTAGATACCTTGACTACGTCGTGATATAATGTCCCTCAGCGAAAGTCACTAAGTTCACTTCACATTCACATGGAAAACACCTTGAACAGTAAGTAAGTAAGCACAGTAAGCAAAGGCTGAGCGGTGGTGACAGAAAACTTGTATCTCTGCATTACATGCAATATGATATGTGTTTTTACTGTCATTTCTGTGTGTGTTTTAAGCCACTGTGAACCAAAAAAAGTTGACAAAATCTCATAAAAAGCAGGCCAGTTTCATAGAAAACAGGGGTTTATGGGTGTCTATGGGTGTCTATGGAGTTGACCCCCCCCCCCCCCCCCCTCCCATCTTGCTATCATAGACGCCCATTGTCTATGACGTCTATGGCGTCTATGTGGGTCTATGTGGGTCTATAGGGCAGTTTTGGTTTTTCCTGATGTCCCCGTTCGGGTGATTGCGTTTAGTATCCTTGGTTTTTTTGTCGCCGTTCTCATCCAGCGCCCGATGTCGAAGAATATCAACACAGTTCCAGCTAAGTCAAAAACGATAGACCGCCTCGCAAAAAAATCGAAAGTTCGGGCCGGCGCACGGCCCCACGGCATCGTGCTAATTTTAATTATTTTGGAGCTCCACTGTAATCACAATGTCTGCCCCATCCAACCTCTCATCGATCTCACCATTTTTCCCGCTCGACCACTACACCACGAATTTGTGGTCATTCAGATTCGAGCTGTCGAAATCACATCATGTCGCCAAATTTTTACACATTGTCCTAATGCGGTAACCAGCTCGGAGCGGCGTGAACAGTGCCACATGTCAGTCAGCTGTCTTCGACGGAACCACCAGCCCACTCCTCCACGTCGAGTATCTCCACTCGTCCTATTGCACACCTGTTTATTGGCTGCTTACACTCTATTATGCAAATTGAAAAGTTAAATGCACTCAAACACCAAAGAAAGGAACAAAACTCAAGGGGTGTTAAATGGAGGGAAGGAGAAAAGTGCGAAGCAAGCGTCATCCAACTCGAAGTGAAAGATTCCCTCATAGTCAGAGACTCCGAAATTCCGACATCAAAACCCGTGACTGATCGATGTCCGTCGACATTTGATGGATGCCACCTCACATTGTCTCTTCCTTTCGCCCACCATCCCCCCCCCCCACTCTGTCCATGCCTCTGCTTTCTGGTTTCTCTTCATGCTACAGTCTCCTTGTGGCCTCAAGCATTCTCTCAACCCACCCAGCTTTAACTTTCCCTCAAGCAGCCGCGCGCCAAGCCCTGTCCATTCAAGCCCTCAAAATTTCTCTTAAGTCCATGGATTCAATGCCTTCAAGCTTCTTCAAATATTTAAGGCTGCGCCTCGACCTTTAGGCCCTCAGAGAAGCATTCAGGCCTAGGTTTCGTTCCTCAAGCCTCCTTTCATATTCCATGCTCGGCGCGGCGCGGTGCCCTCAAAACGAAGACCATGGCGACGACTGAAGTTTCCAATAAAGCTTTATCAAGTCCTGATCAAGTCGATGTGCCGCGAATGTCCGAATTACTCGCAACATACATCCAATGGCGCGTTTGGGGAGATGGAATCCAAGAGGAGCGAAGACTCGAGTGTGTCTCCTTTTATAACTCCACCACGCCCCTCGCTAACCGCCCCTGAATTAGTATCCTTCTTTGTTCGCGCCCGCAGCTGGTCGGGCCCCTTCTCGTGCGCAATATTGTTTGTCGTCGTACTACGTCGCGATGTTGCCAGTTTTCCTGCGTAGTTACAGTTTGTATTCAATATATTGAATATTTTGCATACAATTTCAGTGCAGATAGTGAAACATTGAGCAGACCAGATAACATATGGCTGCGTAGTGAGGACAATACTACGTGGGTAAACACATGTCCGCCATGTGCTGTGGTGACACAGTGTGGGGATTCCTGTACAAACATGGCCACGACCTGAGATCCACGCAGCATCAGCTGGACTTTGAACCTGAGTTCGATGTGACTTCCACGTGGCCCACACGTCTCAGAAAATTGGTGGTGTATGCCACGCAATCGACGCCATATACCTCCCGAGCAAAAGCAGCTCGTCGTCGTTATGAACGCCAACCGCGTTGAAGTTCTGACCCAACAGCCGCACTCTTTATGTGCGCGCAGAGCCCCACCGAGCGCATACGGGCCTCCGTCATCATAAAGCTTATATCTGTGAGGAGAGGCGGGACAAAAGATAAACGGAGTGGTGAACTAAAATTAGCACGATGCCGTGGGGCCGTGCGCCGGCCCGAACTTTCGATTTTTTTGTGAGGCGGTCTATCGTTTTTGACTTAGCTGTCAACGGCGAGTTGGTTTTTAAGCTCTCAAGTTCGATAAGACGCATCGAGACAGCTCAACGGCGGGTTTCTTTCCAAGCCCTCGAAACCCTGACAAAACATCCACACTCACAACCGTGCTTGCGGAATTCGGCATCAGTGGATTTCGGATCCCGACCTTTTCGGCCATGAATTTCCCACGGATTGGACAATGATCCAACATTTTCAGAACAGAAGAATGCCTGGAAGAGTTGAAATGGGTGCGGAACACTCAGCGCCTTGCCCGGCAAAAATAACTGACCCCCAGTTTTGTTTTTCCGCCTCGCGGCTGAACCAACCACGCTGGCATTCACGGCGGGCCGGGTAGCCGCCGAAGGTTGAACGTTGGACTCCAAAGACCCATGCGGTGAGAGAGACCCAGAGAGGACGCATAGTCGTACCAGAATGGTAGTCGACGGCGGGAGAAGAATATAAAGTGATGCAGATGGAAAAATTCTGAAACAGTTACATAAGTGTGAGGCGTTACCGGACCGCGCCCCGATCCTCCTTCCTCTCGCCACCATCGTCGCGTCGCGGTCCCAATTCCTCGAAAGGCAGGCCAAGTCCGTGGGGCAGTGTTTTTAGAGCCTGAAAAAACACGCTCCGCCTTGGCCCTAGCCTCCCCATTTTGCTGAAGATCTCGCCACGCGTGTGCGATTTACCTCTTCCAGCATTTACCTTCTTCGTCGCGTGTGCTAGTCTCCCTGAATTCCTTGTCTACGAACACTCTTACTCTGCTTCCCCCGCCACGCCTTCTACACTCGGCAAACTTCAGGACTTGGCAATTGCGGCTGCTTGCGACGACCTCGACCCCACGTACCTCGAATCCTGGGCTAATTGACCTATGCGAACTCCTTATCCGGCGTGTGGCCACTCCTAGGCATAACAGTGCGGGCAGAATGTAAGATTAAGCGGAGGGCTTGGCACGGATACCACCCAATGGTGCGTCTGTGACTCCTTGCTCGTTGTTGCTTCCGCTGACTTCTTTGCCCAGCAATGTTCTTTCTCAATGTTCGGACTGACGGTACGCCACTGCATCACAAATTTGGATGTTGTTTCCTCTCTTTCCCTACCGCATTGATCTTGGGGTCAGGATGTGAGCTGTATTTATCAGTGCCCTCCTCTCCCCACGGTCGTCCCACCTGTCGTCCTCGCGACGAGTTCCGCATCCTCGTTGACCACGAAATCCCTTTCGTCTCGTTTTCTGTCTTGAGTTTAACGAATCCCTTTGCTTGATGTGTTAGCGTAGACCTCTTCTACGCGGGAACGCCCTCGCTGCTATTCGTATAGGTGCGTTGTGACTTGATTCTTAGGTCCCGCCTGACTTTCCTTTTTTTCTGGAATATTCAGACTATTTTCCGAAGCTATTCGCCTTTGATTTACTGGCCCGGTGAATAGAACACTGAACAGCATAGAGTGGAAAAACGTGGCGCGTCGTTCACCCTTCGCCTCCCTTCCTACCCTCGTTTTCACTTCTCTTTTCCCCACCTTCTTTCCTCTATATCTCCCTCCACAACCCGTTAGCTATCCCGGGAGCGTCGACGGTATTGAGCTCTTCGGATATCCAATTCAATATCGTCTTCGCGATTCTCCCTCCGCTTCCCCTCCCGCCTTCCGTGGGCTGCTCCCGCAGTCGAGCACGGTCAGGTAGCGCCTCACTCGACGCATCATCGCCCGCGCATCTCCATTTGCACGGCGCACGTTCGGGCGGATTCTGACCCCCCACCCACACCACACGAGGCACCCCTTCTCCTCATTGCTTTGCGGTCGCCCGGCACAGCTTGTCTCGTTCGACGTCGCTCGGCCTCATACGTCGTCGCAGGCGATGATTTCCAGCGTTCTTGACGTATCTATTCCTCGCACTGGTCTCCTTCATCCTCATTACTTTATCTTTAATATGCTTCCTTTCCATCCCGGACATGTCTTTAATGTCCTTGTTCGTGGGCACGGGCGCCGCCACCATCCCATTTATTTTGCTCCCACGCGACAAGCGCGGTATTTTGTTGCGTCTCGCACTCCATCAGACGCCAGATGGGATCGCAACGACGCTACCAGTATGGCTGCAATCACGCCGCAGTCTGGAGGTGTCTTGAAACCTCGGACTTCTCGCTGCTTCTCGCCAAGACGCTCACACCATCAGCGTTAAAGGTGGACAAGGGAAATTGGCACAGGAAGTGCAGACTTTGGAGCATTTTCGCTACACTCAATTTTGTTGTTGTCTGGCCCCCTTTTTCGCTTGCTTTCGGATGAGTGGGAGATTCTCTTTTCTTTTGCGCTCGCTTGGTTGATCGGACACAAATCCCGGTACAATTACTCAACATTTACTGCTTTAATAGTTGAACGTTCAATTCTTCCCAACCCCTTTCGCGACCGCTTCCCGCACTCGGAACTACCATTCCGAACATCGTTGATTGATCATGATGGTTGAACACTTCCATGATTTCAATTCAATCTCCGCGTTCCTACGCAGATCGTGCAGTGTACGTACGTTCCTACCGGCGGGTGCGGGGATGGGATCGTTTGAACTTTGGCGTTCATACTTGGCGTCAACTTGGCGTTCATATAAGGTTGCGTTCAATGGGAAGAAGACTGCAGGACTGTGTTCTCCTTCTCCCTTCTCACTTCACTTTTTTTTTTTGATTTGCTCATCATGTTCTTCTCCGCGTCGATCGCCCTGACTTTCATCCTCTCCCTCTCTGGCATCGCCGTCCGCAGCGCCCCGGTCAAAAACGTTTGTCGTCTGATTACTGAGCACGACGAATACTGACAATGAGTTACCAGACTGCGCGTGCGGACTTCGTCCCCAAGGCCTGCTCCGGCCCCAATGGAACAGGCACCTGCGTTGAGCTTGGTGTTACCCAGGGCCTCGGCCGCGGCACGTGCACCAACGTCGAGGATCCGGCCTCCCTCATCCTAAACGAGGACAACGACTGTGTCTCGCTCCCGTGCGTGTTAGTTTTGCCAATCCTGGATAATGAATTAATCGACGATCATTCAGGCACCCAGACTGCTTCCTCGACTTCAATAACCCGAGCGATATCGCGGTTGAGCACTTCTCGACCGATAAAGATATCAACAACCTCGCGCCGGGCATCAAAAGCCTCAGCTGCCAGGCCGCCCCGTAGTGACTGTTCGTGGTAGAGAATGACTGCGCTGTATCATGGTTGACCCTGGTACAGCCGCGAAAGAAAACATGATGTTCATTTCAGACTCGGATAAGCGGCCGGTGAGATGTGCGGTCTTTCACAGACAACCTTACTTCGCGCCGCTGCCTCCCGATTCTTCTACGTCATCCCAATCAACTTTTTTTCGTTTGCTTTGAGGGGCGGGCTGACTGAGCGGGCGATTCTTTTTCGTTTGCGTATCCAGCATCTCTTCAATGATATAGACACGCTCTCGCGTTGAGGGTGGTTCCGGGCATATGGACGCGCGCAAGGTGAGCGCATTGAGTCGGGCCTGATATTTATCTTTGGGGTATAAGTTGTTAACCCATGCCCACTAGTATGGACTAGACATCTACATAGAAGCTGATACAAATACTGGGCGGTTCAGCCTGCTACAGCGATAATTGGTGCGTCCACTGTGAGGTTCCAATTATTCGACGGTGAACTCCCGACATGACCAGCCTAGTTCCATCTTGCAAAGTGTGAATAAATATGTATGTTGCTTCAACATGAGTAACCAAGTTGCCGATAAATGTCGACAGGAACGGCATTGGTTCACACAGCGGACACGGGAGCAAATTCAACCAGACGCCTGACGGCTTAATTCGGTGTACAGCATGTCGGCTCCGGGATCGCCCTGCTCCACGCCGCGGCGCTCCCTCTTGAAGTAATCCGAGAAAAGGAACGCGACATCTTATTTTGTCTTTATCAGACCAGGGGAACCCAGAGGGGAATATAAATCCAAACGTAGCGAGACTTTGCTCGAACTTGAGGCGGAGGGTCGCGGAAGGACTGGGATGGAATTCAAGTGTGAAGGAAAATGCGAGGGACGACTCCATGCTGCCACCTACGCATTCTGTTACACTAAAGCCTTCCTCGTTCAGCTCTCTTTAAACTCGAACGCCACCCAGACGGGAATTATAGGCAGCATGAATCTTGAGGCACGAAGTCAGCTCGCTGATAATCGTCCCGAAATAGCGGGTCTTGAGTCCAGAGGAGGATGTATGCGTGCTGCAAAGCGCATGAGCAGAAGCCCGGCCGCATAGCGGGAAGGGGGCAATGAACTCACTTCCCATGACTGGGAGTGCGCAGACTTCTGCACGGCCAAGATAGCAAGGTGATCATCGATCGGCGAGCAGCAAGTGACGTTAGGACCAATACATAGGATGATAGTTTCAGCTTCCCAGCACCATATCGCGTTATGAAGGCGACCCTTCCAGCTTCTTTGAAGGGATTGTCAATTGTGGACAGCAGTGAGCGGCACTGCGCGCGGCCAAGGACATCCACGGAAGCGAACGTACTGTCGAGCAGACGAGCTCGTCCGTCGCCATACTGGGGCCGACCTTCATGCGATCGGGTTACGTATGCCACGAAAATGCTCGACGTGCGCGCCGGTGAGCTGGCGAGTGTGGTCACCGCAGTATCCAACTGGGGTGAGCTCTTTCCCCCGCTCCCAATTTTTTCCAGGGTTTTTCCGGGCCGGCATTGCTGAGAACGACCATCCATAAGCTGGGGTAATGGCGACGACCGCGTTTCCCCCGAGTGGTCTTTTTTCTTTCAAAAAAAAACCCGTGCCATCAACGGATTGGACGGCCGTGTTCTCCCTCACGTCGAGATCCCAACCTCGGTCTCCGCAAACTGCCTCTCGTCCAGGCAGCATTTGACGTCCCTACTCCCGGTCTCACCCCAACCTCCGCTCTGGGTCAACCGCGGCCGTCTCCATCCCGACACCCGTCTACCAAGCCGCCGCAACTTGCGCCACTGCGCCGTGCAGCTTCCGCGCAGCATCTGCTTGCGACTACATTCCGCCAGCAACTCTTGCTCACACCGGACGAGTTTACCGCGCATTTGCTGTGTCCAACGAGCGCTGCGTCGATCAACAGAGAGCTGAGATGGAATAGCAATATCGATGGCTTTGGTTCTCCGGTGCGTCGTGTTCCTCTCTCCACGCCCTCCTCTTTTTTTTCCCTGCAATATTCTCCCTTCTCCTTCCTCCCTCCCCTACGTCGACCATTCCTATCGACGCCCGCGACCCTTTGTGCCAGCTGACGGTGACGACGATATTGAATGCCCCAAGGACTTCAATATTGTTTCCGCATCTTGGCCGCCCCCCTGCGCGCTACTGCGGAAGTCGGGCATGGTTTGTGGCGCGTCATTCGACGCGCCCACCGCCTGCTCGTCTACGCACCCTGGGTCCGAAATGTGTTCAGCCTCAATGAAGGGCATTAGCAGGGTATTGAAAGTTGTTGAACCTTGAATGATTGTCAGAGAGGGATGTACTCCCAATTTGGATAGGATTGAGCCCGATTGTGCTCATTACGCGATGATAAACCGTATACGGCCGCCCGTCCCCGTCCCGTGCCACAGGCCTGAGGGGACGGGACGGCATGCCGCTTACGGTCCCCGTCCCACCCGTAACGACGGCGACGGTATTCATCCCTACAAGCCCAAATCCCCCACCTTTCAAATTTGGGCTTGAAAGCAAGACAAGCCGAGTGCATTTGGGAACCCGAAACTCCAAATCTCCAAATCTCCATGATCTCCAATCACTCCATCGGCAGGTGCGGCACCCGAGTCGGACTTTGATCTCTCTGATTGACAGCCCCGCCAAACATTTGACCTCTCTCAACTCTCTCTTCACGACCGTCGACGTCCTTGGCCGACGAACTACTCCCTCTATTCTACCATAGCCATTCATTCCTGCGGCAAGTTAGCTTAACCACTGAAGAGTTCTAAAGGCGATCAAGGGACATCAAGCCGCGATGCCGGGAATTGATACTCATGTTCCCCTTTCGCACTCGTCGTTATATGCGCCGCCCGGACAATGACATATACTTCGGCGGTCTCGTGGCCTAATGCTGTTTCTCACCCCCGCTGAGCCGCATTCGCAAAATTTAAGTAAATTCAGACAATGATCTTGCCCTTCATAGTGGGATGTATCGACGAGGTGCACGGCCTAAGGCCCGAGACGCCGCCAAGACTGTGTGACGAGCGGTGGCTTTAGGCTAATTTAGTCAACTTTAGGCCAGTTCAGGGGCTGTCAATGATGTGCCGACGGTGCCGCTGGTCTCACTGATCCGCATCACTCTTTTCACTGCACAGCTTACTCCGCGGGATCCCTGGGGAGGTTTGGAGGTTTGGAGTTTCGAGCTCCCAAACTTTGTGGACAAGCCGGGACGCACCTCCGTCGCCTCAATTGTGGCAATACAATTCTAGTGCTTCCAGTCCGCGACCCACTGCTTGCCCGAGTGGAGGAGCTCGACGTCACTAAGTGCGTGACAAGGTTAGTGATTATGGATTCGACGAGAACGAGGAGAGGGAGGGGAGAAGTGAGCAGTGGAATCGTCGGACAAGGAGCAGGCGGGGCCCAACAGATCACGGACACGCACGGATACGTGCAGCCAATCGCCGCGGTGGCATCACCCTCGCACTCACAGTGGAAATATTACAGTACTCTATCCCCAGCAATCATCCACGGTGCCGAGAGTGTTCGCTGTCTGTCAGAGAAATAGCAGCACCAGTTTGTGCTTACATTTGTTCGCTCTCCGTGAACATGCTAAAGCGATGGCTGCCAATGCAAAAAAGATCCATAATGTACTTCTATGGGTGATATTAATCCTCTGTGCAAGGATAGTCCCGTCGTAGGTACCATGGGTGCGCTGGAGAATCTTCCAAGTAGTGGGTCGTGCCGCTCGTCGGCCGTACCTGCTTCATATCTAGTGTGGTTTAAGTGCATATTTAATCGCCTGCAAAACTTATCCGTGATTTCGGACCCTCCGCAATAAGAATAGGTGTTTGAATGCCTTCCCCACAAAAAAAACAGCGGCATCAACCACTTGCTTCATTTCGGGGAAATCAGTGATTCCCGCAAGATAAAGTTGGACGCCCCCAAGATACAGTCGGCACGCACAAAACGTTTGGGGTTGTCCGCCTTTTCGATGGAGGTTGCGTTTGTGAGGTATGGCCGCGAAAACCGCTCCTTTGATGCTTACTGATTTCATACTCCGCTTGTACTCCGCTTGAGTGAATCTCCTCGGGTTTCAAACACAACCCGCTGAATGGAACAATAAGAAATGTACCACGTTGATTCTGATGAGCTCCCTAGCTCTTCGAAATAAATCGGATCATCGAATATTCTCGAAGCACCCTCTGATCTCACAGGGAAATTGTGGGTCTATGTAGCAGCTAATAGTGGCGCATAGCAGTTTGGGGATTTCCTGATGTTGGGGCCTTCATCAACAATTCTGATGTGGAAACCTCACCACTCTGCCATGGGCCCCGGGAAAAAGCCGTGTCACGCCGTGCCGTGGCGTGTTGGCGTGTTGGCGTGTTGGCGTGTCCCGGCGTAAGACTGACACATTCTGTGAGTTGCGTTCAGGCATCAGGAACACTCTCAAGCTGCTCCAGGGACTCCTTCCACCACCCAATGCATTTCCTGCAATACAGTGTCATTGATATTGTACAGTTTTGGCGGTGTTATTGATTATTAGCGCGGCAGCATTAATGTTGCCGTGTACTCCGTTTCCACAACAGTTATTCTGACTAAGAGTGCCTTGAATCATGTTATGGGAGTCTGTATGCATTGGTTAATCCCTCCACAACTCCACTTTACGCACGGCGTATCAACATTTCCAAATTAACCCAATACTTGTCAAAATCCCCATTCTGCAACCCACTCTCTTGTGATCTACCGCAAGCCTGAGTGAAATGATATTTAGTTTGAGGTATGAAGGTATCAGGACTGCTCCATAGACCGTGAGCTGCAGTGGTTATGCGGGCTTTAAGATGATTATAAGTTCTATTCATCTCCAGGAAATTCTCTCCTTCACTGAGCTGAGAATGTGTGTCAGGGTATCGCAGAGTCTGTAAAAATTTACGAAGCATGTTGATCTTCCGCCGAAGAATTTATTGCACATCATCGAGCTCATTTGAATTGAGGCAAGTAATTCCTTCCCACGGTTCAATTTCGTGACCTGGCACTTCAAACAGGGAGTGCCGTGTCCACATTCCTTTCCGCAGGCCTTAAATGGTCTTGAATGGATTAGTAGAGTAAACTGGGTATATAAGTACATCTCCTAGACGCGGAACATCCCTTCCAGCAACTATCCCTGATGATGCCCCAAACTCATCCCGATGTTTAACTGGAACAGATTATCGGTGTCTGATCGATACAGTGAATGCAACACAGTGTACCACAGACATGCATCGGTGTACGGTGATGCACGGTCCACGTCACGGCAGTGCACGGCTCATGCCACGGCGGTGCACGGTACGCCACGGCACTGCACGGCACCGTGCACTTCTGCCGTGCAGTGGCGTGCAGCACCGTGTATGACTGTGCTGCCTTGATATTCCTTACCAAGTCACTTATATGGACTATTGTTCATTGAATAACATTCCTACATCATGTTTCTGATTTACAAAGTCAACCAGTCGAAGTGTTCAATTATTATCCCGAACGAGGCCGAGGTCTTCCGGCAACATCCGTGCTCGTCCTCCCGAAGCTATTCAATCAGCTCATAGTAGAACAGGTGCGAAAGCACGGATGTCAACGAGGGAGAAACACATATTTCAATCGCATGAACACAACAGACAAAGCCCACTCAACCGCGGGAACTCAAATGATGCCGATGCAATGATAGTAGTTTCCAGCTCACAACACCACTTCTCGGCCCCATGATCTCTACAGTCCTCCGATGTGCTTTAAAGGCCAGTCAGGACTCATTGGTCACTTACTGAGACCCTATTCAGTGTCCCCAGTTACAGAACCAAATCATGGGTAAGTCAATTGAAAAGGCAGTATTGGGAAATATAGTTTATTACGAGGGGTTGAAGACATTGCTGGCTGTCATTTTACTGGTTTGGATAGTGGTATAGATCAAAGTCATTGGTTTCTGTCTGGTGGTCTTCTCGGTAATTGGACCAAGGACGACACAGCCGGAACTACCAGTTTCCAAGATATCTCACAAAGACAAGTGGAATGCCGAGGAGACCAAACAGCAGTTGGCTGTAACAGCGTGTCCCAACATGCGCTCGGAAAAGCAAATAAAACCCCGTCGAAGGTGAAGGTGCCTTCCCGGAGTCGGGTGGAGCTGAGCCAGCCATGGGAGATTTATATCTCGGCCCCTGTGTTAGAAAGAGGGAACTAGGGCTTCTTCATGAAGGAATACACGGCCCTGCAAAGCGGTTAACTGGTATCTCTCGAGGTCCAATCAACCGTGGGAATTACAACTTAATCATGAATATAAGTCTAATGAAATCTAATTTGAGTATTGTTGTCATTCACAGAAGTTGAGGGCATCCTTGATAGTCCTTTTACCCGATAATATGAGACTCCCAAAAAGTACCTGCAAAAGCCTCGCCGTGCCACGTCGGGACACGCCAGCACTGCCACTGCGGCACGCCAAGCCACGCCACGCCACGGCGAAAAACCGGTGCCCCTCTGCCATTGGCGCGTGCTCTTAGTTAACTTTGATCGGATTGACCTGAATTTCTGTTGCGGGCTGGGCTGACGGACACTCGGGCAACACGGCCGGTCTAGCACAAGGGCACAAGGCGCTTTACACTGCGGGGGCCCGTGTATTTTAGGGACCGAATAATCGGCTGCAAACAGGTCTTCGAGTTTGGCTACATTTTTGGAAGCCGGTTGAACACGTTGGGATTTTTATATCCTGTTTGAATCCCAAATCTAAGTCGAAAATGGTACCTGTTAAGGCTCTTAACGCTCCCGAATAAATTGAACATGTTTCTATTTCTTTTTAAACGGAAAAAGAGGTTTGTTTGGAACGCAAAAAGGTAAGTTCCCATTGTTCTCTCACTGTTTCTGGCTCAAACATGGTATTTTTCGGTTGCAAAGGGGAAACTAAACATCAGAGATTTTTTTCCCATCGTTTCTGACCCAAACATTCAACATGTTCGAGGCATTCGACATGTTCGGGCGATGTTTGTGAGTGTAGAAGTGAGTTCTTTTGGTCTCATGTTTCGGGAGGTGGGAAAAATGTACTCAAACAGGAAGACATGTTTGGACCTCATTTTTGGGACCCAAAAAGGCATGAGCCACTGCAGTGTTAGCG
Organism: Mycena metata; assembly: GCA_029378385.1. Taxonomy (NCBI): domain Eukaryota; kingdom Fungi; phylum Basidiomycota; class Agaricomycetes; order Agaricales; family Mycenaceae; genus Mycena; species Mycena metata. Next base: position 116,489 of record JARKIB010000030.1, read on the forward strand.
TTCACATATCACTGACAGTATTTCACGGCATCCGAATGGCGCCTCCATATTTTCGCGGAATTTGGCCAGTTTGAAACATGGGCTAATGATTCACTCGATTGATTAGTCGGCGACAGTGATTGCTGTAGTGAATTTCGAACGCTTATTGAGCGAAGAGCAAGGGAAAAGATTTATGTGTCCAGATACTACTCGAGCTAGAAACATGGACAGCGGGCAAATTGAACCCCGATCGATGTCCGATAAAACCCGATCTAGGTTCCCAGCAGTCGAGGTAACGTAGTCTCCCCCCACGAGATTTATAACAGCCGACAAATCCTCTGTAAGGAGGTAACGCGCCGCACTCAAACCCCAGCCTTTAGGCTTTGCTTTCTCATCAGCTTTCTCAGCGCTGACAATTTTGAGCGCTTGGGGCGTCAAGCAACGTATAAAATCCGTGTGTTGCTGTGGACCCATCCCCTACGTTGGTACTCCCCCAATTCAACACTCCCTTGTAAACTCCAGTATGGTCCTCAAACCTTATTCGGTGCCTTTGCCAGTCGGCGGCCAGGGTATCGTCGCCCTTGTCCTTGCGGAGAAACAGATTCCCTTTGAGCATATTGCCATCGATCTGGATGCCCAGGGACACAAAACGCCGGAATTTCTTGCGATGCACCCGTTCGGCCAAGTGCCAGGCCTCGTTAGTGTCTCCCTACATATGTCCTGTTAGTCTCATCGGTCATGTTCATTAATCCAGGACGACGATGGCTTCATCCTCTATGAAAGTCGCGCCATCTGTCGTTACCTCTCCGAGAAGTATTCCGATCACGGCACGCCCCTCCTCCCCAAAGGTCTCAAGGAGCGTGCTCTGGTCGAGCAGGCAGCTTCTGTCGAATTCGCACACTTTCACCCCGCAGCTAGCAAAGTCGTCAGGGAAGTTTGGAACAAAAAGTACGTCCCGATTCAACGGAGACACCGCCATGCTGATTGAACTGATTGCAGGAACAGCGGCTTGCCCATTGATCAGGCCGCCGTCGATGCGGGCCTCATGGATCTGTCCGCGAAACTTGACGTATACGAGGTTATCCTTGGTAAACAGAAGTTCTTGGCAGGGGATGTCAGTATCGCGTACCGGTTTCCACTTAAGTCCTCACCCATTTGACAGTCATTTACACTCGCGGATCTCTTCCACTTCGCCTACGGGCCGTTACTCGCGGAGGGTGGGGTGGATCTCATGACTAGCAAGGGGCCTAACGTTGCGCGGTGGGTGCCACAGTGCCTCTCTCGTTTGATGATTCGATTTATTGACTATCTTCAAAGCTGGTGGAATGAGCTCCTTTCGCGGCCCGCGTGGATTAAGCTGAAGGCAGAGGGATTCAAGGGAACTGCAAGCTAGATTCCGTGACACAGATTAAATAATACTGCGTTTGGGATTGTCCTACTTGTGTGGATGAATATACTGTCAATCTTATGGCAACTCTCTATACTATCAATACCTCTCCTTTACAATTTTTTTTTGATGCTACTGCTGTTCGACCCTTTGGGCTTGGATTCCTCCTGGATTCCTCTACGATTTCGATTGAGTCCGAGACATAGTATGAGGTTTGACTTTTTACGTGCGGTACAGAACTGTTGCTTGTGGACGTCTTCCACGCCTTGCTCAACCAAAAACTTCACAATGCCCTAGGATCAGAAGCGATGCAGAGGCGTTAGTTTCTGAGATTAGGGCCACCACATATGCAGACTTTAGATATTTTATGGTCAGACATACGACTAGCATTCATGTTTGCTCCTCTCTCAACCAGGAACTTCACAACCTCGAGGTGACTAAGGTTACCCTTTTCACAAGAAGGCTAGTGTGGCCGTCCTTGTCTGAAACTGAGGTATGCACACACTACTAGAAAGTTGTAGTTTGATTTGAAAGGGGGGATGTACTGCCGCTCCCCCACAGTTGGCCTCCCCCAGATAGCCTCACGCGTCCACTGGTCGAATCCCACTTGTACGGCACCATAGAATTCTTAAAGAAAGCTTTTAGTTATGTATAACTTACTGACGTGCTTCAAGTTTGTGACTTGACATTTATGACAGTAGGATTTCTTCGACAAAGACTTCAGCTCGCGGCTGACTCCCACTGTTGCCCAACTTGCCATGTTGATCTAGTCGTGGCCGGGATCGCGGGATTATTCTAATGGGCAACCCGGTTTCTTTGGAAACCCCAGTCTATCAGAGAAATCTTTGATTTTTCTAATGAGAAACCCCCTTAAATGTCTTCACCACTTTCCCCAGAGGATTAAACTGCGAAGATTGCCTTGTGTACTTCTTGATTTGAACTACCACAAACTGAGAGGATTTGTCATTTTTGTACCCTTCCGCGGTGCCGGTCAGGTGCCGGATGATCGGCATCTCCGCATTTTCTGCCGACATCTCGGCAGATGTCAATAAGCCCACAATTGAACATTCTGAATTGTTCGGTAGTAGGTGAGCAGTGTTTATCAATTGTTCATCCATCAACCTCTCTTTTGGCAGAGTTTCGCGCTAAGAATCTTGACCGGCGCGGGCCATCAAGAATGAGAGAACAATGTCTTCGATGGGAGGTACGCATGGTAAAAGCCATAGCCGGATGCCGAGGCATTTCTATGGTCTCCAAAAGGTGAATTCCTCACATTTTTGCTTTCTGTGTTGAGTAAATCAACATATAGTGAGCTCGGCAAGAAGCCGACCGGGCGGAGCAAGCAGGGGCTTCTCAGGAAACTTCAGGAAAATGCCCAATGTCTATCGGTGTCTATCTGGTCTATATAGACTGGACTAGTCTCCCCTAGACCGGATAGACGCCGATAGACACCGGATAGACACCGATAGTAATAAGGCATTTCCAGATGAACCGGGCTTCCCACTAACACCAAATATTTTGACAGGGGTTTCTCGAGAAACCGGGTTTCTCATTAGAATTATCCGGGATCGCGTAGAGACTCTTAAAATACAGGCGAACCGTTTCTGGTCGTTCGATCGATGACGGTACTGTATCATTTCGACCGAGTGTTCAAGTGACGCGTGACGCGGACCTCTGAACTGAACACTTTTGCCCTCGGTGACGGTGACACTCACATTTTTGGGCTGAAAAACGTGAAAAATTACGGTCCGGCATCTGCCAGATGTCCGTATATGGAAATTTTGCGTGATTGCCGAGAAATGAACATCTGAAAAAACGAACACTTGAGGTGACGCGTGACACCCTATGAACACTTGGTCAAAATGATACAGTACTGTACTATTTCGACCAAATGTTCACGCCATGTCACCCGTCACCACAGGCGTTCATTCTGCTTGTGTTCATTCCTCGGCAATCACGCGAAATGACCATAAATGGACGGCCGGCAAGTGCTTTTTTGGTGGTTTTTACCCCTATTTGAGGCCAAAAATTGGAATGTCACCGTTACATGCACCAAATTTGTTCAGTTGACGACCCGGCGTCACCCGTCACTTGAACATTTGGTCGAAATAGTACAGTAGTGGTAGAGCGCCTTGACGTGCTTTGGCCGTGACTTGTAAATGTAAGCACGGACACATCGTACCTTGATGTGTTTTTATTCTCACGGTCCCCATCAACGCTTAGCTCGGCTAAAGAATGGGACTCGCAAAATTCCGCGGGGTGAGCACTGCACAGTGGGCCCAGCGTAGTCTCAGCGCCGCCTGTCATGACATCCCAATATGGGAACCCTGTCATGACAGTCTGGGTCACAACCGGCTAATTAGCCGTACCCTTGCGCTATGATTTCACGATTTTAGCTACTATAGTTCTCCCATTTGTGCACACATATTGAACATTCCGAGAGAAGAATTCACTACAGGGTTCCCATATTGGGATGTCATGGCAGGCTGGCGCTGAGACTACTGTAGTATTACGACCACTAGTTCAGGTGACAGGTGACGGGGACCTGTGAACTGAACTAATTGAACTTGGTGACGGTGACGGTGACAACGAGTTTTCCTGCCGCAAATAGGGGGAGAAAAACGCAAAATTTCGCTCCGGCATTCGCCGGATTACCGTTTATGGCAATTGTTGGCCGATTGTCGAGGCGTGAACTTTCATTTCAGTGAACTTTTGTGGTGACGGGTGACACCCCATGAACTAGTGGTCGTAATACTACAGTAGGCCCAGCGACGAGGGTCCGCCCGCGTAATATCACTTCATTCTCTTTATAAGATTACTCTGGCTTTTTAAGCTCCGCTGATAGCATCAAGCTTTACTGCGGCACCCGCGCGGCGCCATTGGCCAACCCTATTTCGGCTACATGATACCGAGTATGCCGAGGGCGGGCCGGCCTCTGCCGGGTAACATTTTAACGGCTTTTCAACAGTTTTTACGGCTCTTCTTCAGTATGAACCCGTGGTGGGGCGCGGAGTGCCCCGCTCTTGTGCCTTTTGAAACGAGCCATAATAGTGGTTGAACCAATTCGGACTAAGTGGAAGGATTGGTCGATTGCCATTGTCATCAGGTGAACAGGGATCCAGATTCGGCGGTCCACTGTCAGGGAGAGCAGTTGAGGAGCTTACCAAGTGGATGAACTCGCTAAACACGAAAAGAATTCGTGACTCTCAACGCGACACAACGTTGAAAAATAGAACGTAAAAAGTATAGCGATTCAATGCAAGGATGGGCTTGTATACGTTTAGCTCTTCATCCCAGCGGTGACGGGGAAGCAGTTGATGGCTATGAGGCTCCCTGAAGAAACACAATTGTTGAGCAAGGCAAAAGAGGAAATTGCTATTGTACACACCCCACTCCTCCTCGGGGGCATCACAAATGAGGTTGATGTCTCCGCTGAGGCTGATATTAAGAATGGGAAAGGGTATGTGCATATAAATTAATTACCAGGGGGTGTTGGGGGGTTCAAACTCGTTCCGCAGGCCAAACCAATGGGGACATTGAGACCGTCGAGGTCAATGCCTAGGACAGCGGCGACGCGGGACGCGTCATCGCTAGTGGAGGGAACAACGCGCTCGCAGCATTGCGGGGAGGTCGGGGGAGTAATCGGGGGCGGGGGAGTCCCGGTGAGGGTGGCGGCAGCCGCCTGAGATAGATTTAGGTACGTGAAAAGTGTATGCTGATGCCTTGTAGCGTACAATGAGCACGTAGGCGGCAACAGCAGAGAGCTTGGAGAACATGTTCGTTGCGATAGTTTGAACGGCGGTGGATTGTGCTCAAGCGAAGATCGAAGAGAACCCCGAGCTCCTTTATGGTGCTGGATTGCAGATGACCGGCGATTGCGTAGGCCAAGACGGAGCGCACTGAACGGGCCGAAGGAACGAGAGTGGAGCTCCTGCGCGCCAGAACAGAGCAGCGACACCACTAGAACTCAATCGCAGACCTTGTTCTCGGTCGTATGATTGATTGTACCGTTCGACCGCTGGTCAGGTGAGTAGGAAGAAGTCGAAGTCGAGATGATAGCCAAGAATGTTTGCCATCGAGTGTACCTCAGCAGCACTGAGTCGACGGAATTCCGAGAGACACCGAGTGAATCGAGAATGTGGCGTTATCTTTATGGTGCAGCTCATAACGGAGGTCGGGAGCGCGGAATGCAGTGGACTGGGGGCGAGATGGTTCCTGCGGGGTAAGAGCGCGGTAGAAATTGCTCCTGGTTTAGCTCGTGATGTAATGACGATAGGCCGTCAAGTCATGGAAGATCAAGTTGAGACGCGGAGAAAGAGCGCTGGCAGTCTGCTCGACGTCACCAAGCATGGCAGGACGGAGGATCTGCGCAGTTTCGAGTGGAGCAGAAACGAAAACCAAGAGTGCCCAGATTCCAGGATTTTGTTGTCCTGTTGCGCGTAATAGCTCACCCTGGCAGCAACACGGTCTTCTCTCCAGGCCACTGCCTGAAACTGTGAGCCAGCGACAGTCGTCGACTTGAAATTCCAAACATTTATCGCTGGCGTCTCGCTGTTTTCTGACTCCTTTACCTCGATTTGGCTCTCAAATCCCAACGGTGGGACAAGCCTGTGAAAAGCAGGTAAGTCGGCCGTTAACTTTGAAACGGTACGTCCGCGCGAGCGGTTGAAAACGGGGCGATGAAGGAACACTTAGCAATCTAAACTTCCCCACGCTTCGTACCGCCGCACCAGGTTCGATCCTATAATAAGCGACGCCACGAGGCTCTTTCCTCCGTACGGCGTACCTTCATCATCGATGGGTGAGTCAAGGGCCGGTCTTACGGTCTGAGAACTCACAGCGCGATGCTCCTAGCATTTAACTTGAAGTCTTGGTCAGGCTGGGAATCTCTCGCCAGTACGGGTGCGGCATCTTTGGGCTGCAGCACACACTGATTCACCTCAGATGCATCTCGAGCGGCAGGGGAGGGAGCGAATTGGGGAGTTCAAGCAGTCGCTGGTGGGTTGTGTCTTCTCCCTGAAGGTGTGCTCGAACATAACTTGGCGCTCGCTCTGGTGCTATCAGATGGCGTATGTCGAGGCGCGCAGGTTGTCCGTGAAGCTACGCCCTCCGCTGTGAAGGAGAAACTTGAACAAGCCGGTAGGAATGCCAAAGACACCGCCGGGTTCGTCGGTGGCCAAGTACAGCGAGGTGGTGAAGCGGCCGTAGGTACGTCCCAGAATCGTGATCATGTCACTCGAAACTCACCACTTGTTCTCGCACTCGCCTCATCAGTTGGACTGCGTCGAGCCGCCCAGTTCGTTGAAGACACGACGCCGCCCGTGGTGAGGGAAAAAATAGGTGACGCTGCCGGTACGTATCTTCACTGAGATCATGCTGCAGTTCGTGCTCAACGTCGTTAGAGGCCGCGCGCCGGGGTGTACAGGCAATCGACGACGCTACCCCGCCGGCGGTGAAGCAGAAACTTGGAGAGGCAGCTGCATTCATCGAGAGTGAGTGAATATCGATGTGCGAGCTCTTGTCAAACCAACCCCGAACCCTTCGCACTTCAGCTCTACCGGCCCCCGTTAAATACGGTGCCCTCGCAGCGACAGGAGCCGCCGTCCTCGCGGCCCCCCTCGCGCCTGCGATCCTCGGCGGCGTTTACGGTATTGGCGCCGCTGGACCAGTAGCCGGAGGCACCTTTGCTGGAATTCAAGCCGGTGGCGCCGTTGTCGCTGGAAGCTCGTGGGCGGTCATTCAGAGTATTGCCATGGGCGGCGCATTGCCTGCCGTAGGCGTTTTGGGCGCCAGTGCTATAGGAGGCGCTGTTGGTGCAGCGGGCGGAGCCGTCGCTAGTCATGTTTCCGGTGCAACAGCCGGTTCGGATTCTGGCGGGCCTGGCGGTGGTCCTCGAGCTGATGACAGGGACGACGTTGGGTGCGTGAAATTGTGTGTTTAATTCTGGTGTGAGCTGATGAAGCGCAGAGCCGAAGAACGCGCAGAGATCGAGGAGGAGGAAGGTGTCGACTCCACGTTACCTGGGACTGCGGAGAAGTCCAAGTTGTAAATTTTGTTTGCATGGCGCGTCGTGTACCAGATATAACGCTCTTTTGGTGCGAGCTCTAGAGAATATACGATGATATCCCAATCAGTAGACAAGGGTATAAGACACGCACACCCTCTTCATGTAGACGGTCCCTTGAGTGAGTCAGATACTTGTGGACGAGACTTGGTGACTCGCCAAATGAATATGCTTTCGAACGTCGTTAATCCGCAGCAGAGCACCAGATAAACCAACTTCGATCGCGGGATCTGAGGACAAACCGTACCCCGAGCGGCTCCGCCAGGAATCTGAGTGGTTGGATTCCGTAGGTTCCAGCCATCCATCATGATCAGCGAGCTTCGGTCACAGAAACGATGAACGCCCAGGTTACCTGCACAACATTGGGTGTGTTGCTGCGGTGTGGCGCAGCGTCGTGTTCGGGCAATGATTAATCTCCCTAGCGGTTTGTGAGCACTTTCCGCATGTACTGCCCTTGAGGAAGTCGTTGTTGGTGAGGGAACGAGGTTTAGTTGATGGTCTATCCATGGGCTTTTGAATACAGATCTAGGGGCGCGTTTTAGAGGGAGGGAAGAACGGAGGCTCCATATGTGCTTTGGCATAAATGCGCTGAGTACTTGGGTGGCACAGCGAGGACCTCGATATCTGCTGGAGATTCCCGGCTTTGAAATTCCGGCTTCACAAAGTGCAAGGCCGAACGCTTTGAAATTTCTTGGGATTGAAGAGGAAACCAGCATTGAAGAAACCGGCGCTGAAGCCTGGCAGCACCTCACCGACCCGACTCGGAGGGCGAGCTAGGGGTGTTCAAGTGCAGTGTTCCCATCAGCCTTGCAGAAAGACAAGCGGCGAGTTCAAGACCCGGAGTTTGTGGTCGAGAGCAAGAAAGCAAAAAATCCGCTGGTGGCAGGAAGGAAGAAAGCGACGGGCCGAGTGGGCCGCCGGCAACCGAAGGAAGGTGCAGCCAAACATCCGCACACTGCGTCCCTTTCTCCCGTCCATCATCTTCACCATTCCGGACGCCGCAAGTTCCACCGCAAGGAATTCAACTCCAGACTCAAGACGTGCCGTGCAGTGCACCCAAGGCTCGCCCACCGTCGCCCACCAATCAATCCAGCCGAGTCCGACTACTTTTCTGCGCGTCTTGCCTAGGGTCCGGTGACAGTTAGCGTTTGGAGAAAATAATTAATTGTCAGCCTGACAGTCAGGCTGACTGTCAGTTCTGACAGTTGACAGTTCTGACAATTGTGAGCTCCGCGTACAGGACTACTACACAAAGTTTCTTCACCTTCCAGCAGGACCGGTGAAAATGCTCCAAAATGCCTGATTTCGATTTTGCCTAAATGTCGAAGATGCGATGCAGAATATCATCTTCCTCTGTGGCAAGTGGTACAGTCTCCGGGAGAAACAACGTGAGTTTCGCAATTTTCTTAACCAAATCACACAGGGGGCAAATATGCCCGCACTTGTCATAAGCGCAACCGACAGGCATGCGCTGCGCATGCGTAATGTCTTCGCTGCGTCTTTGCCAGTAAGCTTAGGTAATTCAATCTTTCCTCAACGCGGGTTCAATTCCATTGAGTGTCATCTTTTCCTCTTCAACCCTAGTGTGTCCAAGCCATAAATCTAGAGTCATTTGAGTCAGAAAAAATGGCTATGTATATTCTTGTGCTCTCAATGTGCACCACAAAGACTCAGCGAGGAATAACGGAAGTGAATGGATCAGCTTAATTATGTTGATGCACCCACTTACGACCTTATGATAATATATGAATACCTTCATCTGTCCCCTACTTCTACCATCCTATGCAGCCTCCAAAACACTTTTCAATGTCCCAGAATGTTCCCTTTGCTTGCTATTTATCATGGCTCATTGCTCTGATTTCACTGAAATTGTACGGTTTTTGCCGTCCAAAGATTCAAGATGAGCAGTGGCATCAGAGGTGTCTAGGTTTCAGGGTTGCAGGCCCAATTACCTGTGGTGGAACAAGTGCTCGGGTGGTATTGGACCATGATATGTCTTTTGCGGTGAAAGCTTATTAATATTTGTGGGCTATGTCAGGCTCTTTTCGCAAGATATATCAGAATTGATTGTAATGTGGATGTGAGCTTTTGATTATTCTGACCTGAATTGATACAATTTTTTGCTACTGAACTTTCCACTCATTCGATCACAAGGGTCTTTCATGTGTTCACACAAATTAAAAAGCCTGCACCTCTCACAGAAACTGCTTGACATGTCAGGGGCACATGATATACATTCAATTATCTTGCACTGAACTGCAGAGTACACATAGTATGAGTAGTTGTGGATTCCCCAGTTTGCAAAAGCCTCGAATATAAAAGATGATACCGGACGGGATTGAACCCACGTCAAGGAAATTCTCAATTACCTAAGCTTACTGGCAAAGACGGAGCGAAGACGTTACGCATGCGGTAGTGCATGCCTGTCGGATGCGCCGATGACAAGTGCGGGCACATTTGCCCCCTGTGTCAATGGTAGGTTTTGCTGTGGGCAGTTAGAGAATAAGAACCATCGGCGTGCCGTGCGCAGCACACACCGGACAGAAGGTTTTTGAGCAGCTGCACTGAGACCTACAGAGTTGTCATCATTGGCAATACGGGAGGAGACCTGGCGATTCCGCGCCGGGCGAGTGGGAGCTGTGAAGGTAATTCTCTACAAGTCGGAGCTGTCACGCTGCTGGAAACTCCGTGGGTTTTTGGATGAGAATGAGAACATATGAGAGCAGAGCAGTACCAGAGTGGAGCGACTGGCGTTGAGAAGACAAGAGTGTATATACATGGCACAGTATTAAATATGTATGTACCTGAGACTCCTATAAGTAAGGTGCCCGTGATATATTGAACTAGCTCGGAGCTAGGAATTGACGTCGGCTAGCCAATCCACCGAACTTGGGACCTTCATATACCTCCATGTCTGGGGCAAGCACCGGGGTGGACGAAAGCACGGGGATTACCCACGGCGCTACAGGAGCAAAAAAAAAAAAAAAAACAAGTTTGGAACTGTCAACTGTCAGATTCAACCACGCAAAAATAATTCACTGTCAGTCAGATTCTGACAGTCATCTTGACAGTTACTGACAGTTGACACTAACTGTCACCGGACCCTAGTCTTGCCTAGGGTCTAGCACGGGTGGGCTCGACCCGGGTCAACCCGCGGGTTTGACCCACGGGTTTTGATCCGGGTCACCGCCACGGGTTACGGGTCACCCGCCATTTTACCCGGGCGGGTACGGGTCGAGGGCTTAAATTTTGGTGACCCACGGGTCATCCGCGGGTACCACCAGGTACCCTATTGCTTATTTGTTTTGGATACTTTCCTCCATTTCTAGTTGAAAATCGATGCTGGCTATAAGTATTCGGCTCGGCGGCTTAATCGGCAACAGATCGCATCAATGGAGCCGTCAAGTTGGCCAGCAGCGACGCGTCCTGTAGACATATCTCGTCCAGTTCGGCTCAAACGAAGTCCCTCCCATCGAAAGATGAGAGGCCTATCTGTCTTTGGAGGAGTTGGCTGCTTTGGTAACAGCAAGTTCTAAGCGGCGCTTGACTCATTGATTTTCTTAGGATCCTGGAATCCCTTTGGAATCCGGTGTAAAAAAGGTCCCGCTCGAGATTAGTACGATTTTTCAATGCGTAATCCATCTTGAAGCAATTTTGTGATTTTACTGGGCTCAACCCGGGCAACCCGCGGGTACCCGCAGGTTGACCCGTGGGTTGACCCGTACCCGTGAACCCAAAACCCGAGCGGGTGCGGGTCTGCCTCTGATTGCGAAAAACCCGCGCGGGTTTGACCCGGGTCGACCCGGGTCGACCCGTGCTAGACCCTAGGACTCTTGCCTCTGGACCTCTACTCTCCTTCGCTGCCCCGACGCCAGCCCGCCCAAGGATTTTGCACGTACGGGACGTCTACCGCCTTCTCGTCCCGCCCTGGATGCTCTGAAATGCTGCTGCGATTCAGAAGGTCGACTTCCGATATGACATGGTGCAAAACTACCGTGTCTAGCCACTCTTATTCCACTCATTTCCTACTCGCTGCGTCCCCTCATACTCTGCGCCGCCTCCTCTCCACCCAGACTCTCCGCACGTTGCTATCGCAGTCGGGCATGGCCTGGGGCACGTCATTCGACGCGCTCACCGCCTACTCGTCTCGGTTACCACCGTGCGGCGTTTTTGGACGATTTACCTTCGGTTACTGATTTGTGGGCGTCTAGGCAACCTTGCGCATACTTCAGCCCTTCCATCACTTCAGGAGTGGACGTCGACGAGGAGAGGAGGAACCCTCCCCGCCCGAACAGCGTGCTAGAACTCGCTGTGCTTGAGGTAAACTCCGGCGCTGTGCCTCCCGAGTCGCTGATGATCAACAGATGGATGCAACGGCTGCCAAGTTCCAACACTAACTGGTCTTGGCTCTTGTCGGCCTGTCTGTCCGAACGCAATTCACTCCCGCAAACTGAATCTCCGCCCGCCGCACACGATTATATTCCTCGACTCAAATCGAAGTTCGACTCGCCGACTCGCAACCCAACCCATTTGCAAAGTAAAGCTACCAATCAACACTCGGTCGCACACGGCGTGCACTCGCCTTCAATATGACTCCCCCTTTACAGTTGGACTGCAGGCCTCCTGTTCGACGCGGGGCCGGGTGATGACCTAATCCCCTCTTTTTTTTTGTCGCCGTTCTCATGCCGCGCCATCGGTCGAAGAATATTGACCGCCAGTCGCATTCAGCTCAACATCCGTGCCCTCGAGATCTTAAGTTCGATAAGACGCGTTAGGTGAGTTCACAGCACGATCTCCTTCTAATCAAACGGCTCACATTTTCAGGTCGTAAGACACCCAAGGCACATGGTGTGCAAACCTGCACAGAATCGCGCTTCGGCGGGTCTCCCGTTCGACTCGGGGTCGGGTAATGTCGCACGCTTGATCGGGGGTTTTTTTCCCCTTGTCTTGTTGGGGTTTTCATCCAGCGCTCGAGGTCAGAGAATATCAATACAGTTCAACGGCGGGTTGCTTTTCAAGCCCTCGAAATCTCAAGTTCCCGAGACATGAGGTGAGTTCAACCAGCACAATTTCGTTCCAACGAACCGCTTACGATTGCCAGGTATAACTCACCCGGGGCACAGAGGCCTGCACCTGTCTTTAATATGGTGTCCTCTTCTTGTACTGCAGGGCTCCCGTTCGACTCGGGGGTCGGGTGATTCTGCAGCGAAGTGTAATCTTTTGTTTCTTGTCTTGTTGGCGTTCTCATCTAGCGCCATCGGTCGAAGAACATTGACCGCCAACTCATATTCAGTTCAACGGCGCGTTGATTTTCCAGTCGAGTTCGATAAAACGCGTTGGGTGAGCTCAACCAGCACAATTTCGTTCTCTTACAACGGCTCACTGTCTTGAGAATATAAACACCCGAAGCACAGGGTGCGTGCCTGCACCAGCTACAAGTGTTATTGCAAAGGATTCAAAGCAGGCTTTCCCGTTCGACTCGGGGTCCGGTGATTCCAGCAAGCTAGGCATACTTTTTTGTTTTATTTTCTGGTTGGTTAGCTCATCCAGCGCCAAGCATCCGACGCTGTTTACGGTTCACGCTCAATTCAAGGCCGGCTCAGATAGGGTCTCAACTTGAACCTTAACTCGTTCTGCGTTAGGTGAGTTCAACCATTGATTCAACCAGCACAATTTCCTTCTCATAAAACCGTTCGCATTTGAGAATATGAACACCCGTGGCACAAGGTGTGCACCTGACTGTAAGGTGAGAACACCATGGCCTTCAGCAGGTCTCCCGTTTGACTCGGGGCCGGGTGGTTAGGGTGGTAGTTGTGAGTACATTTTTCTCTATTTTCCTTGACATCTTCGGCCCCTTAGGCCAGCCCAAACCATCAATTCAAACCGCCATTTTCTTTCATCATCTGCCCCGCTTCTTGTAGATATGAACACCCGGGGCACGAGGTGTGTGCCTGCGCAAATGCCATTTCAGCAACTCGGGACGGGTAATACGCCGATCTGCCACATCCTTTTGGCTTGCTTCCGAGCTTCGGGTCATTCAAGGATGTTTATGGTTCAGTCGCTGGGATTACCCTCAAGTAGTTCCGCCCCAAGCGAGTCCAACGGGTCCATTCAAACTCGCTTCAACTAACACCGCCTTCCGCATGATATGAGCACCCTGGGCGTGCACCTGCACACAGTACGACGGCTAACTGTTTGTGACGCGGGAACTCCCCGTTCGACTCGGGGCCGGGTGTTTACCCACTCATTTGGCGGTTTTTTGGGCTTCTTCGTTGGCTTTGTTACCTAGCACGATATTCCTCCCAGGGGCGTGCCGTCCAAGAACAAAATCCGCCGCACCCAGAATCTCGATCAATCAATCCAAGCTCAGATGCGGAGGTTGGTCGATGCGTTCAAACCGCGCAATTTCGTTTTAATAAAACCGCTCACAATTGCAAGGCATTATCACACCCGAGGCACAAAGGCCAGGCCGGGACTTGCCGTGTAACACTTTATCAGGGCTCAACGGCTTTTCAACGGCTTTTTCTTTTCTAGGATCAAAATCATTCCCATGATCTGAACCAAAGTGGCGGGGCGCGGAACCCCTTGCTGCGCTCTTGTATTTCTAACAAAACCGCTCACAATTGCAACGTACGACACACCCGAGGCACGGAAACGGGACCTGAGAACGAGTTATGTTGTAATTATAGATTGGCAGCTCGGCCTTCGGGCGTTTGATTGGTAACGCCGACAGTTCAAGTAGATACAAATATAATATTCTAGTTACATTCTGTAGTATATAAGCTCACCCTAGTATCCTGCTAGAGCATCTGATTGCTCTAAAGCAGCCTTCTAATCAACAGTGCTATTGCAATCCTACCTCCTCTTATTATATTTTCGCCCTCCCTGCTTATATTACAAGTCATAAAACGACATTATCAGTCAGCGGCCAGGGAGTAAAAACACGCGGCGGAGAAAAGTTTGAATTCTTTGGGGGCCGGGCAGGAATTTGTCAATCCCTCGATTGCATTGCAAACCCGATAAGCCAAGGTACCACCTGTAAGAATATTTCGTTCAAGTCATATTTTTAATGTGTCGTCCTGTTGGTGTCACGCCATGTCGTGTTCAAGTTTATTAAGCGCTGGGCGCTGGCAGATGTCAGGCCAATCTCGAACTGCGTGATAGAGAACTGCATACAGTGATACTGCACCCAAAGACACGAGATATCCATCGTAAGGATAACCACCTTTACGGTACTGCCTGTTTTCCGTAAACTCGCAGTTCAGGCACTTAAACCACGTGAGTATAAGTTAACCCCCCACCGTTGTTTTTCTCTGGCACTGTGCAATTCATTTTGGGAAGTATGCAGGACTCACCTTCACGATAATAAACGGGTCAGTCATCCAGGATATGGGCCCATGATTTGCCGGAGATCAAGGATAAGGCAGCGCTAGAGGACTCCGGAGTGGTACGCATCCTCTGCTTCTCTGCCACTGCGACTTGTTATTTTCGAGCCGATGTCGACCGCAAGGGATTCATACCAGTGTAAGACATACGAGAATGGCTTAAAAGCTACGGTCTCAGTATAGTTGACCTCGGTTCAGTGGCACCATGCAGTCCCTCACTCTTCATTCAATTGTCATCGCCGCCTTAACCCTTGTTTCCAGTGGAACTATCGTTCCAGCGGTGAGATTCAACGCTACTTTGTTTTTCTTTACTGTCTTACTGATTGTAGTTTAGAACGAGGCTAGGGTCGCGGCAAGTCAACCAACATATATCAGCCTGTCTGCACTCTGACCTCAGTCCCCAGCCCGCCAACCTCACCGTTCGGGACACCGACATCACCTATTGTAGTGGCATTAGTGGCACCCGGGGCTGCGTGTCCCCATGCACGACGTACGACGGCCCACCTACTTGCCTGGAGACTCCTGGAACGAGCTGCGCCCAAGCGAGCAGCAATGTCCTCTTTTGTTCCGGCTCTGGTTGCACCGGGACTTGCAACCCATACAGCAGTTGCATTAAGCTGAGCAACGGCTATTGCTTCGCGCCTCTTACCAAGTCCATTCTCATATCCGTCTGAACATCGGGTGGGTAATTGGGAACATCAATTGCACTTGCACTGACCGCCGTCGATATGACGCAGAACGCAAGGGAAAACTCGGGAGGCATAACTTTCGTACAATGGGGGAATCACCGTACTTTTACCACCCTTGTTCGCGTAGTGGCACCTACTGTCATTTATTCTCGAATCGGGGTCAAAGAACGTGGCGTGGTCCATCACCGGACTTGGTCTGGACCCAAGTCGGGTCGTCGCGCGCCATCACGGAAGTAGGGTTTTTCAGCGACGACGATTGAGGGTAAGCCGATGCTATCAACAACAATTCCAACTGATTCACTGCGTTCCGGGGTCGCCTAAACATGATCTGCGCAGCTATTCGTGGAGCTGCGTAGGTCAGCGCAGATCACTACACAGCCTCTGTTTAGCCAACTACACATAGTTCTCTGGGCAGGTATTCGTGGAGCTGTGTAGGTGACTGCACTTATTGTGCGTAGGTCAGTGTAGGTACCTGCGCTCAGCTGGGAAGACTTATCGCAGGTTTTAATAATAATATGTTTCTTCGCTGACGGCGTGTGTGTTGCTAAGGCGTTCCGCGGCCTCGTCGGCACACGTGGCGACCTGTGCCGACATGATTTTGACATCGGTCGACATGTGCCAAGCCGAATCGGCAAACTGGGCCGAGCTGAGCTATCGCATGTCAACACCACGTCAATAAACTGTGCCGACGGGGCCAGAAGACAGACCCGCGACTTGGTCGCCCAGGGACTCCGCTTTTACCAGGATTTGAATGCTCGGCAAACCCCAGGTATGGGCCAAATCCAGGAATTGTCCAGGAACTAACCCGTCTTTTAGAACTATCCAGATGCCGGTATTCATGTATCTTTTCACCCCAGAGGTTGAAAAGGACTTTATGTGGCTAGCAAGACTCTGTGCAGCCAAGTGTAGGTAGCTAGGAAGACTCTGTACAGCCAAGCATAGGTGCCTAGACAGACCTACGCAGAGCCAAACTTAGCTGCGCAGACCTACACACAGCTACGCAGAGCTACGCATAGCTGCACTCAGCTACAAATACCGTGTTTAGTCGGCTACACATTTTCATCTGTGTAGCTCTGTGTAGGTAGCTACACATAGGCCATGTGTAGGTGACCCCGGAACGCAGTGATTGATTTTGTGATCGCCGGTCCCTCATCTCGGCATGTTCAAGTTGGAAACAGGCGCAAGTTGTCTGGACGCTCAACTTGAAGTCTAAAGGCCTCTCGTCTGAGGCATCATAAGCATGCTCTTATTCAACAAGGATGTCTTCCATCGCACGACAAAAACGGAGAATTGTCGAAGCGTTACCGAAGCGCTTGGTCGAAGCGTGGTCGAAGCGTCTATTGTGACTGCCACTGTATTGTGTAGCTCTTGAAACCTCTTGCAGATTGAACTTGCTGCACAATTTATCGTTGTGGTGACGTCGAGTTCTTGAATTGGCTTATCGAGGGTTAATCCTACGAATCCATAATCCTTCATAATCCTTGAATCAAAATTTAGGGCAGGCTGAAAACATCCCCGAGACCAATACATTAAGCTGTAGAAAGCACAAACACAAAACTACCCACGAAACTCTCAGATTACGCGGGGCGAAAACGTTGCCGAAACCTAGGAATTCGGTAACGTTTTCAGCCGAGCTGATTGCAGTGACCTCGGCTTTGGCTTGAGCTTGAGCACCACCACACCCAGGATAGAATTATTTTAGGCCAGATTACAGCTATTTGCGGAACATAAGGCGCGGATCAAATTTCTATCAAAAGGGGTGTTTTCACTGCTACCCCGATATCTTGCTCAATTCTTCACCTGGAGCCCTGGAACCATTTTCAATCGATCTCTGGGGGTATTATACAGTGCTTAGGCCGGTTCTCAAGTTTCTCTTTCCCGCTGGTGGATTTGTAAGCAAATGCCATAGACTTCCAACTGCGGACCCTGCTTAAAGAGGAATTCACGTGAGGTCGCCCTAGCCTTTTGCCTGTGGGTGTATGAGTGTCCCATACAGTGCATCGTGTAGCCTTTCAGGCAATATACCTTCCTGCCATGGCACAGGTACCACGATCAAATGAATGGATTTATTGATGTGCTTGTTGACATGTTTCTTGTGCCAGAATTGCAACATAAAGTACCCGGCGCACTTGGAAACACATATATAAGCATAGAGACAAACATTTAGCACCCCCCAATAGATCCTTCCTTTGAAGCAGGGGTAGCAAGGTAAATTTTGATCATCTGGCTTACTCAGCCATCACTGAATAAGATAACTAATTTGAGCAGACGGCGCACCCTGGAACATTCATTCAAGATGTCTAGTGAAGGATTCACGGCATTTGAGGCAGAATTGAGTGCATTAGAGGGGCAGCAGTGAAAATGATCAAAGTGGGCATTTGTAGAGAAAAAATGATCCGCGCCTTATGTTCCGCAAATAGCTGTAAAAGGCTAGCACTGGTTGGGAGATTCAAGTTTTTCAGCACAATTTATGGTGAAAAATGTCGTTTGTTTTTCAGACAATTTTCACCAAAAAAATAGGTGAAAAACTTAAATCATTTTCACTATTTTTTGAGCTCGATGTGAAAAACTCAAAAGAAAGGCAAAAAGTGGTGAAAAATGTTTGAATTTTCTACCTACTTTTTCGGGGAAAAATAGCTAAAAAAACAAACAACATTTTTCACCGTGAATTGTGCTGAAAAACTCAAATCCCTCAACCAGTGTAGTGAAACTAACCTGTGTAAGTAGGCAAATACATTGTAGTTAAAATAACGTGAATTTAACACCGCAAATAGCCTTTGCGGAGCAAGATGCTTTATTTCAAGTTTTTCGTTCTCGGACGCTGTCTTATTTAATTCACATTTGAAAGGGGATTGAAGTCCAAGAGATTTGACTGCACAATCAGGCTGTTTGATTCACCAGATTTTCAACGGATTAACACTGGTTGGGAGATTCAAAATTTTCACCACAATTTACGGTGAAAAATGTTGTTGGGTTTTCAGACATTTTTCAGTGAAAAAAAAGGTGAAATATTTAAATATTTTTCACCACTTTTTGCCTTTCTTTTGAATTTTTCACCTCAAGCTCAAGAAATGGTAAAAATGATTTGAATTTCTCAGCTACTTTTTCAGTGAAAAATGTCTGAAAAACAAACAACATTTTTCACCATAAATTGTGCTGAAAAATTTGAATCTCCCAACCAGTGTAAGGAAACAAAGGGTTTCCATCTTTGTTTTAGGCTGGATTAAAACAAAGGTGGAAAGTCTTTGTTTCCTTAATCCGTTGAGAACAAGTCGAATCCAACAGCCTTGATTGTGCACTCAAATGTCCTTGAGTTCAATCGCCTTTCAAAGGTGAATGAAAGAAGATGGTTTCCTGGAACAAAAAAGTTCAACCAAATTATCTTACTTTGCGAAGGCTATTTCACAGTGTCAATTTGCATTATTTCAACTACAATGAGTCTCGTGCGGCCTCGTTCCTCGGCCTACTCGCCTCAGTCTCGCCTCGTGAGAATCGAGATTTCAGCCTACCCCTAACCATTTATCCAGTTCGGGTTTTTTTTCCACGAGTTTTTAAAAACTTTACCCATATCCGGAATTATAGATTATAGTTTTGACTTTATTTACGATGCCGCCACGATGCCGAATTTCACATGTCATGGCCGAGCAATGCCGAGCGTGATGGCTATTCGTGTTTCAGACCTGGTATATGGTACCAGGAATTTGCCCACCAATACAAGTTGTTTTCCCTAGCCTTTTAATCTAGCCTAAAAGAATTCTATTCTGGGTGTGCACTGAAAAAGCTACTGAACCAACGCACTGCGTTCCGCCCCAAGGTAGACCCCCCCCCCAGCTACTTGCGTCGACATGTCTCTACCTACATCTACGCGTGTAGACGAAGGGGGTAGACGCAGGTAGACGGACCATGCGTCTACTTGCGTCAACATGTCTCCACGCCACGTACGCGCCTCGGCTACGTTCGGCTGCATGCGGCTACGTTCGGCTACATGCCGCCATGGCCGTCTACCTCCGTCTACGCCCGTAGATCCATCCTACCTCGGCGAAGATGTCCGAAACCAACACGAACTCAATTGAAGGGTTCAGTCGAGGTACGCCGGTTGAATATTCCCACATTTGGCAGGTACGCTCCATCAGGCTCCATCTATCTGTTCATCCACGTTCGGCTACGTTCGGCTACATTCGGCTACGGCGGTAGCCGAACGTAGCCGAACGTTGATGAACGTAAACACCCAATGTCTACGCGTGTAGCCGTGGGTAGACGTACATGGCCGTCTACCCCATCGTCTACGTGGGTAGACGGAGGGTCCGTCTACCTGGGGGCGGAACGCAGTGACGGTTCGCCCACACCATCAGATGCCACAAAAAAAAATTAGTTTCGGAACGAGTTTTCGTCGCGTGCCGAAACTATAGCATTCAGGCGAGCCGAAAGCGGCAAAGAAACAGGTTCGGCCGGCCCGAAAACAAACTGCGCAAACTCTCCGCAGTGTCTCTGGCTAGATATGCCTAAACAAACCTTTTTCAACCCACATAACCTTACAGCGTTTCTTCTGTTAAATTAAAGTGTGAACTGAATAACTGCCCGAGACGCGTACCCGACGCCCTATCCGTCCTTCGTCATAGCACGGAGTACGGGCGGAACTTGCGAATACAGCGCGGTTGTGGCCTCTTCCACCGTTCATCCTTCCGATCCCACTCGTTCACCCCGAAATACGGCCAAGTCGGCAGGTAACACATTTCCTACCAACGAATTCAGCTAATCGCGCGAGAAGTCATTCTTTACACTGCATCGCACCTCGGCTGGGCACATCGGGCGGCATTTGACCCACGCGCTCCAATCAAGCCACGAGATGAGAGAGTGTGCGTGGGTGCGCCACTGGTCTAAGGTTGGTGAAAGTACGGGAGTCGACGCGGACGGATCCGCCTCTCGAGGCAGAAGCGTGTCGACGCCGGCGTGTACCCCGGCTACCCACATACGCACCAAGACCCGGCAAATCTCGCGGTTTGTTCCGTCCAGAGCACCCAAGAGTAAACGTTCGGAAGAAGTGAGTCGTGACTGTACCCCAGAGTTTCTGTGAATGTGCGCGGTGTGTCGCGTCGCACACGCGCGCCAAACGGGAAGTGCCCACGCTTCATTTCCGCCATAGACGTATGACGCTGAGTTAGAGGTGGAGGAGAGCCAGTGGGGGCGCGCAGTGTATAGGATATACGGCGTCAACATCAGTCGTAGCTCCGTCTGAATTATCGGGGCGCGTTCGGGCAAGTTGTCTGTGGTTGTCGTAGCGAGTAGATGGTCCAGCGTCTCCAAACGATCTGCATAGCGGTCTACCACCACGCGAAACAGCGTTTTCCAGTCAACGCCACTGCCCATGTTAGTGCCAGAAGCGAGCACATCTTGGAGCCGCGTCTTCACCACAGCCAGATCGGGCGCCGAAATCCCCAACACGCGATGGTCCCAGCGTTCTTTGCCTTCACGTTCGGGAATTAACGATGGCGCAAGGGAAGTATCATAGAACGAGATGAGCTTTGTGAGATCGAGATGGACGCGGGTTTCTCCTGGATGACGACTATTCCAGGACGCCGAAACGATTGTCCCGAGGATAAGGGGTTCCCGGGCTGCGTTTGGAACCAGTAGGATCAGAGATTGCCGGGATACTGCACAACGGAGACGGCGCACCGGGGCCCGCCATCCATGCAGCCAGATAGTCGGCAGAAAGCAGTTCGACGCCGTTGGAGAAATCGCAGAGCATCACTTCGCTGTATTTCCAGCGTGAGCGGGACTTTTAGAGGATATATCTGAGCACGTACAAATCCATTTCCATCCTGCAATTGAATACACCATCAGATCAAAACGTGAACGGTGTTGAAAAGGTGCCCACGGACCGCGCGTAACCGTCGATTCCGAAGTCCTTCCCCAATGCACACAGGGCGTTGAGTCGTTCGCGCTCATCCATCCGGCGCGCAGGATCAACGCCCCCCCATAATAAGAGATCTTGCGCATCCATCGGGCCGTTTTCCATTTTTGCGCCACTGGCGCCATCAAAATAGAGCACCCGCAAGGGGCGCGTCACGACGAACGTGAGCTGCCAGCACCCGGCGGTCGAGCCGTCTTTTGACGTTGAATCCGCGCAAAATGTGAAAGAATGCTCGGGATTGGTCGAAGTCCATCCTGGGAAGGTGGGGATGGCGTTGTCGCCGCGGCCGTGGTACAGGAGTGTACCAATAGGTACCGAACCTGGGACGATGTTGTGGCCTGCGCACAAAAAGGTACCGTGTCGGATTACGAGTTACAACACGACGAGAGGACGGAAGCAGACATACCGTTTCTGTAGCGGGTATTAGACCAGTGTAGCAACAGCGAGCTCACGGTGTCAAATATGAGGTGTCCGCTCCAGTTTGGGTCTGGTGTGGTTTCCAGATTCCAATCAAGGGTCAAACTTTCAAAATCCGGAGGGATGCCTAGGCCTTGGAGCGGAATTTGTCTTGGTAGGCAGGCCAGAGGGAGTACTATGAAGACCACGACGACCAAGGCGGACAAAACCAAAGACATTGGGAGACGGTGAAGGCGAAAGGGTCGTTCGCTATCTCTACCGACTCATCGTGGGCTCTCCAGATTAAATGGATCTGAATGGCCGAAATCCTTCCGGCGGGTAAATTTTGACAGAGCCTAGACGTTCCTGAGGCTCGTTCCGGTGCATGTGAATTGTTCCATCGATCTACTGCACCCGTGACTGGTCAGACGGCCAAGGCGCCAAGGCATGCGAAGCCTAGGCATGGGAAGATGATATATCACCACGTGGGCGCGTGCCAGTGAGGTATCGCTCTAATTGAGACGGGTCTGATTCCGGCCAGGCAACAAAAAGGGCGAGAGACTGCTGAATCAAGGCTGCAAATGCTAGCTAATTTATACAGGTAGCGGTGTTGCATTTTAGCTGAAAGGTACCTGGTCAATAAGGCTCGCATCGGAGTCGAAGAAATAAATTGAAGAGTGGTCTCGGGTCACGAGGGGCCAAAAAGAACGAAATAACCCTTCAAGTTGCCCTTATTCTTTTTCAGAACAAGATCGAGGACTGAGACATGTAGACGGATTTGGCCAGGTGGCGGTAAGAGGTCGGGCCGAAGGGGAAATGCCGAGGTGGTGATACACCACCACAGTGTCAATGCGCTGGTGATGGTCCCTAAAAGATCGGTGATTTCAACGCCTCCCTCCCAAATCACACCGCCAAAACGAAACTTCGGCCTGGCGGAATTAGTTGCCGAAACTTTGACCTTCTGCCACGGCAGCCTCAGCTGCGACCCCTCGGGATCAACCCTGCCGCCCGGGTCGCGGCTGATTCGCCACGATCTCGGCCACCGGCTGGACTGCCGAACTCTAGGTTTCGGCAACTTATTCGCTGCCCGGCATCAACCGATCGTTACGTAACACCAACGTAACACTGCGCTTGCTCTCGACCACCACGACCACCCACGCAACGGACGCCGTCCCAACGCACTCTAGTCATGCCTATCTCTCTCTCTACCCGCACTGACTAAAATGACTCGGATTGCGCCCTCAGCCCTCTTCGCTCCCTTCAAATCTTCAATACCGTCCTGTTGTCGCGCAAGCTGAGGCACTAACCCCCCCCCCCCCCGCACGCCGTTGCCGCAGTCGAGCGGAATCTTTGGTGCTTCATTTAACGTACCATCGCTTGCTCGTCTCTTTGTGCACGACGATCGGATGATGCTTCGGTCTTCTCCCAGGATGCTCCTGAGAGATGTGCGATGTCGCGCTTGGGCTAAGGCGTCCGGGGTACGGGAGCGGGAGACCGGGACGCAGCCCAGCGGTTCCCGGTCGGACGCGATTGTGAGACGCTAGAATATGGTGGTCCGCGCACTGGGGATGCAGGGGTGATGCAGGGGTGAAGGACCCCGGGGCTTTCTGTGAATGTAGGGCTGAGTGCGTATGCCATCTTAGTATTCCGGAAAAGATGCTGACGACCACTACTAGCTTTATTAGTAGTTATGCTCCCGCGATACACCCCCTGCTGTTTATTTCAGGCGCCCCTCATGAAGAACCATCTGAGCTGGTGAGTTTCCCTTCCCACACCACCATGCCACAGATTCGGTTAATCCGCTCGTCTGTTGTACTTCACCCTCAATCCCTTCCCCAATATAATTCCTCTTGTTCGCCCTCGGGCATGTCTCCCTCTGCGCATCCAAGAACAGCTCCCTTGCAACGCCCATTGACCTACAGGTTCGTCTTGCCCCGCGTCTCGACTAACTGTTGTTATCCAAGGATCGTCTGCCCTGCTTCATATCCGTCGGCGCTGCTGTTCCCGGTCTAGATTGATTGACGGCCATCCTGTAAGTGTCGTGGTCTTATGTGTTCCTCCTGATACCAACAACCTCGTACCCGCAGACCTACGCCCTCCCATCACCGCCAGATGTACGACCGTTCATCCTGATTTGTGGCATCGTCCGAACCGGCATTACCTCTTTACAACGGTCGTGCTATGGCGCGTTCTTGTGTATACAGTAAGTTTCTTATAAGCTACCATTTTTCCTTTTCACAACGCAGTCGCCCACGCCGACTCGCCCGCTCGCTAGATTCCTTCCGTCTGTCCGTCTGAAGCCCTGCCGTTACTTGACAGCTTTATTTTCAGCTCAACAGCTTTTACATTTATACTTCTTTTGACCTTGGACCGAAGTGGTGCGGCGCTCTTATGATCATTGCAAATATGTCAAAGTCAAATGTTTTCAGGAAGAGTTACGATACGTCGCGGATCCTGCAGACCATACAATCATCGTGGCGAATTCGCGGGCAGAATGATCAACGAAAGCACATGTTTTGTTCCTTACTCCATTGCAACTTTAGGCATACCGCAGGTCAAGTAATAATTGTGCGAAGGGGAAGGTACGAATTCAACTATGAATAGCTCCAATGTCCTGAACGGAATCTCATCCGGAAACACCAGGCCATTGTTTTAATACCCAGTGATATTGATGGAGTCCGCCACTGCACCAACGAGAATCACAGTATCACCGGCAGGTGCAATCCGCGCATAGTTGTTGTACATGTAAAGCTGGTACTCCGCACCGGCAAACCAGTATCCCGACGGAAGCTTTAAATTTCAAACCTCAGCCCATGTGCGCGGTGTAATCAGAAAGAAAACTGCGTACCACAGCGGTGAACGCATCCAACGGCGGGTCCGCCGATTGGTCGTACGTTCTCCGCGCAATCAGAGTGGGATACTCGTGACCGTTGTTGTTGGCGGTGTTTTCGATATAATAATCGAGGTACGTCGGGGTGTAGCCGAGATAGTTTGCACAGGTCATGTTGGCCACGATCGTGAATTCCTGAGACGAGTGGTCTGGTCAACGGCCGGTGGTAACGTGAAACAAATGAGCAACTCACAGCGCCGGGGGCGACCGTCGTTGGGGAGATTTTAAGGGTTCCATAACGAAGGGCGTCGGGACAAAACAACTGGAGCTGTGCACTGGCCAGCGAAGCAAGGCCGGTCAGAGGCACGAGGATTGGGAGGAAGTTAACACGCATGGGAGAGGGGTAGAGTGTTTGTGCGTCTTGAGGACGAGAGCTCGTTCTTTATACTCGCCTTTCCGCCGCAGAGTGTCAAAAATAGGTAGAAGGAAGGGCAAAAATGGCCGCAAAGTGTCAATAAGAATAGAAGTCTCGCACTACATCCGTGCCCAGCGGTGCCGACGTCCCGTGGCTCTTCCATGGAGCAATAGATGAATGAGCATCAACCAACAAGTGCTATCCGATGACCAGCATGATGAAAATGGTCAGCACCCTTAGCCGTACATACCGATTTGATTCATATCGAAACTGAACTCGTGTTCCGTGATCGGCTCCAGGGATTCTCAGACAGTACGGCGAAAGACGGAGCAATGCATCATCGGTTCTTGTATACACCGAGCGAGATGGTGGGAACTAGTGATGCTCAGGGCCTGGCTTCAAGCCCGAAGCCCACCAGGCCAGGCCCGTTCAAGCCCAAGCCTGGCCGGGCCCAGAGGCGGGTCTGAGCGGGCTTCGGGCTTGGGCTTCAGATCTTTCAGGCCCAAGCCCAGGGCTCAAGCCCGGGCCTGGGTATTACCTAGAAGGGTGAGCTTTGTTCGAGTTCAGAGACGGAAATTTGTTTGATTGAGAGCCCACTGTTTACAAGTGATTCAAAAAATGCATTTGCGGTCGAACTCTGCGGGTGAAAAGTCCAATAGAAACCCCAATTCAGAATGGCCGAAAAGGAAATGTGGTTGAAATGACTGAAAACGTGGTGTGCCACTGGGAACATTGACTACGGTCTTGACGATTTCATTAAAGTTGGATCTTGACGGCCCGGCATTCAGTCAGTCCCAGGGAGCGCTCGAGCAGGCCGGGGATCGCGATTCGAAGGACGCACAGATATCAGCAGATCGTTGTGCCGACAGTGCTTGCTCGAGCTCCGCATGTCCATCTCCTCTTCAAGTTGGTTGAAACGAGGTTCAACTTTGAAGAATTTTAGCGCGAATCGGCTCCGTGTTCTTCAATTCCAGTTCGATCGCACAGACGTGCAAGGGATGAAAATTGCAGATTTAACAACCGATGGTTGGCCAACGTGCGATGAATGGTACATGAACACAAAAGTTGAGGCGACCCGCTACACCCCGGCAGAATGAACTATATGAAGCCCGAGAACGGAGGCTAAAAGGCTACATATTTGGCCGCATTCGGGTAAGAAGTGGCACTGCCATCGTCAAGGCTCTCCGCATCCCCTTGCTTGCGCCTGCCGTATTCAAGCGGGTCCATGCGGATGTCGACCTCGCGGTGTACCTGCACTACGCTTTGTGCCGGGTCGACTGACCTGTGGTGTGAGGGCCTTTCTTTGCTTGATACAATCCCGCCGCCACTGCTCGAGGCGTCGCTAAGCCAGCTCCGACTGTTTAGATTCGAGAGCATACACCTAGGAAGCGGGATCATTAGATTGAGGAGGGGCAATACAGAACGATACGTACAGCGAGTACACTCGGCCGATGGTCATCTGGTAACGTGTTCAGGAGACCGACCTCGCGACGAAAGTGGATGAACCTACCTCAACCATTGGAGCCGCTGGAAAATAGAATTAACGACGAGGAATTGAATGGTTGGGAATTTGACTTGCTGTTAGTTTCGGGCTGTAGTTTGAAGACAATGAGCGTGACGATTCTACGATAATTCGGTCGTCAGCCGGAGGTAATTTAAAAGGGCACAACAGACGTCATGACCGTCGTTATCGAGCCGTTTCTGACAGCGGCGAGAGACATACGACGGAGCAGGCTACAAGAATTTCAGCGGGGAGAACTATGAGAAGAAAGGAGAAACTCACTCGCCCGTCACGGTCCCAGCAATCCGAGTCTTCAGAACCTGAAACTTTGCGACAAGGACAATAGTGATGAGGGTATCCGTGGCCACAGAAGCACCGAACCACAGCGTTGCCCACCTAGGAGGAGGCGGACATGAATGATAAAGCGATAAATACAAATCATCACGTACGTGACGAGCTTCTCCCTTTGGGCAAGCGAGCTATCCACAATGAGGTGTGCTGCTGTCAGTCCTGCGCCCACAAAAACGACCATGATGAAGGAACCGATAACGGGGATCCAGAACCATTGTTTCGTTCTGGCGGGGTCGTTAGTAAGTCAGACATGGAGGAGTTGAACGGTAGATACAATTTGTATGTCATGCGGGTAAGGAAAATTTGAACGGCCCCGCCGGTGATGCCAATGCTAACCACGTAGGCGGGGTAAGTCCTGAAAAAACAGGATCATGACTCGACGCAAGAACGGATGGACAGCTTCGGCGAACCATGGCCTGTTTTGGAAATTAGTATGGTCAAACTTACTGATTGCGTGCGAAACTCACTGAGTAGTGAGAGACGGCTGCGATGGCGAATATTAGCGTTGAATTCTGAAATGCAAGAAGGGCCGCGCGCACCACGTCGCCCCAGTGCTGATGGAGCCTGAGATTTTGAGACGCAGCGAGAGAGGAAAGACACTAACCGATACCATATGATAATAGACCATCGCAAGAGAGGCGTAGATACCCAGAATGTCGCCCGCGAGTGCGATGAGCACTATGATCTTGTTGAACATCGGATCTGGACAGGGACGTCAGGGACATATATATCCCAGAGAGGGATGTATATACCGCGTTTGTACCGGCTGAAATACTTGATGATCCTGCGAGAGGGAGGTTAATAGCAGCATCTGACATGACTTGAATCTCGTACTGCTGTACTCTGCGAATCGTATTAGAGGCCTTATTGGTCGGTTAAAATGGCAACGTACTCCAAGGTGAACAGGCTGCAGGAAGGTAATTAGCAGCGCGCACTGAGCAGCGGGGAAATAATGTTTACATCATGTTGGCCCAGGAGGCTATCAAAAGGCAGCTGTAGAATGCGGAGATTCATTAAATCTGGACCAGAGGAGAGCGCTGGAACTTACCCCAAGGTAAGATCAAAGGTGGTGGCCATGGTAGGTTATTGCGGGTGAATGCACGACTGACGAAAGGGCGGCGACACGATCAAGGAGCGGCACTTATATGCCTGAGGGGTTGATCCAAAGTCCGGGATAGGGGGCATTGTTTCACATTGAATTACTTCTTTACTCCCGTCGTCGTGTGAAAACCTATATATACGTGCGTGGGAGACCCAACTCTTCTACGTCGTCGGTTTTTCCGAATCGAAGCGGGACCTCAAGACGAAGGGATACCCTTCGCCGCTACGCTAAGCTCCAATCCAGTAATATCAACTTTGAAGAATTTATTCGGGAGCTACAGAAATAGAACGAATTGCGCGCCAAAAGCGGCGAATACCCCAAAGATAGCTAGGAAAGTGAGGGAAGAGCAGGCCCTTGTCCAAGGTGTCGTTCTAAAAAAAAAAACATAGCTGACTCCTTTTTCGATGACGTCCCCCAGGGGACTTCCCCTTTCCAACTCTACGTGCTATCTCCCTGGGGATTTGTCGACCGGCATACGAGTATCATTGCGACCATCAAACTGGGTGCGGGAGCTCGGCTTGGATGGAACTTGGAGGCCAGGGACGATGGTGTACATACATAAAATGCCTGTAGTGCACCGGGAAACTTCCTGAAACCGTACGTACGTACCGTGTAATGCTACCTACCTACCTACCTACCCCTGTTCCAGGCCCATTCACACACAAACTTGAACTTGCACCGCAACGCCGTCAGCCCCTATCCCGCCCGCCGCGGCGATCTGTTCCGCCCAGCCCGCCTAACGCCACGTTGCCACCCGCTTGCTTCCCACCATCCTCACTCGCGTTCTCGTCCCCGCCCTTTCCCGTTCCGCTGCGCTCCTTGCTACCCCCGACGTCCCCACGGCCCGCTGCCTCCCGCCTCCACGACCGCTCCCCTTCCTTGTGCCGCCCACTCGAATCGCCAAGAACCGGCTGCAGCGAGTAGAAAGCGTGGAATGCGGATTCGCATGGAATAGTAGCAATATTGCCGTGTTTTCAGTATCGTCGCCGCGACCACCCCTGCCTCCTTTCGGTGCTACCCCAGTCGGGCACGGTCCATGGCGTGTCATTCGACACGTCCCGCCTGTTCGTCTATGCCTGCATGCCGCGCGTTTTCTTTCCTACTTACGTACGACGTACACACCATCCCATCCGATGCGTCTACCTCCTTCCATCACCTTGCGCTCTCCCGCTATTGTCGCCACCCGCTGACACTCCGTGAAGTCCAAACACGTTTCCGCGATCCCGATCCCACGGCGCGGCGATGGACACCGTTTCAGCGTAAGGAACACCGCGCTGGCTTTCCTCTCTACTCCGCCGTAAGCCTTTTTTTTGTTGCTTTTCACGTACGATACGCTGATTTTGGGACGGCAAGTCCGATGCTTCGGTGGATGAGCGCACATCGTGGCGTCGTTTGTGCACCGGTGCTGACGGTGAGATTTATTACCCGTGGTTTTCTGACCCCACATCCGAAGTCGCACATCGCGCGAGGATTCGTGTACCCAGCGCGGGGTTGCGCAGCTCCGAACATATCTTTTGAACTACGCTTCTGGTTAGGTGAGTACGATGATGCATGCAAACCGCGCAATTGCTTTCTAACAAAACCGCTCACCTTTGTAAGGTGTAGCCCGCCGTGGCACATGGTTCCGAATTTGGAGCAGGACTGACTCGCCGTTCGACTCAGGGTGGGGTGATATAGCGAATTTCGCGATTTTCCTTGGTATTTCTGACCCAGCGCGATAGGATGGTGATGTCACTCACTCAGCGACTCTAGGACGGAATAAACACCAAATTAGCCAAAAACGTATTCATATTCTTGATGATATGAACGAACACCCGTCACACAGGGCGAAACTGCTACAATTCCCGAGGCGGAACTGTCTTACCCGCGTTCGATTTGGTTGGGAACGGTGCTAGGTTATTTTGCTGTCTCACATGTTACAGGTGAGTTCAACGATGCATTTTCTTTCTACCAAAACCGCTCCCCTTTGTCAGGTGTAACCCACCCGTGGCACTTGGTGTGCGCGCGCGCAACCTACGACTTGATGTTTCCAAATTTGGAGCAGGCTCGCCGTTCAACTCGGGGTCGGGTGATTATGAAGAGGTCGTGAATCTTTTGCTTTTCTTACTCAGCACGATTTTGATTGTCACTGACTCGGCGACTCAGGACAGAATAAATAACAAGTTACCGAAATTTAACAGGACCTGTCGATGGACGCCCGAGGTGAGTTCAACCCTGATTCGAACGTGATTGCATAAATGTTCTTGAAGATATGAATGAACATTGAACACCCGTCACACATGGGGTATCTGCGCGAACCACCCCTGTTCTCGCGCCGGATTTGAGGCCTGAGGCAGGCCGTTCGCGTTCCGGACCGACGGTAGCAGTATATCTTTCGCTGGATCCTGCCAGCGATTTTTTCGTTATTGTTTCTTTCCTTCTTACTTATCTCTAGGCCAGTAAGGACTCGTATTGACGGTCAATCTTCAGCGCCGGCGGCTTGTCGTTGGTATTTCAAGCTCCCAAGCTCTCTCAAGTCCTGCAATATCCGTGAATTCAAGTGAGTCTAACAACACTCAATTCATTCTAACTAAAAACAACTCGTAAAACGCAGTGCTTTCTGATATGAGCTAACACTCCGCAGGTACCCGTGGGTCGCGGTGCCACCGAGGGTAAGCGAAAACGAGGCGGACGGGGTCGAGTCGCTGGTTGGCGAAGAACCAGTCCTGGGGAATTTGCTCATTCAAGGTAGCCCCTCGGGCGTTAGGTATTGCCTGATCCGGCGCTATGTCGAGGTGCCGCATCGCTCCCACCAGCACCGTCTCTTCCCCCTTGTTCGGGATGACATTGCAGCTAAAGCCCGACGTGTCTATCGCCCCGAAATCCGACACCGCCCCGCCGCCCCCATCTCCTTCGTCCTCGGAGCCCACGACGCTCGGCGGCATTGACCCGGTCCCAGAACTCTAACTCGTCTGCGTGCGCCGTTGCCGCCGCACGGCGCCCCTCGGGCGCGCCTTGTACCCCGCGCGCTCGTACTCGCCCGGCAACATGTTGGGGAAGCGATCACGCAGGTCCATACTACGGTGCCCCATCTGGCCGAAAATGGGGGCATCATGGGCGATGGCGGCCCACGCGGCACCGTGGCGGCGGAAGCCTTCCAACAGCGCGGTGTCTTCCTCGGGCGTGAAGGGTCGTCGCCTGGTGTGCGGGGAGCGTAGCGGGAAAAGGGGTGTGCCATCGGGATGTGTGGAGCGGTTGGGGACAGAGGGTAGGAGGCGTGCGCGTGTGTTGGCATAGTGGGTGCGGTACGCCTCGGGAAAGTACATGCGAAATCTGAAGGAAGTCAGTACTGCTGTGCGGCTTTGTGGAATTTTTGAAGAAGAAAAAAATCGCGGACGGCCACTAGTAGAAGAACGCCGGTTTCTCTACGGTACGGACATGAGTACCGTAACGGTACTCATGTCCGTAGGGCCACCCCCGGATCGTGCCTTTGCCGTGGCCGGCCAGCTGCTACGAGACAGTCGATCCCCACGTAGTACAGTAACACCAAAAAGGAAGAACGCCAACAAGGGCAAGGAACATACCGGTCTTTCAGATCCACCGGCGAGCGATCGGCAAAGGAAAGATTAGGGTCATCAAGGATGGTTTTCCAATTGCCGACACCATGCTGTTGGGTGCGCTGTCAATATAGTGAAAGAGGAGAGGAAAACGGGGCCACGTACAATGTGACACCCATCGACGAGCATCTGCGTCTCCCCCGGAGTCCACTTCTCCTTCTGGTCCCCGTCGGGCACTCCGTCTTCGTCGTCCTCATCTTTTTCCTTAGTAACATGAATGCGGCGGCGTTTCCTCTTTGGTGCGGATGCAACAGTCGTGTCTTCGCGAAAGTTCCATGCCGGGACGAGCGGCGGAAGCGCGAGAGAGACTCGGCGCTGTTTCGCGTGCGGCGGGGGGCTAAGAGGTGCCATGAAGGAGAATATGGAAGTTGCCGACGCCTCAGGCCGGGCGCTGCCATTGTCGCTGTCGACACCATCAAGCCAATCGCCATTGTCGCTGTCGACGCCAATCGTCAATACGCTCGCGCTCTAACGCGGAGCTGGGCGGGGACCCCGATTCGGCATACAAGGAAGAAATATCCGAGTCCGCTTCTGAAGAGATGTCCTTCCAAATTGCTATTAGTCTATGGATAATGTGAGGGCACGTGTGTACGCGTACATCGACACATTCTCGCAGATCCTGATTCGCATCCCGTGCAGCCCGCTTGCCTTTCCGGACCACCATGCGCTTCCGGATCTTCGATGGCAACCGAAACCATGATTCGTCCTTGTAGTCTTCGAGGCTTCGGTAGTATTGGCTTAGACTCTCTTGGGATCTAGAATCCAGATCAAGCAGGCAAAGAGGAACAATACCACGGCAGACGTACGCATTCAACTTCTGGCGGTACTCATCCTCCTCATGAAAGGATATCTCGCTCCCGCTCTGCGACGCGCTCCGATATCGATGCACGTTGCGATCCATTTCCGCAAGCTCAGAACGATGGGTGGACTCGTGGCGCCCCGCGAAACCTGCGGATGTGGCAGCCTGCACTGCTGCGAGAGTAGAGACTGCCCCGGCAAAGCGTACTGCGATTTCCCCCATTGGAGGTGGTAGTGCCAGTGCAAGAAAATTGTCAGACGTCAAAGCGGTGCGGCCTCGAGGTGGCCATGCTGCATCGCCAGAAATGTCCGTCTTATCAGAGGGCCTCGTGACCTCAGACCTCAGCATTAATAGGGAATCGCACCGTATCGTTCAAAACCTTCAACGAGAGGCCAGCCGGTCTATTCCCACGGTTCAAACTGGTGTCTTTCCAATGTGAACAAACAATGCACTAATATTCAACTGATATTACGGTAATCCGCCAAATCGAAAACTATAGCTTCGATTCAATCCCACACCAGTGGACCTGGATTGACCCCCTACTCATTTTGGGGATCCTACCTGCTTCCTTTCCGCCTAGCCCCTATCTCCCTCGGACACCGCCGTCAGCCCCTATCCCGCCCCAGCGGCCATCTGTTCCGCCCCGGTCCGCCCAACGCCACGTGGCCACCCGTTGCTTCCTGAGTCCTTCCCACCAACCCTCCCCACTCGCGTTCTCCGCCCAGCCCGTTCCCTCTACGCCGCGCTCCTTGCTACCCCTCCCACGGCCCGCCGCCTCCCGCCTCCACGACCGTCCCGCGCTAACGCCCAGATGCGCTCGACAATCCCCGACTGCAGCCATTGGAAGGGGTAGATTCGCATGGAATAGCAGCAATATTATGGTGTTTTCAGCATCGTCGCCACGGCTACCCTTGCCTCCCTTCCTCCGCAGCTGCTACCTCAGTCGCGCACGGTCCATGGCGTGTCATTCGATACGTCCCCGCCTGCTCGTCTATGTCTGCATGCCGCGCGTTTTCATTCCCGTTTACGCACGACGTACACACCACCCCCGACTCCGCGCAGTTCAAGCACGTTTCCGCGATCCCGATCCCCTAGCGCGGCGATGAACACCGTTCCGGCTCAAGGAAAGCCGCGCTGGTTTTCCTCTCCGCTCCGCCGTAAGACTTTCTTTGTTGCCTTCCGCGCTGATTTTGGGACTGCAAGTCCGATGCTGCGCTGGATAAGCGCACACGTGTACGCATTGTGGTGCCGTTTGTGCACCGGTGCTGATGGTGAGATTTTTGACACATCTTCTCAGTTTTCTGACCCCACGTCCGAATTGGCGCGTCGAGGATCCGTGTACCCACCGCAGGGCTACGCAGCCCACTTTGCACCTCCGAAAATATCCTTTTTTCTACGCTTCTGGTTAGGTGAGTTCGATGATGCATTCAAACCGCCATTCCTTTCTAACAAAACCGCTCACCTTTGTAAGGTGTATTCCACCCGTGGCACTTGATGTGCGCCCACGCAACCTACGATTTCCGGTGTCTAAATTTGGAGCAGGCTCCCCGTTCGACTCGGGGTCGGGTGATGAGGAAGAGTTTGTGAATTTTTGAAGAACTGCGGCCGGGCGATTGGGAACGGTGCCAGGATTATTTTTCGGTCTCACATCTTACAGCACAATGTTCTTCACGGAGTGTTCAAGACCATGGCTTAGTCAACGCCGGCGGTCGTCCGGTTCCCAAGTTGAAGCTTGAAGCTTGAAATCAATTAACAATATTCAACCGCGCCTGATACCTCGAAATCTCCGGTCCCGCGCTAGGTGAGTTCAACGACACATTTAACCAGCGCAATTTCGTTCTCATACACCCGCTCATAATTGCAAGGTACTACGCTATGCTTCCAACCCGCCCAATAAAACCGCTCACAATTGCCACTATCACACCCGAGGCACAAAGGCGTGCTCCTGCACTCAATACCGCGAATTGCTTGCGTATCTGCAGGGCTCCCGTTCGACTCGGGGTCGGGTGATGGGGCATCTTGAATGTAATCCTTTGCCTTTGGGACTTTCTTTCTGACCCAGCGCCATGTTATCTACGGGGCGGCCGATATCGAC
This sequence comes from Mycena metata, assembly GCA_029378385.1. NCBI lineage: Eukaryota > Fungi > Basidiomycota > Agaricomycetes > Agaricales > Mycenaceae > Mycena > Mycena metata. Next base: position 150,989 of record JARKIB010000030.1, read on the forward strand.
ACAATCATCAAACCATGGTCATTGTCTCGCTCGATCCCTCAGCTTCCGCATCGTCTCGCTCGATTCTTCAGCTTCCGAGGCAATTTCGAGCGCTGGGTGAGTTTGATGATGCATTCGACCGGTGGAATTCCTTTCTAATGAAACCGCTCGCATTTGCAAGGCATTATCACACTCGAGGCACAAAGGCGTGCACCTGCGACAGCTAACATCACCGGAGAGTTATTCGAAGTATGGCTCCCCGTTGACTCGGGATCGGGTGGTTATGTGGGAATCCAAAAGTTTTCTTTCTTAGCGCCACGTTGTCACTCACTGGGTCGTTCGACGATGGTACTTATCATCACAGTTCAACAAATTATATTCGCCGTCCGGCTCTCAGTCCCTCCAGCTTCCGACGCAATTTCAAGCCGGAAGGATTAGTACAATTTCGCTCTCATGTAACCGCCCACACATGTCGTAACACACCCGCGGCACAGAGATGTGCACCGCGACAGCTAGCATGGTCCCGTTCGACTCGGGGTCGGGTGATTGGAGGTGAGTACATTTTTCTCCATCTTCCTTGACGGCTTTCAGCGCATTAGGTGAGTCCAAACCATCCGTTGAAACAAACACCGTGCATTTTCTTTATAATAATAAACTGCCCCCAGCTTTCTTTCCCACCGGGGCCACAAGGTGTGTGCCTGCGCAAATTCGCAAGGCTCCAGCGACGGTAACACGCATTCGTCACATCTTCTTTGGCTTACTTTCTGTTTGACCCAGCTTCAAGGATGTTTATGGTTCAGTCGGTGTGGGTGAGCCCAACGGTCGATTCAAACTTACTTTAACTAACGCCGCCCTTTGCAGGATATGAACAGCCGGGGCACAGGGCGTGCGCTTGCACAAAGTACGACAATCGTCTACTCGTGACGCAGGACTCCCCGTTCGAGTCGGGGTCGGGTGATTATACAGTGGGGAGTACATTTTTCTTCTTTGCCCAGCGCGATATTGTTAACATTGTTACACAGCCGGTCCTATGGAATGCCGTTAACAGATAGTGGTCGTCGTCCGGCTTTTAAGCTCTCGAAATTTTGAGTTCCGCCCTAAGTGAGCTCAACCAACCAACCAAATTTCAGGCGCTTTCTTGAAGTTAATAACACCCGGGGCACGCGGCGTGCACATGCGACAAGTACTTTAAATTAGAAATAATGCGCACTAACTGAAGCGGGATTCCCCCGTTCGACTCGGGGCCATCCAATTTAAACCTTTCGCATCTCTAGTTCCGCGGTACCACAGCCTTTCGCCGACGCTAACGACTTTCCTTGAAGGACCCCGTCGGACTCATCCCAAAGCATTTACCGTTTACCGCATCCAACATTAACAGACGCACTATTGTCTGCTGCGTCCTAAGTGTACATGTTCCCCAGGTATTTGGCGGCTTGGCGGCTTATAGCCCCACCTACAGTGGTTTGGGCGCCGATCTATTACACCTCTCAAATCCCGGTTCGCTCTATTCCCTGCCTTGCGAACACCATAAACTCAACAGCTGCTTCTCCATTCCCATTTTCTAGTTCCACTTTGCCCGCTCCATGCCGTTGTCTATGTGGAGGCGCGGATGGGATTTGCTATACTTGCCGCAAAGCTGACCCCATTTCTCACGCCGCCGTGGTACGCCGGACCAGACTATGTACGGGCTGGGCGGTGACTAAAAAAAACTGAAGTCATCATGCATGTGGTACTGATCGCCGTATTTGGTGGCCCGGGGTAGGAGAATGGAACGAATACTTATAGCAGGAACAATATCAATGTCAATCGAGGCGGCGTCCCTGTTAATGTCCCGTGGGACTCCTGTGGGGCGTGCGCGGCATTTAGTACTTACCGCCCAAGGCCAACCCAATGCGGAAAAATGCCCTGAATTGCCCGCGTTCATATTGTTTTTAGCCGATGAACTCTTGGCACCTTCTGCCACTATTCGGAACTTCCTGATTCTCTCTATGTAGGCATATCCAGCTCACATGTCACCCCTCAACTTCCGCGCCAGTGCGTTACCCTCATCCCTCAACACTTACGCGGCCTGAAACCCAGGCTACTCCCCCACCCGAATGGGACGCTCGTGCTGGCGATACCTTACTCAGGCTTTTCCACTTGCACCAACGTCGTCGTCGAATCCGCTCAAGGTGCGATGGACTCCTTTCCGTCGATATTTATGGCAAGGTACTTGCTCCGTGATGCCTACCACATTACAGTAAAATCCGCACCCGGCGGAGCATGCCCCGCATCGGCATTTGGGAAAGGCTATGTGCAAGGGTATAAAGGTGCTCCCTTTACTGTCGCTGTCCTTCATTTTCCAACATCCTCTTCAGCAATCACCTTCCACATGTCCAAGTTTATTGTCACTGGTGCTAAGGGTGGCAGTACCCAGGGTGCCGCCGCGCCTAACCGCATTGAAATCAACGACTTTGTCAAGATCGAGGACCAGTTTTCGCTCTATATCCAAGCCCTTCGTGAGTGTTTCATTACTCTTCTTCTTACCTTCGATGACCGTAAGTCGACTGCAGAGCACATCTACGGCCAGCAGCAACCGGATGTCAACTCGTTCTTCTCCATGGCGGGAATCCACGGGCTCCCGTACCAACCCTGGGATGGCGCCGGCGATCAGCCTGTCGATCCAACCGATCCCGATGCGTGGCAGGGATACTGCACCCACGGGAACGTCTTATTCCCGACCTTTCACCGCCCGTATGTGTTTCTCTTCGAGGCAAGTTCTCCTTTGATCAACGCACCATGGTCTTGACGGTTGTCACTGTCATGCAGCAAGTCCTGCAGGCTGCGGCGATAAATATCGCAGCCACGTACACTGTTGATCAAGACCGTTTCAAAAAGGCGGCGCTGGAGCTGCGCCAGCCCTACTGGGACTGGGCGAAGAACTCTGTACCCCCGGCCGAGGTCATATCGCTTGCCCAGGTGACTATCATCGCGCCAAATGGACAGAAGACCCACGTCGACAATCCGCTCCGTCGTTACACTTTCAACCCCATCGATCCTTCCTTTCCCGATCCCTACAGCGGCTGGCCAACCACATTGCGCCACCCCGACAGCACGGACCCCGATGCACAGGACAACGTGGCGGAGCTTACCAGGTATGCGGCGTCGTGCCCAGGATTTCCGTTTGTGCTGACAGTAATGTTTCTAATTTCCGTATAGGACGATGAAGAGCGTACAACGCCAGCTGAAGACACAAACATACAATCTCCTCACGCGGGTTCACACCTGGCCCGCGTTCAGTAACCACACGCCCGGCGACGGGGGGAGTACAAGCAACAGCCTGGAGGCCATCCATGATGGTATTCACACTGACGTGGGCGGGAACGGGCAGATGTCCGACCCTTCCGTTGCGGGTACGTCACGATCTCCCTGAATCATTGTTGTACGAGGCGAGTATTGAATTTTCTGTATGATATCAGCGTTCGACCCCATCTTTTTCTTGCACCACTGCAACGTCGACCGTATGCTCTCCCTCTGGTCTGCACTGAATCCCGGAGTGTGGGTCACCCCCGGCGAGGCGACGGGAGGAACGTGGACGATTCCGCCGGATACTCGGGTGGACAAGACGACTGGTCAGTGAGTATCTAACAAAGTTTCTGCTGACTGAATCCCGGACTACGCAGACTTGACGCCGTTCTGGAGCTCTGAGAGCGCTTACTGGGCCTCTTCAGAGGTCACGGCGACGTCCAGCGCCGGGTACACGTACCCTGAATTCAACGGGCTGAACATGAACAACCCCAACGGGGTACGCACCGCCATCGCGCAGAAAGTGAACCAACTCTACGGGGGGTCGATCTTCTCTTCAATCTCCGCTCTGAGTGCCTCACCTGCCATCTCTACGACTGCGAAGCCAGCTGTTGTTCAAGCTAGTGCTCATGCGGCTGCTGCACCCGCTCACTCCACCCCTGCCGCCGCTCCAGCCCCTCATGTTCAGGCCAACCTTGCACACGTTGCGGAACCTCATAATGGGGGTGCACACGTTGCGGTACCTCATAACAGCGATACTAATATTGCGGTGCCTCATAACGCCGCGGAGCGCATCATCTGGGATTGGACTGCGCGGATCCAAGTCAAGAAGTACGAGGTTGGGGGCAGTTTCTCTGTGCTCCTGTTCCTTGGGGCCGTCCCGGACGATCCTACGCAGTGGCGCACGAGTCCCAATTTTGTGGGTGCGCACCACGTATTTGCGAACAGGTGCGCGCAATGACATATTCCCGGGTAATTACTAACTAGCATCCGGCGGCCTTTAGTGTCCCCGACCGCTGTGCAAACTGCCGCACACACCGGGACGCGGAAGTTGAGGGGTTCGTGCACCTGGATGATGGAATCACGGACCACTCTGGCCTCGGCTCCTTGGAGCCCAACGTTGTTGAACCGTACCTCACGCACAACCTCCACTGGCGCGTGCGAAAGGTTCGTTCGTCCCATGACACGACTGCACTTTGCGTGATACTGATGGGGATGGTAGGCTGGCGGCGAGGTCGTTGATTTGTCGAGCGTGCCCTCGCTCGAAGTCACGGTCTTCGCGACGCCTTTGACCTTGCCTCCGGGGTCTGATTTCCCCGTCCCGGGCGAGCGGCGTCACCATGGTGGGATTACGCATGGCCGTACCGGAGGATCCCGGAATGTGTAGTCAATCTGTGGGTCGTTCCGGCTTGTTCAAAGGATGTAGTCGCGTATTGTACGATACATGTGTTCGAGTGGTTTAAGTTCCGAAAATAAAGCTGTTAAGTCGTGCTGAGGCGGGAGTTCCACGGCTCCGCTCGGCGCGGTCAAGCCGGGATTTTCCGCGTGTGTGATCAGAGGTGCCGCGGGTGAAATGACGATGCCATCAGCCGAGCTTAAAAAGCTTCAGACAGACAGGCGTAATCTTATAAAGAGAGCGATAGGGTCCTTAGAACAGCGCTCTTGAGTGAAGTAAGAGCCTAAGGAGGGATGGAACCATTGATATTAGACGGACCCACATTATTATCATTGGTTCAATTAGCAAGCAACTATCAGACGGACCCACAGTGTTATTATTGGCTCAATTGGAGCAGTCCGTGTGGTCCAGGACCCTGTTTCACCCTGTAAATTATTTACCATTCACACCGAGCGAACGGAGCAAATACAATAATTATCATAATTCAACATTTTCCTGTCTAGGGATTCGCGCCTCGAAAAACCAACATTTGGGCAAGAAAATCCCAATTTTCGCACAGGCTTTGTCAGGACCGGCGTGTTGTATCATTATGCGGATTACTATTTGTTGTGTTCTTACTCAGCGAAGTCAAAGGAAAGCTGAAAGGAATACACTGGCAACAGGTCTTTACCGAGAAGAAGAGCCCTGAAACGGTGTTTCTGGGTTCCCTGTGAGTGAGGCTTCCGGATGAGTACTAACCATATCAAACGAAGGCCAAGACTCGGGGTTGTAGTGGGTGGGTAGCGAAAGGAGGCGCGGGAGGCAAGCGATATAAATGATCGGCGAATCGACGGCGACTCGGATCACCGACTTAGTTAGCTGGCTCCGTGCTCTGGCTCGCGGTGCTCACTCATCGCACTCGCTGTCGTCTTGGTAACATTTCTTACTCATGTTCATCGCTCCTAGCTGACTGATACATTATAAACATGCATATAAGAGGCCTCTGAGTCCTCAGTCTGTTACTGCTGACCCGGCAAGGAATCGGGTACTCTTCTTGCATTCACTCTTACGTTCCGTTCAACCAACCAACGCAACCAACCAAGAATGTCTTTCCCTACTTTCACTCCCACCAGCACCGCCGAGGAGGTCGCGACCGCCTTGACCGAGGAGATCAAAGACAAAAATGGTAGGTTTTGGTTTATGCATAGCGTTTCCAACGCATCTCCTCTTTATACAGTCCTGATCACCGGAACCTCGATCAACGGGCTTGGTTTTGAGGTGGCCCGCGTCATTGCAAAACACGCCAATCTCGTTATCATCACCAGGTACAACGCTGAACGGTAAGTGCTATTCCTATGCATCTATTCCCCGTTGGCCAAGTTTTATTTCTAGTCTGCGACTCTCCGAGGAGGCCATCAAGAACGAGACCCCACACGCCAACATCCGCAAGTTGCAATCGACCTATCTTCCCTTGCCTCCGTTCGCAGGGCCGCCACAGAGGTCATCTCCTGGTCCGAGCCCATCCACGTTCGTTGTGCGTTTGTTTAACTTTTTCCCCCTCGTATTGAGCCGAGAATTAGGTGACGATCCACAACGCCGCGGCCTCCATCGCCGCCTTCAGGCTGACTGAGGACAATCTTGAGGCTCAGATCGCCACCGCCCACGTTGGTCCATTCCTGTTCACCAAGCTCATTCTTGGCAAAATTTTCGCCGCTGGCTCGTCGGGCTATATCCCACGTGTCGTTTTTCTCAGCTCTTCCGTTCATGCGGCGGGCTCTGGTGTGGACTTCGAGCAGCTGGAGCACCCCGTCGCGGAAAAGCACACCGCTTTGAGCGCGTACTTCGCGGCTAAGGCCGCCGCCGTCCTTGACGCCATTGAACTCTCAAAGCGCTCCAAGGGAAAAATCAACGCCTACAGCGTGTCGCCCGGAGGTGCGATATCATTAATTTCCTCGCACGAGGGCAACTGATCATCCTTCTCAGCCATCTTCACGAATATCAGCCAAAGGGAGGAGTCGCAGGCGGACTTTAAAGCTGCTGGCATGCTCACCGCTGACGGGCAACCCAACATGCAGGCGTTCAACTGGAAGGGAATCCCCGAGGGCGCTGCGACCACCGTCATAACCGCCTTTGACCCTCGCCTCGATGGTGAGTTATTTGACCGGCGATATTCGCAGCTAATGAGTTTGGCCCCAGCGGTTCCCGGTGCATACATCGATGAGACCGTTCTCGCCAATGAGAATATTGCACCCCACAGCTCTGACCCCGCAAACGGGGCTAAGCTCTGGGAGGTCACGGAGCGAATCATTGGGGAGAAGTTTACCTTCTAAGCAAGTTGAATACACCCAATTTTACGCACCACATTACTAGTAGTCCACCGCAGCCTAGGGTGTTTCTAGAAAAAAACGAGCACAGTTGAAAGAAAATAAATCACTCTAGTTAGAGACCTATCTTCTATAAAACGTTAGAGATGTACGTATCTCAGTATCTGCCCCACGGATCTCAGATGCTACTAGTATCATGCTAGTAGCATGCAGCAGATCCGCCTATTTAAGGCTAAATTCGCCCTACATCGGCACCATTTGGAGCGCATATCATTTAGTCAAGAGAGATATGCTCGTTAGCCAGGTGGGTCATGAAATCGAGAATCGAGATGGAAGCAAGATGGAAGTAGTGCTGGCAAGGTTCGGTTCGGTTCGAGTTCAGGGCACATTTCCGCGAACGCCGAACTCGAACACCGCGTTCGGTTCAGCCAGTGCCCGAACGCCGGACCTGAACTTGCGTTCAGGTTCGGTTCGGCGTTCAACGGGTTCGAACGTGAGCAAAATTCGGCCTTCTCGGCGATGAAAAACCTGGTTCATAATGATAGGTATTGGATGTTTCTTCGAACTCACCTCGGCAATTGCACCTAGAGTAGGCTCTGGTGCCTAAATCACCCCCTAAATCAACAAAATCACACGGTTGGAAATTTTTGCATTCTGAAATTAGACAAGAGGGCCGTGAGATCCAAGTGAAATTAATTGGCTCTAGGTCGGGCCTTGGATTGCAGAGGCATAGATCTAAAGAAGTGAAGGTCAGAATCAACTACCAAACATTCAAAATATGTTGAAATCCGCTGAAGCCCCCTAGTTTTTGAATACTTTCGGTTCGGGGTTCGGTTCAGGTTCAACATTGCGGCTTGAGGCGTGAATGCCGAACCTGAATGCAGCGTTCGGTTCGGGGGCTGGCTGAACGCAAACCTGAAAAATGCGTTCGGTTCGAGCAAGGGGAACTCGAGATCAAAATATCGGAAGGGGGGGTCTGGCCGAGGCTGAAAAAAACTTCTTACTATAAGTTATGGGAGGGGAGAAAAGGACTGGGAGATGGTAAAGCTCCTAGTAGGTGAAAACTGCGAATTTTGCTTCCTACTTGCTTCAGGACATGTCAACACAACATTTCCACCCAAGTTCAACCATAAGGTGTCTTCAAGTGGCCTTGGAGTGAGATTCAATAAATTTCTGGAGGCCTACTTAAGGCCTTAGCAGCATTACAGATAGGTCCTGGGACTATGGCATGTACCCCAAACATTAAAATCAAGTGGTACCAGGGTCTCAACCAGATCCAGCAACCGGCGGGAACTCCGGGGGGAGCGGCCCGGCGCTAGGGGTGGGAAACACCTTCCCTATATAGGGGGGAGCTCCAGGACAGGCTGAAAAAAACTTACTTCCAACTTTCGAATCCCGAGTTCCCCTTGGGTTCGAGTTCGGTTCAGGTTCGGACCAATTTCCGAACCTTGCCTTGCCAGCACTACTGTACTATTACGACCATTGGTCCAGGTGACGGGTGACGGACCTTCGTGAAGCGAACCAATTTGGCATTGGTGACGGTGACATTCCAATTTTTGGTCTGAAATAGGAATGAAAACTGTCAAAAATCTCGGCCGGCACCCGCCGGAGGCTGCCGTGTGTCCATTTATGGGAATTTATAGTGATTGCCAATCAATAAAATTTGATCCCAGTGAACCTTTCAGGTGACGGGTGACATGGCGTGAACCTTTGGTCGTAATAGCAGTAGATGGAAGGAGAGGAAGAAGCCGAGTGTGGCGATGCAGTGACCGTGATGCATCAACAAGGAAACGGCCCGGGGATCCGCCTCACACCCTCAGCGCTCAGCTCTTGCTCCCGACCCTCAGGTTACCCTCAAGTCGATTTTCTCCCTCTCCTTGTTTCTGCTCGGCGTGTGGTAACCAGTCAATTACATCTGCATCACTGTCCGACGCCGCCAGCGCTCACTCGACGTCCAACGTGTCCGAGACTGCGAGTCGCCAATTCGATTCAAGCGAGGAACTAACAAGGAACTCTCTAGCCCGATGTTTTCTCCTCATCGCCGCACTCTCCCAACCTCAATCTGTTCTGTGCAGATCTTTCAGCCTCTATCCTTTCCTCAGTCATCAATCCTTCGAGCGTCATCCACAGTGGCACCATGATCCACTTCGCCAATTACCCTGCATATTGACACAGGGCCATAACCAAAAATATAGTGAAATTGTTTATAATAAGTTTTGCATATTTGAGAAGAGGAAATTTCAAGAGTTGCACAAAAGATATGCTGAACAAAGCATATCTTTCGCATTTCTATGGCACATATAGTGTGCAATAATTAAAAAGACGCACCACACCAAGAATATGCACAGGTTAGAGGAGCCGGTCAAGAAAAAACTCGCAAGTTGACCGATGAAGGGGAAAAAACGACACATTTAGTTTGGTCACGTCAGAAGAAGGGAACGACACGACACAACTGAAGTTGATGCGCACCGTATCGGCATCGCGGCTGCAAACATTGCCGCGATTCCGATCAAAAGCCACTGGAGATTAGACCAGAATAGTATACAGTACATGCGTCCAGGTAGAGTACTTATACTATAAACTATAGGAGAGTAACCTAGGTGTTATTGCTAATAAGTAACTACACATCAACGATCAGTCAAGATGGAAGTTAAGGGGTGTAAATACAGGGGTTAAATAAAGGAGTGTTGCCTACGAATCAATCGGGATCGAGTCGTCTCGGATTTTGATGTTTAGATGTGATTGATGATCGACATCATATCCCAAACGGGAACCTAGTGGTTCGGGATCAGACCCCGGGGTCTCGGGGTCTCGGGGTCTGGCGAAAAGAACCGGATCATGACACTTCCCTGCGATCGCTCCAGATCATTTCGGCATCATCCGCTCCTTGGAGTTTTTGAATTTGCTCAGTCAGTTGTTCTGTGAAGTTTTGAGTTTCTGGTTGGTTTCCAGACAACTTACATGGGACCCGTGTGTCCCCTTACTTTCCCTGTGTCCCTCGGAAATCGAGGATTGGAAGGTTGAACCCGCCTGATGTATTCCTCTGATCACCTCAGTTCCGGCTGGTCCATAATGCTTATCCAAGTGATCGACTATTGTTGGGCTGCTCTATGGGGCACCCATGACCGTTAGATATGCGGGGACTGTAGAGTAAAAAAATCCTTCCCGGTGCTGCGCCGGGAGGGGATGTGAGGAACCAGGTGGGAACGAAAGCAAATTATGATCTGAACAATCCTCTGCAGAAACATCGTCTTTGAAAGGCAAAGGCCATGTTGTGTCATTTTCTTCACTGGTGGGTGCGTGCAATTTAAGGGTAGAGACAAGTCGGATTTTAATTCAACATGACCAAGCTACGTAATATTCTGCTGGTTTAGTTCGCGAGGTTGTGTTTTTTCAACCTAATTATTGCACACTATATGGCCCATGCATTTCTCTCCCGAAGGTTTTCATTTTCTCATCGTTTGACATGCAAAAGTTATTTCAAAAAACTTCATTGTGTTTTTTCCATGTTCAGGGATGACTCTTTTGGTTATCCTCCCTGTGTGATCCAATCCGCCTACGGCCTGCCATCATTCATGTCGCCTCCCAACGCCTTGGTCTGCCACCGTCCCGTCTTACCCCTTTCCTCACTGCTAGAGCATCACTTTGTCATGTCTTTATGGGTTTGCTTTTTCTTTTCTTTTCTCTTCTTGTTGGGGTTTTTTTTTTCCTGCCTCAGCGCCGTGCACTGTTGCTCACGAAGAATATAATAGCTGGGGTCTCACGACCTCGATTCCCGCGCAAGGTGAGTACTCGAGTTCTATGGTTGATTCAAATGTCGACGTCGTCTCAGAAAATTCACCACATAAATCGCATTCAGAACCTGGTTTGCTGCCCTCCTTAACCAAAAAATTAGTTCTGAGGGCTACCACAAGTGTGCCACGAGTCGATGTTCGTCATTAACTTGTTCATAATTCAAAAGAGATTCCCCCGATGAGTTGTGGCATCGATATCTGGAAAGTACAATCACATTCCCCAATAGCCCAAATACCTCCCCTGTGTCCTATTCAGCCATCAGATTTGAAAGCGTAAATTCAACTTACCCGAGATGCCCGAGGGCAGAAAATCCGGAATAGAAGTCTGGAATGCAGTGGCGCGCCAATATCTGAGGAATGGTGCAAGTCGTCTGTACTTGGCATTTGGCAGGAGTTCTCAACTCTTCAGTTGTCCTTCCAACCTTGTGCGCGGTTTTCGACATTGCGCACATCAAACTGCGTGGGACTCTTTCCCATTGCGCATTTGCGCGTTGCGTGCAATTCACGCAATGGAAGTTCATGGTTCCTTTTGTTGCCGAAATTGACTCCCAAGGGCTCTGTAGTGCGGGTGCGGAAATATGAAATTGCGACCTATGTTGCGCCCGGGAATAAAAGTGCATTTGGACTGTCATACTCCTATGCTCCAAGCATGCGCAAAAGACGCCCTGTTCCCATCCGCCAAAAATATCTCCGCGACGGTGTTCTCAGGCCTCAGCTCGCTGAGCATTTATGCAGTTCATGATTCGCTCAGTTGAGTCCTCGTCAATCTGGGCCGGGACGTTCAACACCCATGTCATCACACTTTAACTGATTATGTTGCTATTGTTCCTATTGTGAACCACGTCTATGTGAATACATCACTGAGGTGCGACCGGATTCGACCACGACGGGCCATGTCCGTTGTCGGATTTCCATCACATGTTGACAACCAAGTTGAATTGTACCACTGACATACAGTCTCATTCCTATTTCCCTGCAATCGAAGGCAACCAATGATCACTACTAGCACGCAGCCCATTCTTTTTTTAAATTAATTCTTTTCGCCCGAAATCCCGTCAACAGATGGTAATTTTAACGCCGGCTAGAGGGCCAAAGCATGTAAGCGTCTGGCAAGAAGGAACACCTCGGACTCACGACTAATTAATAGAATGTTTCGTCACCGATAGAACTGTGCCATTGGCGGCGGCGGCACCAGTAACGAGCGTGGATGGTTCATTCGGATGACCCAATTGCGCAACAAGAGTTTCGGCAGTTACGCCGCACTGGCCGAAGCCAATCTGCGCATTTTGCACCAAAAGCTCGAGCCCGTTGAGGCCAAAAATGTCTTCGGATCCGCCCACCGAGCCACAGATCCCAAGAATCGCCTGCGTCGTACTGGCCCAAGTCCCTAGCAAAACCTCCCCGGTTGCGCCGGTTGCAAAGTTGAAAATGCAAGTCGCTGCATTTCCTCCAGGCTGGAAGACGAACGTGAAGGTCTCGGGGGCGATTAGCAAGGGATTGCCAAGCGGAGGATTTATATTGTCGATATTGATATTCGATATGATGGTCGACATAGTAGCGGTGTTGATTGAGAGCCCAAGGGATATGTCGCAGGTTACCTGCGCCATGATCGACGGAATGGCCGAGAATACGCTGAGAGCGAAGACCAATGGACCTGGAAATTCAATCAGACTCTCGTGCGTTGAGCGGGACACTCCAGGATGCTTGCCTCGAATGGTGTTGAACATCATGATAGTTGAGATGTATGCTGCGAACAGGGTTGTTGGGCCTCATTGGCGGCCAGTGTCCTGAATTTATAGGATGTGCCGGGCGAATATAAAATTTCTAGAAGGTCGCAAGTTGACTGGCAGTTCAAGTAGCGGCTATTGGATCAATGCATGCCAGGACCGATCGCGATGATTATCAGTACGGAGGTTCCGTTGGATGCCACGCTCGGACAAAGCTTTAGGAAATTTCAAACAAAATAATAATAATGGAAAGCGACCCTCTTAAAGGGAAAATCAGATATTGGTCAGTTTGAGGGCATCTAGCCCTCAAACCGATAACCGTTGGTCATGGTATGGCTATCGCGCGTCAAGTGAATCAGTATTCTACGGTACGAATGCGGTCTTTCTGGAAGATGCAAGTTTGCAGATGCTACTTACCACTGTCGCTATTTTAATTATTTCCTTTAACTTGGGCCTGACTATCGCACACCGAAGTGTCTCGGTGCTCGACAGTGCCTGGCCCAGGCGGCTTTCGAAGACAAATCCAAGTCATGCGATATAAGGTCCATGTTGCGCTGAGGCAATCAACCGAACTGATCGAACTCAAACTGTGTTTCTTAACGGCGGTCAAATCTTGGGCGATGAAAATCCGGACGCCAGTACTTGAAGCCGGCATGTTGCAGACCGGTGCAACATAATCACAGTGGTTGATACGGGAGGACGGGGGGAAGAAAAAAGGGAGAGAAAAAAGGAATTAGTCCGCATCTAGACCTGACGAACGTTTACCCTCAGCAATTATTAGCTTTGAAAACAAAGACCGATCATCATTTCCTGGCAGGTTTGACTCTTGGCAAAGTCGCCTTCGCGAACTTGGGATTGGCTTGCCAGTGGAATGTTGTGGCCTTGATTACGATCCATACATCAGACGTCAGCACAGGAGGAAGGTAAGGAACCAACAAGGAACACATGACCTATCTGTTCTGTGGCCACATACATGGAAGGACCGGGAGGGTTCGAGAAGAAGCCGATTCTGTGAACGACAAAACAGCGGGAGAACCGAGATGCCATATTTGTATATGTGGCCGCGCATGTCGGGGGGTTACGCAAGGATGAAGCAGTGCGCTGGGGACTGGACTATGTCCAGAAAATGTCCGAGAGAAGTCGACTCAAAAGAGCGAGAGAATTGAGACGCCATATTTGTATATGTGGCCGCGCTTGTCGGCGGGACTTACGCAAGGATGAAGTTCGCTAGGGTCACCAGATCTATCGGAGTCATCTGGATTCTCCCGCTCTTTTGTCGTTTCCAGAGTTGACTTCGTCTGGCCATAGTGTAGTCTCTGTCATCTGCTAGCTCGTAGCTGTATAGTCCAGTCCCTAGCGAACTGCTCCATCCTTCCTTCAAGTTCCGACATGCGCGGCCACATATACAAATGTGGCATCTCAATTCTCCCGCTCTTTTGTCGTTTTCAGAGTCGACTTCTTCTGGACATAGTCCAGTCCCTAGCGAACTGCTTCATCCTTGCGTAGTCCCGCACACCTTGGAGGAGCACACGTGCATGCGGATTCATCTCATGTACGTCCTCGATGGCGCCCACAGCACGTATTGGATTTTCTCTTTGCGGTCCGCAACAGGACATCTGATTATGAGGTCGAGCGATTGGTGGTGGAGGTAGGCGGCAAGATTGATCAGGACGCCGTCAAACGTTTGGTGGAGCACAATGTGAAAGAAATCTGGCCAGTTGGCGTCTAGAAATTGAGGATTACGTTTCATCCAGTAGTACATCGTGTATCGCCGCCAGTTCGAGAACGTTTCATAAGAGAGTCGTGAGGCGACGCCTGCCTACAACCTGAAAGAGGGCGAAGGGTGAATGATTGAATAAGTTAAGAAAATACTAGCTCGCCATTGTTATTCCAGTAGTCGTCTTGGTCTTCACTGGATGACGAGCTGAGAATGAATATTAACGAATCACGACACTAATGATAGTCATTACTTCATGTGCACGGCAGAAATATGGAGAAGCAAACCTTCAACTCCCGGCATGCTGTTTTACACGGAAAATTTTAAATTTCAGCCAACAGCGAACGCTGCCACCTACCAGCCCATCTCAGAGCTCCACAGGGAATAGCGGTGATTCTGTCTGAAACGTTAAAAGGTTGAATATGGGTACAAAAAGTTCCGAGTTCCGCACTTTGGGGTAATGGTCGTAAAAGCACAGAGTGCGCGAAATATGTTGGAGTGAATCTGACCGGCGCAGCACTGACGTACGCAGAGCCGCAGCATACCGCTGGTGATGCGCACCAGCCCGCGCTGGGCGCGTACACACGCAAATGGACATACCAAACGGACATTCCCACGGTTCATCAATCTCTCCGCAACTCAACACCGCCTTTCCGCACGGACTCCGAATACAACTATAAACACCTCTGCCACCGTATCGCTTGACAGAGAGGCTGTGGTCTATCCCCTTTCGACTTGCGGAATTTCATATTCCGATTTCACCTCCGTTTCCCGTGAGAACAACTCCGCTTTCCGCATTCAATCCATACAGACCTTTACCCACGACGTCTTCCGTTTCCTTATTTGTACATAGCACTGCCTCCCTCTTTTCCTATATAAAGCCCCAGTCTTTACACTGCACTGTAGAGACCGGCACCCCACCAATACATCTCTCACTTGCCCCTTTGCATATCGCCGCGGCGGCCCTCTGCAGTTCATCTGCCCACATTCTGAGTCCCTCGTCATCACCGATCACTGTCCCTGTTGTGTCCTTCGTCGTCCCCGATCACTGTCGTTATCGCCTCCGTCGCCGCCATCGCCTACGCTCGTCCTCCGTCGCCTCCGTCTAGTCTGCTCACACGTACCTGATTGGTATTGGGACATTTGGACCACCTCGCACACCCACGTCTAGACTCTCGCTTGCAGAGTGTTGTTGTTCATTTGCTGTTCAGCTCCGCTCATAGGGCCCGAGTCAGCGTATCATATTGGAGCCCACCGTGAGGGGTTCTAAAATAGCTTCCAATCCATCCCGTACTTTACGCGGAAACGAACTCCGCGACCTCCGCCAAGAAATTATAGCCGCGGGTTTTAACCCTGAAGATCCATCGCTTTTTGACCTCGTTCCGTATCACTTATCACACCACTCGAATATTTCCTCACCTTCGCCTTCGCCTTCACCGTCACCGCCGCTCCTACGCCCGGCAGACCGTGAAGATTTTATCGAACCACAAACCACTCCCATTATTATAATGGCCCAACCATCTATGCCCGCTCGTGGTGACCGTACGGCCCCCACGTTCGACTCAACCAACCCGCGCAAACTTCCGCGCTTCTTCACCGACCTCGAATTCCACTTCACGCGTTGTGGTGTCACAAACAACGCCGAGAAGAAGTCCCATGCGACTCGTTTCCTCAGCTTCCGTGACCAGGATGCTTGGGAATCTCTCCCCGACTTCACCACGGCGACGACTTCCTACGCAGAATTTAAGGCGGCCGCCTTGAAACTTTATCCCGGAACTGATGCAGATAAAAAGTATACGTTAGCTGACCTATATGTTCTTGTAGGTGCCTACGCGCGCACAGGGATCCATACAAAAGGAGATTTTAGCGAATTCTATCGTGACTTTTCCACGATATCCGTGTACCTCATCAAGCAAGGCCGGCTTGCTCCTTGCGAGTAAACCCGTTCCTTCAAACGGGCAATGCAGCCAGAGACCCTGTGGGAGAAAATCGATCGCCGCCTTCAAGTGAAGCAGCCCGATATTGGCCCGGAGGATGCACATAGCCTGGCAGACTTGAAGGAAGCTGCAGACTTTGTCCTTCAGGGTACATCCATAAAACCAACATCATCCCTCAAATTTACATCGCCCTCGCTGACCCATATTAAATCCGAACCCGAAATTGCGGTGTTGGCTAGCACCTTCACCAAATTCATAGAATTTATGAGCCAAAACTCGACGGTCCTTGGTGCGGTGAATACCCAGAACCGGAACCAGTTGTACCCTCCTCGAAACACGAACAACCGCCCTGATGGTTGCACATATTGCAACGGCCCGCACTATATTGCGAACTGCGAAATTGTCACTGCGGATTGCCAAACGGGCATCTGTAAACGCGACATCAATGGACAAGTTGTCCTTCCCTCCGGTGCCTTTGTTCCGCGGCATATCCAAGGCCGTAATCTTCGTGAGCGCGTCCAGGACTGGCACCGCCAGAACCCCGGCCAGGTAGCAGCACAAATGATGCTAGGCACCTACCAAAATTCTGCCTTCCAGCAGATCTCGAATCACCTCTCCATTGAGGAACGTCAGGCTTGTTTGGACCAAGAAAATGAGGCCTTGGAAAAATTGCGCCAGGCTCAGTATATTCAGACTCGTGCACAGGCCCGCCGCATCACCGAGACTGGTGGCCATGTTGAAGAACCAGAGCAGCCGATCCGCCGAGTACTTCAGCGCCCCCGCTCTCCAGCTGCACCGGCACATATTCCCGCTCCCCCGCCTCGAGTTCCTGTTGTTCCCCCGATCCAACGCATGCCGGAGCACCCGTATGCGAACGCACGCGATGCCGCTTATGCCGAACCCAAAGGCCGTAATTTCGGAGTACCAGCGCCGCCAATGCCTGCGGCTAAGCGCCACGAACCTGCCTATCGCAGTGCCGCCCCGGTTGTTGATAATAAAATTGCCGCGAACATTTTTGACCGCTCGATGGAGGCTTCAGTTACGCTTTCACAGCGTGAATTGCTTTCCATTGCTCCGGACCTTCGAAGCCAGTACAAAGAAGTCACCACGAGTCGTCGTGTTGCCTCCGAAGCACAGCCGGGACCCACACAAGCCCAGTTCTTCAATAATATTGATGAAAACCCGCTCCCGTTCAACGCTGAACCGACCGTTGAATTCGAAGAACACATGGCCGAACCTATAAACGTTGCAACGTTTGGCACGTTCACGAGCAGCATGCCCGCTACTTTCGAGCAAACCGTTGAACAGGACCTTCCTTGTGATGCCCTGGTGGCTAACGACCAATTTGCAATCTTATATGATGCTGGGATACTCCCCGACGCCGGCGAGCTTCATGTTGCCGAAGATTCTTCCGCAATCCGCTCAGTTTTGCCTATTGTGGATAACCAGCGCCGCGTCGAGTGCATCTACGACACCGGTTCTCAAATTGTGGCCATGTCTGAGGCAGTTTGCAATGACTTGCAGCTCCCGTATAACCCCCGTATTACAATCAACATGGAATCTGCAAATGGCACCGTCACTCCGTCCCTCGGCCTCGCTCGCAATGTTCCATTCAAATTTGGCGAGATTACACTCTACCTCCAAGTTCACATTGTTCGCGCACCCGCCTATGATATCCTTCTCGGCCGCCCATTCGATAAATTAACGGAGTCCAGGGTGAATAATTCTGCCAACGGTGATCAGACAATTACAATCCGTGACCGCAATAGTGGTATGGAATTGACCATCCCGACGGTTCCACGTGGCCGTGCACGGTTGCCCGTTCCACAGGATTTTCGCGCCTCGAGGAATTGATCTCTGATCAAGGAGAAGTCGCTCTTGTCATAATCCCACATTCTAGCATTCCCGGAAGATTTACTCTTGAAGCCTACTCAATTCTCGCATCGGACAACTCCCACGAGCGACTTCAACAAGCTTACCTGTCAGCTTGCTCGGAGTTACCTTCTCCCGAACCAATTACTCCTTCGCACAGCCTCGTTCAACCCGTGGTACCGCCGCGCAGTCGTGATTCAACTCGCGCTGCTTATACCCATTCCATTTCTTCGCCTCCGATGGCAACCTATGCCAAAAAGAAATATAAACCAGTCGCCCAGAAAGTCAGGCCTGTCCTTGGCAGTTTACCTGAAAAATTCCGCATCATACGCGATATTCGTGGCGATCCCTTGGCAAATATGCCTATCCTTTCGCCTAATCCGCCACCATTCATTCCGACCGGACGATACACCGCCGAATGCCGTGATATTATTGACCGCGCTCACGCCGGAGATTTCTTGTGGCCCGCCGAACGTGCCTTCCTGCACTACTTCATGTGTGTGCATAATAGAGGTTTCGCCTGGAATGACTTCCAACAAGGCAAATTCCGAGAAGACTTCTTTCCCCCCGTCGAAATACCCATTATTCCGCATACACCTTGGGTTCAGCAAAACATTCCCATCCCACCAGGAATTTACAACGAAGTTTGCCCATTAATCCGAGCTAAAATCGATGCTGGCGTATATGAGCCCTCGAATTTATCATACCGGTCCCGTTGGTTTTGTGTGGTCAAGAAAGACACCACCAGCCTTCGCATCGTTCATGCCCTCAAAGCTCTCAATGCTGTTACTATTCAACACAGTGGAGTTACCCCGTTACTCGATCAAGTTGCGGAACAATTTGCTGGTCGCGCATGCGGCGGAATGTTAGATTTATATGTTGGCTACGATGAACGCGTCATCACAGAGTCTTCACGCGACTACACCACGTTCCAGACGCCATACAGCGCCCTTCGACTTGTCACCCTTCCGATGGGTTGGACAAATTCTGTTCCAATTTTCCACGACGATGTTACACATATCCTGCAGGCAGAAATTCCACACCACACGATTCCCGTCATTGATGATGGTGCGGTGCGTGGTCCCGCGTCGCGATACCAAGACGCAGACGGAAACTACAAGACTATCCCCGAGAACCCCGGTATCCGCCATTTTGTTTGGGAACACTTTCAGGTTCTCAACCGCATTGTTACTCGCATGATATATTGCGAAGGTACCTTCCCAGGTCCCAAAGCCGTCCTATGTTGGCATACCATCACAGTCCTCGGCCACGTTTGTACCTTCGAAGGTCGCATCCCCGATCAATCCCACATTGCAAAAATATTAAACTGGGGACCATGCAAAGACTTATCCGAAGTCCGTGCATTCCTTGGAACCATCGGAGTTGTACCGATCTTCATCTACAACTTTGCCCATCGGGCCCACGCACTCGTGCTCCTCACACGTAAAGATATGCCCTTTGTCTTTGGACCGCCGCAGATCGAGGCACAAGAAGACTTGAAGTACGCACTTGTACACTCACCTGCACTCCGACCCATCGATTATACCTCACGCGCACCGTGTATTCTTTCCGTGGACACCTCTTCACTCGCTGTTGGATTCCTCCTCGCACAATGCGACCTCGAGGATTTATCCCGCCGATATTACGCTCGCTTCGGTTCTATTACCCTCAACGAACACGAAGCCAGATTCTCACAAGCTAAACTCGAGCTCTACGGACTCTACCGCGCGCTTCGCGCCTGGAAAATTTATTTGATCGGAGTCCGGAATATCATTGTCGAAGTTGACGCGCGCTACATTAAAGGCATGCTCGCGAATCCAAACCTTGCTCCTGGCCCCAGCATGAACCGTTGGATTCTCGCCATCCTCACCTTTCACTTCACACTCGTCCACGTACCTGGAGTTTCTCACCGCCCCGATGGACTTTCGCGTCGTAATCCTCAGCCTGGAGATGAACCAGAGCCAGATGACGATTTTGATGATTGGATTGACCAGGTTCATGGCTTCATGCACTTCATAAACGATTCACCGCATGTTCAACGGCCCCAGAAAACCATTGTGACCTTATCCGCCGAGATAGTCCCTGACAACGAGCTGGCACCCGAATCCCTTTCCTACGACAATATCCCACGCTCAAAGAACGCTCAACTCGCGGATGCTCGTATCGACCAAGTTCGACTATGGCATGAGACACTGCAACGCCCTCGAGACATGAAAGACGCAGATTACCAGGCCTTTGTTCGATATTGCCAGGAGTTCTACATCTCCGATAATCAGCTTTGGCGCAAAGACCCGCAGCAACGCCACAAACTCGTTGCAATTCAGTCGCGCCGATTATTCATCTTGCTCTCAGCACACGATGATGTTGGACACCGTGGATTTTACGCGACCCGTGCACTCCTCACCGAACGATTCTGGTGGCCTTACATGGCCCACGATATCACCTGGTGGATCCATACTTGCCACCTTTGCCAAATCCGACAGACGCGGCAAATTCGCATTCCTCCCATGGTTGCAGTTCCCGCGCCGTTATTCTCCAAAGTTTACATGGATACCATGCATATGCCATTGAGCGGTGGCTACAAGTACATCGTTCAAGGGCGCTGTTCGATCATCCACTACCCTGAATTCCGCATGCTGCACAAGGAGAAAGCCAAAGCCCTTGGCGATTATATTTTCGAAGATTTATTGTGCCGTTGGGGCACACTGGTCGAAATTGTCACGGATAACGGAACCCCCTTCGTAAAAGCGCTGGGTTACCTCGAGAAGAAGTATCATGTGAAGCACATCCGAATTTCCGGCTACAACTCCCAAGCCAACGGCATTGTTGAGCGTCCGCATTTGGACATTCGAAACAGCATATTCAAAGCTTGTGACGGAGTCCAGAATAAATGGCACACAGTTACCTTCTCTGTATTTTGGGCCGACCGCATCACCATCCGTAGACGCATGGGATGCTCCCCTCACTTCGCCGCAACCGGAACTCATCCTTTAATCCCGCTTAACATCTCCGAAGCAACGTATCTGCTTCCTCCACCTGATTCCGTTCTCAGCACCGAAGATTTAATCGCTCAGCGTGCGATTGCACTGCAAAAACGGCGAGAGCACCTAACTCTCCTTCACTCCAATGTCTATGCAGCAAGACTTTGAGCAGCGATTAAATTCGAGCAGGACCACGGCGCGACACTACACAATTATAACTTCCAGCGCGGAGACTTGGTTCTCATGCGGAACACGGCCATCGAAAAATCACTGAGCAGGAAAATGCGCAAACGGTACCTCGGCCCACTCATCGTCATTTCGCGCAACCTCGGCGGCGCATACATCTTGTGCGAGCTCGACGGATCTGTTTTCCACAGACCAATTGCCGCCTTCCGAGTCATTCCGTATTTCGCCTGCCAGAAGATTCCTTTGCCCCCGTTAGACGAACTCCTTGACATATCTACTGAACGTCTTCGGGAAATGGAGCAGAGCACACTTGCAGACCCCGAAGACGACATTGAACCATAAACCCCGCGGTTTCAATCTCAGTTGGGAGGAATAAAACCTATCATTCAATTGTGGCTGCCTGAGGACAGTCAGATTTTCAGTTGGGAGGAGATGATGTGCACCAGCCCGCGCTGGGCGCGTACACACGCAAACGGACATACCAAACGGACATTCCCACGGTTCATCAATCTCTCCGCAACTCAACACCGCCTTTCCGCACGGACTCCGAATACAACTATAAACACCTCCGCCACCGTATCGCTTGACAGAGAGGCTGTGGTCTATCCCCTTTCGACTTGCGGAATTTCATATTCCGATTTCACCTCCGTTTCCCGTGAGAACAACTCCGCTTTCCGCATTCAATCCATACAGACCTTTACCCACGACGTCTTCCGTTTCCTTATTTGTACATAGCACTGCCTCCCTCTTTTCCTATATAAAGCCCCAGTCTTTACACTGCACTGTAGAGACCGGCACCCCACCAATACATCTCTCACTTGCCCCTTTGCATATCGCCCTCTGCAGTTCATCTGCCCACATTCTGAGTCCCTCGTCATCACCGATCACTGTCCCTTTTGTGTCCTTCGTCGTCCCCGATCACTGTCGTTATCGCCTCCGTCGCCGCCATCGCCTACGCTCGTCCTCCGTCGCCTCCGTCTAGTCCGCTCACACGTACCTGATTGGTATTGGGACATTTGGACCACCTCGCACACCCACGTCTAGACTCTCGCTTGCAGAGTGTTGTTGTTCATTTGCTGTTCAGCTCCGCTCATAGGGCCCGAGTCAGCGTATTACTGGCAATGGAACCCGCCGTTCTCAAAGCAATGTAGCAGGGAAAGCAATCGCAAACTGCGCAGCGTACTCTCAGCAAAAGTGATTGGCGCAGGAGGGACGCGGTAAGAAGGATGGGTTGTTAACAATGAAGAGAGACGCGCCTTGATCGCCATTTCTCTGCGCATAAGGAAAATTTAAACCCCACATCCGTGCTTGGCCAGCATGACGCGCTCTCTGCAAAGCATTGATTGAGTAAAGGCACAGCAAATCGGGGGCTAATAGAGCGAAAGATACAATTGTGAGTGAGCAATACAAAGATGCAGAGACCTACAGATTCGCCATACCTGAAGGTCTCGCCAGTGTGCACATGATAGATGAGCGACGCACATCAAGGAAATTTCGGGACGACAAGGAAAGAAAGCACAACTCAAGAGCAAAGTGCCAACGCCAGGAGGTCGCAACCGGCGGCAACCCCGCACCCCAGAAAAATCAGCGCGGCATGCCCCGGGAAGAACGAACGGGTTCTAACCACAGAGAATAGTTACCAACGTACCTTCGATCCACTGTCCACGATGGCGAGAACTAACAAACCACTGGGCGAGGAAGAATTTATTAGAAGCAGGAGGGCAAAAGAGCCAAATGGACGCACCATTGCCCGTTGCCCCGTGCGCTAGGTCGCTTCCGCATTAACCCTCCAGAAGATACATTCGTCCAGAGGTCGGTCAATGGGAGGCCCGCAAACGTGACTCGCCCCCAAAGAGGATCGTTAGGAAGCAGAGGGATTCAATGCCCAGAATTCGGTGTAAGGAAAGGTGGATCGAACGGTTGGAATTGGTCGCAAGCGCGTCCAGCGCCCAGACATTCAAGCTAATGGCAGCCATTGACATAATCGCCGGATTCCGCTGGGACCGAGTCTTGCGAGTGGACCTCTGGCGTGCAAAGCAGTTTTCAGTGGTGGGAGAAAGAAGGAAAGCCTAGGCGTGGCAGTGTTGATGGTCGATCCCTCGGACCATTCGGGCCGCTTCTCTTCCATAATCTGCCATGTCGACCAAATGTCGACAATCGCTCCCCTTGCAATTAATATTTCTCGTTCTTGGAATTCTTATTATGTTGCCGTCCCTATTTTCTATGGAGATCTTACTCTCGGTGTCGCAGTGGGCATTTATTCCTGCAAGTCTGTTCAAGGCCTTTCAGACTCCGCTGACTGCATCAGACATTTCGGCGGTTCAACATTTTATGGAATCCGAAGGGTGCCGACGCAGCCGAGATTTGCCGAAAATGAGCGGATTTTATCTTGCCCATCAGCGGTGTGAGTTCACCGATAAATCAGAGGGCGAGTCAGACCTCGTGCAACAAGCTATTCAAGCTTTAAAAGTGTAACAATTTAGACGTTCAAAACGGACCGTCGGCACGAGGGGTTGAATTCAACGAAGACCCTTACCAATCTAAACTTCCCGACTCGGGTCCGATGCTATAAAAAGCAACGCCACGAGGCATCAGACGCTGTCTCTACTAGTAGCACTACGGATGGGTGAGTTAACAACGAGCCATACTGTCTGAGAGCTCACAACACGATGCGCCTAGCGTTCAACTTGAACTCATGGTCAGGCTGGGAATCTCTGGCGAGTACGCGTGCGTAGGATCCATGGGTTTCCACACACGCTCACACGTCCACCTCAGGTGCATCTCGAGCGGTAGGGGAGGGCACCAATTGGGGGGCTCAAGCAGCCGCTGGTGGGTTACGCCTTCTCCCTGGTATACTCGCACATACCTTGACGCCTCGCGCTCGCTCTGGTGCTATCAGATGGCGTACGTCGAGGCGCACAGGCCGTTCACGAGGCGACACCCACCGGCATCAAGGAGAAATTGGAGCAAGTTGGTAGGAATTTTGAAGAGGCCGCCGGATTCGTCGGTGGCCAGGTACAGCGAGGCGGTGAAGCGGCCGTAGGTACGTCCCAGAATCGTGATCAGTCACTCGAAACGCACCACTTGTTCTCACACCTGCCTCATCAGTTGGACTACGACGAAGCGCGCAGTTCGTTGAAACGGGTGCTCGGGGAACAGACCAGAATGCTAAACTAAATGCTAAAGCTGACAAGCACGATGCTTCGCTGCTTAAGCCAAATCCGTGGATAAGGCCTCACAACTAACAACTACTAACCAAAACTAACACCAAAACACCCCTTTCAAGGTCTATCGCCGACGAGTAAAGATGCTTGTCCAAGATTACACGAATGTACTTCCAAGGACTAGGACCAAGTACCGAGATGGCTTAAGTAGTCTTTTTATGAATTGCGCTGGTTAAGCGTGAAAACACCATTTGTTCGCCTTGTCAAGTGCAGAACCAATGTCCTGAACGCCTGAGTTGACTCGTAGATATTACAGCTTCTCAGCTTCGATTGTGATTCTCTTTTAAGTAACCAATTCGGACAGAGTCCCACTTCGTGCACAATAAATCCTGTGTTCTCTCGCCGTTTAACTTTGTCTGGAGCCCGTTGTATAGTATCACTTTGTCTGGAACCCGTTGTATAGTATTACTTTGTCTGGTAAACACCATTCCGTAACTCGGTCCGTTTGGTTTAAGGGTTTCGCAAATCAATACCAGTCAACTTGTTATATTCGAGCTACTCCGTGGAGGTAGTCTTAGCGAAACAAGCCCTAGTCTCCCTTGGTGCGCGGGCGCTGGTAGCTGCCGGCTCTCTTGGGGGAGATTTCGTGCTGTCCTACTAAACTATGGCTCCCTTATATACATTTCCTACATACTAGTTACATATGCGCTATTATCATGCGGCGGTTATTATCCGAGCTTTAGTCGGTCCATTACAGTCATTCTATTCAGTCGGAAAGCTATCCGACTCCTTTATTGCATTTAAAAGTGGACCAAGGTTTCACTTGGTGCCTAAGTCGATCGATCACTTAGTAAGTCGTTTTTGTACCACCTCGCACTCGAGGTGGCCGTTTATCCCTTAAGCAAGGATCCCTTGGTTGAACTCAGCCAATTAATAGCTCTCTGTAGACACCAACATGTTTGTGGTTCTGAACATGTAGTTCACATCATCAATAGTAATCTTGTTTTAGAAGGTATTGATCGGTTCCTTGGCAGGCCGGCCAAGTCGGACATCCGGCACAGTGCTTAACCGCCATTGAGTTAAGCACTGCGGCAGATCATGTGATCAGGCGCGTCGCGTCAAAGCGAACAACTAAAACACAACACCTCGAAAAGTCGGCTTAAGGTAGTTTCCCCTTTAGCCCAATATTAGACAGAGTGGATATGTACTAATCCCTTGATCAACTAGACCCTGTGGTGGCTTCTGAACCGTTTATCCAGCCATGCCTAAGTCATGCTCGACATCAAACCCCTTAAGCAGTATGTGAATATTCTGCTTAAGCAGGTCGCGCACGAACTGTGATTACCACAGTAAGCCTTTTAACTAACCGTGCAGGATGACACGTTAGCCCTTGTTTTAGGCTATGTGCGTGCTTTAAATTGATAAACAACGCGATTTCTGCGTGTTCCAATACACGGCTTATCATCGTTGAAGACGCTACGCCGCCCGTGGTGAAGGAAAAAATAGGTGATGCTGCTTGTACGCAATGCATCTTCACTGCGATTATGTTGCAGTTCGTGCTCAACGTCGTTAGATGTTGCACGCCGGAGTGCACAGGCAATCGATAACGCTACTCCGCCGGCGGTGAAGGAGAAACTTGGACAGGCATCTGCGTTCATCGAAAGTGAGTGGATATTAATGTGCGCGAATCAAGCTTGTACTTACATCTTCGCTCTAGCTCTGCCTGCCCCCGCCAAATATGGTGCCCTCGCAGCTGCAGGAGCCGCCGTGCTTGCGGCCCCCCTCGCACCTGCGATCCTGGGCGGGATTTACGGTATTGGTGCCGCTGGACCAGTAGCCGGAGGAACCTTCGCTGGAGTTCAAGCTGGTGGCGCTGTTGTAGCTGGAAGCTCGTGGGCGGTCATTCAGAGTATTGCGATGGGCGGCGCATTGCCTGCCGTAGGCGTTATGGGCGCCGGTGCCATAAGAGGCGCAGTTGGTGCGGCAGGCGGAGCCGTCACCAGTCATGTTTCCGCTGCAACAGCCGGTTCGGATTCTGGCGGGCCTGGCGGTGCTCCTCGAGCTGATGACAAGGACGACGTTGGGTGCGTGAAATTGTGTGTTTAATTCTGGCGTGAGCTGATGAAGCACAGAGCCGAAGAATGCGCAGAGATCGAGAAGGAGGAAGGTGTCGAGTCTACGTTACCTGGGACTGCCGAGAAGTCCAAGTTGTAAATTCCGTTTGTATCGCGCGTCGTGTACCAGATATAACGCTCCTTCGGTGCGAATTCTAGAGGATATCTACTCAAGGGTATGAGACACACACACACCTTGTTCATGTAGACGGTCCGTTGATTGAGTCAGATACTCGTGAACGAGACTTGGTGACTCGCCAACAAAATACGCCTTCGAACGTCGTTAAGCGGCGGCAGAAGGCCGGATAGAACAAGTACGATTGAGGGTGTAGGGAGCATCCTGTCTCCCTTATTTTTTGAATACGCGCTGCGGGTACGAGGGACATGGTGTGGGAAGCATACTAGTAGCTCCGCGAGGAGTCGGTCTTGAGTTTCAGTGAGTTCCACTATCCCTCTCATCCACTAACGAAATCTTCCCAAGATGACGACCCTGCTTTTGTGAGGATATGAACGCCCGAGGCATGGTGTGCACCTGCAGAAAATCGAGTGCATTTTGTGATGGTTTGACAGAGATACCTGTTCGATTCGGGTGCGGGCGATTCGTGCCCTTAATGTACGTTTTTTGTCCCGTTTCGGCAGTATCACGGAGTACTCAGCGTCCATACCTACGTACGCAGAAAAAATGCTCATAGGAGTTGGACGCGGATGCACTGGGCCCAAGCTTTCCCTTCATCGATGTGAACGTGAAACGACAAACACAAATTTGTGAGGAAGGACACCGTTTTACATCCTCGATTCCCTTCACGCCACGCTGCGGTCGAAAAACCACTCACTGGATTTAAAAACACCAAGAAACGCCGGATAAGCAGCCGGCGGGAATCAAATCCGCGCCTTTCCCTCCGCGTTTGGCATGGGAAACCTGCACACTCGTAGAACGATTCACCGTGAGTCACAGCCGCCGGTATCATCTACTTACTTCCAACGTCAACTACATTCAAGATTTCCAACCACCCGAGCCTTGCCCGAGCCTAACACTCAACCGTGGGAAAACAAATAGATCCATCCGTCCAAGTCCTATTATGATCTCACAACCCTACAATACCACATACTATCCTACTACGCGCGTATTCACTACCGAATAACTACTAAAACTACGATCAAATTCACAAGTTACACGCTACTAGCGATGAATCGACCTCCATCCTCTCCTTCGCATCCCCACACCCACCGTCCCTATCGTCGTCTTCGTCGCGCATACCCCGCTCCTTCCACCACTCGGATCGTCACCTCACGCCCCCCACGCACACCTCCACGCCCATCGGCTTTCATCCCCGCCGACGCCTGCGCCAGCCTCTGCATCTCCAACGCCCGCAAATGTGGCGGCAAACCCGCACCCGCACCTTCAGTTCCACTTACGTTCTCCCTTCCCGCAACCACCGACCTCCCCCTAGCTTGCGACGCCGATATGGACTATGGCGTGCCAGGCAAAGCCGAAGTAGGCAACGTAGGCGAAACGAGCCCGAGCTGCTTACACACTGAGGGGTTGAAGTGGCCGCATTTGGACAGGTGTATTATGTGTGGTGTTAATTAAGTTGGAAGAGGGAAGGAGAGGAGAGGAGAGAGAAAGGGAATGACAGCGAAGGAAGTGAATGAGATCATAAACATGAGGCCAATCTGCCCAACACACCCCTGCTGCAAGGAAATGGCGGAACGGCGGAAGCGGGAGTGAGTGACGCCCGCACGAGACGAACCGAATTCGCCCAACGCGCCGGGTTACTGCGGCAAAGGGACGGCAAAAAGTACACACCATAACTGGAGGGAGCACGACAACGTCGAAGGCCTCAAGGAACGCGCGCGCTAGCGTCAAAGAAAAGGGTGTACCAAACGGGCCCATAAAATAGACACGCAACGCGAAAACCCCCAGAAACCACTCACGCATGCCCTCCCACATCCAGGTTTGTCTTTGGCGTCTTTGACGTCTTGGGCAAGACGTCAAAGACGCCAAAGACGGATTCCTCAAAGACAAAGATTGCCAAAGACGTGTTCCAAAGACAAAGACCCCAAAGACAAATGTGTTGTTTTACTGATGCACACCCCCCCAGGCACCAACCCATTATGCGCAAAACACTTCTCGCAAATCAGCGCGTACTTTTGCTTCTCGGGGGGTCTTCGGCACCGACGACGAGGTCGCGAAGGTGTCGAACCATATTTGCGTTGTGCGGACTGCGGGGGTTGGTTCAGGTGTTGGTTCTGAGTCTGTTGTTGTTGGGTTGAAGTTGATTTTGGAGGTGCGAGCCACCGACACTCGGACGCGCGCGTTGGCCCGCGGCACCGGAAGAGGAGCTTGAGCCCGCGCTCTGGCGTCTGCAGCTTTCCGCCCCGCGCAGAAGCCCAAGTCGATGCTGCAGGGGAGCCCGACGTAGAGGCGCAATACCGCGAGAGAAGAGCCCGCGTCGAGTAAAAGTCGGTCTTTTTCTTGATGTTTTCGACTTTGGCTCGTTGTTTGAGCAGGGTTTTTTCTGTGCGAGAGCAGTTTCGAATGAGTGGGATAGTAAAATGGAGAGGATACGGAGAAATGGGGAAAGAAGGAAGGAGAACACCTGCACGATACGGCGGATAAATAGAATACTGTCGAACCCGGGCCGTCAGTTTTATACCTGCTCGCGCAAGAATGAACGCACAGAATGGGCCCGGCAAACACCGGCAACGCCCGCACCGCGCGCTCCATGCCGTGCCCATTCGCACTCTCACTCCCTCCTGCGGCGACGAAACCAAAGTAACACACGGCGACGTAAAGAAAGTATGCGGCGAGGGTGTAGAGCAAGGGGGATCAAAGATAAGAAAAAACGATGTCACCTACAATTTTATTTTTTCGGGACTTCGGCCCTACCCCTTCCCCCCCTACGTAACGGTGATGCCATCAAATTCCCTTTTAGAGACGGATATCCGAGGCGGCGCAATATTAAGCTCCCATATTTTGGCAGTAGGAAGTGGCTGTAGCAGTGATTTCATAGCAAAATAAGAGCACTACATGTGAGATGAAGTCTTCTCGTTGAACCATCAATGTACTGGCACTTAACATTTACACGGGTCGGTTGAACCTTGGTTCAAAACGGACTGTGGTGACCCAACCTTACCCAACCTTGCTAATTGGCGGCCTGCAATAGCACAGTTATACTCTTAAACCATGTTTGATTTCCGGCATGGATCCTAAACTCCCCAGCGGACCTTCCGGGGGGCAAAGAAATTTGCATATATACAATTTTTTTTTCCGCCGGACCCTCGACCCCTCCCCCCCTCTACCCCATATGGTAATTTATTATCCTTGACCCCCCTTGGTGTAGAGCGTGACGAAGGTGGTGGCCTTGCGCTCGCGCACGCGGATCTCGGAGAGCAGCATTTGCCGCTTGGCGATGTCGTTCGCGACCCCCCTTCCGATTTTCGAATCCCGACGTCCCCTTGTGTGGCTCTTCCTCGACTTCAGAACTTGAGTTCTGGGACAACTTAAGTGAGTGTAGAATTTGGGTTCTGGAACAACTTGAGTTCTACACCAGGTCTCAAGTTCATGCTCATGCCTAAGCTAAAGTTCTGACAGGTCCTAAATGCTGATTGTAATTGGATTGTAACTGACAACTTAAGTAGCGGCTGAGGTTACAGCCATATAGTATCATTTGTAGGACTCAAGTTCCTCGGAACTTAAGATGCGATGTCGATGATTTCGCCTAGACCTTAAGAGGAGCTAATAAAGTCTTTGCGTTACACTACTACTGCAGTTGCCAGTTAGACTCGTTACCAGTCTGTGCTACGGTCAAGGAAAGTGATGAGGTTATTTGCTTTAGGCAGACTGGTACAACTCGGGCCACGCCAAAGCACTGCGTCCGGAGTTTGAATTTTTAGCGGGGGGGCCGAGGTGGAGGAGCGAGGAGCGGAGCTCCGAGTGATGAGGCTAGTGTTCTAGGGTAGTTTAGCAGAGGGGGGGTGTTGGCCGCGACGTTGACCGACGTTTCGTCTGTTAAAGAAGACTCATCAGGCGGTGTGTCTCTCGACATCAAAGTGTGACCGATCATGTGATCGAGACAATTTTGGGTGGCGGAATCCGGAGACTCAACGGCACTTTGAACCCAAATTAGCCTGTCCTCCCGACTACTCCCGTAAAATTGCCTAGGTCATTTTACGTTTTCCGGTAGAAGTCAGATTGCTAACAGTGAAATTTACAGTTGTTCAGAGATTCTTGTGAGGCCTGTTCCCGGGGGAACAGGCAAGGTGCTAATAAAGTCTTTGCGTTACACTACTACTGCAGTTGCCAGTTAGACTCGTTACCAGTCTGTGCTACGGTCAAGGAAAGTGATGAGGTTATTTGCTTTAGGCAGACTGGTACAACTCGGGCCACGCCAAAGCACTGCGTCCGGAGTTTGAATTTTTAGCGGGGGGGCCGAGGGTGCCGATCGGATTGCGGTGTTAAACCCTCAATTCCCCGCTAAACTCAATTTTTTTACAGCTCAGCCTCGGGGTTATAAACCCCAGAATTGAGCAAAATCCAACTTCGAGGAAATTTTTTCAAACTCCGGGCACAGCCCTTGATCAAGTGCGAGTTGTACCAGTTTGCCTACGGCAAACAACCTCGCCCTTTGTTGTAGTACACACTGGGTACGAGTCTGGTTGCCAGTCACATTGTCCTGTCCTTTTCAAATTCAACTTCACCTTCATTTTTCAGTGCTCAAGCTTAGCTCAAGCCCTATTGTCCGCTGTCATTTGCACTGTCGCAAACCTGACGGTCTCCAGCTCTATCGTGTTCGGTTCCTCCCTTGTTATCCCCACAGCTGCCGCCTTGTGCAGATTGAGCATCAGCCGCGCGAGGAGCATGATGGAGAGGCTGCAGACCGCAATCAGTGAATGCATTGGTGAATTGAGTATGATGAGAAATACCTCGTGATGAACCACGATAAAAATCCTGCGAGGAAGATCCGAGAACGTAAGCAGAGACGGGGACATTGGGGCAGGGACATACATCACCCAACTATTAATCATGAACGAATTTAGCCCATCCATCATTAATGTTGACGCGGAAAAAGGAACGGCACGCACATAAAACGTCGCGAGATTTGCTGCGTTGGAGACGATGATTATGTTACGCAGGTGGATCTACACTCTGGTCAACTGGATGATTGTACTCCGTAAACTCACCCGAAATACACGGCCCCGTCGGTAGTCATCCGCCACAACAATCCTCCCGCGTACTTAGGATACGTGTAGGCACGCCGGATGGTCAACAGAAGGACAAGTATGTCGCAGGCAATTCTAAATAGATGAGTTGGAATTGAGCGGGGCCGGACAGATTTCGCTCATCATAAATGCCAGAATACTGACTGCGACTCCCAGGCCCCTGCAAGTCCTGTATATGATTGATTCATGCCGGTGATCAATAATGAATACGAGGAGCCTCACGAAAGGCCCTGGTCGGCATAAGACTTCAAGTAAAGTCAGACGATCAGGTTGCTTACGATGTTCGCGGAGTTACAACAGCACACCCGCTGATCCCCGGCACGGAGAAAATCTGCGGTTGTCCCTCCTTGATGACATCCCACTACCCCGTGTCAATGAACCGGTAAAGTAAATACTTGAGGACAACTGACAAGAGCAAGCGCAGGGCAGGGGGCGAACACCGCCAGGAGGCAAATGAGGATCCACCAATTGCGGCCGTACATCGCAAAGACTCGCATGATGAGGGTGCCTTTGAATTCGACACGGATGAGTACTCGGTTGTGATCGGATGATGCGGCCTGGCGCACATTCAACCAGCATCTCCTGGCTCACGATGAGCACTTTCCACATGAGTTGCATTTTGAGGCAACTAGAATGGGGAAATTTGAGGATGAAAGAAGAGACATTGATTAGGATTCACACCTCTGACAAAAGATCGTTGAGAGCTTGAACCGAAGAAAACACAAACATGCGCACCTCACGGCCGAGCTCGGCGAAGTAGAGTACGCAGTTCGCGATGTTCGCTGCCAATCCGATATACCGCAACGCGAGGAACCAGTAGATACTCGGCCGAAGCTTAGCTGCCCAGATGAACCTCACTTCCGTGGCGAGCGTCAGGGTGTGATCTAGTCTCTCAAAGCCAGACGCTTCAACCGTTGACGCTCGGAACTCGCTTGTTGAAGTCTGTTAGTTACCGCGGGGGTCCGATCGCAGTGCTCGCTTATTACGTAATTGCGGACTTTGAATTCTCAGGGGCTCCATCACTCCGCGCCAAATTGCCTCTTCGACACGTTCTCCCTGCCCGTTGAGAACCAGAACGCGTGAATTAAGTTACAAGGACCCTGCGACATGCATTGCCTTCAGTAAAATTGGTACGGAGCGTCGAGTTCAAGTTGAGTTCACTATAAGTGCAAAGAACTTGAAAACATCTCCTGTCCTTTCAAATTGCGATGAGGTTCGGTTTGTGCTCTCCTCGTCAGCACTCTTTGCTGCGAGGCAATCGGGATACTAAATTTTGCGCCCCAATAAATATAATAAATCACCTCAAAGTCTGGTATGTTCTTGAACCCGCGAGTCCTCAACGTTTCTTAAACGACTGCTACATTTCGGTTGTATTGGACGATTTAGTACTTCGCGCAAGGAGGACTTGGGACTGCCGTCAAGCTCAGACCGCGTCGTAGCTTTTGGGAGCAAATATATTATCTGATATGGAGGTACAGCTGCCGTATGGAAAAGATCGAGTCGGCTGCATCTGCATGTACATACACTGATACCGACGAACCATCGAGCGCGCGCATTCCGACGGCTGCGCACACGGAGTCCGAGGCATGTGCGACAATGGCACCTGGCTACGCCGCCCCGGAATTGACGGCGAAGGCGGACGGTGATGGGCGTGGGTACGAGGG
This sequence comes from Mycena metata, assembly GCA_029378385.1. Lineage (NCBI taxonomy): Eukaryota > Fungi > Basidiomycota > Agaricomycetes > Agaricales > Mycenaceae > Mycena > Mycena metata. Next base: position 184,331 of record JARKIB010000030.1, read on the forward strand.
GCGGCAGTGAGAAAGATGGTGAGTGCTTCGACGAAAAGGCGAACGCGGTGCGAAAAGGGGAGGAGGAGGAGGGGAGATAGCGTACGGTTCGAGAATGAACGAGAGCACCGAGTTCGCGCAAAGCCGGGGTGGATGCCCGCACCCACCGCAGCGGTGTGCGCCGGTGTGAACGGCGCGGACAAGGCGACAGCAACGCCGTCTTCGTGGGTCGATTCCGCACAAACGGCTCCCTGTGCGAGAGCGCAGACGAGGAGCGACACGATGAGGTAGACGATGCGGGCGGGAATGCAATGTACACACTGTTTCCTTCCAAATCACGTTCCCCGCGCTCAGTGCGCCGCATCGCGAGGTCGGGGTATACGGGTGAGGAAGTGAGCTATGTGAAGATACACGCACCTTGTTTTCCGCGCGTACTCTTTCCCTAGTCATGTCGACGTGTCCTGAGGGCCGATTTTGGAAGCATATAAGGAAAGAAACTTGTGGCTACTGTCAAGGCCAAATTTCTACATAGCAACGTGCAGCGCGCTTCTCCAGCGCTTCTCGGAGTGCAAGAGGGACGGGAATTCCGAAGAATAGAGACAACAGAGTGGCGTCCGCTGGGGCTTGTGAGGTGGTGAAGCAGTAGGCTGTGGGCTTGACGTGGCGAGCCACTGACTCAGAGCTCGGTTCCGGGCTTTTCTTCGGTTGGCTGGCGTACAGGGTATCGAGAAAGTATACATAAGGAGGCGCAGAGCAATATCTGAGCGAGGGATGAAGAGGAAAGGCGTCGTTGGTGCTGCGGAAAAGAAGCGCGCCGTAGCACGTGTCAATTCAAACTCCGCAATTACATAATAACGGAACACTGCGATCGGACCCCCGCGGTAAACACTAGACTAGGTGTGATCGTAGATCAAGAGAACTGCAGCGTGCGGTGCATAATTAGATTACGGCGAAGATGAAAAGGAAAGAAACACACCAAAGCCGGCCAGGACGACGGAGCGGTATAATCGCCTGAAAGCACATTAGCGTATGAGATCTTCATCAACGAGCATACGAGGATACACACAGATCCCAGGCAAATGTAGCGGGATCTAGTAGGGGGGCGCCATCTGCGGCGTCCATGGAGTAGCGCGACATCAGAGGACTGCGGTCGGCGGCAAATCAGAGATAAAGGAAGGAAGAGACGTGCTACATACATATAACGCAAAAAATGATCAATGCCGTGTATACGGGGGTTGATCATATGCATGATGATTAGTTGGTTCTCGGCATCGTGGCCAAACAGACAGGTGATTGGTTCCGCTCCAAGCTTAGGAGCCAACCAAGGAATCGCATGGCAGAAACAAATCAGGTTGAACAGTAGGAAAGAGATTCAATCATCCATCAACTGGACGGGCGTTGAGAGTCGTTTTCGAGCTGGTCATTAATTAGTCTCTCCAGTGCTGCGGATCAAGGCCGTAAAAAAACTCCCTTAGGACCCTTAAGTGCTTTAATAAGGCTTAATTTCCTAAACGGGAAAATCAACCGAAATTGCCCCAAAACGAACATGTATGCACTCTATCATTGACTTCCCTCTCATCCCAGACCATCCTCATTTCTCCCTCGGAAAACGACTTTCGCTAGCCAAAGCTATCCTTATGAAACTATCTGTAATATATGTCCCCATCATTGAAAGGAAGGGGGGAGACTCACTTCAGGGCCACATTTTTCCCACTTAGAACGACTCAGTAATAAGGGGTTTCACACAAGGTTATTTGAGGCCGATTTGACCCCAACTTGATCCGCAATTCGGCCCCAACTCCGTCCCCAGCTTGAGATTTCTTTCTCTCGGGACGCCTAATGGCACGACCAGATCGGAAAATTGAAGTTGGGGCATGAAGTTGCGGTCGAAGTTGGATATCAGATCGTGGTCCGGAGCCCGATTTGACATCCAACTTCGAGTTCTAAACTATTTCGCGTCCAACTTCAAGTCAAGTTGGGACCGTGGGACTCAAGTTGGACTCCAAATCGGCTTGTGTGAAACCCCCTAATGTTGCACAATGACTTGCTGGCTTAAGCGATGGACCATTACTCTCCCGTAGCATGCCCTTATCAGGGGTGCTCAATGCTTAGCCCATCCACCCACTTTAATTCGGTCCATGTTTTTATTTGTTTGACGGGGCTGATATGTTCCTAAATTTTACTGGTTCAGGGGTGCTCATTTCTCAGTGGATTTTGTTCTCTCGGTCAGCGAGGGCTATTTGGGAAGTCAGGATTTTTCTGAAGGAGTGGAGTACCACAGGGTTGGTACTGAACAGCATTGATAATTTAACTACACTTAGGCTGCTCAGGAACGTAACAATCTACGTGCCAGAGCCTTGCAGATTCGCCTAGGGCCAAGCGGAGTTTCAATCTTTATTTGTTCGAAACAATAGAAACATCTCCTGTGTGTCCCAAAAGGACAGCAGCACACTCCTCAACGACAACAGGATCATATCCTGCGTGCCGATCGACTCCTTTCCGTTGGCGGCACATTGATTGTAGACAGGTATCGGCCCTTAGTTTTGCCTTGGCACACTCCTTTACACTCAAGGCCCAGAATTACTCCTCGGTGTCAGGACGTCAGATTACGAGTCTGTTGATTTATGTAAAACTCATTATTTGTCGTCGATTTTACTGCCATCGATTTTACTGCCAACTGAGACTGGTTTTTTGCATATGATGTAGGGGACCTAGATAGTCGACATTGAAGCAACTCACCAGTTGCTGTGATTTGATGTGTGGGCTAGCACTTTCTATTCAAAAAAGTACTGTCTCCCGCAGTTACGTGGGAGTCCTACCTTATATGGAAACCCGGAGCACCACCGAAACGAATGATCCCGTCATTTTACCCTGTGATGGCCGAGCCCCAGTGCAGATTGAACTCAAGTTGAAGGTGCCAGCTTGTGCTGAAAATGCTCAATTGGCTTATCCCAACTGGCTTCGAGAAGAGGGAGCTTCAAATTTGACCATTACATTTCATCGGAAGAGGCAACTCGTAGGACATTCATTTTCTAAATATTTGCACCATAAAGTAGGATAGCTGTTTAACAACAAACATATAGAGTCAAAAAGAGCACCTTGAGTCTCTGAACGTTGTTTAACATTACTATTGGCCAATTTAACTCAGGCCGATGGACACACCACATATTTCAACATGCCCGAGATGCCCGAGGATCTCAAAGTGCAGGAAGGTCTGTGAATTGTAGGATAAGTGAGCTCATACAACATTTTCGGGCGCTGATTCCTCACTCGTACATCTGGAAACGCGGTATCCAGAGTATGGGTCGCAGGGAGAATGCATTGATTACCGGAAGGGATACCATAATATTTCAGAGCCTAGATTGTGGGTTAAATAAGCCCCATGTAAGTCGTTGAACTATTTTGAAGTGTCCTAATTGGGTTTTCAGCGAGGAACGAAAGTTCAAAACTGGGTGTTGGCAATTTGGCTTTACCTCAGAACACGGGTTCCTGATTTCGGAAAAATCCTGCTATCAGGGAATTCAATGATACTATCGCTTACATTTCAGTCTCCTGGCGAAAATATCGGCACAGAGACCGAGACCAACACTTGTTTCCACCGCCAATTCTTATCTCACTCCACGGGCTGATGGCTGTTTGGGACCAAAACATCGGCTCCAAACTTGTTTTCTTTCTGGTTCACTGTTTGTGTCCAAGTCAAATGCAGACCAGAAATAAACCATGTCTGGCCTCTCACTCATCCTGTTAGCCAGGTTGGGTCACCGCAGTCTATTTTGAACAACGTTTCAACCCAACAAACCATGTGAGTGTCAAGAGAATGCTCATGGTTCAGTAGCTTCTTCTTACATGAACTGTTGTCGTGTACTTTGCTGTCCAATTAGTGCTATGGCCACTTTCTACTGCCAAAAGATCGCAGCTTGATACTCTGCCGCCTCGGATATCTTTCTCCAAAAGGGAATTTGATGGCATCATCGTTGCGTAGGGGGGGGGAGGGGTAGACCAAAGTGCTGGGGAAAAAAAATATGTAGGTGATATCCTTTTTTCTTATCTTTGGGCCCCCTTGCACCCGCCGCGGGGCCCACTGCGTGGAGCTCTCCCGAATTTGCAACAGGTTTAATTTATTACTGCTTATTCGGAGTGCCATCCACATCTTGATTCAGTGAAGGCCGCGACGCGCGAGTTTCACTCTCCGTGTTTATCCAACGAGCACTGACAGGGCGTTAGCCGACGTTAAGCGAGGCTAAGCGAGGTTAGCCGAGTCCCACCGTTCTCGTCGTTACTCTTACAGCACTCTCGTAAAAACATGGGGACCTAGTCAGGGCTGGGGTTGGGTCTGACGAGCTCCGTCGAGGCCAGGATTCACAGTGTGACTAGCTCACCGAGTCGTAGTAAGTCGCAGCTAGACAAAACTTTGATTAGGCGATCTAATCAGACTTTGATTAGGTCGCTAATCACAGATCGTCGCGGCTAATCCCGCTTCGACTAGAGACCCAGGGAACGCAGTGTCTGAGACTCGGGTGTGATATTATCAGCGAAGTTTGAAAGGCTTCTGACAGACGGACATACGTGATTTCATACAGAAGGAGAACGACTCATTTCCCCGAACAAGTTGGAAGTGGATGAAATCACTGCGTTCCGAGGTCTCCTAAACTTAATATGTGCAGCTATTTACGGATCTGCGTCCTAGGTGAGTGTAGCTAAGCGTAGGTACCTACTATTAGTCTGTGCAGCGGAGTGCAGGCCAAGTGTAAGTACCTACACTGACCTACACATAGCTACAAATACGGCTACACATAGTCATCTGCGTAGGTACCTGCACTCAACTAAGCGCAGACGATCGCGGAACGCAGTGAATACTACGGTACCTGCCGTCCGGAACCGAGCGCTGAGCTTTTGGAAAGGCTGCCGCCGCTGATGTTTCCACTATAGTGCGTTTTTCATCTCTCCGACCGCCTTCCTGCTTGTTTTGAACTTTGACAACAGATCAAGTTGCTCGGTCAGACCAAGACCCCCTTTGCGGTATGTTTATACGATCCTTCTTCGACCACCGGCGTGGAAATCGCTATGACGCGCTTCAACACCGTCAAATACGACAAGCCAAGCGGAACCATTGCGATTGGACCTGGTATGATTTGGGTTGATGTGGATTCATCCTCATAACTTCGAAGAACCGATCTTAATCCGTACTCAGGTATATGCCGAGCTTGCGCAATACGGGGTGATTAGTGATTGCGGCGGGCGGCCGAGTTCCGGGCCCCGGTGTAGCGGGATTCTCCCTCGGAGGAGGTGAGTTCTCAATTTGTGTTTGGTCCCAATTCCCTCTCGTATATTGATGGTCTATCCAGGATTCAATTGGCTCTCCAACACCGTCGGGTTGACCGTCGACACGATCCTTGGGTACCAACTTGTCAAGCCGAACGGAGACATTGTATCTGTAACTCAGACGTCGAACCCAGATTTGTTCTTCGCATTAAAGGTACGTAGCACACCGAAATCCTGTTTACTTTTGACCGACACGTTTGCTAGGGCGGTAACAAGAACTTTGTATATCACAGCGCTCTATCGGCGCCATTTTCCTGACGAATTCTTGCAGGGCATCGTCACACAGTTCACCTTCAAGGCATTCCCTGTGGTATGGCCCTTTCAATCCCGCTGGGATAATTCGCTGATTGAAAATTCCTCAGGGCCAAGTTTGGGGTGGCTTACTCACATACGGCGCTGCCCAAACCGCAGAGTTCAACGCCGCCTTTGCAAATTTCGCCGTCAACAACACTGATCCCAAGGCAGAAATTGTCGCAGGCTATGTCCTCGACACCTCGCGAAATGTAAGTAACTGGATGGCCACTCTATTCGACCGAATGGCTGATTGCTTCTGCGCTGTAAGCCTCTCGTTGCGAATATAATGTTCTACAACGGTCCTACACCGCCTGCCGGAGTCTTCGACAAATTCCTGGCAATCAAGAACGCGAGTTCCGATATCAGCACACGGAGTTTCCTCTCTTTAGTCGAGTCCGCGCCCCAGGCCCTCCCGGCTGGAACCAGGCACGCTGACTTGTCAATCTCATGCTGAGACTTTCTGAATTGTTGACACAGAGGATATTTCAACACCCTGAGCTTCTTCGAGTATACGCTGCCAATCGTTAACGCGATCTTGAACGAGACCACGGTTAGTATTCCCTCCCTTATGACCCGCATTCATCATACTCAATCAACCCACCCAGTGCTGGGGTGCCCGTCTCGCCGCATACCCCAACGCCACAGCCCAATACCACATGGAGCCGTTTTTGAAAACATTCCTCACCCACAACACCACCGCGACCGCCTGGCCCTTTTACCGCACGACGAAGTTCGTTCCCCTCCAGTAGCTTAGTGATGTGCCGGCCTCGGCTTGGCCTGAAAACCGGGGCTTTGGCCCGCTTTTGGCGGCCTGGGCTTTCTAAAATCCCAGGCCAGGCCCCCTCCCCTCGGCCTGGCTCGGCTTGGGCCGGCTTTGGGTAAATTTTTGCAATGGGTATTTGGTGAGTATCAGGTACTTGATGATGCTTTAAAATGGCTTGCAAAGGCTTACAAGAGTTCCAATATCAGTACTTTCATAGTTCCGGTGACCACTCTGCGATGCCAGGACCAGTAAGTTGTGGTGATGGCATCAATTCCACTGTTGATTCAACTACCCTGGCTCATTGATCTTGGGAGGGAGGTTGAGTTCAAAGTAGGATCCCAGTAACACCTACAAGAAGATGACAATGGCCATGGGTGACTTCTTGAGTGGCCAAAATAGGTCTTTGTGCTGACCCTGTAAAAGCCGGGGCTTTCGGGCCCGGCTTTGGCTTTTGAGGATTAGGCCGGAAAAGCCGCGGCTTTTCGGCCTTAGGCTGAGGCCGAAGCCGGAACATTACTACTCGGAGTCCAGCTCCAATTCACGTGGAGCGACCCCAAGGACGACACGATCATGCGGGGATTCATGGAGCAGAGCGCCGCGCATCTCACTAGTGTGGCGAATCAAAATGGGCAGGCGATCCAGCAGCTGCCTTTGTACCCAAACTGCAGTATTTATGGGAGTACTTAACCTCCCGCGGCTCAAAGCCATCCAGGCTCAGGTGGACCCACAGGATGTGATGGGGCTTGCTGGGGGATGGAAGGTCTGAGTGTCTGCATTTGTTGTACAATCCAAAGGTCAAAGTCCCTGTAGTTTTCGCATTCTTTGTGCTAATAATCTTGTGCTAATATGTGTTTGCACCGTAAATTGCGAGGAGATTTGAAGAACGCGCGCCTGAGGTCTCAAGAGACAGTGGTGTGGTTACTCTTTACAACAAAAAGTACACAGACATATCTTGGTTCGGTTGAAACGTGGCATAACAAGATCGTGGGGATCGCCGAGGTAACTTCATAACGAGTAAGTAAATGTATCTGGCATCATGCTTGCAAGTCTAGCGTGAACGTTTGAACCCCAGAATAAGTAGGGTTGAATGCCTCACCCAGCCTTCCGGTGGTTAGGAAAACAACAGCAACAAATGTAGTTTCAAATTCAACGGCCCAGGCTCGACATCCCTCCACGTCGTATACATGAACGACCCCCGGGAAGGCATAGGACGCAGACTGAAAGCTGGAGGAGGACGCGGAGGCCCATTCAGCGGCGCGTATATCCCAAATAAAGTCAAGAGAAAATGGTCCATCTGGGGGGCGCCGCGGAGACCGGAGACAGACCTAAATCGGCGCACGAAGATGCACGAAGAAGAAAGAAAAGAAGGAATGAAACGGTGCAAAAGTAAAGGTCGGCGATCGTATTTCCTTTTTGGGAAATACACGGCGTCTTTGACGAGCGGAAGAACGCGCAAACGCAGCGCAGAGTACGGTGCGGACACCCGGGGCAGGAAAATATATTCCTCGGAGCGCCAAACACCTTTGGCAAGAACCTGTGTAATAGAGATCGTACGGCGGCCGCCGTCCCTCTGTACCCACAACGGCACAGCGCGCGAAGGCCTTGAGGGTAATGAATCCAACGCAGAGGAACACATGGACCAAGAGTAGACGCGGCCAGCAGAAGAGCGCACCACGACGCCCGAAAGAGGATGAGCACCGCCATAATGCCCGCCGTCTCCATCCACCTCAAGGGCCAAACGCCAGAGAAAAACGAGAATTAAGAAAGAAAGAATGAAACGCACGCAGGCCGCCTATGCCACCTCTTCTCAATCCCAGACACACCGCATGGCACTGCCGCCCGCACGCGATGGAGAAGCCGCCGTAGAGCGTAGACCCGCACCGGCAGCGCGTATCGTCGCCCGAGTCGGTGTTGGTGCTGGTAGTCGGCGTTGACCCCAACGAAGGTAAAGCCAGGGATGACTGGAACGAGCGGAACCACCACTGCCGCCCTCGAATGCCTCCACGAAATCCCTCAGCCTCGCGCCCCACGTCAACGAGTGGCAGGCTGAAATAACCATCGGAGGGCGTTGGATCCTGAGAGCGGCGTGTTGAGTCGCGCGCGGATGATGTATATGTAGTCGAGTGGCTGCGAAGGAAGGATTAATATTAAGAATCAGTACGCCGTCCACGAAAGAAAAGTGCAAGTAGGGGCACACGCACCACCAGTGGATATTCGAAAGCTGTAGGCCCTGCGTCCGGGGTAAAGGGTGCTGGGCTTTCCAGGGATTCCGTCGTTGTAGAGAAGAGATAGACGCCCAAGGCAAGTTGCGACACAAAAAGACTGGGATTTGAAGCCAGTCAGCGAGGCGATCCAAGCGCCTTCCAAGCAGCCTAGACAAAGCGAAGATACCTCAGGCTACAACCGTATCTCGTCCGAGGGTAAGTACCGGCAAGTAATCGACCCTAACGCGGCGCCCCAGTCTCAACGAATCCACGCACGCGCAGTGGCACTCGATATACCGATCCGATTTTTGGAGAGAACAAGACGAGTAGGCTTCCAAGAAGCTCGAGGGCCAATATGGGGTCGTATATGAGGGCACTGAGACGGAATTTGGAAGATGGGGCGAAGAAATGGGCTGGATGGAGGCGGGGCGGAAAGAAACGGTTCGCGGCGGTGCCGTTTTGTTTGGCTAGCGTGGGCGGGGCAAACGACCGTTGCCACGAGCCGCCACCAAGCTGCAAGCCAACAACGCGTCTGGCGCTCTGCGACTCTGGACCGAATTCTCGGGTACCGCTGCTCCTTGCCCTCCATCGAGAATCTCTACCAAATCAACTTTCGCACAACAATTCATAGGAAGAACAAAATTCTGACTCCGTTCGTCAAAATTCACGCTGCAGAGCTACTTGCCAGAGAAACCCCCGGTCTCAGTCCAACAGTGTCCGAAGAATTCAAGCTGAGGTGTTTACGTTTTACGTGCGCGTTGGCAACTCAAGGTCTCGAACGTGGCACAATTCAGGACCGCGGCACAAGGAAAAAACCAAAATCAAATGCATTCGAGACGGAGGCGTGGACTGGAAAGGTTTACAGGAGAGGTATAGCAAAGAAAAAAATCGGACTAATGGGTCACATGGGGGAGAAGATCGGAGCAGGAGCAGGCACAGAGCGAAGCAAAAGCAAACCAAGCAGCGAACACAAAACATCGTTTATGGTGGCAAATTCAGCCCTGTAGCGCTGGCAACACAGTGAGTTACAGCGTCTTTTCCAGGACACAAGTTCGACTTACTTATTAGGCGCTCTTAACGTCCGTCGACTCGGAGAATTTGAACGTCTGGGATAACTTCCCGCCCGCGGTAGCTTTGACCCTCCTGGTCATGGTCTTCTCCTCCTCTGTTCGTACCGTCATGGGCTTTCCGTTTGGACCAGGTATGACGTGCGAGCTCTGCGACTGGGTTTTCTCCTCAGAGTCAACGCTCATCGCCTCCGGCTCGAATCCCTTGCCCGCCGGTCGCGGACGAAGAGTGACTTCCGCGGTAACGGCGGACGACGAGGACGAGAATGCCCCATTCATGAAGTCCTTCCCGCTCATCGCCGTGCGCAGGTTCTGCATGCTTTGCCCGTACTGCGCCTGCATCTTGTCGACTTCGCTGCGGTACGAGGCGTTCTCCGACTCGGAATGCTCCATCTCGACGTCCGTCTTGGAATAGGTGGCCTGATACTCGTGAAGATAATGCAGCTCGTCCTCGATCTTGGCCGCAGCGCGCGTGAATGCCATGGATCTATCACCGCGGTCCTTCAGGTTCTCCCTTTCGAGCGCCGCAATCGTCTCGTCCTTCTCTTCGAGCCGCCTGTAGAACGTCTGCTCCTCCTCGCGGTGACGGCGTTCGATACGCAGGATCTGCGCCTTCGTGTCCGTGGTCATGCGCGTGATTTCCTCCCGCATACGCACAATCAACTTGTCGCGCTCGACAATGATCTGCACCAGCTGCGAGAACTCGGTGCGGCTGTTCTTGAGCTTCTCCTGGAACTTGATCTCGACGTCCGTGACTGTCTGGTTCGCCTCGTCCTGGAGCTGCTGCATCTTGGCGTCGAGCTCGGTCTGCAGCTTGCGAGACGCCTCCTGGATCCGAACCGACTCTGACTCGGCCGTCTTGAGCTGCTCCTGTAACTCGGCGAGACGCTGTTCCAGCGCCTTAATCGTCTCGCGAAGATCCTGGGACTCTTTGGCCGACGCTTTTTGGGATCGCTCTGCGTCCGCACGCATGGACTCGACGACTTTGTCCTTCTCGCTCCGCACGTTCTTGAGCTCCTGTTCCAACGTCGAAATCTGGATATGTAGGATCTCCACCTCCTTGCGATAGACCTCATGGACGTGTGCAGCCTCCGGTTGTGTCGCCTGGAGTGCCTGTCGGAGTTCCTCGATTTCTTTCTCGGATGACGTGAGCTTCTTCTCGAGAGCCTGGGTGGTCGTCTGCATCTTATCCATCGCGTCCTGCGCGGACTTGAGCTCGTCGTGGGCCGAAGTGAGGTCACCCTCCAGCGCGTGGATCCGCTTGCTAGCCTCCTTCTCGTTCTGCTCCGCATCCAACTGCACTGTGTGTAACCGGGTCTGCAGTTCCTCGACCTTGGTCAAGGACGAAGAGACCTGAGATTGAAGCTTTTCGTTCTCCGCGCGTGAAGCTTCATGTGCGCTCTCCGCATCTTCGCGACGCCTGCGCTCCTCCTCGTATTTCGCCACGGCCTCCCGAGACTCAGACGACTGTGACTGTAAGCCCGCATTGGCCTCCTGTTCTCGGCGCAGATCTTCCTGTATCTTCGACAATTTGGCGTCGGCGTCGGAAATCTGGGCGCGGAGAGCCTCTAACTCCGCGCGATGCCTGCTCTCCGCCTCCGCTGCCTGTCGTTGTACATCCGCGTACGCCGTCCTCTTTTGCTCGAGCTCGGTCTCAAGCGTGCGACGGCGGGTGGCAAAATCCTCCTCGGCCTCGCGGCGCCTATCCCTCTCAAGCTCCATGTCCCGTTCCAACGAAGTAATCTGTGTGGTCTGCTGAACGACAGTCTCCTTCAGCGCCTGGATCTCCGAGCGAAGGATGCCCTCCGCAGCCGCGGTCAGGCGGGCCGTCTCGTCGGCTTGCTCACGAAGGCCGCTGATCGTCTGTTCCTTCTTCGCCAGTTCATCTACAAGATCCCGGAGGTCCGCCTGCTCCTTGGCAAGAGCGGCGCTAAGCTCCTTCAGCCTCGCGCTCTGTCGGTCTCGCTCCTCCGTCAAAACGCCGATCTGCTTCTGGAGTGAAGCCCTCAGCATGTCGAGCGCCGCCTGATCCAGAGTGCCGTTCTCCTCGGCCTGCTTGGCGATCTGCTCCTCGTATTTCTTCACGGTGCGCTTGTGCGTCTCGACCTCCTCGAGATACTCGCCACGGAGCTTCCGCAGGAGCGCGATCCGTTCATCCCGCTCGACGATCTTTCCCCTCAGGGTATCGAGCTCCGCGAGGAATATGGCGTAGACGTCGATAAGCTTGATTTGCGTCCGCGGCATCATCTCTGTGGTCGCATCACTGAGCTCGGCGAGGCTTTCAAACTCCTCCGCGTAGAACCCATAGCTGCGCTTAATGGTGCGTTCCTCGTCAATTGTTTCGGAAAGATTTGGTGGCGACATTGCAGCCAACGAGTGTGAAGTGGAGTTCGCTGCTGCAAAAAAGAGAGAGAAAAACCAGTGAATTATACAACGGTCTCGGGAAGTGTGAAGGCTGACCGTGCTCGAGGAAAAAACAGTCGAAGAGGAGAGCCCAAGTAGCCGAGAACGCTCATCGATTGACCGCCAGCCCTTATTATGAGGAATCTAGCACGAGGTTCCACCGTGTCCGCGGGGAGGTATATTTAACGTAATGGTGAGGTTTCATTTCATGCGTTTCGTCGTATCGCAGGTGCGTATTGATCTCCATCAAGTTTCCTCTCGTCTTGCGCTGAGCCTCATTTTCATGCTGCATCTCCTTTGACTGGCGTGGTTGTGAAGCTGTTAACTGCGCCGTACAATCAAGGCGTCTGAAATTCCATATCCCTCGCTGAGCACTGGCGCGCTTGTCAAGCTGTTAACTGCGCCGTACAATCAAGGCTTCTGAAAATCCATATTCCCGGGTGAACACTGCAACCTGTGACGTCCGAGCCATATCGAACGTACCGGTTTGAAGAGAAGCAACGAGTTCTCTGCGCCGCAGGCAACTTCTTGAACTGCCGTTGGAATGGCGTATGATCTGGAACTAACCGTGCGGTGTTCGATCGTTGGCTTTCCAAGGCTGTAAATTCGGACCATTTGAAAGACCCTTGTCAATGGCCCTCCAAGTAACTGTTGGCTCGAGATATTTAATTCCAACGCGATTTTCCATTCAGAGAAGTACCAGACGGTCCTGGGTCCAGACCTCAGGTTGTCGATTTCTCTCGTACCGGACATCGATTGCCGCCCAACCGACTTTATGGGGAAAGGCAAACCTGTCGCAGCCCATCGACTGCTGGAACATGGGGACGGGGAACTGATCAGGGCCACGAGTCACGACAACGGCCTTCGTTTTCGTTCATGACGCCGCTCGTTAACCCTAGGCAAGAAATCAGTTTCAAGGAAGGCTATTTACGGAGCAAGGAGCGCTCACGGTGTCGTGTCGTTCGTGGATGAACAAAATATGCGGACCGTCGACTACAGGAAACTGATGGACGTCTGGTATGTAACGGTGTTCAGCCGAGGTTCAACATTGGTTGGTAAAAATGTCCGACCATACTGCCCGTCATCTTACAAACGGCTTTATGCGTCAGAGTCACAGCAGTTGTGAACGTGCGTGTGGCCTGCAACACTGCCCGACTTCGCCATTAGGAAAAAGCAATCGGAAAGCTGTAACCTTCGGTTATGAAGCAGCAAAGTTCTGTATGTCGTGGTTAGAACGGTGAATACCTTATTGCTTGGTGAACGTCTCGCGCAGGAGAAAAGGCGGTACAGAACATATTAACCCGTCGCCGCCGGAGAAATGGAGTAGCAAGTGCTGTTAGCATCACACGGAGAGAACGGAAATTGCCTTGTTCCTTCACTTCCTCTGGCCTCGTGCGCACGATACTTGGATCCGCGGTGGCCTAGGGCATCCAATGAGAGAGAGGTCGAGTTGTTTTAAAGAATTCACTGCGTTCCACCCCTATGTAGACGAAGCTGCGTGTACATTATTGTACGTTGGTGTACATGTATCTACGGGGGTAGACGAGGGGGTAGACGCACCCTGTGTGTACCTTGGTGTACGTTATTGTACGTCACTTGGGCGTACCTCGGCTACGTTCGGCTACCTGCCGCTACGTCCGTCTACGTCCGCCCACCGCCGTAGACCTACCCTGCCTCCCGGCCAGCTGGCTCTTAGAGCCCGCCTCGCATCATGATTTTATCCTTCTCTTCTCACCTGCAAATCCTTTCTCTGTGTGAGTTGTAAGCACCTCAAAATTTGCCCCAGAAACCCATATCTATTTTCATCCTCGGCGCAGAGTATCCGATGTTGATCGGACGGACGCGGATCGACCAGCGCCGGCCCAATAGATCAGTTCAACTTGCCGAAGACCAACCGAAGACCACCGAAGACGACAGTAGTGGAAGTCAAACAAATGGGTCGAGGCATGGTTCGTACTGCTGAAATTTATTTCTCTATGTCTACCAGTGGCTAACTACGTCTACGTGTGTCTACGTGTGTCTACCTGCGTCTACGTTGGTCTACGTTCGGCTACGGCGTTAGCTGCACGTAGATGGAGGTAGACCCCTTCACGTAGACACACGTAGCCGCACGTACACAAACATATGTGTCTACCCCTTTGTCTACGGACCGTAGACGCAGGCTGCGTCTACATGGGGGTGGAACGCAGTGAATATTATCGCACATATGCTATGGCACCAATTACTAGTTTTGTCTCCAGTGCGGTTTGCGTGAGGGCTAATTACCGATCTGCTGCGAATCGTCGTTCAGCCATGCGCGAGCCGAGGACGAAAATTGTAACGGACAATATTCCTGCCTCTGTGGACGACCATGTAGCTCCGAGGGTGGAAGCGCGCTGTCAACTGTGAGAATTAAAGTGTGACGGAGGTCGAGGGCTGCCAAACGAGACCTTCCGAACAGGAATAGACACGACACGTTCACCCAGCACCGCAGTGACATCCCAAAAGGCAGCAAGAGACCCGTTCTGACACACAGACGGGAAGGTCAGGATCCCACCACTCTGATCAATTGCACGAATCCATGTAAATTAACGGCGACAAGGTGTCGTGAAAAGGCAAGGGGTAGAACTTGAATGCTTGCACCGACCGAGTCGGACTGACAGGGTGGACGGCGGGACACAGTCGGTTGAAGCCAAGAAAGATGCAGAAGGGCTAAGTTGGCGTGGATGAATTGAGCGGGACAAGGGACGGGGAGCAAACGGGGAGTGTCGTTGGCAAGAGCTCGAGTGACGGTAGCGGAAAGAGGCGTGTGGCGGATCGCGGTCGGCAAACTACCGGCAACCGTCCGGGCCGGTGCCGATTCCGCTGCTCACACCACGGCTGTGGCACTTGGCTCGGGCACGTATTCTCCGTTGGTTCCAAAGTCCGCTCTACAATGAGAAAGGCTCTCAGTACATCCGAAGTGTCAACGTTTATCAACGAGTGGACTTGACTCCGGAGCTTGGTCCGTTCTCCAGACAAAAACCGGTGACTGAGGCTTTAACGCCGAGACTCCTAGCAAAGGTGACGTCGAAAACAAATAATTAAGGCCTCGCGTAAAAATTTTCATACGACGTGTTTCTTCCAGTAAAATCTTTTCCGGCGTTCGTGTGGCTCTACTCGCGTCTTTCCGGTTCACGACAGTTGCATGGCAAATCTTTTCATCAGGTTCTTCGTCATATTTATAAGCCGCCATCTACGATTCTGGGCGTTCCTTCTCCTTCATCTCTCATCCCTCATGTCCAATATATTACTTATAGAGCAATCCGGATCTACCGACGGCTCCGACAGTCGCACTCCTTATCTTGGCAACTGGAGTTCTTTTATCCCCCTATAAGCCCTCACTCAACTTCACTGACAAGTTGGGCAGCAATTTCCGCGAAACGATGGAACTCTGGAATTCGCGCCCGGAATCTTGATATCTTCTCCCAAATTCTCAAAATCCCTTTCTCTTTGTTCAATCCCCAACAGTACTAGGGCCTCGCCTCTCATACCCTAGCTGAACAGATTGAAACAGATGTTCATCCTCGATCCCAAGCCAATCCCGTAGAGATTCTCGAAGAATTAGCGCCACCCATCCTACAACATTTGAACTCTTTCGTGTTGAGGCTACTGTACTGTCCCGACCAAGTGTTCACAGGTTGTGATGCGTGACCTCAAGTGTTCAGAAAACCAAGTGTTCATTTCGTGGGAAATTGCCTTAAATAGCAATCCGGGCCGCGAAAAATTCGATTTTTGATGCCATTTTTGGCCAAATTCGATGGTTTTGAGGCCTGTGATCCGTGATGGTGTTCAAAAGTGTTCAGTTCACAAGTTGCCGTGACCCGTGACATGAACACTTGGTTGAGACAGTACAGTACTACTGTACTATTACGACCAAAGGTTCAGGTGACGGGTGACGGGGACTCGTGAACTGAACCAATTTGGCATGAGTGACGGTGACATTCCAATTTTTGGCCTGGAATAGGGAAAACTGTCAAAAAATCTCGGCCGGCACCCGCCGGAGCCTGCCGTGCGTCCATTTATGGAAATTTTCAGTGATTGCCGATCAATGAACCTTGATCCCAGTGAACCTTTGAGGTGACGGGTGACATGGCGTGAACCTTTGGTCGTAATCAAGTCGTAATAGTACAGTACGGAGTTCAAGACGCCCACAACTTGGCCGCGGCATGGAAAGTTCCGTCGTTTGATAACCGATATCAATGATCACGCGTCGGCCCGCCTATCTCTCTCTCACCAACACCACCACCATGGGTGCGAATGAAGCGGTCCATAAGGAAGACGTCCGAGGCATTCGAAAGGATGCATGGACAACGTTGATCGGGAAGCTCTACATCTGTGCCACCGCGTCCTTGCTGGCTTTTGGTCTGTCTCGGTGCCAGACGCCGTTTTTCGATTTGAGCCTTGCGCACGGGCAAAAGATTGGCACCATCAAGTGGTCTCCCGCCGCCGAATGCACCCCCGGCACGGAGTGCGGCTCGATTATGTGCGTGTATCACTCAGTCACCCTGCTCCTTTGCTCATTTCATTCTTCAGCGTACCGAAGGATTACTTTGACCTAAGCGCCGGAACGGCCTCCATAGCGATCGCGCGCTTCAAGGCAACCAAATTCCCGAAGAAAGGAACCGTTTTCCTGAATCCAGGTTCGCTGGAGCTCTGTTGACAATGCTGGATGTTTAAAGCGCGCTATCTAGGCGGGCCCGGCGGTTCCGGTACGCGCCTCGCAACCCAAACCTTTGCCGACCTCATTGGCGACGACTGGGACCTCCTTGGCTTTGACCCGCGTGGGATTAACAAAACTTCGTCAGTGTTCTAACTTCGAGGATTATTCTGCAGTAATACAGTTTGGACGTCTAGACCTCAAGTGCAATGCTTCAACAGTTCCTCGCACTTCAACTTTTTCGTCGCGAACACAGTTCTCCAGCAAGGGTTTACCGTCGCCTCTTCACGGAATCTATCGAACCCGGCTATCGAGGCTCAGCTTGTTGAACAGGCGCGCGAATTTATGGCCCTGAAGAAAAGCCAGGCCGAGCTCTGCGCGAAGAATATGGGCGACGAGTTGAAGTACATGGGTACTGCCACGGTTGTGCGGGACATGGATTTCATAACGAAAATATTGGACGGCGAGGACGCCAAAATGTGACGACTCACTGTTCCTCTGCCGGCGCAAGGCTGACTTCTTGGCCACAGCAATTACTGGGGTGGCCCGTATGGCTCAATCCTTGGTGCTTATCTCGTCAATATGTAAGTCCGCTCGGCTGTACATTTGCGCTGAACTCAGCAATCCAAGGCTACCCGATCGTGTTGGCTTTGTTGTCATCGATGGAATTGCGGATCCGGTTAACTGGTCGAGTCCGTCGACTTTAGCCTTCATCGTTGATGAAATCACTCATAGTCTCCAGCTGAACCGTCGCACAAGTGGCCGATCAATTGGCTAGCGTCCACCGAAAAAACATATCGCTTCTATCTTGAAACTTGCTCTCGTGTACGCTTGTTGTCCCTTTGACTTCCTCCCATCTCCTGATTGAAGACGTTTGCGCAGGCTGGGCCAGAGGCATGTCCGCTATCACGTTACACCGATGAACCGTACGAGGAAATTGAAGCTCGTCTTGAGTATTTCTTTGACACACTCGCCGTCGCCCCTTTGCCTGTACCCTTCGCTGTCCGACCTGGCTTCATCACCTCGGGGGCAACGCGCGGTAGGCCTTTAATTCTTCGCTCGCGCAGTATAAGCTGATATTTGCACTAGCTCTCCTGCTCATGTACCTCGAACGCCCCCCACAGTGGTCCGAATCCGCCTTGGCGTTGTCCCAAGCGATGGCCGGCAACGGCACCCTTCTATTCAACAAGCTGGCGACCCCCCGGGCGGAATCGATTCCACGCTACGATCTCGTGCGCCTCGGCGTGACGTGCATGGACTCACCGCCACCGAAGTCACCTGCGGAGGTGCCCACAGCAGAGGACCTGGCGGCAGAACTCATGAGGTCGATGCGCGAGGTGTCCCCGCACTTTGGCGTCAGTGTTTCCGTCGGCGAGCCAGATGGTGGATGTCAATACTGGCCTGTTCGTGGGCCTGAGCGCTTCGCTGGGCCATGGAACGCAACTCTTGAGTGGCCGATGCTGATTGTTAGCAACACGGTTAGTACTCTCCACAACTCGTTCGGGAGGTATACTTAATGATCACTTAGATGGACCCGTGAGTTGGAAAGGCATTATTCGTATCCCGTGCTCACCCAAGTGCCCAGTATTGCGCCGATTGAGAGCGGTCTTCGCATCAACTCTTTGATGCCCAATTCCACGCGGATAATTATTCAGGATGGCCCTGGGGTGCGTCGTACATTCGTTGTCTTCAACAAGGTGCTAAACTGCGGTCGCAGCACTGTTCGACGGCCATTCCCACACCGTGCAGCATCAGGCTCGTTCGCGAGTATTTTGCGGGAATCCTCCCGGAGAATGGGACAATGTGCGACACCTCGTACACCTTTTTCCCGGATCTTTCTCAGCCCGATGATGCGGCCATTCTTGGGCTGACAGCGGAAGATAAGAGCTTGTGGGAATCTGCGAGGGACCTTGAAGAGCTCCTGAATGACGTGCGCCGTCGGTGAAGTATAGGACTCAACTCCCAACTCATGTCCGGTGTCGATTGCTGTAATTTTTTACTGCGGGAGGTACAAAACCTGCTGTTTTTTTTTTTTTCATCGCGACGTTTAACAACTCTGCTGCGGACGGCAGGAAGCCGCCGACACTTGCCGGCTGTGACTAAACTATCGCCGTCATTGCCGATGAATCCCGAACAGCGGCCCCCATGAGCCGATCAGTACCGAAGAATTGAACACGGTTAGAACTTGTTTTGTCGAGCGGATAATGACTGCGATAGCCTCGCCATTAATATTGTTCTGGGTTTTTCTCGTGCTCGTAAATAAAACACATGTGGCTATATTGTTGGCAACACGGCGTCCACTTGGAGTACTCGAAATCATAGATCGAACATCCAGAGGTTGAACGTTAGGAAACCACAGCCGTGGACCACAAGGAGCTGATACCGCGTCCTTGAAGTTGAAACACAGAGAACCGGACAATATCGAGGTCCGTAAAATGAAGTGTCAATGTCTGAATGTACAATGTTGAATATATCCCCCATAGTGTTCAAGCGGAGCTCCTGGACCATCTGCTCCCGCTCACCGAGCCAAAGTCACCCTGTTCAACGTCCCTTGGCCGCGATATTGCGCTCTTATCGAGGCTACTTTGAAAACGCACCGGCGAAACGGGCCGACCGTGTGTCTCGCTCAGGTTCGTCATGGTAACCGCCGCCTTGACTGTGCTTTCGACATTTTGCACGCTAACCCCCAGACCGACTCGGACAATAATAAGAGTGGGTGCGATTCCCTGAATTTCGATGGAATTCAACCGCTCGCTCATAAATGTCTAATGAACACGCACCATTATCTGCGCCAGCATTTGATAAATCGCTGGGGTCGATATTCTCGTGGGCACAACAGTGACGAGGATCAAGAACGCCAGAACCGTTGCCGAATATAGCACGCCAGATTCGACTCTAAAGTAGCCGTGAGATACATTCAATGGCAAGCAAGCATCGGGCGGACGTACAGGATCGCAAGCGATGATAGATACCTCTTTTGCACGTCGGTTTTCAGGCACATGCGGGCCTCGCGGTAGATCCACCATATCCGCCCACCTAAAAGAACGAGGTTCAACCATTACAGTCGCCACTCGCACAGAAGTTTACCTGTGAGGATGGTAGCAAGAATATTGGTCGCCAAGGACAGCCCGTAGAAGGGCAATGGGGGGAGATCAAGGTCCAATCCGAATACTGGTTGCGTGTCAATGGCTGCGCAAGCGATGAAACGAATACTCACAGCTGGTGGCGATCAGGGAAAGGATCGGTATAATTACAACGTATCCGTTGTGATTCCATACACAATAGCAGCGGTAAATCTGTATAGGACTCAATCGCGTGGCCACAAATTTCGACGGTGGCTTACAACTAATCCGTCGGCAATGACGCTAAGAGCCACGAGGAGGAATGAGTGAATGTATTATGTGGCGTCCAATATTTGAAACTTGAGACACGTACTTGTTGACGCCAAATATTATGTTGACTGTGAAAAGCAGTTCGGGAACCGGGAGATCCACGCTATCGATGCGGGCGGCACCGAGGATGAGGGTGAGGATTACGATGACGGTTGAAAGGGTGAAGAGAGCGATGGCGGTGACCAAGAGGACGATGTTCCCGCGATTACGTGGACGGTGTAAAAGAATGTAGATGCAGATGCAGAACAGCACCAAGTATATCCCGTTGAAGAATGTCGCCACCTATGGAGGATAGAGTTTTAGTGAAAGGTTTTTTTTTTTGCTCTCCCTGGATGCGCACCCATAGTTGACTGATGTAGTACCAAAGTTCGTCCTGCCATAAGGTGAGAAAAATCTAGATTAACGGGAGAAAACGCACCATGGATATTGAAAAATAAAGCTGCGTAGAATCAAGCACAAGAAGGAAGGCCTGCCGTCAGACGAACTGGTTAAAAATGGAGAAGGGAAACGAGGACGAATAGGGAAAGGTCAGAGATGAGGAGCGACGTCCAGGCTTCCTGGGGAAGAGTCTATCATGCGACGGCACTTATACGCGTCGTACTGACACGGAACCAGGGCAGAATGGGCAGATGGGCAGTTGGCGCGATGTGGATGTTTCCTTAACGGGTAAGTTTCTAACGAGAGTATCAAGGACAGCATTTGACAGAAGACTGACATGTAACCATCGCAAGAACAAAGTCATAAACATACGTTGAATCTTTTCTCCTGTGCGTTCGGGAAATGGTCGATCCGTGGGACGAGGGATTTTCTGACGGCAAGTAGACGCGGAAATAATGCAATGGAATCCTTCCAGTCGACACCACGGAGATAATGGAATGAATATCCTTCTAGCGCCACCTTGCGAACATCTGCCAACGCATCGTCAAGGGGGGAATCACAGATTAAGGTCGGGAAGGAGGGCTTTCATCCTGAGAGACGTGGTACATATAGTATGATATGCAGCAATTCACACGCTGGCGCGGTCGGACCTCATCTGGGCGCAGCTTGGAGAGAAAATCCAGTCTAAACCGATGACGGCCCCGTACGATGTCATGACACCCACGATATTCCAATCACGCAGGTTCCGGCAGCACTTCTGCCGAGACCACAAATCAGCGGAGTTGAGACTGTTGAGAAAACGATCTTAAACTCCATTTTTTTGGCAGTCTAAAATCTAGATTTGAACTACTGTGCCCCTAGGCAAATACATTACATGTGGCGAATCTTCAGCGACCCTGCGCAATTTTCTATCCATATTTTCGACATCCTTCGATTGATACGAGCGCTCAAACAAAGTTCGCGCAGTACCCCAAAGTGCAGCGGCCCTGAGTAAGTCACCGTCCTGCGCGGAGACATCGCCAAGACGGTGCATGCAGTCTCCCCTGCTTCGATGAACATCCATCGTAGTGAATCCGTCGAGGGCAGCGGTGAACAAGCTCACAGCAGTAACAGGATCGTCGTGAGCCCAGAAAATATCACCGAGGAACTGCAAAGCTCTATGGGTCCCAAGCCTCTGTCTCAGCTTGCTCGATTGGGCGAGGAGGACTGTAGGCCAC
Organism: Mycena metata; assembly: GCA_029378385.1. Classification (NCBI taxonomy): domain Eukaryota; kingdom Fungi; phylum Basidiomycota; class Agaricomycetes; order Agaricales; family Mycenaceae; genus Mycena; species Mycena metata. Next base: position 206,028 of record JARKIB010000030.1, read on the forward strand.
TGAGGCATACCCGTTATGGTCCCCCACGCTGCGCAGTTTGCCAGTTTACCCAGACAATGGAGGGCCATTTCTGCGTTCTTGCCGAGAGAAAATCTGAGGCCGCCTTCGAGGAGAATCCTGGCGGCTACCAAATCACCGTCATTAAACTTGATATCTGCCCGCACAACCTGACACCATTGCACGGCACCTTCATCCCCCACTGCATTGAAGATCGACTCCGCCTTTGCAAGGGACTTCCGCACATCATCACCAAAGTTGCCCATCGCGATGTCAATATCGGCGATGTTGAACAATGCGTAGGCGTGACTGTATTGGTCCTGCTCCATGGAAGCGCCCTGAAGGATTCGATTATGGATGTCCCGCGCCTCCATATACTCCGACTTTAACTTATGTACCTCTGCTTTGGATGACATGATAGTGTGGTCCGTCCCACCACCAGACATCCCGCAGGAAGTAACGAGATTCTTTGCCCTGATGCAACAAAAAATGCTCCGAGCATAATGTCCCATTTCTGTGAGGCAAACGGCCTCGATGTGCAGTGCTTGTCCTTCTCTAAAGAGATCCCCAGAAATTCTAGCCAAAGTTTGAGACTCGACCGCATAACCTCGACTGGTCGAGTAGTCGCCCATGTGCCACATAATCCAGGCTAGCCGATGCAGAGAGTTGGATTGTGATGTTCTGTTGCTGGTCGACTTTGCAAGGGAAAGTGCCGCCTCGCAATATTTTCGGGCTTCAGCTAAATCAACTTTTTGCTCCAAATAATAATACCCTAAACTGTTGTAAAATCGGCCTATCAATTTACCTTAGTGGCACGGAAGGGAAAATCAATGGACCAGCGTACATTGCAGATCTGGATTATGAAAAAACTTGAAGTGGTTCAACGCTTCGACTATCAGTCTCTCCGGGTCGGGAATGCGGTAGTTTTGGAAGGAGTTGAACCATTCGGCAATGATGTATGCCTGGACATGATGGTCAGAGAGGTTTGGAAGGCTCTCATAAACCCTGCGGAAGAGTGGAATAGTCCCGCGGCCGCAGACAAGACTGAACCTGTTGAATTTGCATATGGAATAGATGCTATCGGAATCATCATGCCGCAGACCTTCTAGGAGCATATTCTGGATATTGAAGTAGTTCGATGATATGCGGGCAACGATCTGGGAGGTAGCCAAGTGCCCAGAGTATTGAATGCGCAGTCTGAGTAATTCGGTGAAGTACTTGAGCAGCGGCCGAACATGATCGTGTGTCGGCGGTTGGACTCGATGGACATGCTCCCGGATGGGAACAAGAACTTTCAGCCGTTTGTGTTCGTCGAGGTAGGCCAAGGCGGTACGCAAAAGCGCGGTTTTGCATCCCAAGACGTCGTTGATCAACAGCCTGCTTTGCTGCAGTTCCGCATCTGAGAGTCCATCTGGGAGAATGGACAACAAGCTCAGCAGGTGCTGGGAATCTGCGCGGGCCAGAATGCAAGGACTTGAAAGAGAGAGGCTAATCGAGAGGCCCAAGTTATCCCTTTTATCATATCCATCGGAAACAAGGGAGGTTCGCTCCTCTTCCCAGCGCGATAAAACACGCGAGCAACCTTCGGAGTCCGCAAGGTGTGCTAGTAGATTAATGGCCAGCGGCATGTTATCGGTCAAGGAGAGGACGCTGTCGACATCTTCAAGGTCATATATCTCGTCCGTGATGTCAAAGAACATCTCCCGCGCGGCAGACTGCGCCAAGGGTTGGAGCGGGGGTAGAAATGGCCTCGTCCACATCACTTTTTCTGGTGGTTCTGCCCCACGCATCGTAACCTGAATCATAATGAGCGACCCGGGCATGAGAAACGGGACGACCGCACGGAGATGATTTATATCTGTGAGGAGCGACAGTAATTCTTCAACTTGTCGTCGAGATTCAGGGGGCTCCCAGGCCGACTCGAGATTGTCTAGAATCAAAAGACTGGGCACTGAATTCGAGAAGTATGAAATGAGTGGCCGAGTGACATCTTTTCCGGGCTTCAATCCTAGGTGAGATGCTATGAGGGCCACGAGCTCCAGGCTCGTTGTAGCTGAGTCGCAGGCAACGAAATAACGATGCTGGGTGTACCGCCCACAGACCTCTGCATGGTGTAAGACAGATCGAGCGAGACATGTTTTCCCCATTCCGCCTGCGCCTAGAATCACAATCCGGGGGGTTGCTCGCTGGAAGAGCCGGAGGATGTCCATAACTTCTGACTCTCGTCCATGGAATATCTTGGGCTCCGATGGGAGCATGGAAAACGAGTTGGAGCTTTGAATCAATATAACTAAGCATGAGATATTGCGGAAGGTACTTCGAACGGTCTCACCTGGTGTACGAACCAGAGTACGGCCTGCTGATCTGGGCGTTGAAGGGCATTGGTTGAGATCGGATGACGGGGGATAACAGTTTCACATACCGAGGAGGCACCGTCCGAGCTGGTGGTGTCGACGAGATCAATCATGGCGAGAACCTCTTCGTGCCTCTTCACCAGGGATTCCTCCATGTCTTGGATATGAGTAAGAGACTTGACGCTCTGAATCTAATTAATATGTTCCAGCCGGAGTCGGCTCGCAAAGCCATTCACATGACGGACCCGAAAAGACTCGGACGCATGTTCAATTCCGGCCTTGGATTCCTTGAGCAACGTGCTCATTTCATGTTGCCGCAGAAACAGCTTGACTTTGCTCCCTTGCTGTCCCTCAACGAAAGTATATATTGTCTGTAACGTCCTGAGTGATGGTAGCTAGTAACGCGCCGGATCCATGGTATGTGGGGTACGGACTCCGCGAACTTTGCGATATCAGCTAGAACACTGGGCGGCAGCTCTCCACACGTGTCCGACTCAGATGGACGACTATAATGGCGTTGAGTAAGTCACAAGCCTGTTCCATTAATTCTGTGCACTCAGTTTTATTCCGCTTGAGGGTCTGTTTGCGCAGAGTAAGCTGTAGAGGACCGAGGGTCGAGGAGAGGAATAGAGAGGAATACCTGGACAGATTGGAGGAGTGCCTGGGTCGTCTTGGAAATTACCTTCAAGAAGGGAGTATTCAAGGTTTTCGACAGGATGTCCAGTGTGGCCGACGTCGTAGCGAGACACGTTGTTATGCGAGCCAGTCGGGCTTGAGCGACATCAAGTTGTGGGGCCATTGAGGACGCAGGACGCAGGACAGTTGTCAAGCCACGCCTAATTTATGCGGTAGATCTTGGGAAATCTTAACCTCATTAAGGCGCGGAGCCGTTACCGCACCGAGTAAGATCGCCGACCCAGGGAGCTGTTTCGGTTTTAATGGGTGCCAAAGGATTGTGTGCACCCGAATCCTTGTTAATCTAGGAATCAGGATCGGAGATTGCCAATCAACGCTGGACCCAACGGAAGTAGCATTTAGTCGGCATATTAGGAGTGGAGTGGAACACCACGAATATAGACTCGGCGAACCTCGGGGGTACAGAGTGACCGCTTATACCGCAACATTTGCTTCTGATAAATTCATACCGCAGCATGAGAAAGGCCAAGAAACAAAGAGCTGATCAAGAGCTGATTCATATTTCCTCCAGGTGGAACTGATTACTTTTTATAGCGGCACGGATGACGACAACTGGTGCATGCTGATTCACTTCTCTTGCCACATCACGGTCCGCCACAGCAATGGAGCGCCAGCGAGCCAAGGAGAAGGAGTCCATTGAAAGAAGTCTTGCTCAAGTTCACGACAGGGTTCCCAGATTGGATGTCATGATGGGCTGGCGCAGAGACTAAACTCAGTTCTGCGGCCGTACGACGGCAGAGGGGTTGCACCACTGTTCCCACCGCCACTTGAAGGCAATTTAACGATGGTTCGCATAGACACCGTGTCGAAACTTCGACGAAAAGTGCAGCAGACAAAGAAGCGAACAATATTAATCCATCTTGGAACGCAGCCGGCGGAGTTCGGAGGATGAAAGACGAGCGCCAATTTTGCCATTATTCAATTTTTGCGGCGCTGATCGAGTAGCGAACTGAGAAGAAGCCAGATGGTCGGTAATATTGGCATGAGTTGAGGTGTGCTTTTAGAAAGAGTCAAGAAAGTAGTCCTGGGCCACGCCGGGTAGTGTGCGCAGATTGAGTGACGAGTTCAATGACCAGGATATTTGTTGACCAGGATTATTGAAACGAGTCCAGGTGGTAAACTGACAAGCCGTCAAGCGTTCAATGGGAAAAGCGGCGTCGACGACGCCAGATGTGGTGGGGAAGAATCAGGGATTCGCCTGTTTGCGCAATGCTCCCCCAGTCAATGAACCCTGCGACGCACAAAAAACTTGGTGCAATACCGTGACGGCCCGGGCCCCGGGGAGTGGTACCAAGACGGCAGTTTGCTTTTCACAGGCTGAAATCGAGGGAGGGAAGCCAGTATCGGATGTCGAGGTGGCAGCTCGTGCCTTATTTTGATTTCAGCGCCAGTGAAGCAGAAGAGGAAGAAAATCAGGGCCCAAAAAATCAGCGAGAATTTACACTGGTGCGAGTCCGCGAATATCGATTTTACTGAGAAGCTTGTTCTGATTCGTTCTGAGCAAAGGATGCATGGGCGGTTAGGTTAGTCTGGCCGAAGGTGGTGGCAGAAGAGAAGCCGCATCAGTGAGTGCGCTTGTTTGGTCCAGACGGCGTGGGCCTCCGATGGTCTCGGATCTTCAACTCTCCTCTCACCACCACAGGCTCAGCGCCGCAACGCTCGTCACGCACAGGACTTCCAGTCCTTCTTCGAGTGGGTGACTCTGGCTTATACCCAACGGCCTAAAGAGGGCCATCGGCCTGACTGGCCTTCCTGACGAAGCAGAAATGCACTGCAATTTGCCACTCAATCTGCCCAAAGATCGCTATTTGCGGGAGGGAAGTTGTTGGCTGTGCGTCGTCTTTGACTCGGGAGAAATGCTTTCTACTCATCTGTGTCCTTTTCTCTATCGCGCTGGCCATTTTGCGCCCAATTTCTTGGACGCACCGGGAGTGCCGCATGCGCCTCCTGCGTTGCCACCTCGTCCCTGCGGATACGCCAGGCGGTCCCACTGGCACCTAGATCTGTCGTCAAATGCCTCCGATTTCATCCACGCAACGTCGCTTCCTCGTGTATGCCTATCGCTGGGGCGAATCTGGCTGGCATGGGTCGATCAGTGCAGCCATAAATTGACGGCCAAGTGCGGTCGGTTCCTTCAGAAGGGGTATATGTCACGGAGGTTTGGTTGGTGGTATGGCTCGTGAGGCGACCGCAATCCCGGGTCCGCAAGGCGAGGCACAGTGTACGAGGAGGAATCGATTCTTTTGATGAAACGAAATCCGACCTTCCTTTGGTTTTGTGGCACACACTTGCATTCCGTGGAATCGAGCGTGCAATGCGCCTCCAGAGTGCTCTCGGCCTGTTGTGATTTAAAATTTTTGGAACCCTCTCGCTTTTCGGAGTGAACCCGTTGGGTGAATTGACTCATAGGTATGTCGAACAACAACATCTTTCGCCTTCTAATCGCATTGCCGCTTAGGTTCATTCTAGGTCCTCGCACAGGCGCGCAGTCAGGCGGATCTACCGTAAAGGGTGGCGGTCCGATATCAATATAGGGGTCTTATATGAATGGATCTGAGGCGGTATGTCGTTCCACAGAAGAATTTCACTTCGAAGCCAGCATCAATTACGAACCCGGAGAAACTTTGTAACGTATGTACATTGACACATATCAGCGACCCCGTTTTCGCATCTCCTTCACGACGAACAGAAATTACTCCCGCAATTGAATCCATCCTCCGTGAGCCAGATGTTGTATTGGGTCGTGGCCTCAGTCCGCAGCTGTGCCCAAAGTGGTTGGTATGCCGCCTGTGCAACCGCGTGAGTGGACGGAATTTGAATCCACGGCCACGTACGGGAGAGTTGAGGATCAAGAGGTTCAAGAACGCAATATTTTCCTCGGCGAGGGTGCCCACCCAGTGGCAGAAACTGGTGAGGAAAAGCGGTGCATTATTGACACTCTCGAAGAAGGCCTGTGTCGCTTGCAGGGTGTCGAGCTTGCGAAGAATCAGGTTCTGGGTGGCCGGCACGTAGGTTGAGTTCAGAAGCTGCGCATCGGAGTCGCTGAAGAGTGGGCCGCCGGGGAACTGCAGTGGGCTGATGGCCTGGTGAAAGACTGAGTTGAGTACCTCGGGAACACTGAATGCCCTACCGCCATAGAAATGATCGCTGCATCGTACAGGTCGCTGCAGGCCTTGACGTGGGATGCAATCGCCTACGACCGGTTTTAGCCTCGGTCTTGCAGAACAGGGGTGACATACTCCTAACTGCGAGGCATTCGCGGGGAAGGCGCTGTAAGTATCCGCCCCAAACACAAGTGCCGCGTTCTGCAAGTTGATCTGTGATGTGAAGAAATTGGACGTGTCGAACGCTGCAACCGCAGCGACGGAAAGCATGGCGATCCCAAGAGGTTTGAACATGCTGAGTGCGCCTGGTGAAACTGGTAGGAGAGTTGAGCGACTGGAGCTTATAACGGCGGGGTGACGGGTTTATGAATAGTTTGTGAGTAGCAATCTTCTACAACAGAATCGAAGAGCGACATTCATCTCACGTCAGTGTCCGTGAATGTCAACCTTGGCAGTGGTCATTTAGGCTATGGCAAACTGATTCCCCTCTCTGCCCCCAGGGATATCTCCCCCTATATCTCAGTACATCCCATCTGGACCTCGATGTCTGAGTTTTGCTCAGGATCCTCGACCGGCATGAGGAATTCTAGACCAACTGTACTCTGAGTCGTGTGTACGTTGATAATCATGTCTTCTATCCCTAGCTATGCGCCAAGAAATGTCATGTCAGCTTTCCTCCCTCTACGGGCCGTAGAATGGACATGGTGAATGGAACGGTTTTTCAACATGCCGCACCACCACAGATAGAATCAACAAATCACCTTGCACCTGATACCTTGTATTTTCTCTCCGTCGCCATGAAACTTCAAATCTAGAGTATTGGGACAATGAGAGGGATTATGCATCGTATCTGAAATGTAGCCATGTACAACAATGCTTTTTGACTACTAGAGGGAAGCGGCCGGGCAATTTGCAGTGGCTGCCGTTCTGATCGATCTGATCCGACGACATTCAGGACTACTGTACGTACTTGTAGGGAGGCAACACTGAACTGACCGTGACCAGGCCCAGCAGCCGAGGGCAACGCAACGCGACCGGCGGTGACCGTGACCTCTGCTCGAGTAGGCAACAGACTTTTTTTATTCTTGATTTTTTAGAGTGTTCTAGCAAAAATTCAGGCAGTCCCAAGGCAGATACAAGCAACAGGAGGGGAAAAAACATTTAATAAGGTGGTATTCTCCCTCAAATCAAGGTTTTTTGGGGTAAACAACTCCCCGCCAAAATTCGTCACGACGTTTTGTTGGCAACGGCGCCCTTCGTGACCGTGACCCGCCCTCGACAAGGGCGACGCAACGAGCCCATCGTGACCGTGACCGTCGCCTCCCTACAAGCACGTACAGTATCTATGGCCGCCCTTCCGTCCCCGTTCATCCTGCTGAACTCTTCTGCGGTATTCCGAACCGATTGAATCACCTCGGGTTCTTTGGTATGTTCCACCTTGCCGGTGAGTCCGATTAAACTGAACTGAAGTCGAAGCCTACGGGGGCGGAGCTTACATGAGTTGAAGACGACAGGAGGTGTCATGCAAGCGGCCCATGCCGAGATAAAGAACCATCTTCCATTTACGCGTCCAGTAGAGGACAAGTCAAGGATGAGGCAGCTAGCATGATAGATCTAGGCGCTCAATCGTGACAAAATGTACAGGCAAGGTATGCCAGAGGGCATTCACCTCCTTTTCACGCCACATCCTGTAGCTGAGCGAAGGCGCTGACTTCCAGACCGAGGTGCCTGACATTCTCCGCGGAAGGCACATCGCATATCGAAAATAAGTTTCACGACCACTGCCAGAATCAGAAAAAACGTGAGCCGGGAAGTGTACCAAGTGCCATATACTTCGAGATATTTGAGAGGTTTGATATACTTTCGGCTACTTCCGGTATACACCGGGTATACATTCAGTCTGCTTACCTGAACACTACATTCTGTACACTCTGTATACCCCGTATACTTGCAAGGTTGCGAACTTTTAAATCGAACCGGCCGGCACACGCTGTGCCGTATCGCCATCAAGCGGCTGTGGCATGTCAGAATTTAAAGTCCGCGATGCGTCAATTATCGTACCATTCTCCATCCTGACGCGTCTTCGACCGCCGCAGCCAGCATGGTCAACTTCAACGAGATATATCATATTAAATGCTCCTCTCAGCGCTGTTCCCGGGCTCTGTGACTCCATTGGGATGGAAAAGGGAATGGCTTTCGTTCGACTTGCCGGCCGACTGAAAGACGCGATTACTGTTGCTCAACCGCCCACTCACGATGCCACAGACGCACCCGAGCACCTTCCGGATGGTATTCGAACGATCTCGGGCGGCGGCGGCGGCGGAGGGGAGAGGATATTTTCATTGCGAAGGAAAGGGTCATTATACAGATCTTTGGATGGCGGAGGTACCCAGCGGAAGAAGCCACAATCTTCACACTTGTAGAGGGTCAGCAGCAGCCAGAGTGAATGCAGCAAGGAGATCACCGCCTGAAAATAGAGGCCTTCGTGGTCTCGGACGACAGAGCCACGACAGCGCAGGGCGACAGGAATTTGACGCTGGTACTTGGAACAGAGGACATAAGCCATCGCAGGGAGCAAGCGGGGAGCGGACGACGTGTATACGAGGCAGCGTGGTGGTAAGCAGAAAAGACCGAGCCGTCTCGAAATCGGGCCGGTGCTATCTCTGCCGAAATTGGCTGAAATTGGCGGAGATATATGAGAGTGTACGATGTGTACGTGGGTATACAGGGTGTACAATGTCTTAAAATTCCCGGTGGTATACGAAAGTGTACGAAAGTATATCCGGTGTACCAGAATATACAATATATACGGTATACTTCTGTACACTTTCCTATTCACGTTTGTTCTCGCCAGAATTGCACTGATGGCAGATTAATATTGCTCCTCTCGGATTCCTGCGACTCGCGGAATACACACCGAGCGGAATACACACCGGGCGAAACCATCCTGCCGGGTACCCCGGGCCTTCATAAGCCCTTTAAAAATTCGGTGTCCCACGGCGTCGGAATTAAACCTTCAGACTCCAGCGACCTCAAGATCGGGTGTTTGCGTACCGCCTTGGCCTACCTCGACGAACACAAACGGCTGGAATTTCTCGCTGCCATCGGGGAGCACGTCCGTCATATGAGTGTCGTTTTTCAACATGCCGCGCACGCGACTGATAGGATCAACACACCTCCCCGTGCCTTGGATTTTCTCTCCGTCGCGAACGTAGCACATCGAGAGAATTTCCTGGTCTAAGAGTAGTCTCCCTAGTCAGACCAGCAATCAAAATTATTATTTTTTGAGATTTTGGAGAGTGGAAAAAAAAACCTGATATATGGTCCACATGTAGAGACTTTTCGGACTGGCTTGCCCCGCTTAGCGGAGTTTAAATTTGGCTGTACTGGCTTGGCGGGCTTGGGCTTGGGCTTTGATGGGCTTGCGCTCGCTTATACCGCTAAGGTAGGCTTTTTAGTATTTCCTCCACAGCGGCTCCCTAGGGCTCTAGAACACCCCCTGTCCACCCCACTCCCTCTAAAATATATTTCTCCTGCCATTGCCGGCGAAAAGGCTTGAAATCAAATACACTGATTTTCGCCGTTACCACTGACGCTCACCTGTGTATCGAACGTACAGAGAAAGTAATCATATGTTCTCGACACTATTGAATCACAAGAACCTCTTTGAACCCCTCAAAATAAACTTTGAAAACCATCCACACTTCAATTTCGGGAGGGCCGAAATGACCAGCGTAACTAAGTTGAATTTGCATGTTCACATTGGACACCCCACAGTCCCCGGAAATGCGGGTTGACCATGCGAGAGATCATGAACCAGACCCATCCCTGGATTCAGTTGGTCCAGGAGAAAATTTCGGGCATCGACTACAATTTCTCTTCTCTCCGCTCGCGGTTCAGGGCGGAGTGGAAATAAGAGTATTTGTCTTTTAATGTTTGAGACTGGGTTCACCGGTTGAATTCTTCGAAATTCACACAAAGCTTCACACAATTATTTCTGCTTTCACCACTACACACGACTACCAAATAATAATCAAGCCCAAGCCACTTTGTGGGCGCTCAAGCCAATTTGATGTGCTCAAGTCAGTTTGCGCAAGCCCAAGCCAGTCTGCGCACACTGCCACTGCCACTGGCGTAGGGCTCCGACCCGTCCGTCGACGGGTCTGTACCCGTCGCTTGACCCGTCAGTGGTCCTAACTCAATCAAAGATGGTCTGTTTGAGTTAATTCCGGCACGAATCGATGCGTACGGACCAGTTCTTTCAATTGTGCACTCATTTTGGGCGGTATTCTGCCAGATGCAACTGGAAATGCGGAAAATGATGTCAGATTTTCGACCCGGCTGATACTTTGGGCCAAAAACGGGTCGAAACTGACGGGTCGCATTTTCTCCTCCACCTGCTCTCGGATCCACAAGAACTTTGGTAGTCATAAACTAGACCACATTGGCTACAAGACTCTCCGCAAGCATTAATCTCTCAGAGCCACAAACGCCTCATAAAAGCCACATCAAATTTGACCCGTTTTGACAGGTCGGAGCCCTAGCGCCGCACAGTGAGTTTAGGTTGTTCCGCGAGAAACTGACCAGTGTGTCGGGTCCATTCCATGCACTGTATAACAATGTAGATCACAGGCAACACACCTTCCCCATAAATCGAGTCTGGGTTCGATTTTTTTTGACATTATTATTACCGCAAGCCATCACAAGCCAGTTTGCTCGCCAAACTGGCTTGTGGCACGTGACACAAGCCATTCCGCTCACGCCCATACCAGAGGCAAGCCAGCTCCAAATATTGAGGAGGGGATACTTCAGCACCACAGGAGTGTCCTGCAAGTGTCCAAATTGATGATATCCCTTGCTTCCATCCACTAACTGTGAGATAGGCAAACACTGGGATTCAACAACCATACTCTCTACGACATCATAGTATGATATCCACCTTGCTATTTATTGAATGAAAATGTATACTGAACATGTGAGGATAGCCGGGGGACATTACCTACTGGCTTCATGTTGCACTGTTCATTTTCTCCCGGCGTGTATTCCTGTGTCTCCGATCTCTTAGAGCCACCGCCGGATGTGACAGGGTACAGAAATTTCCAGGGATACCTCTACTCCCATAAAATATTTGTGAGTGTTCTCAGCAGGTGCCGGCTCGACGGGCGGTATTTCCTCCGAGTTCTCCTCGGCATAGAGTTCCCATTTTTGGACACTTCATTCTCACATAGCTTGGAACCATGGACGGTGTTACACAGTGCAACTACTTCTGGGGATACATCTACTCTCAAATGATACACTCCAATATTTTCGGGCATTTCCAGCGAGGACTGGCTCGACCGGCGTAATTTTTTCAGGTAGTGATTTCATCGATATTTGATCACCAAAAAAACACTCGAAGAAGGTGAATATTGACCCGCACGGGATAAAAGTGCGGGAGGAGAGCCAATATCAGTGTACCTTTGCCCCCAACCCAACAAGCCAGCACTGCGGGGGTATTTGAAGGTGTTACTCGGTGTCGCCGAGGCCGTGAGCACGTGTTATGGACTTGGGATAGCAAATTGAACCAATAATGCACAAGCCCGGTATTAGGATAGGCTCGTAACCAGCCTGCCATCACGGAAGTGTAAACACGTTGCCGTAGGCAGGCTGGTACTTCTCGGTCCACGCCAAAGGGCTGGGCCGGAGTTTGAATTTTTTGGCAGGGGCCGATCAGTGCCGACGTGGTGGCAGTGCCTAGCCATCAATTCCCCGCCAAATCTGAACCTTTTGCAGCTCTTCCTCTGGGCAGTTTAAAAATATTCTGAGGCGACAAAAATCAAGATTGAGGGGTGTAGATTACCAATTTTGAAGAAAGTACTTAAAAACCTATTGAATTGACCAAAATCCAGCTTCGGGGAGATTTTTTAAACTCCGGCTCAGCCCTTTGACCTAAAACAAGAAGTACCAGCCTGCCTACGGCATAGTGCTTGCACTCAGATTTGCCGTAGTAGCAGGCTGGTCACGAGCCTAGTATTAGGACAAACTTTAGACATCTGACATACTTACTTCAATAACTAAAGCTCTAGAACGACTGGAATACGCACAAGCCACTTTCATTTTTTGTGGTGCCAAGCCGACAAACTGGCTTGCCAAGCCAACAAATTGGCTTGCAAGCCGATTTGCCGGGCTTGGGCTTGGGCTTGCACCTAAATCCAAGCCCAAGCCCGAAACAAGCCAGTTTGCGCGGGCGCAAGCCAATTTGTCAAGCCAAAAAGTTAACTCTCTCCACATGTAAGTTAGATGATCAAAGCTTCGTGTAGGGCTCCAACCGGCGCACGCATCGCGGCTGGGGCCGCAGATATTCGTCGTCGTCTGCAGAGCTGCTATCTGGCCGCTCAGGCCTGCGCCCCGGCGGACCATCACCATATCCTCCTTTGCCCATAAACGGCCACGTAGGAAGATAGCACATTTCCTGCAACGTTGGGTGAGCACTCACTCGATAATGGATTGAAAACAACGTACTTCGAAGCTGCACTCCGGGCGACATTTAGTCCACACGCTCCAGTCGAGCCAGGCCATGAGCCGTTCGATATCCGCTTTCCACCTCCCCATGAGCGCGTCGCCGTCGGGGTGGATCGGCTTGTCGACGGGGAGGGCGTCGTCGAGACCCTCAGCGACGCCGTCCGCCCATGTGTGTACGACGACGCGGCATATCTCGCGGTTGGTCTCCTCCACCGCGTTGAGCAAGAGTTCCTCCGACGGCGTGAGTTTGCTAAAGAGCGTCGGGCTGTTCCGGATATATTCCGTGTGCGAAGTCGCGCAGAATTTGAACACTGGGGTGGCCCACGCGTTGTCCGTGCCAGAACCAGAACCAGGGGTGGCGGTGTGCAGGATGTACGGCTGCAGCATGACGCGGAAGAGCGACATGGCGTTCTTGGCCGTGACGAGTGCGTCGTCGGAGGTGGAACTATTGAGGACGTAACGAACCATTTCGAACCGATCGTCGTAGCGGTCGACAAGGACCTTGAAGAGAGTATCCCAGTCGACGCCGCTGCCGGGCTGGGGCGGGGAGGTTGTATACGCCTGGGTGAGTCGGGCCATGACGGCTGCGACGCCCGCCGGAGTAATTCCGAGCAAGCGGTGGTCCCATCGCTCGAGATTCAGCCTCCGAGCTACGAGACTGGGACCGAGGGCGGTATCGTAAAAGGAGATGAGCTGGGTCAAGTCGAGCTTGATGCGCCGGTCGCCGGGATAGCGATTATGCCATGAACCACTGTGTATCACGTCGAAGAATGCAGCAGTTTCAAAGGGACCGTTGGTGAGGAGTGAATCGTTGAAGGCGGGTACATCGCTGGGGCGAGGACGACCAGGTCCACCAGGACCACCTCGCCCTTGAGAGGCCAAATTAGCCATGGACACGATTTCCACCCCGGCCGTCAAGTCGCATAGCACGATCTCGCTGCAATCTCTCATCAGCCAGAGTCAGGATATGCAGCCACAACTTCAAGTTACAAGTCCATTTCCATTCTGTGAGGAAAACTGAGCCATGGGAACGGGTAATGAGGAGGAACGAGGCGCACCGAACATAACCGTCAATTCCAAGGGGTTTACCCCAGTCACAAAGATCCACGACACGCTTTCTCTCTTCGAAATAGCGGTCGGGAAGAACCTCTCCCCATCCGACGATGTCTTGCGTATCCATCGGTCCATCCTTCATTTTCGCTGCACTTGAGCCGTCAAAGTACAGGACCGCAGTGGACGCGAAGTGACGAGGGTGAGATGCCAACAGCCCGTTTCCGGCGAGCCGCGGCAGAACATATAGGAGTGCTCCGGGTCTGTAGCGGTCCATTCCGGGATAGTGGGCAGGTTCGAGTCCCCGCGCCCATGGTAAAGCAGCGTGCCCACAGGCACTGTCCCGGGAACGATATTATGCCCTTGACGGCAAATTTAATTCGGTCGCGACGAGACAGATGTACCTGAGCTCGTACCGTTGCGATACCGGGTGTTCGGCCAGTGCTGCAGGAATGAGCTGACGGTTTCGAAGACGAGGTGGCCTGTAGCGTTGACATTTGGCTCGACATTGAGGTCCCAGGAGTCGTTTTTTGAAGCGGAGCTAGCACAATGTGAATTGCAGACTGCAGACTAAGTCTGCAGTCCGCCTGCGGCGAATAGTAAAAACTGACGGACTACCCACCGCGAAGAACGGGATTTGGGTTGCTTTTGAACATAAAGTCGATACTAATATGACGCCGAGGATGGCCGCTTGGTGCATCTGGTGGTGGGTCGAGGAGAAAAAGACGGAGACTCTTGAGATCATTCTCTTATCAGCCTGACATTCGATCACTGTGATCCCGCAGTAGCCGATCACTCGCTTTTAAGGATCAACGTCAAAAGAGGGCAAAGGGTTTAATGCATACCGAGCGCAGTAATTTCCGGGGTTAATTCTCTGGACAAGGGAAATGTCAAGGCACACCTGGGTGGCTCGGACCGCTGTCCCGATCTCTGCGGGAAGAAACGAGTTTTATGTAAGTGCTTGCGGGTTGCTTGTATGATTGGTTTAGCGGGAAAATAACAAGGGAGTGTGGTTGCATGCCGTATGCCTGAGCACGAAAGTCTGTCAAATTGGGCAGGAAATGAAATTCTCCACCGCTGAAACCAGTGTTGGGCTTTGGCACTCCTCCGCCCTGGGATAAGGGCGACTTCTCTTCAGCTTCAGGACGGTGAATCCGACGTGACTGCCTTAACGTTCAACCACTGCTGCTGGACTCCTTCATCCACCAACATGGGACACAGGAGTCAATCTCTTCCTTGAATTGTGCGTAATCCTTTAAGAGGTGAACCCTCTTTTGAGTCTTGACTTCGCCCCGCGATAAAGAGAAAAGAGAATCGCGACAATGCATGTGAACGCGGATGGAAGTGACTTCGGAAGCAGTGGCGCACCACGCACTGAGTTCACCTTGCTTGGTACATTAGTGGATGAATAACCCCAGTACTTTTGCATCGTTGAAATGCAGTGTTGGAATGAAAATGACACGGATGATCAAGTGGCTCCAAACTGGCGCAGGTAATATTCGGTGGAAATTGTGAGCCCGATAAATACTGAAATACATTGGCCAATACTGAGGATTCGGCGTCAAAGAAAAACAAGGGTGATAGACGCCAGGTGGACGCGGGGAGTTGAACCCCAAGAGCTGCTTGAAACAGCGACTCGGAGCAATTAGAGCATTGGCTGTGCGCCGTCCGCTTTCTGCAAGGCATTTTGCCGGCGCAATAAGTACCTCACTATTCCCGTCGTTAGCCTGTGCCGGTGTTGTTGAATCGGAAAGTCAAAACGGCCTATCATCCGACTCTCTGACGGGAGCCTGGATGATTTTAGACACTCGCCGTGCAATGCTCAATCAACCATGGCGGTTTTATCACTTCAACAAGAGCGTTCGAGATATTTAATCAGTATATATTACTCAACATGGGAGGTAGGTACGGCATAACGAGGTACGGGTTTTTTATGTTGTAGCTTGTTTAGAAGAGACTAGAAGGTAGGGGAATGGCGAGACGAGCACGGGAAGGCCGAGGGAGATGCAAAAGCCAAAAAGAAGAAAATCAGGCCAGAACTCTACTACGCATAGAAAGGCAATCGGATCCCAACTTCCCGAGGGCCAAAGCTGCTCAACAAGCTCGCGTGATGCGGATGTGTTCGGAGTCCGACCGCTTGATGGGCGGTGTTCATAATTGATGGCGGCAGTTGCATGTCCTGAGCGGCATCCAAGACGCCGGTGTCCGGCGTTCGCCGGCATCGGCCGCCGTTCCTGCTGAACCTTGGTGGAGAAAATGCAGCCTTAAGAAGCATTCTTTCCGCTTGACTTGGAGCTCACGCGGCTTATTCTCGGTACTGTATCTATTGCAGCTTCAATCGAGATAAATGCTCGGACATTGTGGCCGATTCGTTTAGTTCAACTTTTTTTCCAACCGTGTGAATTCCCACGGGGCTGGGTTGGGGTTGACACCACTCTTATATCGCCTTGGGCATTCTTCCGATCTGGCAGACATGCCTGCAGCTGCAGGACCTAATTCTGGCAGAGCGCAATAGGTTACAGGAAGGAAATGGTTTCTTCAACACCGTTAATGCTGCGCCGCTCTTCCTCACCAGCTTCTATCTCTGGGTAAGAATGCTCACGCAAGAGCATACTGAATTTTTGAACTATCTAATAGCGAGCTCTCCCCTACGCACGTGCGCACTACGACTGCCCTCACTAACTAACGAGTTCAAGTTTTCGGGCGGCATACCAACTGCTTTGGGAACAGCTTCGGACGGACGCCCAAAGCCAATACAACACCCGCTTGCTGAACGACGGCTAAGGGAGATCTGCTTTGTTTGAGAGAACCGTAGAAAGCATACACATATCCATCTCTTATTGGATAACCTTGTCACGGACCCTGCGTGAATATATGGTACAGTCAAACCTCTCATATGGAATCAGCTCATGTGGAATATCCAGCCAAAAACCGTGATATGGAATAGCCATTAAGGGTCTCCCAAATGTAGTTTACCACTGTAAAACTGAGCTCATATGGAATATATGCCATATGGAATCACCCTGGGGCTGAATTTGGCTGGTGTCCCAACTTTATTCCATATGAGATTTTCAACTGTATTGGCATAGAAAAATGAGGTTGGAACATTCGGAAAGAGACCATGATACATATGCAATGTGTGGCGGTCTCGTATTTCACCGCGGTCTCGCATTTCACCGTGGTCACTGTCCCGAGTCCCGGCTGACTGGGAGAATTGAGAAAATAAATATCGGCAAAACAGTTACATTAAGCAAGGGTTAATTGTCCCGACTCCTCATCGAAATCGTGGCTCCCTAAGCACATGCAGCATTCCCACAAGGAATGATCATCGAACCGCTTGAGGTGCGCGGGCTCATCTGCCACGGGGTAGCGGTATCGAGCGCGCTCAAGTCCACGGGCGGCGGTAGATTATCGTCAGTGATGGTCATGTCCAGTCCCGGCCGCCTGAACACACCCCCACTACCCGCACCGCTCGCGTCGAGATTGGGGGCAGCGAATGGAACGAAGTTCGCTGAGGCTGCAAGTTCCGCATAAGGATAAAAATCGGTGTACGTATTTTTGGACGCACTCAGGGCTCCGGAGGCGACACCAGTGAGGTTGAACTGAGGGATGTGATCGACGGGTACTTGCGTGTTCTGGAAGCCTGTTTGCTCGGCGACGAATGCAAATACATTGCTGACAGCCCTACGAAACAGCACGCTTCAGACATAGGTGAGGGTCAGGAGGGGGGGACCGACGGGTTAGTGTCCTGGCGCCCGAGACTCTTGAGGTCCCAATTTGATTGGACCGTACTCAGCGAAGAGTAATGGGTGTAGAGCGTATCGTCTTCGGTCCCATGCAGATTCTCTGGGACCGCACCCCCTGCAGGAAGCGGGTTGTGAGTAAAAGGGGTTAATCACGAACTGCAACTCACCCAGGGCCACGGTATAAATACGGTTCTGAATGCCATACGATTCGGTCTCATCGAAGGTCAGCAAGATTAGAGTATTTTCGCTGTTCACGCGGGGGTCTATGATTAGTGGGAGGAGCCAGTATTCCAGGAAGGACGCTGCGAAGTCTATTGTGGTGTCGTGTGCGTCGTTGACCTGATCCAGATGTAAGTGGGAAGCATGTATGTAGTAAGTATGGAAATTCACTGACCATATTCGGCGTAACGAAGACCCACTGCGGAAGCGTGCCGTTTACCGCATCGTTAGCAAAGTCATTGAAAGTCCGAATTCGGTTTATACGGCTCGAATCTTGCGAGACGGCGTCGAAGATCATAAGGGGATTATGCTTGCGGACGTAGTACGGATAAGGCTGTGAGGATGGCGAAGCGTAGTTGGGAGCCTTGTAACTGTGCGCCGAGATAATTAGCGCTCAAAGAAATAGGCAGCAACGGAATTGGAGCCGGACATACATCATGCCGTAGAACGCGTCGGTGGGCATATTCTCTTGGTAGGTGGCCCACGATATATTCTTGTCTTCGAGGAGATCCACGACGCAGGAGATGTTGGCGGGAACATGGTACATGTCGTCGTCGGCCATCCCGAAAAAATCGCCTCCAATCGCCGCAACATCTACCGGGGCGTTAAATTGATCGTTGGAGCGTGAAAAGGAGGAACACGGACAGTTGGGCTCGGAAGGATGCGTAACGGCGTTGTAATTCGTGAACAGAACGCCCTGCTTCGCGATGGCCTCGAAGACCGAGGTTGATGCTGCCGTCTGTAATAGAAATTATTTCATACCCGCAGTATTATACACAGAGGATCGGACGTACCTCAAAATCAGTATTTTCGAGCCATATCTGAATTATTCTGTCGAAGACCTTGCCCTTGACGATGGTCGTATCATTCAGTGTGTCATTAGAGAAGCTAGTGTAGTTGGCTGTCTGGACGAGCGGGCCTTTGGAAGGAGGGACGAAACTCTGCGCGCTGGCGGCGTCGGCGAGGCGAATGGAGCAGAAGATGGCGGCGAGCAAAGCTGCAGTCATGGTGGGTCGTAAGAGAGCGTTGGAGAGTCAGAGCCTGAGGACATCCCCAAAGTGGCGCCTCGTCCAAAAGAGGCGGATGCAACGTGCACTCGTCCCGATGAATTCGGAAATTTGATGGCCACGCTGATTCGGCGCCTACAGTTGGCCTACAGTTATGCGCGTTTTTCGCTAGATGGTCGAAGTGGAAGGCGATGACCATGGACTCCACTGTATTCCCAGCGTTGGAGAGGTGAAGGGAAAGACCGAGCGATTGGTAGAGGATTACCTAGTCATCGGGGGGGAAACCAGAGCATTGTGGGAATGGAGCCGCGGAAGGGCGAAGCTTAAGGAAATATGAAAAGATCCCAGGAAAAGTTCCGGGTCGTGAATCGAAGAACTGCAGTGAATAAGCGAGTGGGCAGTTTTTTCACAGGCAACCAAGCAACCAGGGTGAATTCTGTTTAATTCGAGGAAGAGATGCACTGAGAGACGACTGCATCAGACTTTTGACACGTCAGGTTGTCAGGTTGTACAACCTCACAACCCCCACCAAAATCGGTGCAACCTCGACACAACCTGCAACCTTGCAACCCTATGTAATTCTCCTGAACAACCTCGCGAGTTCGACCTAGTGTTGCCGCGGCTCGGCTCAAAGCCGCTAGCCGACCGAGCTGAGCCGCAAATTAGCCGAGCCGAGCCAGCCGACCCTCCCAAATGTGGTAATCGGCTCGAGCGGCTCGGCTGCGGCTTGAGCCGGCTTAAAGCCGCTTGAGCCATGGCTCAGCCCAATTTGGATTATCATTGAACAACGGTGCTTTGTGGCAGCTATGATGATTATTCGGTGATACGCAACCCCCCATAACACATTGTGAACTGACATTGATTTGATTCTCAGAGTTTCTGGGACCCAGGATTGATTTGGCGGGGCATTGACTTCCAGTCAATCAATATTGAGTGTATATACCACTGGTCCTCGACCATCTTTGAAAACAATTTCTAGTGATTGAGTACTAAAACAATGGATTTCTATGCACGAGGGGCCTTAACAGCTGCTTGATTCATCGTATAAATGTAAGAATAAATCATCTGGATATTTCTTTCCCAGTCATGCTCTCATGAAAATACTTCAATTTGCGTACGGCATTGTCCTTGTACGTGAGCTTCATGTCTGAAAGCCTTACAGGCAGCTCAGAGTAGCAGTCCGCTCGAGCCTCACGGCTTGTTTCAAATTTTTGATACTGTGTCAGACAATGCGCTGGTGCACGATATCAACTACAGAAAGTGGGTATATATGCAGGCTAAAGGAAATACACTACAAATATATGGAACAATGCTCAATATATACCAGCATTTCCATTTTGGTGGTAAGTCGATGGCTTAGCCGGAGCCGAGCCAAAACCGGTCAAAGCCAGCGGCTCGATTGCGGCTCGGCTTTCCCGATATGGTAACGGCTTGTAAGCCATCAAAAGCCGAGCCGAGCCAGCCGTAGCCGAGCCGCGGCAACACTAGTTCGACCCGATCGAAGGGCAATATCTTTTTTGTTGCAAGCTGCACCGGGAAATTGACTACACGGGAGATGTATTTGAGTCTTTAGCTTCCATCTCACCTTGTTTCTGAAGCCATTCTTCATCATGCTGAGCGGGAATTTTATGCACTTTGATGTTGTGAGGTTGCGGCAACCTGACAACGTCAAACAACCGGCAACCAAAATGTCGAAAGGCTGATGTGCCTTGCGACTGCCCAAGGGGGTGCCGTTGTGTGAGCCAAGGATATCACGTCCATTCCTAGTGTAAACAAGCTCAATCCGCGTAACTTTCGAAAAAAAAATCTCGCGGACCTGAACCACCCACGTCATTATGACGTCATAAAATTACTATATAAGGCAGTCCATCACCCTAAAAGGGTAATTAATCAAAACGACCATATCTGTTGAACCGTCGACCGGGGACAAATTTTAAGCTCATTTCGGGATTGCCAGCCCCATGTTTGGGCCTAAATCAACGTATGTTCCAAAATTTCATTTTCAGCACCCCCTTGCGACTGCCAGTAGATTGCCAGCAGAATTCCGATGGGGGGGCGGCGTGGTGCGAGAGATCGCTTGGCCCGAGCTGAGCAGAAAAAATATGGCAGCGTAGACCGGGCTTTGGATTGGTTGGCGTTGAGGCGTTGAACGTTGGGGGCGCGAACATGGTGGTGGGTGGCAAAGACTATGGTGGGAATTTGACGGGAAGAACATTGATAGCTGTCGATATGAGTGCACGTGATTGGGCCGAACTACGACATGCAGTGTTTGCCTAAAGGGTAAAGGCCTTTAGCTGTCATGTCATCGCCATGAGTCACACTGATTTTGAACTGGGAGACGATGAATATTGAGCAAGTTTCTGTGGCCATCTACCTACTTAAAGCTGCCTCTCACTCACCACGTGAAAAATACAAATTATTTGGTGGTGTAGGACCAATGTCGTGGCTGTAAGCGCAGACCATCGGCAGTGGAGGAGGATGGGACACTGGCACAACTGAGGACAAAGTTTTGGTATCGAGATAGACTCTGGGGTCAAATTCCATGCTTGAAAGTAGTACTTCACTGGGTTGAGTGTGAATAAAGTTGGCGGTGTTGGACCACGTGGGAAATTGATTAAAGGCCTTTAGCTGCCCTTTAGCTAAAGGCCTTTACCCTTTAAAAGGCCTTTAGAAATCTCGGACCCCAATTAAAGGCCTTTAGGGCGAACACTGACGACATGCGCAGTGACCCAGTTCGGGCGCTTTCTGACCGTCCTCCACACGGCTAAAGTCTAACCGAATAGGTATGTGACCTCCGAGTTCAAGTTCCGCCAATGCCACGATGGAATCATCGATGAGGCGGGGGCTTCGAAGCCGGAGCGTCTCCCTCCCTCAGAGCATTTGATAGTATTCAGGTGAGCTATTATATACGGCCGCTTATTGCTGACATTCCGCGGTGTGGCCAAATTGGCGACAAGCCCGCGTTCAAGCGATGCGGATGTTGCCTGAGTTTCTACAATTGCTGCGTTTGGCTGTCAACAAACCGATTGGCACCACAGTGGCCACGGTAAGGCCTGCGCGGGCTGTCGGTCATGCCGCCTCAGCTGGTTCAATGGGCACTTTCACTTCTCACTCCGACATCACAACACTAGGCGAGTATTAATTTTACTGTACGACAGCGTGCATTCTTCCGCGCCTTGCTCAGGACTGACTGTCAACGGCAAAAATGGGGGGCCATTTGCGACGCCAAGGTCTCTTTACTGTGGGGAACCGCGGCGGCGTGCCGGAGCCGATACAGGCCTTGCCAGAATGGTGCTACGATGTGGCGCGCGCGATGAGCAGCGGAGGAAAGCTGGAGGTTGATGTCCTGCTCTTCCTACAGGGCAATCTGGCGCGATGGGTGTTGTTCCTGCGCGAACGAATAGCTCGGGCTCGCATGGCATCCTTATGCTCCGAGTCCGCGCTTTGCCCCCAGGCCGAGAGGGGATCTCCTGACCCAGGTGATGAAGTGAATCGTTTGCCAGACGAGTCGGAAGCCAGTATATTGCAGCACATCATATCTTGTACAGATTTCAAAGGACTCGCCCGTTGACGCCAGTTGTAGTCTCCCACAGTTAGACTACAGAAATTCAATGATGGTCGATTAAATTTTATGTGAATCAATTTCTGTTCGTTCCGATCAAACCTCCCTCCATATGGCGTACTGCACCTACTCCCCACTACGGGTCCTAAGTAATCATCCTCAGTACATCCGTTGGGAATGTAAAGAATGATAATAATGGACAAATAATGTTCAACTTATCACCTTCACAAACTCTAGCAATCCAAGATGAACAGTTGAACAATCTAATGACAAAAATGGCAGTCACAGGTCCTACACCCGTTCGAATCAATTATAAAAAAGTTAATGTAAATCTAAGTGGTCAACAGATAAAAATAGCTGAATCTGCGGTCGAAATGGTACAGTAACTCCTCAATGGAACTGAGCCTGGCAACCCAACCACAGAACCAGATTCCCTATCCGGTTTGGGTACACCTCCAACACCTTGTTGTACAAATCCGTCGCGTTTTTCGCCTGCGTCACTAGCCTGCTGAATGTCGAGATGTACTCCTTTGAAGCATCAATATTAAAAGCGCCGTCCACACCTCCCTGCCTGTGATGCGAGCCCACGACAATCCCGGGATTCACGGCCGAGACTTTGTCAAGGGAGCGAATCCAAGCATCCCGCTGGCCCTGCGTCGTAGACTCTGTCATCCACATGTGAACGTCGTTGTACACAATGTCTCCTGCGACCACCATGTCCAGCGACGGCACGTGCAGAAATGTTGTTTCGTCCGTATCCGAGTGCCCCACATCGATGGCCTCAAAGATGTGCCCTTCCAAGGTGAACTTGTTGTGCGCGAGGGGCTTCGCCAGGACTTGGAACGACTCCTCCGGGATCTGACCGGGAAACAACTCGTTCCAAAATGTTCGCATGTCGGGCGTCAGCTGTGTCGCCATATGGTCAATGGAGTGGTTTGTCGAAACGATTTCGACGCCTGGAAAACGTCTCTGCATGTACGGCCCATTGAAAAAATGGTCTCCATGTCCGTGAGAGATGTATAGAGTGCGTAGTTTCTTCCCGTTCAGGGTTTCTTCTATCCAGTCGCTCAGAGCCACAGCTTGGTCCGACGTGAAGAGTGTGTCGATGAGGACGGCTTCAGATTGTCCCGACACTAAGGTCACGACAGTGGGCTGCCAGAATCCGACGGAACCGTCGGGCAGTGTTGCGTTCGCGGCAATGGGAGGAGTGAAGAACAGGTCAGCCCGGAGGGGAGATACTGATGCCAGTGACGGAAGGGCACACTATGAAGCCAACTTGAGTGGAAGTTTAACAAGGCGTAGGTTGAAAAAAAAAACCTACTAGTAGCAGCACCCAAAATACCATCGTGTTCCACGGGGGAGATGATGCTGATGCTGAAGTTCAGTGAACTCTGCGAGGAGTCAAGAAGATAGTTAACTACACGAGTGCTAGCTACATCTACATTTATACCGTTCATTAATCATCCTTCTCGGCCATGCCATTCGGGCTCAGTCATAGACGGGGATTGATAATCCTTCTCGGCCATGTACGCGCTCGGTCATGCACAAGGATTTACTCGGTCGGTGAACATCGGTGTATTGGTGTTTCGTTGGCAATCAATACTGGATGATTAGTACCTGTTACATAACCGTTATACTGATGTCAAACAAGTTACGAGGACTAAAATTAGTCTGTCGTTCTTATATTCTTCTTCGCGTGTGACTTTGGGGACCAATAAAGTTGCATGTCCCCGGGGGCCCCTACATTTCTTTTCAAGTACCAAGTTTTCAAAGGGACCTTTTCGCACATTGCCGGCTCCGGCCAACAAGTTGGGTTAAATCGGCGCTTTGGAGTATGTTAATTCAAGGGTCATTCGCTACTGCTAGCAGGACTTAGGGGAGCAGTAGGTAAGAGCTCCGTTCTAAATCAGTCGAAGCGTTGGGGCGGGCTCGGCATCGGTATCCGTCACGTGCCTTGAATACTCCCACGGTTCAACCTGAATTGGGACGGTACTTGTCTGTTCACCTTCCACGGGCAGTTGTGTCGGCGGTTGACGATTTATTCCGGCGATCTCGATGAGTATCCAACCGTTGAGATCTGGCCCTTGGTATATTGTGATAGGTATTGCCTCCGAAGATGTGGCTCTCCACATGTTAGTTCCTTTAAGATCAATTAACAACGAAGGAAGCGAATGCAATTCTTTACACAAACGACAACTAGTACTTATATCAGGGGCGCCAAGTGTCCACACCAAACTTTTCTCCAAGAACCACGAGGCTCAACGCGTACAATAAGAGTTGCGCCCGGCGATCGAGAGAGCCATCGGGTGGGAATGTGGGACTTGTCAAATAACCTTCAAGGAGCTCCTCAACAACGATCCAGTTCAAAAATCCAATTCGTTCCACAGTTTGGCGCGTAATGCGATCCTTGAACTTCTGCTGGAGTGGGACCAGCCTCGAGTCCCCTTCGGCTCTCCGTGATGGTGGAGCGTTGTAGCTCAGTTTCTTGCGTGCGTATAGCTCCTCAGTGACATATGGTTTGACAACCTCTCTTAGGATCCACTTGTCTGTGAATGTCCAGGTTTGGTTTGGCCCCTTAAAGGCTTAAATGGCCGTACCTTCACAGATCTTGGATACCAGTCAGACCAAGATGCCAGGACATTCATCAAATCGCTCACGGAGGGAGTGTGTTGATGTACTCGACGAGATGGTGATCCAAGAATGGTGGGACGGGCCTCGACTGAGTTTGCCATTTCCGTGCGCTCTCCAATTGAATTCAGGATTGCATTTTGCAGAAGCGTTTTGGTTGTAACATACTGGAGGCAATAGGATCACTATTCGCCGAAACGGACAGAATATATCGTGGACATACCGACGCCACATTCAACGGATGCCACTGTCCGGAGACCGATTTTTCGCGTATAGGCGGGGGCGTTCCTTCTGCGATATTCAAAGCCCCGTCGGGCTCTCCGGTGATCGCGAGCGTCGCCGCATTGTATACATCGGGTCCCGCCGTGGTTGCAGCGGTGTACGCGCGGTGAGTACTGATCCCTCGGAGCATTTTACGCGCAAGCTTAGCGTCGCCGGTGGAGTTCTTGCTGACAGACGTCAGGGGAACGGCGGCCAACTGGATTTTCCCATATTGCTTCCCTTTCAGGGTCCGATGGAAGCTCCAGTCCGAGAGCCAGACCAGCAGGATCCCGTGCCCGCAGATAGTCGACAGGGAACCACGCATATCCACCCAGGAATTCATCTGCGCCCTCTCCAGAATCCAGAAAGAACGACCTCGGGTTCATCAGTCAGACAAATAACAATGGAGCACAAACCGGCGTACCTTATCCTTTCTGCCGAACAAACTTCGAGAGGAGAAACTTTCCCGCGCCATGCAGAGTGAAAATAGGTTGTTCCGAATGCCAGATAGTAGGCTCTAAGGCGCCAGCCAAATCGGACTCGGTTACTTTCACCATGTGCTCCTCAGCTCCGATCGCGGCCGCTGTGCGACTGGCGATAGGTCCTTCATCTATGTCACCAGCATCTGCTCGCGCACTTTGTCAGTTACGTGCTGAAATCGATGGGGGTGTGATATCGTACGGGGAAATGACAGCGTAAATGTGGCCAATTTCGCGTTTGGGTCCTTCTCTTTCAACAACTGCATTACCATGGCCGCAATCGCAGAGCTATCAATTCCGCCACTGAGGTATATACCGACGGGAACGACTCTATCTTAATGTATCCGGTATTTCTGTACAGAAGGGAGTGTCCCGCTGCTAACTGATAGAACCCTCAGTCTCAGAGAAGTAGATGTAGAGAGCTGAGTACCTTGTAAACACCCTTGAAGACCGTCCGGTTGTCCCCGAAGTCGCCACGGTGAACCACACTATCGACATCCCACTAAGGCTTCCAACCGAGAGGCAGGAACGCTTTCATCTCGCTTGCAACGAGGAGCTTTCCGTCCAAAACCGTGTAATATAGCGGTTTGATCCCGAAGCAGCGATCGCGCGCGGCGAAGAAGAATTGTTTCGACGAGTCGTATAGAACGAAGGCGAACTCCCCTCGCAGGGAGGTCAGAAGGTCGAGTCCATCGTGTTTGTACCTGCAAGATCCGGGCGTGAAGAGAACTGCGGGGGTGAAGGCAAATTACATACGGATGAACCACAAGTTCGGAGTCTGACTTTGTCTTGAAGAAGACTGATCCCTTCGCTTCGAGTTCGGCACGGATGCGCTCATGGTCGTATAATTCCCCAGAGACCACGCAGTGTATCCTTTCATCCTCGTCCGATAACGGCTGGCGCCCGGTGTGAAGGTGTATGATGGACAAACGCACGTGGCCGAGCCCTGGCCCCATTGTGAGTGGGTATAAATACGACGAGGCAAATGGTATATGATTGGTAGAGGCCGGCAAGCGGCGGGGCAAAAACAGAACTCAGAATTGGTTGTACTCTGGATACGAGGATTGGCACAGCCAATTATGCCAATAAATCCTGCTAGCTTTCTTTCGTTTGGCAAGGGAGGGTTAGTTTCGGCAGATACGGCATTGCGGCCATGAACAAAAAACATAAGGGTAGTATCCTACTGGAGTATCATGTGCAGATATTTACTCAAAGCATAAGAGACATACTTTCAAAACTGCTTTGAAGGAGAGAAAGGCGGCCAGAGGCTCGTTTTTCGATCCACTTGCCGATGATGCCGAGTGTGCCGAATGCCCGAGTAATGATTTTTGTCGAAAGAAGCAAAGAAAATGTGTAGGGAACCCTCGGACCACACCAATTTGTACTCGAGACTCTCACTCGATCTAGTTGCTTGGTCCGTTCCAGTCCCTCATGTGGATGCCCAAGCGGGTGCCTTTGGAGAATATTTCCTGTGAATCGGTCAGCATAAATGACTCTCAAATTGATGGAATCAGTCACGTGAAAGCGGACAATTTTGGAGAACAAGAGTAAAAACCAGAACTACGTTCTGTTTTTGAACCAACGCGCAGGTCGGAGGAGACCCAGGTCCCCTGGTCATCTGGGCCGCGGTGTTTGATCTTTCCGAGAGATGTTGCAAGCAGCGCTGCCAATTCTCCTTCGGAGGTACAACATAACTAGACTGGTGACCAATCTGCCTACTAGAAAGCAAGCTTGTCGGTAGACAGACTGGTCGATCTGGATTAAATTTAGTGGAGCGCGCCATCAGTCATGACACGTCATCGATTCATGTCAGCAGCTTTGTCGACGGAATGAGTCAAATGGTTTCTAGGTGCTCTTCTGCCTTCGTAAAAATTCGAGAGCGAAGGAGGGGAATATTAACCATGATTTCCCTCAAAAAAACGAAGAAATATGGCCCAGGGATGGCCGAATTATAGCGCGAATATCGGATGATGAGAAAGAGATGACAGAAAAATGCTGTGCTGGAAGGCGGACCGGGGCATCCGCCCACTATTTCCTGACACAATGAGATGACGTTCCTAATTGATGGCTCGCCCCGCTAAATTTAATCCAGATCGACCGGTCTCTCTATGAACGTTTTCCCACTTCAGAGAGAGATCGGTTACCAGTCTACAACATAACGAGGTACGAGTTAGTTTGTTGTATTGTCTGTAGACTGTCTACGAGAGACTACTTCGGAGGAGGGGGGAACTGATAGGTCACTGTGATAGATAGCAGTAATTCCGCACATTGTGTCTTTGGCCGTACGAAACGAGGGGCAAGCTAACTTGTCGTCTAATGAAGGTCTTCCAGCTCTACAGTGCCACGCTGCCACGTTCTGGTATCAACGGTGAATGAACGTCAGTGCCAACAAGTAGGTCGACCCAGAACACAGGACTCGGATTCGATCTAGCAACGGCGGTTTGACCGACGAAGCCTTAGCTCCAAGCCCGGTATCCAGGGGTGGAACGCACCGGCGATAGGAACATGACCGGAAAAAACGTTGACGGCGTTTCGGCTCTCGGCATCGACGGCGAATGTACGTCAATGTTACTGCGTAGTTTGGGGGCTCAAACTGTGTTCGGTTGTTAGTATCGGAAACGAGTAAGACCGTATACATTTTATTCCCAACATAATTACCAAGCCTCCAAACGATAACAGGATAAACAAACGATCAGCGGTGCCGATGCTGGCTTGATCTCGGCACCCTCGCTTCGGAGTCGAGGCCGGCTGAGCTTGAAAGACCGTCAACACCAGCGAATGTTTCTTTCAGACTCCCAAATCCGTACTAACTCATGCGCGGTCTGAGGAGCAAAGGTGCTTGCCTATTGTGACAACGGTCTCACCTCTTATCCACATTGACAAGGTGGCTCCAGGAATCTGATATCAATACCTCACTCAGGAGCGGTTAGTGCTTGCCGATTCGATGTACATGTGCAGCGTGGTAAGGAAGGTCTAGCTGTTTTGCTTCCATTCCACTCCGTTGGGCATTGAGAAGAGATTGCGTGCTCCAGTGACGCAAGCACTTGGTAAAGCATCTGGCAGATTGAGAATGGAGCTTGATGGGAGAAACTTTGGCGCTGGAGAAGCTATGGTGGGCCCAGAGCAGTGGGGTGAATAGCATCGTGTTCGAGGTCCGTGTGGCAAGTCTGCAGCATTCCGTTAGTAGCGACAAGACTTCACTGTCTCACTGAGGCTGTTCAAGCGGGTGTCTGTAGGTACATCCATGTCCAACCGCACAACGGTCGTAGTATAACCCTGAACCTGTGGGACGGCACAAGGCGACAGAGTGGGCGAGTTTTACCTGCAACAAGAGTTCTGGGCCGGAAGGCGTGCGGGTTATTTCTGTTTCCGGTAGCGGCGTTTGTCGAACATCTTGTCTTCCGATCCATCTGTGCCACTAACAGTTTACCGTAGGTCCAACAGATTTCCATCAATTTCCAGGTATCTCGGCGGCAGAGCGGGGTTGGGAAGCCTCAATTTGTGGCGGCCGTCCTAATTTCCAGAGGAACTGAATTAATCAGAGTTGATGTATAAACCAATTGTAGGAAATACACACAGTCAGACTCAGACTCAGTCCGGCATCGCGGGACATATTTTTGTGTGCAGATATTGCCTATATAACAGGCTCTCTGGATAGGCAGGCTTGATGAAATATCAACCGTGGGAATTTGACCGGTGCGGCGCGGATTTTCGATCTCTGGATGATATTCCACCCACATCCGAGTGATACTCCATTTACATTATCTGCTTCTGTGCTCCATGTGTGGAGACCTGCACGATTATTCTGTTCGTCAACTGTCAATCAATATTTCCGAAATGATGGCAGTTCTATTCATCTACTGCGGACTCCTGTTTTCAAATTGCGATGCCTGCCGGTGTAAACCAATGTGGTGACATCTAAAACATCTTTTCCCGAAAACGAGGACCAAACGGTTTGAAACGGTACATGTCGAGCCGCAAATGGAAAGAAGAAAGAAGACGGCCCCACTGATCCGGGTGCACCGCCACTATCTGCCGTTGATTTGCCGTTCCTCTCGCCGAGTCGCCAATCTCACTCAATTCGGGCATTCAGAATTAATAATTGGCTACAGTGACGAACCCGACCGCTATGGCTATGCGCCGCGGGCCGTTCGTACCTTGTAAAGTTGAATGAATTTATGTGGGGTTGCCACCACATTGCAACCGGGCGAACTTTTGGATTTCAGATTCGGATTCCCAGACCTCCTTCACACTAGACAGCGGCGAGAGGCCAGGCATGCGTCTAGAATTATGCACACGATACTCGTGCTCGACGCAACTACGACGACGGCGCCCCTTGCGTGATCTCGCTGAAATCGTTAAAGTAGTTTCCCCATTCTTCCATCCTGTACCCGCCCGCATCAGACCAGGCTCAAACCCACAACGGACGGCGCACCTGAATCCCACTGGCGCATTTGTCCACATCGCAATCGTATCGTTGTCGAGGAGGTTCATCATCTCGCCGAGCTCACGGCTCACCTCCGCCGGGTCGATGAAGTCGTTCGGCGGGGGGGATGGTTCCTGGGTCAGTGCCTGGGCGAACATACCGGCCTCCATCGGGATGGAAGTGTGCAGCGTGCTGTTGCTGAAGTTGGGGTCGACGGGAGGCGCCTGCGGGTGCGGGATCGACGTGTACGCTGCGTCCGGCGAAGCATGTGCACGCCCAGAAGGTGACGGAGCTGGGGGCAAACTCGGGAGCGGCAACCCGCCCACCGAGGCCAGTTCTGCTAAAATATCCCTATCCGACTCGTCAATTCCGTCCATCGAATACGACACGGTGGGCATGAGCTACGCACCAAAACAGGCCTGCACTTTGCCAACTGGAATGTATTAATCAGGTCAGCGCCTGCCGCGACTTCCGCAACTTCGCTCCCCGAATGACGATGCTCACCGATCCTCACAAAGCTGCACGACCTCCATGCATTTCTGCACATTGACCATCTCGCGGCTCGGATCCGCCATCATGCCCATGCGCTTGCTGCTCCACACGTTGAGCAGCAGCACGATGCCCGCGGTGAACGCGGGCAGCTACGCGGCGTTTCAGCACAGAAGAAGAAAGGCGTGAGTGGGGGTTGAAGTGAGGATGCGCACCATGTTGATCATGGTCGGAACGTTGGTTCGACGCCTCTGAATATCCACCATATTGGCGCACGCCCGTGCGGCGCTTGTGCAGACCGCCAGCGAGGGCAAGCCCTACACAGGTCAGAATTAGATTAAACACCGCGGTGCGCACAACGAAACAACACTCACCGTCGGTCCAGACTTGCGGAGAGACGGTATAAATCTCCTATGGATGTATATCTGCACTGTGTGTGGGCGTTGTCAATTCACGAATCCAACCAATTGAAGCGAGACAGGAAATGGGAGATTCGAGATGTGTACGTACGGTGGTGATACTTGCAATGCAGTGCAACCGACTGGTTGAAGAAGACGAGGTCCTGACGCTGCGGGTCCCACTTCAAGTGCTCTGGAATTCCCTCGTACCAATTATTCAATGCAGAGTCGAGTTCCGCCACGAGCGGCGTCTCGAACGTGTCGTCAAGGTCAAACACGGCGCGCGTTTTGTTGAGTGAGTACTGTCAAAGTGGGAGTCAGTACACGCCTCTGGCGACGGGTAGGAAGGGATCGTCACCAATAATTTGAGACTCCACGCAAGCATATGGCTGAGCCGCAGGATTTTGTTGAAGAAGGTAACCTTTGATAGTAGGCCGGGCGGTTGCTGGAACGGGTGGGTCGGATGCTCCCAATATTCGTCATCGCACTTGAAGAAATTAGCGTGGAGGACATGGATACAGCGTCAGGGGCAAAGTGATTTTGCCGCAGCAGTGCCGTTGCCGCATGCAGCGGCAATGTCTGCGGCACTCAGCGGCAGTTCAGTCTGCGGCACATCTTGAACACCATGTTTAAGAGCCTTCCCGGGCTCAGTTAGTAGGTAGGAACATACTTAGGCAACGTATAGAGAGTTGTAACCTGAATTAGAGGTATTCTGAGGCCCCTTGACGACGCTGAGGACGACTTGAGTCGACTTGCAGCGGCAGTCTGCGGCAACCAAACAGCGGCAAACATGCAACTGCGGCAGTCTGCGGCACTTGTCAGCGGCAGATTTGGCACTTTGCAGCGGCAATTGTGCTGCATGCAGCGGCAGTTGTGCTTGCTGCCTGCGGCACTTTTGCAATTGTGTGCGGCAGTCTGGCTGCGTGACCTGCGGCACTGTGACCAAAGTGCCGCAGGCGTGCGGCACTTTGGCAGCACTTCTGGTAATTGGCTGGGGAACTCATGCGGCACTACGAGGCACTCTGTCAAGCGTGTCTTCGTCTCTCTCACCGAATCAATTCCCCACTGAATATATCAAACCATGGTTCAACTCAATCTCCCTCGAATCCTCTTGTTCAACGTCGACAGACTGCTCCTCGCCTACAACTCACCCTGAGTCGTCGCCATCTCGGAAAATCTCAAACAAAATTCAGCCCAAACTTTCTGAGGCCTGTCACTGAGTCCTTGGCCACCGAAGCACCTTCCTCCTCGCTATCTACCCTCTTCTCCTGCAGCGCGCGGCAACACAGCCACCCTGCGGCAAAGTACCCACTGCCGCTGCAGCAATTTTTTTTTGTCGCCACTCAGGATTTGTGCTTGGGGTGACTTTACGACTGTACCCCGGATGCCGTGGCAAAGGAAAGCTCGCTATTCTGGTTCTTCATCAAGTTATTCACAGTCCAGTTTTTCAATGGGGGACCTTGGAAATGTCGCACCAAGCAGAAGAGGCTTCAGAAGCGCGTGATTGTGGGTCCTAAAATCCATACAAGCCCCGAAATTGAGCTGACCGTCCTCGGAAATAGTGAGAGTACCCCTGCACCATTTGTTCTTCCCTTCAATAACGGCCCGTTATTCAATGTATTCTGTAGCGGCACTTTCGCGCTGCCTGTGTTGCTGCAGCACTTTTACTTTGTGGCTCCTTTAGATTTGTATGTAAGGTAATTATAGAAGTGTCTCACACAGGAGACATCGTCGCTCGTTGACAGTTTCAACTTGGTTTCAACTTCAACGCAACGCAACGAGTACTAGTATTACGGTTCGACGAAGGCGCAGTTCGGAACCTCGAAGGTTGAGGTTCACATCTACAAGAGCATTGCTACCTTTTGAAAATTCCGCTTCAATTCAATCGTCTGGAAGATGTTCAAATCCGAACAGCCAAACCACGACCTATTTTGGGTTGTGGCTCAATGTTTGGTTCCCTGTCTCCTGTCCGCTACTGTCATGATCGACATAACATATCTCATTCTCGGCCTCTGCCTCGTCGTTACCAACCTCACGCGACTGGTACGCGCCTTCAAATGGTTCCTGTCGTTCCTCTCGCGACCCCGAAACCCCCGCTTGGTGCCATACTTTGATCGTCAAGGTCAGTTTGTTACATAAATTTCTGTACCGCCGAACGAGATCGATTGCGCTGCGTTGACCGCGAAACCCAAGGTAGATTAATTGGCATGGTCAGGGTAGGCGAGAACAATATGCAACCTGCGCGCAAGACGAACGATTCCGGTGTGTAAGATCTCGCATATTATCCGCGGCATTCTGACTTGCCGTCGAAGGTTCCGCCAGTACCCGCAGAGCCGCCAGACCCCCTGCTACCGGTAGGCAAATTTTCCTCCGCTCATCCGCGGTCCTGGCCTAACTTTGCTCACTCTAGCCATCGAGCCTTCATCCACACCGGATATCCCAACTCCGGACACCTGGGACGGATGGCCAAACGGGAGATTCCAATGTTTTTTCGCACCACAAGACCTGGTAAGAACAGATCAACTGGCCACCCACTGGATTTGTGAAAGCCTCCCGGGGCATCGCGGAACCTCGACGGCGCTGACGTGGCGTAAGGGCAAGGAAATGCGTCGCCGCTGTGTCGGAGTGCTGGAGTGCAGCGCTCGGTCGTGCTCCTTCGACCTGCAATGTGCCCCGGAGCTTCGGCCTGTCCACCTTCGTCGACAACTCAAGAAGTCATGTTTGTGCGGCGAACCATTGCGCCTGCGGGAGTGTGGGGTTGAATATTCTCTTCATATCTTCCGCGGCGGCGGCCACTTTCTCAACTCGGGACTGCATACTCACCCGCGCTACACACACTCCCTCATCCATCGACCTCAGCAACCCTTCGAGTTCACCGAAAATAATTTCCAACTTCCTATCTTGCTCAACGACCCTTATAATGTTGTAATTTTTCATTTACCTCCTCTCTCTTCCTCTTCTATTGTTTCTTACATATCCAAGGTGTCCGATGATGACTCCAAAATATCCGAGCGTGAAGATCACGAAGAATCGGACCAATTTAATGGTGTGTCTTTTATTATGGATCTACATTCGGTTCTTATTATTCACAGACACGGAAGGCGAGCAGCCACAAATCCTGGAGGAACTGGCCAAGGACGGTCCAGACTGGGACGCCTTAGACGAGCAAGAAATGCGGGATGATCCTGAGGCAGATGGTTAGATGATTAGATACTCATTGTTGACCGATCACTTTTGGAAATTTTCAAATCCACATCTTGACCCTCGCCGCTATTGTGTCGTTCGCGCATGGTGCCGTGGCTTTCCTCCCGCCATCGCTGCGAGGGCTGAACTCACAAAATCCACAGGACTTTCTCAAAGACATCGTCCGCAACATCTTCGGGGTTGCCCGGCCCGATGTCCTGCCTATATGTGAATAATCTGCAGCATCGAGCACCAGCCCACGAGAACTGACCGGTCATAGATGATTTTGAAGAGCTCGAGCCAAATTCGGTGGCCCTCTACGATGTAAATGGGCAGATTTATGCGTATCACGCCGAAGCAGAACTCAATATACCATCGCGCAGTGTCGCTGGTGCGCCCTTGTTCTTTGATTAATTCCCAAACCCTTCCTAATGGCCTTCAGGTCGAGCTCCGCCCCTGCGACTCGCTCAACGTACTTCTCGATCTGCTCAAATTCACCCGTACGGTGCGGCATCTCCTGCACCACGGCTGCCGCCCGTTCCTCCTGCCGCACCACGGCGGCCTGTTCAACAAGTTCCACCTGTGTTTTCCGGTTCTGCGGTTGCGAACCGCAATCCTAACCCTCCGTGGCAGACCAACAACGCCCACATTGATCCAGAATGGGACGGGTGGCCGAACGGCGACTTTTCCTGCTTATTCTCGTTGGACTTTGTGGAAGCTCATGACAACCTTCGCGTTCACTGGGCTTGTGAAACCCTTGGTGGATCTGGCAACGGGTCAGTTCAGGCCGAGACGTGGCAGGAGGGCAAGGTGACTCGTAGGAAATGTCGTGGCATTATCGAGTGCACGAGCTCCACGTGTGCCATTATTGTGCGCCCCCAGACTCGGGCGCGCGGAATTCAAAAGCAGCTGTCGGAAGCTTGCGCGTGCGGCCAACCGCTACTTCACCAACCCTGCGACGTCACCTCCATCCTGCATACCTTTCGGGATGGCGTGTTTTATCAAAACGGCGGTTACCACCACCACTCTCGCCCTACCGTTCGCCTCCATATGAGCCGCAAAGAGAAGGATCAGTTTACGAAGATTGTCCAGGGAAACCCCGGTGCTGGACCGCTGAAACTGCTCGTTGGTCAGCCTGGTATTGAAGGCCCGGGCGATTCGGTGGCGGATATCACCCCCTTACTGCTCAATTCAGAACGCATCAAGTACGAGCGCCGCAAAATTCTCAAAGATGCGCGTGCAGCTGCGGGCGCAAACTTTGCCGAAGAATTCACAGCATTCAAGGAGAAGTACCCGAACTTCATCTGTGACGCGCAGTTCGGCGATGTAACCGTCATCGTCATGCAAACCCCCTTCATGGCGGCAAAGCTAGTGAAATCTTCGGTAGACAGGGAGGCCGTCAATGGCATTGTCTCGGACGCAGCTCACCGCGTTTGGATGGACTACAACAGTTTACTCATCGTCAGCTCGACGTTCGAACCAACGCGCTTGCGGTGCTGGGTTCCGGGCCTCATGAGCTACTCGAATGGCGGCACTGCAGAGCACTACCGCATTCATTTCTTCTATTTATTCCGCGGGATGGCTCGGGAATGCGCGGCCCGTGACATTGAGGTGGCGGATGAGCTCTTCGCAAACGTGAGTTTTCCTGAGCGTGGTTGAAGATGTCTGAAGCTCCGCGTAGGTTGTTGACTTCAGCGCAGCTCAGCGCAAGGGATTTATCCTTGCATTCGTTGACTTCTGGGTTGAACATGCCCCTGGCGAACGCACGATCGCAGAATTGTTGGACGCCGCACCAAAATTAATCAAGGGCTGCGCTCACCACTTCCGCAGCCAAATCACGCGGGTAAAGAAGATAAGCGGTGTCGTCGACCCTTCCAAAACCGATATCTTCGAGAACTTCGCCCGCAAACTGCTGTCCTGCAAGAGTATTCCCGAATTCAACCGCCACGCAACGGAGTTTATTGAAGCCTTTCCACGTGCCGAAAGCTGGATCCGGTGGTGGATGCTGCCCGCACATGCGTGTATGCTGTTCCCCACTTTCCGTGTGATGACAGCAGAGCTATGGGATTCTATCCCCGAGACAACGAACGCGGAGGAGGCAATGCACTGGAAGCTTTACGCTGCAATCGGCCGGCGTTTGCCTCTACTCCCCGGGCTCAAAGCGCTGTTCAAGTTTGCCGAACACTACCAGCGTCTATTCGATGCCAGTGGACGTAAGTCTTGCCTATCTCCTGTGAGCTGAAGCACTAACGACGCATGAAGATGGAGTCAAAATATATTATGGCCCCGATCCGCAACGTTGGAAACGAGTGGCTGCACGTTTGGGCTACACGAAGTACTCCCGTCATCGCACCCGAAAGGTGTCCAAGAGCGATGGGCGTCCTCCGGACACCGGGAAGGCTTTACTTGGGAAGCAGGCCAAAGCACGCGCAAATGGCAAAGTTACCGCCAAATCAACAAAAGCGCTGGAGTACGAGAAATCTTACCGGTGGAAGGAGGGTTCGTGCTGGCTCGATAGCAGCCTCACGCTGATCGCCACCGCTGCCGCTCGCGACTACAGCAAAAGCATGCAGCCCATGTTCAATGACTTGCCCTCAAACCACGCTCTTCGGGATCTCCGCCAAATGGTGTTCACCCGGGTGGAGGTGGTCACCCTCGCTGGATACGAACCTGGGGGTTGCACTCTGCTCAGTCAACAGCGCGATGGATTTCGCCAATCACTGGTTAATATGCCGAGGTTGAAACTCACAATGCAAGACTTCGCCTCGATGTTTGTAAGTGCATCTTCCAGTCCCTCCTTCGGTGTTGAACAGTAGTTTTTAGGGTTGGCTTTATCATATCATCGACATTCGCGGCCCTCAATTGACACCTGGCTTGGAGCGCGCGATATCCTACTTCCGGACGACAAGCGTGATTCTCAAGAGCTGCAAGGGTTCACCTGAGAACCATTGGCAACTTTCGAAAATCAAGCCGCGACACGAGTACCAGCTTCACACGGAACTCTGCGAGGAGTACAGCGGGGACCTTCGTAAATGGTTCCAGGACCTGGTTCGCGTTAGCAAGCCCTCGGATCTTGCCGCTTGCTGGCATGCGCAGGACGGTCACGTCTTCTGTGAAGGCAGCGCAGTTCAGCATGAGGTTATTCTCAACCTTCCAGTCACGCTCATCATCGAAATCGGCGACATGCGCGCGAGCAATTGGAGTATCCCCGGCATTCTCTCTCCCTACGCCAGCAATCCTGCCGCCTCTGCTGTCGGACTCAAGTACAGCATCGTCGGCCATGTATATTGCCATATGGGTGACAAGCACTTCATTGCGCGCTACCTTACGGTAACGGGATTGAAAAAGAAGATCTTTGATTACGACGGCATGAAACACGAGGGCCACGCCGTTCGTAATCGAACCACCAAAATGCGAGGTGCCCTCACTGGCCCCTCGCACTCGCTGGAGGGAATTCCTAAAGGCTACCTCCTTTATGCGGTTGTTTACCACCTCGATGGAGGTGAGACGGCGCAAAAGTTCTTCCGCCGCGAGCAAGTAACTCAGGCAGCCAAACTCGGGTTGACCTTCAAAATTTCGCCGACCAGCCAAACCGGGATTCCCTCCGAATGCGAGTTCCAGCTTCCTGATGTCGAGCGTATCGCCGACGACGACAGGTTCTGGCTACGGGGCCAAAGTAGTGCAATTGACTACATCCAGCTCCGGCGGCAGTCCTCGCCCCGAAAGGCTGCCGCAGGATGGCATGCTCCATTGCAAATTGGCGTGCCTGTAGACGATAAAGACTCGGACTCGCTCGATGAGATGCTACTCAACGCTATTGGGGCTCCGACAGCGAGGAGCGGCCCAGGTCGGGGCCGTGGTGGGAAGCAGAAATCGGTGACTCGCAACCAAAAGTCCGCGCCGCCGGCAGACATGGATCAGCCTGCGTCGGCAGAAAGATCAACCTCGCCGTCCCCGGTTTGGTGCCACGGTTGTGGGATGCAGCGGCCCGAGGGCGACGACGATCCTGCCGAGGTTCAGTGCGAGGTTTGCAAATACTGGTCGCACCAGTCCTGCTTGCCTTCCGAGGTAGATTGGAACGATCCGGATGTTCACTTCATCTGCCGTCGATGCCGTGAGCGCCAGAATGTCAAAGAGTAAGTCCTCCTTCCGTCGCTTTTGCTACACGTCGTTCTGATTGTCTTTTAGTATGTACCGCAATGATCAGATTGTGATGGTCCCCGATCCAGATGTACCCGATTGGAAGGCGCCCGGTGTGCTCTGGTACCCAGCAAGATTCATAAAATGGCACGAAGACCAGGCGCGAAAGCCCAAAGAGTACGAGTTCCAATGGTTAGCATGCACCGATGGGACCGTGTTCAATTCGGCCAACTCGGACCTACCCAAATTAATTCAACGGATGTTTCATCGTGGGCGGCAATTCTGCGACGAGATAGCCGAGGTGAAGCTCACGGCGGAACAGGTGAGTCCGTCATTACAGCACCTGGTGCCAATCTGAACCGCGAGAATTTAGATTGGCAAAATTCGAATGCCATTTTTCATGCTCCCCGATCACCCGCACAAAAATCAAGTATTGGCTGAAATATTCGATGCAGCGGTCTCCCCGATCGCAGATATCCTGGTGGCCTTTTCGCAGCACCACCCAGTTGTTGCCGCCTGCATCAAGAATGGCCTACAGCAGCAGATAAATGCTAAACGGGACCAAAGGACAGTGCTTTGGATGCGCTCACTAGGTCTCATCCAAACCGCTGAACTCGAACTCCTTCTCGAGGCGGTTCTCCCCCGGCTTCTTGCGCACCAGACCCTTGAACCCCTTCCGCCTGCTGAGCGAAATCAACGTGTTCTGACCGTCGGGTCAGTGTTGCTCCAGCTCCTCGCAGTTCAACACGCGCTCGGGGAACCGTTGAACCTGAACGGTGATATTTTGGATGACCTCGTCGTGGGTAATGTCGTCGCGTTCGAGTGCGATGGGCCAGAAGCTCTCACCACGATGTTCTCTCTGGTGGCGCCTGCGGTGCGCAATCTGGCGGCCCATATGCTCACATTCAACAGAGCCCACACAATTTACGAACCGGACCTTCGTCCACCGACCTTTCGTCGGGTAGCGCCGGCAGCGAGGGAGCCCACCGATGCCATTCCCGTGGTGTTGAAACGAAACCCAAGTGCCGAGATTGAAGACGAGCCTCCGGTGAAGCGGCTCAAGCACAAGGGGGTATCGAAGCCCGTAGCCACTGCCGCTATATCTCGGAGACTGCGTTCGCGCAGGTAATTACTTGTCGTGTAACTACATCACCCGAAATTAAGCCACCATTGCGGCATCCCAGACTTATTAACACTGCGCCCAGGAATAGAGCGCGATCATACATACAAGTATCAGACGACGTGCAGTTTCCAGGCAAAAGAATTATTTGGTGTTGAACAGGGGTGAGTTGAATATTTATTACTGATGTTAGTTGAAGACTGACCCATTGCATTGATCTATTTTACACAAGAGGTAGCTACCCCACATCCTGCAGGGGCTCTCTGACAGTAATGTTAAACAATCCCTGTGAGAGGCTGCGGCAACGGCTGACGTGACACTGCGGCAGTGTGACAGATAGCGGCAGTCGCCAGCGGCAATGTTGGCAGCGGCAGCGGCACATCAAAATCCCGCAGCGGCAATCTGCAGCAGTTGTAACGGTGAAGCGGCACTTTACCCCTGCCCCAGCGTCAGTCCTTACTTCGATTGGCATTTCGACGTCGACGCTAAAGTATTCAGATGTTAGTTAGGTGCCGCGCATTGGGTTCGGACGAGAAGCGGAAAAAACCCACTCGTTTTCCTCTAGCGCGCACGTACGGCCCGTCCCTGAACGTCAGACGGTCATTTTAACCAGCCTGTCTGTGCATGAAAAAGAAAAATGAGCTTGCCTGCACTGACGAGCCGGTCCATGTACATCAGGACCCAAAACGCACGCTTTAGCAGCTCACTCTGGATGGAGGGAATCTCGTGCGGTGCCGTGCGCCGGTGGGCGCCCATGTCCTAAGGTTATTCATCATAGAATAAGTGTATGTTCACTCGATGATGGTGGAAGGAAGGTAGGTAGGTAGGTACACACCTGGGCGACACGGAGCCCAAAACCAATGAGCATCCAGCCCATCGGGGGTTCCGACGAGCACTCCAGGAACTGTACCGCCAGCTATTCAAGGGGGATTAAGCGGATTGCAGTTTAGGCGGAAACAAGGACACTGTACACAATAATATTGCAAGTCATAGAGTGTTGCGGGTCCAGACATTTCGTGTCTGCTATTTCGGACCTGTCCATGGATCGGAGATGGGCGCTCTCCACCCTGACGAGGTGCCAACACCCACCTGATTGAACCATCCCCAGCCGCAAGTAAGACCGCCAGCTCCAATCGTTGTGTCCGCGCTGAGGTGAAAAACCTCCGGGTCTTTGCTCCAGCGGGACGCAACCGCGCAGACAAGGATCACTGTGGCAGCGAAATCGTAATCCCTTCCAGCCGCTAAATTAATCGTAGCCGGAGCCCGAAGACGTATCACTAACCTGAAGTGCAGGCCGTCCGCAAGAGAGCGCTCGAATGTCGGTCTATGGAGCAGGGGCAGGTACACG
The DNA here is from genome assembly GCA_029378385.1 of Mycena metata. NCBI lineage: Eukaryota > Fungi > Basidiomycota > Agaricomycetes > Agaricales > Mycenaceae > Mycena > Mycena metata. The sequence goes on from JARKIB010000030.1 coordinate 246,736, forward strand.
TTTTGGTGGGTGAAGTACAGCTCAGTGAGGTCGTTGATCATCGCGGCGGGCGGCAACTTGAATGAGTGGGCACGGGTGGAGGTACGTTGCCACTGAAGCGAAAACAACGGTGTCAGTAACGCTTTGTATTACAAGAGGAGGGGGGCTTACTGGCTTGAACGTCTGGAAGCGCATCCGGCGCGACGTCCAACTGCTCCCTTCCCGCACAGCCGCGTCGCTAGGGTTAGGGGTTGTGTGCCCGCGGCTCCACGCCTCCGAACGCTCGACATCGGCCTTGAGACCGAGGACGGCGTTTACTAGAGTGGCGCCTGACCCCTTCCCGAAGAACGTCTGCGCGACTGGGCGGCCGACGGTGAGTTTCGCTAGCTGAAGAAAGAGATGAACATAAATTCTTCTGTGGGAGCGCAGGGATGAGGCGACACACATTTCGCGCGAGATCAAGGTGCTCGAGGTCGTCCCCGTGGGGCGGGGGCGGTGGTAAAGCAAAGGCGAGGAGCCTGGCGCGGAGGATTACCATAGCCGCCGTACGGTGGTCTAATGCGTTGTCAATGGGCGTCTGGGGTGTCAGCGCCGTGGCCGCGTCGATTCGCAGGGTGGGAGTAGGCACGGAGGAGGTGCCATTGAAGTGCGCCGCAGCAAGCTCGGAGCGGACCTGATTTATCAGCACCATCGACTGGTCGAGCTGCCCTTCGAGCGAGTCCACGTAGCTACGCCGGGCTGTCAGCGGGGATAAAACATCGAGAACCCCGAAACCCACTTTTTCTTGGGTGCCCGTTTCTATTCGGAATGAGAAGAATATGACTGGGTTAAGGGGGTCACACACCACTGTAGCCTCACGATACACGCATTCTATGTTCGCATCGAGACATGTGGGACATTTCCCGCCGGGAACTTCTGAACCATCGCCTGCGACACTTTAATACGGGGATATTAGCGGAATACAAGGCTCACATCGAACTGGGGATGAAAGGTAATTCAAAAAACCCCAAGTTAATGGGTTCGAAAGAGTTCAAACGCAACTCACTCTTCCTGCGACGACCTATCGAGTGTAAACGTTAACCAGTATTGAGAAAGTGTCTGTGAGACTGTGACGAACAGAAATCGCATGCGCGCTGGATGCGTCGCCGCTTCCCGCGGGAATCTGCTTCCAGTTCCGCTTCGTTGGCCGACATGATCAATGGGTGACCCTAAGAGAAAAATGGACCAGGGATTGGAACGTGGGGAAGATGAGGGCGAGAGCTCGGAGAGACGTAAGCGTCGGATCAGTGTGGCTCACAGTTAGTCACAACGATTAGATAGCTGATCGCAGATAATCGCGGCTAATTTATGAAGCCGACGGATCAATTCCCTCGGCAATCCTCGTGGGACAGTTGAATATGAAAACGATGGTTGAGCTTGAGGAAGTGTAAAAATTGGCAAATTAAACCTGAACCATGGGCTGCCCCACGACCGAGCGATAATTGCCCATACACATAGAGCAAAATGTTTAAGGCTCCATTCGGTACGCGTTACTTAGTGCGATCTCGGCTTTTGTCGGGACGGCACCCTGCGGAGCCCATCATGGAGCAAACACCATGGTTGCACGTCTCCGATTGGTTGTAATATACCCACAAACGCTTCAACGGTAAGCTCGGAACTCGCTTTAAAGCAAGGGTGCAATCGAGGAATTTTGAGTTTTGACGGTGGATTCAACGAGAATTTCATGCTGCGGTAATTACCGTAAGTAATCCCATGGCGCCCGAGAGACACGAGGGGCAAGGACCCATGCACATGGAAGCCAGGTGCGATAAACGCAGGTCCATCGCAGATGGACCGGAGATATCGCGGCAGCTTGCCAATGGTTCTTTACTGCACAAAGGCAAGACAAAGGTAGACAAAGGGCAGGACCGGCTCAGGACATGATTCCCTGCACCTGGGAAATCTCCCCCGCCCTTGTCTGCTCTTTGTCCACCCTTTGTCTAGCAAAGAACAATTGTTAAGTTGTTACATTACCTTTCGATATCTCCGGTCCATCTGCGATGGACCTGCGTTTATCGCACATGATTTTCATGTGCCTGGGTCCTTGCCCCTAGTGAGAGGGGGTGCCACATTACTGACATGGGGGAAGCAAGACTCGATGAGAATGAAAGAGACCGAGAAAACAAGAAAGGGACCAACCTTCGACCACGAATTTTGATCTCATCACTTGTGCCGGCATCACTGCCGCTCTTTCCATCCTCCCACCACCCCCGTTTCACAAATCCGCCGCGATTGCAACCTTCTCGGCCTTGGGTGCGTGATCACGATAAGTTCTTTGCGATTCCTGGTATGCATTAATCCCGATTCTCGCCACACGATCCGTAAACGATCGACTTCGGGCTCCTCGGTTTTCTACACTTTCTTCTTCGGACCCTTACAAACGGTCTCCGGTCGTTGAAACGCGGTGAAATTCGTGCCTGGGAACCTTAAGTGTACTCCTCACGATAATTTTGAACCCCTAACGTGTTTGTATCCTTCATTCTCTAGCGGCATTCTCTTTGCTTTGTTGATCTTCACGGAGAAACCCGGGGTGCAGGCAGAAACATAGAATTCTATCCAGAAACCCAGGTTTTTGCCGGACGTGCCTCCGCCGGGACTTGCCTAATTTAGATATGACCGCGTGAAACCAATGTCAATACTAAACCGCCATGCGGACGGGTCGTTTTTCAGCAATGTCAATGGATCACTGTGATGCCGAGCATCGTGGCGGGTGCGGCATTGTGCAGTAAGGCCCAGCTACGTAGAGTGTGTTATGCCTGAGGCTTCATGTTCGGTACTAGTGTCAATGCCTGACAGATAAGCAATGGTTCCGACGACTCCCTGATCACGCAGTGTGACAACACCAGTCGCCCCAGACAACATTCGGCTTGATGCGGCACTCGGCTCCTCCGGCTGCCTCTGCCAAAGCACCTCCACAACTGTGAGTTGTTTACAGTAATATGCAGTTCACATTCACATGTTGAACTCGAAACGGACTACCGATGGTCCGTCAGTTGGTTTCCGAGGACAGGAAACCGTGGTGCCGGGAGGGCCGAGACCATGCCGAGCTTCAACTTCCGCCGGTGAACAGCAAATGAGCGGTAGCAAGTAAAATCCTTGACACCAGCTCGAGACAAAAGGTCCCATGCTGCAAAGCCGCTCTCTGGTGCAGTTGAACTGCCGTGCATTTTCCGTCCCGGCCGGAGGCCCGGATCACGGAGAAACCCCCCAAAGTTCAATAATTTGTGGGTTTCCGGATAAGGGGGGGTTTCTGCCTGCACCCCGGGTTTCTCAATAGAATTATCCGATCTTCACGTATACAAATTTTCCGGCGCCCAGGTTGTCAAACATTCGTCGCATCATCACAAATTTCCTCCACAGCGCTACCGATTTATTCTCGAGGTTCCACTTCCATTGGTACAGTAGCATTTAACAGTGGGATTTCGCTACCGACAACCGCTCCTCCTCAGCACTCGAAGGCCTCCCGGTGGAAGGCGGCATAGGTCACACAGGTAAACTAGGGCAAGACCTCCTGCTCCGAGACGGAATCCGTGGCAATCTCAAGTCGCGCCTTGACATTCTTCCTACAGGGCAAGTCAGCACAAACACCGAGAGAAAAATTCTCCTCGCACGGCCAGAGCTGGCTAAAGTGACCGGTGGATTTCTTTGCAGAGTTTGTTGAACTATTGGGCAGGCGGACGACCGTCCCCGCGTGCGATACAGAGGTACCAGAAAGTGTGTTGGTGATATACAACAACTCTGTGCGCAATGCTAATGTCTGGTTCTGAACTTCTGATAACATTTTAACATGATTTGCTTAAGTGCCATCCGAGCTATAAACACGTACATCGTCGGCAGTTACAATAAATATCAAGAGGATCGTTCACCGCAGGGATCTGAGTGAACTTAAGGTTTCGTTACGATACGCGTTTGATGTCATTCAGGGTTATGCATCCACGATGTTGGGAGAGCTGAAAACGAGACTATTTTGGGCGGAGGTGAACACTAACTTGTTCAGGGATATTTCGCAGGCCGAGAGGATGACGGAAGGACTTGCTGGAACTACTAATATTCCCCCATCCCACCCATCCCCGTTCTTGCCCCCTATCTCTCTACGCGTCCCCCTCAATGTGTTCCCACTGCTCTGAATCCGAAAGACCCTCAATTCATCAATTGCAATGATCTAGTACTGGGACCTTCGCTCCATGTCTCTATGCTTCCCCCGTTAACAATCATGCTGCCCTTCTGAATCAAGATCCTCATGATCAGTGCATTGTCCTGTTTCCCCGCCATCTCTTTTTACACTTTCCCCCACACTGTGTTTCCCTCAATCAGGAGCATTTGTTCATCAATACCAACACACAACTTTGCGACTCAAACTACTACCGATACATGTAGTTCCCTCGAGCTATTCGATAAACTTTCGGCTCTCCTTCAGGATCTCTTTCCGGTGTCTTACGAGCCTAAAGCTTTTGCTGCTCCTGGGTGCCGGAACCTAGAAATACAGTTCGCTCGCCGTGTCCTCCACCGAATCACCCTGGATGAGCCGCGATGCATCTGCGCAACATCATTCCGGGTCTCCACTAAATCCCCACTCTCTCGAGACTACTCAAGCTGTGAGCATTCCAACCAGTCCAGGTACTCGATTCAATTTCGCTCATAGCATCTTATTTCATTCAGTCAACGCTCGAGGGATCGAATACAGCATTTTCGATTCCAACCGGTGGCTTTTAAATTCCGTACGGTGTTATATGTGATGTGTGTGGAATAAATTCATATTCCTACTGCTTGTTTTATTTTCTCGCGAGTGACTCGCACGGAATTCACCTCCCGGAGCGAAGCGGAGGATTATCTTGTGCGTGGAACTCCTTGGGTCCCACGCTCAACACTGCAGGCCGATGTGGTTGTAAACTTTGTGCAAACTTGTAATTGAATGGTGCAGTCACGGTGAGGATCCCCTGGGCCCTCTTCACCCCAATAAGTTCATGCATAAGAAAAATAATTCGTCTGACGCAAGCCTGATATAGAACTGATCCGTCGGCTTGATTGTCGCACTGCACTGAGTCATACTCTCTCCGGCTGCGTCTTCATCGGAGTGCTTTGTCCATTCTCCCGGTTCCATCCTCCTAGTCTCAGAGCCTTGCACGCTTTCACTATGTCGGCCAACGAAGAAGAACTTGAAGCAAATTCTCGGAAGGGGCGACGCCGCGCATGCGATCTCTGTTAGTTCCTCTTGACGGATATTATCTCCATACTCATTAGCTTTGACACTCGATAGGTCGTCGCAGAAAGAGTGGGTTGCGGTTAGTTTCATCCTGGACCCGCTAACTTGAGGTTTTCTGGTCTGATTTGCAGCTCGATGTAAGCCTCATATTCTGCCAATGTATTCACCTATTAAAATGTTGCAGGCGATGGCTCAGAAGTCCCCGGCAGCAAATGCACCACGTGTCTCGATTTGAGCGTAGACTGTACGTATCGCGAGGCTACTGTGGTGCGTCCCCACCCAGTCATATGTATTATTCTTCCCGTTGACTCGGAATTCCCACTTATAGAAACGGGCATCGCAGAAAAAGTGGGTGCAATAGTTTCAAACTACTCTATATATCCCCGCTGAAAGCCCGAGATATATAGCTACGTGGACTCGCTCGAAGAGCAGCTCGACCAGTCAATGGTCCTGATAAATCAGCTCCGGTCCGAGCTCGCTGCTGCTCACTTCAAGGGCACCACCTCCGACCCTCCTCCCAGCTCTCGGATCGACACGGCCACTGCGCCCATCAACAATGCATACAACTACCGCATAGCTGCGATGGGATTCCTCCGCGCCCGGCTGCGCGCCTTTGCTTTGCCATCGCCCCCGCCCCACGGGGACGACCTCGACCATCTTGATCTTGCCAGAAATGTGCGTGCGCCCCTCTTCTCCCACAGAATTTGTGTTCATCTCCGTATTCCTTAGCTGGAACAACTCTCCCTCGACCGCTCTGTCGCGCCGACTTTTTTCGGAAAGGGCTCAGGCGCGACCTTAGTCACCGCCGTCCTCGGTATTAAAGCGGACGTCGAGCGCTCGGAGGCGTGGAGTCGCGGGCACACGCCCGAACACTCTCTCAGCGACGCATCCGTGTGGGAAGGTGGCAGTTGGATGTCGCGGGAGATGCGCTTCCGTACGTTCAAGCCCGTGAGTTAGATCTCCTCCTTTCTTCAAGACGAGTGATACTGAGCGCATTCGCGCTTCAGTGGCAACGTACCTCTCCCCGTGCACACACGTTCACACGGGGAGAGTTACCACCTGCCGCCATGATCACCGACCTCACCGAGCTGTACTTCACGCACCAAAACGTCTACGTGCCCCTGCTTCACCGACCGACGTTCGAGCGCGCTATTGCAGACGGGCTGCACTTCAGGTTCGTGATATGTCCTCGGGCTCCTGTTACGATTGATTAAACGGCCAAAAGGGATTACGATTTCGCTGCCACAGTGATCCTTGTCTGCGCGATTGCGTCGCGCTGGAGCGCGGACCCGGGGGTTTTTCACCTCGGCGCCGACACGACGGCTGGATCTGGTCGTCTTGCGAGCGGCTGGCGGTGGTTCAACCAGGTGCGTGTTGGGTATGGAGAGCTCCCACACGCTAACTTCCATAAACAGGTCCGAGACAGCAGGAACGAAATGTCGGGACCCGCGACGCTGCATGACTTGCAATATTATTGTGTACAGTATCCACGGTTCACCCCAACCTGCAATCCGCTTAATCCCTCATATTTAGCTGGCGGTGCAGTTCCTCGAGTGCTCCTGCGAACCACCGATGTGTTGGACGCTCGTTGGCTTTGGGCTCCGTCGGGCCCAGGTACCTACATCCGATCAGCAGCGGACAACATGCACTGAACCACTGACGTTAGGACATCGGCGCCCACCGCATGGTACCGCACGAGGTGCCTTCAGCTCAGAGCGAGCTACTGAAGCGCGCGTTTTGGGTGTTGATGTATATGGATAGACTCATGAGTGCAGGTAAGCTTACACTTTCGTCCCCCATACATAGACGGGAGGGAAGCTGAGTTTGAACTGATGTAGGGACTGGCCGTACGTGCGCACTCGAGGAAACCGAGTGCGTTGACTTCCGCTTCCTGCCCCGAACTCAATGTCTGAGGTTTGAGCACTTTTAGCGTCGACGTCAAAATGCCCATTGAAGTACGCACATACGGACCGACTCTGTGCCCTATGCTGATTTTTTTTTCCCAAGTGCGACGACGAATACTGGGAGCATCCGACGCACCCGTTTCAGCAACCCCCCGGCCTACCCTCCAAGGTCGTCTTCTTCAACCGCATCCTGCGGCTCAATCACTTGCTCTCGTTTAGTATGAGATTACTGGTATCAGTTCTTTCTTTCTCCCTTCCTCCCTTAGTTCCATTTTCCCGTCCTTTCTTCCTCCGTCCCTCCCTTCCTTCCTACACACCACTGCTTCATCCCGAGACGTCCGTATATATGCTGACTCTTGCTCATACTTTGACAGTACCCCCTCAACAAAGCTCGCGCCGCCTTCGACTTTGACGACGCGTTCGAGGAGACGCTCGTCGCGGAGCTCGACTCCGCCTTGAACGACTGGTACGAGGGGATCCCGGCGCACCTGCGGTGGGACCCGCAGCGGACGGATCTGGTGTTCTTCAACCAGTCCGTCACGCTGCATTGCCAATATTACCACCGTGCGTATCTTATCACACATTTCTTATCTTGCATTTCGTGTCTTGTCTCAGTTGGAGCCGATTGACGAGTAGACCACGCATACAGTGCAGATATATATCCATAGACGATTTATACCGTCTCTGCGCAAGTCTGGACCGACGGTGAGTGTCTTGTTGTTATGTACACCGCGGGTCTTGAGTTTGATTTGACCTGTGCAGGGCTTGCCGTCGCTGGCGCTCTGCACAAGCGCTGCACGGGCGTGCGCGAATATGGTGGATATCCAGAGGCGTCGAACGAACAATGTTCCGACTATAATCAACATGGTGCGCATCATCGCTTGAACACCCCACCCTTTTTGTTCTGTGCTGAAACACCGCGTAGCTGCCGGCGTTCACCGCGGGCATCGTGCTGCTGCTCAACGTGTGGAGCGGCAAGCGCATGGGCGTGATGGCGAATCCGAGCCGCGAGATGGTCAATGTGCAAAAGTGCATGGAGGTCGTGCGGCTCTGTGAAGATCGGTGAGCATCATCATTCAAGGGGCGAAGTTGCGAAGTTGCGTGACCTGAATAATACGTTCTAGTTGGCAAGCCGCGGGCCCGTGTTGGTGCGTAGCTCATGCCCACTGTGTCATATTCGATGGACGGAATTGACGAGTCGAATAGGGATATCTTAGCGGAACTGGCTTCGGTGGGCGGGTTGCCGCTCCTGAGTTCGCCCCCAGCTCCGTCACCTTCTGGGCGTGCACACGTTTCGCTGGACTCGGCTTACACGTCGATCCCGCACCCGCAGGCGCCTCCCGTTAACTTCGACTTCAGCAACGGTGGGCTGTATACATCCCTGCCGATGGAGGCCAGTATGTTCGCCCAGGCACTACCCCAAGAACCATCGCTCCCGCCGCACGACACCCTCTTCATGGACCCGGCGGAGGTAAGCCGCGAGCTCGGCGACATGATGAACCTACTCGACAGCGAGACAATTGCGATGTGGACAAATGCGCCAGTCGGATTCAGGTGCGTACTTGTGGGTTTGAGCTTTGAGCTTCATCTGATGCGGGCGTAGGATGGAAGAATGGGGAAACTACTTTAACGATTTCAGCGAGATTATGCAGGGCCTGCCAGCGTCCTAGCTGCTTTGGTGATGGTTGTTGTGTATGTATTCTAGATGTGCGCATTTCTTTCCGGCCTCTCGCCGCTGTCTTGTGCCAAGAGTGTTTAAGGTTCCATTCTGAACACCCGTACGCCTGGAAGATCCAGGACGGGTGCTCGACGTGTTGCAAAAAAAAACACCCATTCAGGTAACGTCCAGAAAGGCATTGCACAGGTGCATGGACACCGTGCCTGCCCGTTTGAACCTGGGTTGAACCTGGGTAAATGTGACTTTGATACACTGATCTAGCATGTTCCCGTGCTGACGAGTGCCAAAGAAAGAGCGGGGCGAGGCCCAACCGGATGGATCCCGGGGTAAGCACTGCCAGTCATACCCAGGTCCAACCCGGGTTCAAACGGGCACACACGGTGTCCATGCAGCTGTGCAATGCCTTTCGAGACCTCAGGCTGGCGATGTTGAGAAACCTGATGCTTATAGTTTTGCTCTCGGTGCCCGTCCATCCTCTACCACTATAACAGATCTCCAAAGGCCCAACTGGATGTATCCCGGGGTAAGTACTGCCAGTAATACCCTGGTTCAAACGGGCATCCACGGTGTCCATGCGCCAGTGCAATGACTTTCTAGACCTCAGGCTAGCTAAGTATGTTGGAAGACCCGATGCTTCTATTTTTGCTCTCGGTGGCGTCCATCCTCTACCACTATATAACAGTTCTCCATCCTCCTGCTATCCTCAGTCCCATCGCACGATGCAATTCACCACATCCTTCCTCCTCCTTGCACTCTTTGCCGCAGTGACCCAAGCGGCTACCATCCCCGCACGCGAGCCTGACCTCGAAGCTCGTTGTGTATGCACGCCTGACGGATGCGCCGGAGCAGGATGTGTCGGTCCCCCAACCCACGGCGGACGCGACCTTGAGGAGCGTTGCTCCGGTTCCCGCCGCCGCGAACCAACCTGCCCCCCAACCGGTAGGTCTTCATTTCGGACGACTTATGAGTCACTCATTTTTGCTAAGGCATCTAGCGAGACAAGGAATGCCCTGAATCTCAGAAATACCATCAGAATATGGGCTTATTTCATTCAATAAATGTACCGGGTCGTTGATGTCAGTGAATCACTCCTGGGGTTGATGGATTTTTGGGCCCGAAACATGGCTTCCAAACATGTCTTTTGTTTAGCATAACTTTCGGAGCCTGCTCAAAAATGAGTTGAACATAGCTGATTTTCAGATCCTCTTTGACTCCCAAATTCCAAGAATGTTCAAGCCTCTAAACTTGCCGAAACATGTAAGATGTTTGCTGTCAGTTTGGCCGGGAAAAACTCTCTACTTTGGGGCACAAACATGCAAAATCTCATTGTTCTTGCGCTGTTTTGAGCTCAAACAGTTTGATTTTTGGTTACAGAAGATTTGCCGAACATATCAAATTTTCTGTGAGCATTTGGGTTCAAAAATGGTAGATGTTTGCTGTTCAATTGGGTGCCCAAATATGGTTTATTTCTGGTTCACATTTGGCTTGGACACAAACAGTGAACCAAAAAGAAAACATGTTTGGAGCCGATGTTTTGGTCCCAAACAGCCATCAGCCCCGGGAGTGAATGGAAGTTTATGTTTTGTCGAAAACACCCACCAGGCGGTTCGTGATCTTGACTCCACTGGTGTGCGAGGGGGTGAGTAATCTGAGAGCTTCGCATACTCAAGCACACTCGATTCAGGTATACTTCGGGCAGCATTGTCAAGAAGACTTTCCGCCGCCCACTAAACCCGCCTCGGTGAAGTACTACTAGTAACCGCCTAGTTTTAATGTTTGAGGTGCATGTTATCCTCCCCAACACTATCTAGAGTCAAGTAGACCTGCAGATTTTTTTGGCCTACTGTCGGGCCGCCCACGGACCACTTTTGGTTGAACCTGAAATCCTATGCAACACCTCCTAAGGGGTAAATCTGTGTGTTTATACATCACATCAACTCACAGGTAGATGGTTCGGCCTCGTTTTGAGTGCTTGACAGTTGAATCAACTTGAATATGTATTCACTTTCACAGCTCTTTGCATAAGTAAGGGCACTACCCCTATGTTTAGAAGAAAGAGCATTTTGAACCAATGAGGAATGCAGCACTGTCCGTTTCTGACACATTACCGGTGTTCAAATCACCATCGACCTTGTGTGCAGCACACAAGTGTGCTCAACAAATTTCGCAGATTTTTTTTACCGCAACTTCTCCTTCCGTTGTAAATCATCAAAGGAGTTGCCCGCTAATTTCTGCTCAGCGTTTACATGTAATTCTTCATCCCTTTGGGCGTTTTTCTCCACCCCGATTGTGCTGGGCGTCTGATGGGCGCTTAGCGTCCATTTTTAGTCCCGCGCACGTGCTCCTTACGCCACTCTTTTCTTCACACAACACCATGTCCACCACTGTAAAGGACTCCGATATCCCGGATGGCTTCATCTGTGTCAACGGCCATCCCACCGAACTGTGGTCAAAGGCTGCCTTTGAGCATGTGGAACGTTTGCAAACAGAGGAGGAGAAACGCAACCCGGATGCGCACGAGTGAGTGGCACAGGGCACCTCAGGCTCTGCTTCGCCGTATATTCTGAACCGTCTCAAGCATGTACATCTACAACGACTTTTTCGGATATGCTTGCTGCGACCTCGTGAGCAATTTCTTCAGTGTTTTCGCAATGGTTGCACTGAAATTCATCCAATGCCACTCAGCTCAAAACGGAGATGCTCGCGATCGGAAAACTGGTCGCAAGCAAGACCGAAAAGCTTGCGTTGGGCACTTTCCATCGCCTGGAGGCGCTGACCCTGTACATGGCGAATAGCAATGGTGCCTCCGTGTTCCCCAGTGTGTCTTCATTTTGGCGGTTTACTTACCCTAGCATCAATGAACTTCGTGGCAGCGATTGACGTCCCGGAACTGGCCGAAGCTATCTACGACGCCTATGGCGCCCTCTGGATGACCTATATCCTCCATCTCGAGAGCGCCGCTAAACCTCAGAAGCTCGGGCCAGCACACCCAATCGGGATAATCAATCTGGAAAACGCTGTTCGTACCTCCGCCAAAGGTACTTACGCCCTTGAACATTATTTTCGCCTACGCGGCTGATGCTGCGATTATGCCCCAGTGATCACTCAGTTCTCAGATCTCGGGTTCGATAAGGACCCAGAGGACCTCGAGCGCGCTATACTGCGTGTCCTCGCGCGTAACGATATGGATGGCACGCCGAAGGAGAAGATGTTCCTCGGTAAATCGGCGGACTCCGACTCTGACGAAGACGACGACGATGAAGAAATGGAGGCACAGTCCACCTCTAATAACACTCGAGCTGATGATGCCGACGTCCGGGCGGCAGCGAAATCTTGGAAGGCAAGCGCCGCGATCAAGGCACTCCGCGATGTGGGCGGGCCCGTGGAGCTTGGGGGACGCTCGTGGGATATCACCCAGTGGTCCCCGGCAGCAGTCGCGGCAGAGAAGGCGCGGTTCGGTTCCGACGATGACACTTTCTTCTGAGGAGGTGCTGTGTTGGGAAGATATGGTCAAAACAGTCAGCAACTGAATCGAGTACTAATGTATATATAGTTGAAAATCTACGCAAGCGAAAATCAATCCAGCTTTTGATAAAACGCCTCAGCCCCAACCGTGTCTGAACGGATTCCAGCAGAACATATCTCGACGTGGCTGTCTCAACCTGCAAGGGGGTTTCGAACTGAAGACAGGTTTGGTTAAAATTCTCGACGGCGTCAGTTCATTCCACTCTAGCGCGAGGCTCCTGTGAGTCTTGGGTCTCGCGGGGCGGTACATTGTGAAACAGTGAATAAACGATTGACAGAGTAGGTTCTCGCTCCGCCGCCCAACAATTTGAAGCATGTGCTCATGGCAAAGCCATATGGTGCCCGTATCCACCCCGCCGCATTTCCATGTCCTGCACGACACGCCGTTGCCTTCATTGTTGCATTTCGCCCCTCCTTTTTCCACCTCGGGCACGCGCTCTCCGTGCAGACCTTCGCACTTGCTCAACGTTTCCCGCGTCCAAACCGCCACCACGCCTGGTTCTGGAACATCTCGCGCGACAACGCTTTGTGAAGGGCAAGACAGCGCAGATTGACACCCTCAGTCCGGTAAAGTTTAGGAGCGGAAAAGCCAAATGTAGTCAAACCATTCCACCCAATCCCCGGACCGTGGCCGAATCTAAAGTTGCCGAAGTACCGCGTCAAATTTAAACCCTGCAAAGCCAACCTTTCGCCGACGCACACTATGTGCCTTACCTCACATGTTCCTACCTTAAAAAAGACGAGGCATCGTATGTGGGTGAAGCTTTGCCAGGTAAATCGACCCACTTAATGAATCCTGGTAGCCCGCAAGTCCCTCGCACGATTCCCGAGTAACTGCTAAAACGAGGCAAAAAGTGGTAATTTTGCACTTCCACTTCGCACCACGTTGACACCACGTATGTTTTCGTTCAACTGTCTAACGGGCAACTAACGGGGATTCAAAATTTTCCCGACAGAATTGATCCGTCGGCTGATTCATCGTAACTGAGTCACACACTGACGTTTCCCCGGCGCCGCACAGCTTCTGTCTCTTACCCTCATCTCCCTTGTGCTTTGTCCATTCCAATTCCAATCCCATCTTCCTAGTGGTTATCAGAACACCTTTCAACATGTTGGCCAACGAAGAAGAACTTGAAGCAGATTCCCGGGGGAAGCGGCGACGCATCCAGCGCGCATGCGATCTCTGTTTGTCACAGACACTGTCTCGATACTTGTTGTTTACTCTCGATAGGTCGTCGCAGGAAGAGTGAGTGGCTTTTGAACTCTTCTTGGGCGCACTGACTTGGTTTTCTTTTTTTTCTGAATTGCTTTTCATCTCCAGTCCGATGTAAGTCTCGTATCCTGCCAACGTTCTCCGATTAAGGTGTCGTAGGCGATGGTTCAGAAATCCCCGGTAGCCAATGCACCACGTGTCTCGATTCGAGTGTAGACTGCACGTATCGTGAGGCTCCAGTGGTGCGTCACCCCTTAACCCAGTCGTATTTATTCTTCCCGTTGAATTCCACTTAGAAACGGGCACCGAAGAAAAAGTGAGTTGAATGCTTTCACTGCGTTGTCCCCGCTGACAGGAAGTCCGGCATATAAAGCTACGTGGACTCCCTCGAAGAGCAGCTCGACCAGTCGATGGTGCTGATAAACCAGCTTCGCTCCGAGCTTGCTGCTGCGCACTTCAAGGGCACCTCCCCCGGACCTGCTCCCGCCTCGCGGATCGACACGGCCACGGCGTTAACACCCCCGACGCCCATTAACAATGCATATGACCAGCGTGCAGCGACTATGGGAATTCTCCGCGCCAGACTGCGCGCCTTTGCTTTACCGTCGCCCCCGCCCACCGGAGACGACCTCGACCATATGGACCTTGCGCGGAATGTGCGTTGCCTCATTCCTCCTCTCCCACTGACTCTGCATTCGTTTATATCTCGTGTAGCTGGAAAAACTCTCCCTCGGCCGGCCGACCGCGAGGGCGTTCTTCGGGAAGGGCTCAGGCGCGACCATGGTCACCGCCGTCCTCGGTATCAAGGCGGATGTTGAGCGCTCGGAGGCGCGGAGCCGTGGACACACGCCCGAACACTCCCTCGGCAACGCAGCTGCATCCGTGTGGGACGGTAGCAATTGGACGTCGCGTCGGATGCGCTTTTGGACGTTCAAGCCAGTAAGCTCTCCTTTCCAGATAACTAACGACTGGTACTCAAAGCGTTCTCGCAGTGGCAACGTACCGTTCCTCGTGGTCACGCGTTTACGCTGCCACCCGCCGCAATGATCAATCACCTCACCGAGCTGTACTTCACGCACCAAAACGTCTACGTGCCCCTGCTCCACCGACCTACGTTCGAGCGCTCCCTTGCAGACGGGCTGCACTTCAGGTTAGTGGTATGTCATCGAGCTCCTGTTACGATTAATTAAGCGGCCGGAAGGGATTACGATTTCGCTGCCACAGTGATCCTTGTCTGCGCGATTGCGTCGCGCTGGAGCACAGACCCGGAGGTTTTTCACCTCGGCGCCGACACAACGGCTGGGGGTGGTGGTCTTACGAGCGGCTGGCGGTGGTTCAACCAGGTGCGTGTTGGGTATGGAGAGCTCCCACACGCTAACTTCCATAAACAGGTCCGAGACAACAGGACCGAGATGTCGGGACCCGCGTCGCTGTATGACTTGCAATATTATTGTGTACAGTAGCCACGCTTCACCCAACCTGCAATCCGCTTAATCCTCATATTTAGCTGGCGGTGCAGTTCCTCGAGTGCTCCTCCGAACCGCAGATATGTTGGACACTCGTTGGCTTTGGGCTCCGTCGGGCCCAGGTACCTACACCCGATCACCCGCGTACAGCATACACTGAACCACGGACATTAGGATATCGGCGCCCACCGGCGCACGGCACCGCACGAGGTTCCTTCAATTCAGAGCGAGCTCCTGAAGCGCGCGTTTTGGGTGTTGATGTATATGGATAGGCTCATGAGTGCAGGTAAGCTTACGCTTTCGTCCCTCATACATAGCCGGGAGGGAAGCTGAGTTTGAACTGATGTAGGGACGGGCCGTACGTGCGCACTCGAGGAAAGCGAGTTCGTTAAATTCCTTACTTTCGCTTCTTGCCTCGAACTCAATGTCTGATGTTTGAGCACTTAGCGTCGACATCGAGATGCCCATTGAAGTACGTACATGCGGACCGACTCTGTGCCCTATGCTAATTGTCTTCTTTCAAGTGCGACGACGAGTACTGGGAGCATCCGACGCACCCATTTCAGCAACCCCCCGGCCCACCCTCCAAGGTCGTCTTCTTCAACCGCATCCTGCGGCTCAACCACTTGCTCGCGTTTAGTCTGAAATTACTGGTTGGTACTCTTCGTTCCTCCGTTCCTCCCTCCCTCCCTGCTCCCTTTCCTTTCCCTTTCTTCCTCCCACCGTCCCTTCCTTCCTACATACTACTCCTGCATCTCCCCCGAGACGCATATATCTGCTGACTCTTGCTCATGCTTTGACAGTACCCTCTCAACAAAACGCGTGCCACCTTCGCCTTTGACGACGCGTTCGAGGAGACGCTAGTCGCGGAACTCGATTCGGCGCTGAACGACTGGTACGAGGGGATCCCGGCGCACCTGCGGTGGGACCCGCAGCGGAGGGATTTGGTGTTCTTCAACCAGTCCGTTGCGCTGCATTGCAAGTATCACCACCGTGCGTGTCTCACTACTCGCGTCTTGCTTGCCTCAGTTGGATTCGTGCATTGACGAGCACCCATCCACACAGTGCAGATATATATACATAGACGCTTCATACCGTCCCTGCGCATGTCTGGGCCCACTGTGAGCGTCTTGTTGTGTACGCCGCGGGTTCTGAATCTGATTTGACCTGTGCAGGGCTTGCCGTCGCTGGCGGTCTGTACAAGCGCCGCACGGGCGTGCGCCAATATGGTGGATATTCAGCGGCGTCGAACGAACAACGTTCCGATCATGATCAACATGGTGCGCATGCTCGTTTCAACACCCACTCACGCCTTTTTTGTTCTGCGCTCAAAGACCGCGTAGCTGCCGGCGTTCACCGCGGGCATCGCGCTGTTGCTCAACGTGTGGAGCGGTAAGCGCATGGGCGTGATGGCGGATCCGAGCCGCGAGATGGTGAATGTCCAGAAGTGCATGGAGGTCGTGCGGCTGTGTGAAGATCGGTGAGCCGCATCGTTGGAGGAGCGAAGTTGCGAAGTCGCTGCAGGCGCTGAACTGATTAATACATTCTAGTTGGCAAAGTGCAGGGCTGTTCGGGTGCGTAGCCCATGCCCACTGTGTAGTGTTTGATGGACGGAATTGACTCGTTGAGTAGGGATATTTTAGCAGAACTGGCCTCCGTGGGTGGGTTGCCGCTCCCGAGTTCGAGTTCGCCCCAAGCCCCATCACCCTCGGGGCGTGCACACGCTTCGCCGGACTCGGCGTACACGTCGATCCCGCACCCGCAGGCGCCGCCCGTTAACCCCAA
This sequence comes from Mycena metata, assembly GCA_029378385.1. Lineage (NCBI taxonomy): Eukaryota > Fungi > Basidiomycota > Agaricomycetes > Agaricales > Mycenaceae > Mycena > Mycena metata. Next base: position 263,528 of record JARKIB010000030.1, read on the forward strand.
CTTCAGCAAGAGTGGGATGTACACACCGATGGAGGCCAGTATGTTTGCCCAGGCACCGACCCAGGAACCATCCCCCCCGCCGGACGACTTCATCGACCCGGCGGAGGTCAGCCGCGAGCTTGGCGAGATGATGAACCTCCTCGACAACGATACGATTGCGATGTGGGCAAATGCGCCAGTGGGATTCAGGTGCGCCGTCTCTTGCGGGTTTGAGCCTGGTCTGATGCGGGCGATATAGGATGGAAGACTGGGGAAACTACTTTAACGATTTCAGCGAAATCACGCAGGGGGTGCCGTCGTCGTAGTTCCGTCGAGCACGAGTTGCGTGGAGAATTTTAGACGTACGCCTTGTTTTTCTGGCCTCTCACCTTGTATTGCGGGCCTACCTGCCACTTAGCGCACTGAAACAATACACTGACGTCGGTTTCGATGTCTGTTTTCGTTGCGACGTAAGAAGCAAACCTCCACACAAGAGTTGTAACCGACAACGCCCTGCCCTCTCACTCAAAGGTTCAAACGTGTCTCATTGAACTTTTGAGAACGAGTAATGTGTAGAGGATTTATCCGGCGGATCCGCCGGATCCGCCGGATAAAATCGTTAAGGATTTGGCGACTCGTTAAGGATTTAGGAATATCGTTCAGGATGCAAGTAATCGTTCACGATATTGGTACTCGTTCACGATAATCTATCTTCGTTCAGGATACTACGACGATCGTGAAGGTTCCGAACGCCCGTTCACGATTTGATCCGTTCTCTTTCAAGATTTGATGAGACCTTCACGAGATGTTGGAATCCTTTAAGCAACCACAACAATCCTTCATGACCACATGTATCGTTAACGAGCCCTTCGGTCCTTTTCGAAGGTTCTCTGTCCTTCATGAGCCGACTGATCTTTCACGATCAAGAGCGCCACCCATCCCGATCACTGCACTCCCACGCAGTGCCACGTCCTCTTCTCACCGGTGCCCACCATGTCGGGCATATTGGAGCACTGTACCACAGTAACGCGCCGTTCCAAGGCCTCCAAAGCTTTGGCCTGTCAATTGTGCGTGGACTGAGGCTGCACCGTGTTCCCTTTTTTGACCTCTACTCGTTCCGTATCGTGCGCGATGTTGGCGTCCCATGCGTTTTTGGTCTGCGCGCCCCAGAACAGGTTGAGACACAAAGAACAAAAGCTAGCTAGCTGGTGGGCCTTGGCCATGCATGGTTCATGAGGAACGTGGGGAAAGCGGGTGCCAGTAAGTAATCCGGCCACCGGTCCTTTCGAATCTCAGGTGTCTATTCATCCTTTCGTTCTCCTTTGTGCGCAGTCCCCGGGTCTCATCGCACTGTGCACGTTGAGTCCCCGCATGTGGAGAAGAGTTCTGCGGGGAAGGTCACTGCTCAGGCGTGCACTCGGCATCGCTTCTGCCCGGGTATTGGGTTCGGCGTCAATACCAACGCTGTCTTAAACTTGCCGGAACTAGGTAAGTACTCTATAGTCTATCCTGACCTCGGTTCGGTGCCAGCTAACCACGTCCACATCGCGGCTTGCGCTACACACCCCAAAGTACATCCACCGCTGGCGTGTATGGCGCGTCTGGTGCGTCCTCCCACACTACATCACGATCATTATGCGTCCGAACCCGCGCGCAAATGGAATCGATATTTCGCAGCTTAGTTTGCGAGTCATCGATGCCCTTCTTTCGATACGAAGTATGTAACTCTCCTTTGGGCCGAACTCTGATTATTCTCCCACCTATTGTAGGAGCTCATTATCTCTATGGAGTTCATATGCAGAGAAGGTGTGTTCATGACCGGCTTCCCTTTTAACGTCGTCTCCTAATCATGCCTTTTTTACTTCAGTGTGGTTCCACGATGACTTTCTTTCTCAGCATTCAATTGTGTGGTCTGGAGTATCAGTCCCGCCAGGTTCTGAATCAGCAGCGGAGACTGCGACGTCGAGGGGTTTATCGTTGTCGGTAAATACTTAGTCTGTTATTTAGTCTGTATGTACATGCATTGAATGGATCATGTTCCTCCGCTCCCAGCTGTGCTTTGCAAATGAAGGTAGTGCCGGGCAATGAAGGCAAACTGATTGAATTCGGGGTAAATCCTGGGGAAATTGGGTATACTCATGGGTGACATTTTTTGTTGAAGATATTCTAGAATACCGGCGTGGAGTCCAATTTGATTCGAAGTATTTCCACTGTATATTTCACGTACTTACTAGGAAGCTCTACTCGCCATTTAAAAGAACACCAATCCGTTCAACTTGAAGCACAACAACATTGATGTGCAGGTTAAACCGTGGGAAAGGTTGAACCGCAGCGCGGAAGACACGAGCAATGACGAAAGTTATCGAACACGGCACGGAAGATTGACCCACTACCTCCTGGACCCCTGCTAAAAATGCAATACCACGGCCCTCTGGAGCTGTTTAACTCAGCAAAAACTGGAATCAAAGAGGTTCATTGTAGGTTGACAGAGTGTACTTATCTCAGGAGGCGGAAAGCTCTAGAAGTCGACACGAGCGACGATGCAGCAGTCGCCACGGTGCCATCCTGATCCTGAAGGAACACCAGGTTGATGTTGTGCTCTCGACTATCAAGGTGTTTAGCGTTCCCGGGCAGAAGTCGTTCGTTGATTGTGCAAAGGAGGCTGGGGTTAAACTGTTTGTGCCCAGCAAATTCAAGATGCCGACCAAGGGCCAGACGGAGGATTTTCCTGGACCTAAGAACGAATTTGCCGGTGGGTTTGACGCGTTTCTGACCAACTCTGAGCTTACGAACGTCTATGTCTATAGGTTGTTTGAAAACTGTCGGGATTCCATCCGCCCGAATTTTCATGCGTCGTGGACTGAGCGGTCAACACAATGTCTCTGAGGCTACCCAACTTGAATTAAAATGGTGTCTTCCACAAAGTATGCAAAGGCAAATCTCTGTGCACACGAAGTATGCTCTTGAATCTTGAACTGAGTTACGCCCGGTGTGAATTATATTCAACCTAGATCATATTGGTCTGAGGACAAGAGGAGGTCGAGTCTCAGACCCAGAAGCCATACTTTATAGCCAACGCAAAAGTGCTGGTGTTGGCAGGGTTTGGTTCGGGTTACCTAAACACTGAACTTGAACCCGCGTTGAGTTCGTTCGGACGTGTTCGAACATGGGGAAAATTCGGGCTCCTCGGGGTTGCAAAAACTCGCTCAAGAGGTCGCCTATAGTCTTGTGTTTACCGCGGGGGTCCGATCGCAGTAGGCCGTTATTATGTAATTGCGGAGTTTGAATTGCCACGTGCCTCGACGCGCTTCTTGCGTTTCTTCTCCATCTCTCGCTCAGATTTTGCTCTCTTGCTCCTCCTGGATGCTCTCCCGCACGTCCCAGACCTTCTTCAGGCCAGCAAACCCAAAAGACACGCCGAAACCCGTGTTCTGTATCGCTGTCACCCACCATACCCACTTCCACATTTTACAAGCTCCAGCGGACGCCAATGGGAACTTGTACCTCCGGCGGTGTTTCCACTCTTCTTTCTCTACTCTCTGACTCGGAATTCCCTCCCGCGCTCCGAGAAGCACTTGAGAAGCACGGAGCATACTGCAGACAGAAAGACCTCGCCGCCATGTAGAAATTTTGCCTCGACACTATCTACGAGTTTCTCTACTGATGCAACTTCATAATCGGCACTCAGGACACACTGAAATCGAGAGGAGTGACGAGCGGAACGAGGATGCGCGGCAACAAGGTGCGTGTACCGCGCACCCGCCCCATTCCCTTATCTCATATCTCACTTACACACCGGTACACCCCGACGTCGCGATACGGCACACTGGGCGCGGGGAACATGGTCAGCGTTGGTTTGAGGGAAGAGAAAGGTGTGTACTTGGCTTCTGGCTCTTTTTACTTTTTATTTCTTCCATCCTTCTATCCCCGCCCGCCTCAACTCCCTCCCCATCCCCGCTCTCGCACAAGGTGCGGGATCGGCGCCCGAAGATGGCGTTGCTGTCGTCGTGGACGCGCCGTTTACACCTGCACGCCCAGCTACCGTGCGCGTGGGCCTCCACCTCGGCTTCGCGCGAATTTGGTGCTGCCGTACATTCCCGAAGTCCGCGCTCTCTCCTCCTCCACTCCTCCGCTCCCCCCTCCCCCCCTGTCCGCACCCCGTACGCCGTCTCGTCCGGGGACTCGCCATCTCCCTCGCTATCGCTGCCTGACGCCCTCGTACCCCTCCCCATCACTTTCTACCTTTCCCGTCGATTTTGCGATGGCGTAACCTGCCGCCATCGTCGCACTTCCCAGGTGTGCTGTGCGCGCCACTCAAGCTTCTGCGGTCGATGTCGCCTGCTTGCTGTACCCTTATATATACTTCTGGAATATATTTGATCCCGACGCTCTAAGTTGAAGGAGACTGAAGTTTCGCGAAACTGAACCCCACAGACGTACATATCGGACACACCAAGAGGGGACTGGAGCCCTTCCAATGGTACAATCTCCATTCCACTTGCCATGCATTCGGCGGCGTTGAAACTCGGGGGCTTCAAGTCATTATATTTATTCGGCGGAAAAGTAAAATTTGAGCATCTCCGTACACCGATTGCTTCGCAGCAAAGAGCATTGACGAGCAAGCAAGAACGAAACTATTTTACGGCTTGAAATGCCTTGGGCTTTAGATTCAGCCAGTTGCAGTGAACTCGACTTGAACTTCGCTTGAACTCAACGCCGTCCTATGATTCAAACCATTTTCTTGATGAATTCATATGTGTAGTATGGCGACAGGAATTCAGTGCGCGTGTTCTGGTCCTCAACGAGCTGGTAGAACGCGTTGAAAGGCAATTTCAGGCGGAGTGATGGGGCACGTGAAAATTCAAAGTCCGCAATTACATAATAAGCGGCTACTGCGATCGGACCCCCGCGGTAATCAACAGACTTCAACAAGCGAGGAACGAGCGTCGCAGGTTGAAGCGTCTGTCTACGAGAGACTAGGTCGCCTATGATCTATGTCTGTGTACTCACTTGGTGAGGGTGTCCGAAAGTTGAAGGTGGATCAGAACAACAATTATAACTGTTGAGAATTTCAACACCTATACACCTTGAGACGTTCAAACATAGGGAGCACCAACTTTATTTCTAAATAGACTCCAAGGGACGTGCAATGCCGTGGAAGCGATTGAGTAGGATAAATGCTAAAACCGAGCGCGAAACTCCAAAAATCCCTTCAGAATAGATTACTTCAGTTCGGGGTCCGGTTCAGGCCTCGAAGCCTGCTTGAAGCTGAACCTGAACTACGCTCGTAATTACCTAAAACATACTCTGTTTAGTGCCGAGTAGAATCTCATGAAGGTTTGCAGACGTGATGGGGCAGAATTATTGTGAAAGATTTGATGGAGGCTTGAAGGGTCAGAATTATCGTAAAAGGTTTGACGGGACCCTTAAGGGACAGAACTATCGTGAAGGGTTGAATGTGGGCTCAAGGATAGCTGACACACCGTTCAGGCACTCTGAGTCACCTTGAAGGAGGTGAGATGATCATAAAGGATCACTCACATCGTTCAGGTGCGGGTCAATCCTGAAGGCTTTAGAGGGGCCTGAAGGGTGTTGACGGTCGTGAACGAGGGTAGATAATCGTGAAGGACGACATTTTTCGACCTTGAATGTGGGCTTTAAATCCTTTAAGGGATGACTCTTGAACGATTATATGTGGGCTTGAAGGATAATAAAGGTCGTGAAGGATAACTGCTCACCTTAAGGAGGGCATCCGGCGGATCCGCCGGATCCACCGGATGAATCCTCTACACAAGGGATGTTCATGAACTTTCAATCGCGTATCCGAGTAGAATTTTGAGCACGCAAAAACACACTCCCATCTGCTGGCAGGCCCAGCTTGGAGACGTGGAGCCGCTCTCTAATTCTCGTCGTGTGCGACCAAGTGCTGTTCAATCTCATTATATTCCCTCGATTAATTCTGACGCGAAATTGGATGTTGTGAAAGGATCGCTTTTCCATTTTCTCTCGAGGGAGAGCAAAATGGAAATACCGATGCCAATACTGACTATGTGCCAGGTGGATTCAGCAACGCCTCAGCGATGGTGAGGCAAGCCATGGAGAAGCAATTGCAAGTGGAACAATCGGACTCGGAAACCCATCGTGAGAAAGTAAGAAGATGATTGAACGTTTTGCAAGTACACACAACAACAGAATAATTCCCAAAGACCTCAAGGCAAACACTGGGAGTAGTCTGGAAATATCAATGTGAGCCTAGGCCCGCGAGATTGGACGAGGAGGAATCTACTCACAAGCGTTCGACACTTTGCATGTCGTTCCCGAGGCGCACGAAGTGCAGCCAGTCCAGCCAATTCCGCCGCATTGACCCCACTCAGCGGATGCGCTAGATAACGGTTAGCCAGTTTGAGGAAAATGTGAACCCGGTATACACACCAGCCAGTCGGTCCCGTCGACTGAGTCGAGGTGGTTGTAGTTGTGGTAGTCGTCCCGGTTGTTGTCCCAGTCGTCGTTGTCCCGGTTGTGCTGATGGTACAGACGCCTGTCCCGGAAGCCGTGGCGCATGGCTCAGCGCCGCCATTAGCGAAGTTTTGGAGCCGTGCAGCAACCTCGTATGCAGCCGGCTTGGGGTTTCCATTCGTGTCAAATAGGGTCGCGGCGGCGGAACTTCCACGCCAGGACAGGTCGTCCCTAAGTTGAGCAGCATAATCAGCTCTCTGTTGGACGCCGTAAATTTGGCGAACTTACCGGGGATCCCAGTTAATGAACTCGAAGCAGTTGGACGCGAACAGGCAGGCCTGAAAGAAACGACTTAATTAGATATTGAACCAACAACGCACGAATGAACTAACATCGAGATAGTCTCCCCAGATGGCCGCTTGATAGCGAAGGTTCGGAGTCGTGTCAGCGTTGACTTCGATATCCATTTCTGTTATCATAGTGCTAACACCGAGAGCCGCCAGTGTGGAGAACGTCGACGCAAGTGCAGACTTGCTATCGAAACCGCCGGTGGAAGCGGTGAGGTGGGACTGGAATCCAACCGCGAGTCTGTTTTATTGTGTTCGGCAAAAAGAAAGTATATCACAAGACAAGGGACTCACCTGTTAAACGGAATAGTCGTGTTCGCCTGGATACTCTTGATGAGATTGATCACACAAGCCGTCTTGGCTTCGGCGCCGCCGGTGCTGAGGGAGGAAATGAGCATTCGCTAACGATCGGGAACAGGACAATCAATCACTTGTAATCGTTGACCGCCAGACGAGTGTTCGCGCCCGCGACTGATAATACGAATATGAGCATGGACCAGTGCTCTAAGCACGAATTCACTCACACTGGAATGCCGTCTTGAACGCCGCAAAGATGAAGGACAGATCCGTGACCAGTGGTTGTCCGGAACCGTCCGAAGTGACCGTGGGCCAATCGCCTTTATTCTGGACGCACTGCAACGAGGTCATCCCGGCTGAAACGCCGTCTCCAACAACCTCGTTCACGACGTCCCATGAAGTGACCGAAGTGCCCATGCCCTGAATTTCTGCCTGGACGTGTTGCGGGATGATTGTTCCGACCACTTGCGATGCGCTGAAGCTGCCCGGAAGCCAAGACTGGATGGTATTGTCAACCATCGAGGAGAAATCCTAACGGCAGGTCTACGAACCGGCGTCTGGGAGTGCCAGAACGTGTTGTGACCACGGAATGTGTTGCCGAACTGCGTGGCGAAACTCTGGGCACCGAGACACTCGGTGAGCGAGCTCACACCTTGACTAGGCTCAGTTGCGTCCCATTTGCAGCTAGAAGCAGCATCATTATTATTTGATCGCACGACTCCGATCCGGCGGAGAAACTCGCCCATTTTCGGCGACGACGTGGCGGAAAAATGTGCTGAAGACACTGTCGAACCACGATTGGTCGGCATCAAAGGTATCGTAGGTTGACCCGAAGTGGAAAGTCCCCTTCTTGGCGGTGACGGCGGCCAAGACCGTGTTCAAGTTGAGTGTTCCAGTCGACGGGAAGCCATGATCAATGAGGAGATCCACAGCGGGTTGGGCGCGGGCCACCGAGACGAAGGTAGCGAGCGCAACTAACGAGGAAAACATTGTGTTTATGGCCGGGACTACAGCTCCAGAGGGTGTTTGTCGGACGAGCGAGAGCGTGTCTGAGCTGTTGAGCTACTTCATCGCGCATTTTGTAGCAGCAGATACCGAACTTAAACCGCGTATTGCGTTGTCGTGCCGTGGTGTCGCCGAAGTGTTTCGCCGACAAGAAGTGGGGCAGCACAGGTGACACTCAGAATCAGCGGAGGATTTAGTCAATGGGGCGCGTCGCGTAGCCAAGTATATAAAGGCGGGCTATTTTAAAAATAGACACAGTGGTCACACGGTGCGTTAAATTTAAGCTGCTTCGGTGTGGCAGTTTTGAGATGGCGGCTCTCGGGAAGTATGATATATTCGATTTCCAGCGTATGTTCCAGTGCTTTAGAAGTAGGAGGAGACTGAAGGATCCTCTCGTCGAGGACGGAAGCATATAAGGAGTGTTCGAACTCGTGTTGCCGCATCGCAAGAAGAGCCTCAGGCACAGCCGGGCAACGAACGGGAGCGGTCCAAACTCTTGTGTCGTCCACTTCCAGAGGCGAAATAGCCGCGAGCAAATGGCCTCGACGCCAGGGAAACGTTGACGGGTCCACAGCTGAGACATGAGTCAATAGATTCTGAGAAGCTGCAGGCTGTTCGGCAGATATCGGAGCGTCGACGTTGTCGGTGGATTGTGCGGAAGGTATGTACAAAGTGCTGATCATTAATATTCGGCAATCCGGGCCGACAAAACTCGAATAGCCGGTGGCACAAAGAAGCACAGCTTTCGCGGCTGTTGTTTCTCGTAGACGATCACAGCTTGATCACAGCGTCCTTCTGGTTGTAGTCGCTTTTTTCCATTCTGTAGGTCCTCGCGCAAACCGTACTCCGCACAACTCGCGCAAGACATACTTACCACGAAGGAAAAGGAAGCGACTCGGATTCCTAGTTTTGCCACGTCGTACTCCTTCGACTCCGTTGACTGATCATCTTTGGCATCTATTGTGTGATCCCAACAGAAGAGATCGACTTGAAACTCGGGGTAAAGATCGTCCAGTTGTGGATGCAGGACGAGGAGAAGGAGAAAGAGGTCGTTTGGTTGAAGAACAAGAGGCGATGATTTAATTTCTCGGAATACAAGGTAACCGGGAGTTGCTAGGGACACTGACGTCGACGGTGCTTGACCGAGACCTCAAGGCTTAACGCCGAATCGTCGTCGATCCTGCAGATCCAATACATACGGGAGATGGATCCCGAAGATTCCCTCGCGGGCCACATCAGGCCACATCCGGCGTCAATCTCCACATGTCCCAAAGGTTCCGCCCGTCTCTGATGTCGCACCGGGTTGTCGCCCACCACCATGTCTCTCTCCCCCGCCCCCAATGTCACCCAGCTCTTTGGGCCCATGCTTCTGGGTTTTTATCCTCTGGTTCTTCGTTTCGACTGGCTGATTCTGGTTATAGGGGTGCTTGTCAACACTCTTTTGTATGGTGTGAGTGCTTCGGAGTATCTTACTCGCCTTCACGGAAACTAAGTTCTCCCTGAACAGATAATGCTCGTCCAGGTTCACACTGTGGTTATGTCGGCGCTGTTCCCGTGTTAATTGAGGTCTAGGCGATGGCGTACTTTAGTCGATACAAGAGGTGCGTCCCTGTTAAATCGCTTCTCCCTCATCTCATGACATCCCAGTGATCGTCCATGGTTCCGATACCTGCAAGTTCGGATTCCCGCCCATGAAATATTTTTGGGTCTGAGGGCAAGATGGAGAATGAGTTGGAACTGGAAAAGAGAATGTGCATGCAGATGAGTATATCATGTCATCTACTTCAGCAAGGATCACAGACCTGTTATATGCGCTGGAGAGAATCTCAGGCTAATCGAAAGTAAGACCATAGGTCCACAAAGAAGAGAAAAAAACTGTTATTTTGCCTACATGTGATGTTCGGTTTGAAGCTGTATCGGAAAGTCCTTCAATCATCGCAAGAGCTTGCTGGTGCCTTGCCTCTGAATCTTGTTGCATCTTCTGAACATTGACCGCAAAGTTGATTGAGTTGATCTATATGTGATTGAATTTAACTTGAACATCAGATGCACTGATAAAAAACTGTACTTTGAAGAATTCCTGAGCCTGTACCAATCCCGACTTGCAGTCCTTCAACAGTGTGTTCATTTCACCCTTGCGGAAGAAGTTCTTGATTTTCAGGCCACCTTGTTGGGCTTCAACGAAGGCATGTATTTTGTGGAGGGTTCTACGGCAAACTCGTGGTCAACCGGTGGAAGAGAATCACTCAAGACTAAGAAATGTACTCAGTGAACTTCCCGATTTGCTTTAGCGTAAGTGGGGGCATTTCTCCACTAGTATTAGAATTAACAAGAACACTAATGATTGCATCAAGTAACTGTCGTGCGTGATCCAGCAGCTCAACGCAGTCATCTTTGTTCCGTTGTAATGTCTAAACATCTTTCAGTAAGCTTGAAATTCGGTAAATTGATTTCTTTACCTCCACGTAATCCAAGAGGGACTGGACGGTAGCTGAAATCGTCCCTAAGAACGGGGTCCCAAGTGCGTCGGAAAGCGTATCCAGTGTGGCCGCCGCAGTGGCCAAGCAAGTCGCAATTCCGGTCAACCGAATATGAGAGGCGGCGGTCGGTGGGGCCATCGTCTCGCTGGTGGGGGATCTGAGGTGTTGACTTCGATGCTCTTCTTTTATCTGCTGTGGGATGGCATGTGGTGGCGGATCTCGAATCGTAACCCGACGTGAGAATCTGGTTAGGTTTTGCGTCGCAAACGCCGGACAAACGCAGTAACATTTCTCAAGAGATATAGGTCGTTATAGCGGAAGGCAGGCGCGAGAATAATGTTCGTCCAGCGGCGAATGAACACGAGAAATGAAAGTGTTATTGCTTGAATCACGAGTCTTCGGGAAGAAGCAAAGTCTATCCGTCGACATGATAAATGGAGGGCCCAGAGATGGAGCATCGAGATGAACAATAGTCGCAGAGGGAAACTCATGATTGCTAGACGGCATATTTGATGATACCGTGTGAGAGAAGTCGAGAGAGAGAACACAGAGGGATTGGAGGGACGTCAATAGTCTCGCCGCTGAGTCACTGACAGTGCGATTGTTGATTTATGTTCGAAAGAGCTTTTTTTGTCAAGCTTTTGACAAGGAGAGTATTTGAGACGTGATCCAGGGAACATGGAGGCCCAACAGATCACGGGAGCGGCGATCGAGTCGCCAGGCTTTGAAATCACAGTTTCGGTGGGCTAGAGGGTCGCATGACTTCGCTTCGACCAGTTCAAGGGGAAGACAGACCTCAAAAGTGCTTTTGATTGACGGATTAAATTCGGGCGAGGTGGAGTCCTGGGAGAGCAATCGTCGCCGTTGGGTAGCCGGAGACTGTGTGGGATTGGTTGATCGTATTGTACCGAGTTAGTGCAGCGGCATAATTTCGTTTTAGATTCGTTGAACTCGATACTCACAGACTCAGGTCGCTTATGAATATTGCTACCGAACGGGGACTAAATCGCCGCAGATTTTGATGCCTCCTTTCACCGCAGCAACGTGGGTTTACTACTTGACTTTATCGAGACCTTGTGTGCGGTCACCGGGGCAGGAATTGGAGAAGGAAAAGGTTCTCGTTTATAAGGTGCCGTGCCGAAATTTCCCCATAACGGCTGGCTTTCTGCGGTAGTAACACGGCGGACAAGGGCTTGTCCTTTTTAATTCTGGCGCTGGATGTCCTTTGACACGGCTTCACCGTGTCCTTTTCTTAACTCCGGCCGCTTTGGCCTTTCGGGGTTTTCCGCGGCCACGCTGCATCCACGCGTTCTCGGGGATTTCCGGCAGAAAACTGATCTCAATAATGATTTTGCGCTCTTGGACTGAGTATTAGTTCAAAAACTCCCAAATATTTCTGGTAAAATAGGCGCTACTATATGACACAGCACTGAGTAGAAAATTTGAAGGATAACACACAAAAACCCACCAAGAATGTGTCCCAAGTTGAAATAATGCCCCGTTCTGTTGCATTCCACTAACCCAACTCACATACAACTCAGCGGGAGTAATCTTGAGCCCCTGTAGAATGATATTCCATTTTCTTCCGACCCAATAGCCGGCGGAGGAGGGTGGAATGGCGGGTTTGAACATTGATGTGACCATTCCAAACTCCCCGGCAGCGCCCGGCACGATTTGAACCGTCACACTCACCTTGATGCACCCCCACAGCAGCCATTGCGGCCCCGTTTCTGGGCCTAGAAAAATTATAAAATCACTAGCTGGTGAGATATGACAGTCCCACAAAATCCTACCTGAATTGGCTCAGTGAATAAACTCGAGCCTTCAATTCTTCATGTTTCAGACCGGTTCCTGTCTAGTTTTTGCCACATTTCCCTCAGGTCTTTCTTGTAGCCTTGTACTATAGTAGTGCCTCTGTAATCTGGCAAGCTCCCAATAATATTTTACGACAAACTGAACTCAAGAGCTGCAAATCATTATTTAGATCATTTTTCTACCGGAAATCCCCGAGAACGCGTGGTTGCAGTGTGGCCGCGGAAAACCCCGAAAGGCCAAAGCGGCCGGAGTTAAGAAAAGGACACGGCAATGCCGTGTCAAAGGACATCCAGCGCCAAATCAGCAAAGGACAAACAGTTGTCCGCCGTGTAATGAACCGAATGTTTATAAGGCGCTACTGTCACTCGGTTAGTCCAAGTTATTTTCCGACTATGACCTTCACAAAAACTCTACTTTGCGTCGCTGGGTTTGCCGTTACAGGAGCGTCCGCCCTATTCCTTCCTGGTGGAAATATCACCGTGGGCACTGACTTGTCCGCGCGCGGCGTCCAAGGGCCTGGTCAAGGCACCTTCGACGGCTTTTTCTGGCAGAATTTCGTGGCCGGAAGTTTCGACGTCATCTTCACCAATATTGCCGGTGGAAACTACGAGGTTCAGTGGCAGGGAAGTGGCGATTTCGTGGTCGGACAGGGCTTCAATCCCGGATCAACGTCCAGGTAAGTATTTAGCTGGAAGCGTTTGTACGATATAATTAATTCGTCTCTTCGACTGCAGGGTGATGACTTTCAGCGCTTCCTGGGAGCCCAACCCCGCGTCTGCAGCTATACTTTCCGTTTACGGCGCGTTTTGGTTCTCCACATATCAATTGTCAATTAACGTTTCTGCAGGGTGGTCGACCAATCCTCTCGTCGAATACTATATCAACGAGGACGCAAACAATTTTAACATTGGTACCATCAACCCTGGCACCACCCACAAGGGCACGGTCTTCTCCGATGGCTCGACTTACGATGTATGGTCTTCTGTTTTTTATGTCCCTTCTTTGACCTGACAGAATGCGCAAGATTTACGAACACACCCAAGTCAACCAGCCCTCCATTCAGGGTACGGCGACGTTTCAGCAATACCTCTCAGTACGCCAGAATAAAAGAGTTAGTGGCTCCGTCACGGTTCAAAACCATGTCAATGCGTGGGCGTCGCTTGGCATGAATTTGGGCGCCATGAACCTGCAGATCATAGCGGTGAGTTCAGTTGTTCAATTTCATTGCAGGATGGCTGACATCGGCGGGTGCTCAGGTGGAAGGATTGTCTAGCTCCGGACAGGCAACCGTGACGGTTGGATAAGGGGCCTATGGGGTTCCTCAAATAATGTGACTGTAGTCGTTGAGACAGACTTCTTGAAATCGAAGTGTTTTTGCAAGTATTTTACGCGATGCCATTACTTCCTGGACAAAGTCAAGCCGCAAGACCAAAGCGCAAATATCTCTGAATGTTTTTACCTCCTCGACTTTCACCAATTTAGCGAGACGACGCCCCGCGTTCGCGTTATGGTCGCGTGTTTGGTTAATTTGATGTTGATCTGATTCTCTTGATGCCATCACTATTCTTCTCATCATCGTGCCACCACCAAGGCCACCACCTCCATTTTTTTGCGCGCCCGAAATCTTCGCCCATCCAACGACCTCAATACTCAGGTTTCTCCGTAGTACTACTGGCTGCACCTCGCCCGGCCAATGCTGAACTCTGCTTGCAGTCAAAAAAATCTCCTACACGTCCATCTTGGGACTTGTGTCCTCCTTTTGTCTACCAGGCGACCCACAAGAGCTTTCGACATTGGTTCCTTGGCCGACATTTATCTTCCAGCCCAGGACCCCTTCTTCTTGGGATCTATCTGTATCGGCGTTTCCTTCGCGGCCGACTCTTCGCCCAACGTCGATGTTTCGCGTCCTTGGGCTCGATTTTTTTTTATTGGGGGATACCACCACCCAGACCTTCTACCAATGGCATCAATCTTACCCTTCCCCCCCCCGATACATTTCCTCTATCTGCGCCTTCCCCGGACGACAGCGAGCAAACGTTGGCGAAGTACAAACGATGCCAACGTCAACTCCTCTTCTAAACTCTAGTCCCACTTCATCTCTCGACCTTGGCATCGAGTCAAATTGAATCAAACTGCTCCCATGGACATAATTAGCTTCACTACCTCAAGGTAACGTACCCCTTTACTTTCTAACCTCGACGTCAACTGACTTCAGTAACGAACCAGTTTGCGGTTCTTAGACTCTGTGGAAAAACTCATGGAGCGCGAACGCATTATAACTACTCCGGTCCAGCCAGGTTCAGCGCGCTTTAGCCACAACGTGCTGAAGGTCGACGTCCACTCCTCTCGCGAATCGAAGTCACGGAAAACCGACGCCTGCGGAGCCCCAAAGCTCCTGGACGAACTTCAACCGACTCCCTCGAATTTCCGGTGACTCCAAAACGAATTCACTCTTGATTCTCTTATGATTCCGCCGATGAACTTTCAGCTTCCACTCACCCTATCTATCGACCACCGAATCATCCTCCCCACTCGGAACCAAATCAAAGCAACCTCGGTCGACGTGAAAAGTTTCACCACCCCACGTCCCCGTGTATCCTTCAACCTCGACGTCGGTTGACTTTTGAATGCGCTGTAAAAATTACACGCACCAACCAAGCACCTTCAAAGTACAAAGACCAAACGTCAACTGCCCCGAACCACAGAGTCCAAGAAAACCCGACGCTTGCGGAGACTGATATAGACCGATCCTTTGACGACCAAGAAGGAAGAGCAGTTGATCTTCGTCCCGGGACCTTTACCAGTGGACCGACTTCGACGGCCTCTTTGTTCTGCGCAAGTCACAATTGAAGGCCTTCCGTGGGAATTCGCTTCTTCCGAACTGGGGTAAACATGATCGCCGCAACCTTTTCCTCTCTGGGCTAGTCCTCTCCGGCTACTGCTTTTTGGTCCCACTCCGAGCTCGTCATGCGAATCGCCCTACACGCTGCCGTTTGAATTGATTTTTTTCACCCACTAACCCGAATGGGCAAAAGTTGGGTGGCCTCGCACTGCCCACACGGACTCTCTAAATAAACTGATATCAACTTCTTGGTGCACCGGCCCTCGATGCGGAGGTGTGCCTGATCCCACAATTCCAAGTTGAACTCGCAGCTCCTAGAATTCGAGATACTTGGCGATAGGGCTTAAGCACCACCCCTTCAGCGCTTGTTCGACGGTCCGATCTCCGATGTGTTATGCCGCCGAGTCATATCCTGTCACTTAGGCGCGACATGTGAGCTCCCTTTTTGAGCAGTCCTTACGGCGGGCCTATTTCCACTGCTGTTTTCTTCCCACCGCTTTCGAAGGGCGCCCCTATCAGAGAAGATGTGGTCACTGCGCTCTCCTTATTCCGTGGCTCAATTCCAAGAAGCAAAAGGCGACTGGCAATCTTTTTCCTCAAGTGACGGGCCTTGACGGCCCCTCTCGGGCTCAAACCGGCTCGATGTGTACGGGTGAGGAAGTCATTTCTCGGACAATCAATTTTCTTGACTCAGTGGCTCGGTGGATCGCTGTTGTCACTCAAGGCTGGTTTTCGGGGACCTACGTTATGTCATCGCACCGCATGTCGTGGGAACGCCGCCGGATTCAGCCCTCGGACCTATATGTCTTGTCCGGTTTTATGGAAGCACTCCCACTTTTGTACTGAACGCTTTCGATTTCTGCTCAACATAAATACCGCGCCACCCGAGTTAACGAACACTCGCCTCGTGTACTTGCCCATACTCCAGCAGCCTGCTTCGCGCATCTTACCCTCTCCCGCCATGAATCAGAGCCCAGGCATGAGCCCAAATCCCAACATCAACATCAATATCCCCGGACCTGGCAACGAACTCGTCTGCACCGCTTTCCGGAAGGAGGTCGCCGCCGACCTTCGCATGAAGGCCGCCATCGCAAGCGCCGTACAAAGCCACGCCACGCCGACGCCGACGCCCACCACCGTCCCGAATGAGGTGTACCAGCGGCTCGACTTCACCTTCGGAGGCTTTTTGCGCGCATGCCAGTACCGCGTCCAGAGTTTCCCTCCCACCGAGCAGTATGGGTCCGCGAAATGGAAGGTGTATGGGAGTGAGTATGTGCGCATGGCTCACCGTGCAAAGCGTAACATTTGCCCCCGCAGAACCCCGCATCATTGGTGTGCCAGAAAGCCTCATTGGCTACGTCGAGATCGATGCGCTGGTCTACGCGGACCAGGAGAGGGTGCAGGCCAGCCTCGCCACCGGACAGCTGGTGCTCGAACTCATGGCCACGGCCGTCGAGGGCAACTGCTTCGTCCGCGTCGGGGTCGAAGTGCACATGGTTTTGAACGAGCGACATGTGGTTGTCGGGTATGTGGAATACATGCTGGCGCGCGCCTTTTCCCCGGAGAGCACCAGCACGGCGCTGGGGCACAATAACGTCCTGCAAGAATTCCGCCGTCGGCTGATCGAACCAAGGATGTGTAGCCTTGGGTGCGGGGCCTGGATTCCTTGCATGGGACCAGACCACTGCCTTTGGCACGTACTCACCCCGACCTAGGTGCTGGCTGCGTCAGTCTGGATGTCTCGTCCGCCCATGTCGAAAGCTAACTCGCATTTCAGGCTTCCACGCTTGAACTGCGGCCAGAAGAGGCGCAGAATTTGGAGACGGTGTCGCAGAGGTGGTACGGGAGAATTCTTCCAATATACCATTCACTATCCACCTTGTATCATATACAATCGAATGTCATGCCAACAATTCCTTGTACTTTCAAACGAGATACAAGAACACGGACTCGAGTCCATCTTGAGAACAAGGAACTTGAGCGGCAACGGTCGAGAAGGTCGCGGAGCCCTTGTTGCGACGTCCCGTTGTTTCGTCTGCCTGAAGCCTGTTTTACGGGTTTACGGGTTCACGGCTACTTATAATTTTTCACCCTCGTTCAACCTGTCCAACTTGAATTTTGCAAAGCTGAATGTCGGATCAAGGAATGACGGCTCGGCTCGCTCGGCTGAGTTCAACATAGTCTCCAATAAATCCGAGGGTTCGGCGAGAGCCTCAGAATGAGTTAATATTGAACAGAACTGTCGATATTAAACAGAAATCGCCAAACCTGGGCGGCCACCTGATGTAAAAATTTGCAGATCCCGTCGATCAACGGGTGCCGTCGAGCCGGCACAGCGGCAACGGGCGGCAGCCTTATTTCTTGCATATACCTGCTCCACGACAATCCTTATTCTATTTCTCGAATCGATGGAGCACATGCACACTAACGTACGACCTTGGCTACAACCACTGCGGGAACCACGGCTCAAGCCGTTTGAGCCATGGTTCACTTTGTTTTCTCCAGTCCACAGCTAAAAAGTGGCACAATCATCTGCGGAATTCTTCACTTCGATACCTCATATTGTGGCGCAAAAACTCGGTTACACATCATGAAAGTTTTACATTTTTTCTAAAGCAAACTGCCAGGATCGGGTGGCCGCTTTTCAATCATGTTCGCGTTTCCCTAGTGTGGCGTCAGACAGCAACTTTGAAATAATGTGGAACTCACTTCTTCGACAGTTCATCAGCGGCAGTCCCTAGCGCCTTGCGTTTCCCAACAAAATCACTAGCCTTTCGCAGCTTCTCGAGCGCGGTCACGCGTACGACGGCATCTCCGTCTCTAACCGCCAACATAGCTCTTCATAACGGCTCCGAGCAACCGCTCACGTCCCTCGGCATCCACCAGCTCTGTGTAGGGCTCCTTGGTGGACAAGAATGTCTCCGTCCACCAGACCAACAACTTCACAGCTTCTTGCTTGCTCTCGGTCACACCAACGTTGAAGGGCCCCACGGTGTAGTATCTCTCGACAGACACTCTATCAGTACTTAGCTCGTACCTCGCTTGATAGAGAAGATTCGCAAGATTGTCGATACCCGTTTTTAAGGTGTGGTGGCAGCTCTGTAAAAGTTTGTTATTTTCTGCAAGAAGCGCGCGCGCCTCTGGAAGAATATCCTCGCCGGTGCCGTTCTTCGAAACCCTGGCAACATGTTTGTGGAATATGTTGAACCGCCGCTCGTAAATCGTGGTGGCGAAGAAGCCCTCGACGCCGTGTTCAGCGAGAGGTTTAAGCAACTCCATGCGGTCGTGCGTTACTTTCAAGCAAAGGAATTCAGTTGTGTTGAAGAGGAAGTTATCGGCAAGACGGAGGGCATGTAGTTGTTTGACGCTGCGGTGGCCCTGCGCCGTCGCGTCGCGCTGAAAGTAAGCAACTCGGGAAGCGAGGAGGCCGATTATGTCGAGGAGGAAGCGCCAGCACTGCTGTTCCTGTGCGACGCAGCGGCCGATGCACTCGGTCAAGTAGAGGAAAAGCTGTTCCTCCGGAAGGGAGCCAAAGTTGTTGTTGGGCTTATAACCCTGCAGATCGACGTCTACCAACTCGCGGGCATCATTAGCTGCACGCTCTGCGAATGAAGCAGCGTTTTTCGGATGCAGGAATGAGTTGAAGCAAGCGATGTAGGAGGATGATCGAATGAGTAGAATGCGCTCTACGAGCTCCGCCGATTTTTTCTTGTCAGGCTTGATTGACTTGGCCAGCTCCGCGTTGACGCGAATTTGGGTCAACGGCCAGAGCACCGTCTCGACGTAGCGTTCACAATGAGCCTTCGAGATAGTGACCGTTGCCATGTCACTCAAAACGGGGGACCGAGGAAGATAGGTGCGCAAGCAATCAGCCACGGAAGCAGCGGGAACCTCAGCAACAACTGCAAGCAAGACGAAGAGGGTACTACAGCGATGTTAGTAACCCTCTTGACTGAACAAGATAACGACTTGTCGGCCTGAAGAATATCTACCGAAGCAACGGCTTTGTCAATAATGTACCACGCAAGATCTTGCTGGGGCGAGTCCAATACAGGCAATATCGACTGCAGCAGAGCAATTCGAACTGAAAGTAATGTCAGCCATCAAAAACGTGGCAATAAACTGAGCCTCTCACCATCCTGATGCAGCCGCCGGTCCCAAAGTCGCTTGACCAAGTCCTGCATCTCCGGAAGTTCAATGTAGGTTATGATGATACGAACGAGCTCCTTGAACACCCCAATCTTCAACGGCATTGCCGTCGGCGGCTCCAGGAACGAGGGCACGCTTGCCAGCGGAACATGTTCGAGCGACCGCTTCACCGAGTGCACTGCGGTTCTCGCCAGCTCGCCTGCAAGAATCGCCGGCGCCAACAGAAACTGGATCCCCGCCCCGGGCTCGTCCAGGCGTGGTAAGAACATGAGAATTGCTTCCCAGATCCGCGGGTTCAGCCCATCCTCAGTCAGCAACGCTGCAAGCTCGTGGATGGTTGTAGTCGGCAACTTCGTGAACTGCTCCGTGGCCCGGACGCGCGTCTGGAGCGGAAACTCGTCCGAGCGGATAATGCCCAAGAACATCTCCCCGAACACCTCGCACTGGTGCGGAGAAAACCGCGCTGCAGACCGGAAGTCCCAGCTTGCCAGCTTGATTGTATCGCCCGGTGCATAATCGGGTGGCGCCAGGTTAAACACGCCGTGCGTCGTGATGAAGCGGTCGAGGAGGAGATCTTGCCGCACATTAATGAGGTGTTGTGAAACTATATACGGGTACACGGCGGTGTCGTCCGTACGCAGCAGGAGCTCCACGAGCGCATCCAACTTCGCCGTGTGCATAACGTCGTTCTCATCGCTGCACTCACCCCACCTCAGCTTAACCTCCTCCAGGGTAGAATTGGACACCAAACGCAGGTCCCGGAACTCCGCTCACCACGGCCATGTCTGCATGCCGCGGGACAGGCCCTCCGGCCCCAACATAAACACCACCGCGTCGGAGACGGGGGCCTTATCCCACTCCGCCGGGGCGTCGCCCGTTCCCCTCGCGCCGCGAATAACCCCCATCTGCCGCTCAACGTACTCGCACAAGCGCGGCACCCTCTCCCACCTCGTCCCCAAGCACCCGAGCATTGCCTGCACGAACGCCCCATAAGCCGGATTCGCCTCGTCAAACACAACGGGCGCGTAGATCTCCTGGTTCCGTCGATACATAAACTCGACGTACGCTGTCTCGTCCCGGATGCGCCAGAAGCCGCAGTCGGTATACTTGTCCACGGCTGTTAAGAACGTGCGGAAGGCAAGCTCGTCCGCCTCGTCCCGCACATCCGTCGCGTGGTGCGTCGCGCGGATAATAAACTCCACGCGCACCCGGCCTTTGACAGTCCGCGCTCATTCAGACACCTTGCCCACAAGATCTGCAACGCCATCTCGAAAAACACGCCCTTCGGGTTCCCAGCGAAAAGGGCAAGGCAATGGTGGACGATACTGAGGATGTGCTGCGAGATCGCGGGGACCTACAATAAATATTAGTCTGCGCATTCCCTTGAACAAAAAGGAAAAAACATCGCACCGGCGAAACCCCCTTGTTAACCTGATTCTCCCAAGCCACATAAATCGCGCCATTTCCTTCGCCTCCTCCTCGCTCGCCCTTCGCAACAACCCGACGACGGCAGGCACAGAAATCAGGTTCGCCGAGACTGGGGAGCAATTCTTGTGGGTCGGCTTTGCTCAGACTCTCTTTCAAAGAGGTTTGGATCGCAGGGACGCCGCGATGGTAAGCAGCGAGGAGCTGTTCGTCCGAGGCGTACTTGACGCAGGCGTCAACGACTTTGGCCTTGCCCGCCATCGAAGGATGAAGGAGCGCTTCCAGGAGAATGGGAAGCGCCGGCTGGCCAGCTGCAACAGCCATAGTCAAATCCAACTCGCGCTGCACGAAGGACTTGGACGCGGTCGTCTGGGAGAACTGCAGGTCAATAAATTTTGGGGTGTCGGTCTGGAATAGCGGGATATGGAACTCTAGCGGGAAGTACGGTTGTGGCTAGGAGTTCTTGGATGAGGTGGGGGAGCTGGGGGCCGTTCTCGAGCCATGGCGTTTGAGGTAAGGCAAGCTGCCCACTTGCTGCATAAACTCAGTGGCCGACAACATGGTGGCAGGAAGAGCGCTGTTTCCAAAAAGGGAATGATACGCGGTGGCGCTGTGGCAGTGCTCACGATTCTTCGCCTAACCCACGCCAACTAGTACTCAAACCCTGATGCTAGGGTCCGGTGACAGTTAGTGCCAACTGTCAGTAACTGTCAGGATGACTGTCAGAATCTGACTGACAGTGAATTATTTTTGCGTGGTCGAATCTGACAGTTGACAGTTCCAAACCTTTTTTTTTTTACTCCTGTAGCGCCGCGGGTAATCCCCGTGCTTTCGTCCACCCTGGTGCTTGCACCCGACATGGAGGTATGTGAAGGTCCCAAGTTCGGTGGATTGACTAGACGACGTCAATTCCTAGCTCCGAGATAGTTCAATATATCACGGGCACCTTACTTATAGGAGTCTCAGGTACATACATATTTAATACTGTGCCACGTAGATACATTCTTGTCTTCTCAACGCCAGTTGCTCTGCACCCACTCCACTCTGGTCCTGCTCTCTGCTCTCATTCTCATTCTCATCCAAAAACCCACGGAGTTTCCAGCACCGTGACAGCTCCGACTTGCAGAGAATTACCTTCACAGCTCCCACTCGCCCGGCGCGGAATCGGCAGGTCTCCTCCCGTATTGCCAATGATGACAACTCTGTAGGTCTCAGTGCAGCTGCTCAAAACCTTCTGTCCGGTGTGTGCTGCCCACGGCACGCCGATGATTCTTATTTTCTAACTGCCCACAGCAAAACCTATCATTGATTTGGTCAAGAAAATTGCGAAACTCACGTTGTTTCTCCCGGAGACTGTACCACTTGCCACAGAGGAAGATGATATTCCGCGTCGCATCTTCAAGCTGGAAGGTGAAGAAACGTTGTGTAGTAAGTAGTCCTGTACGCCGAGCTCGCAATTGTCAGAACTGTCAACTGTCAGAACTGACAGTCAGCCTGACTGTCAGGCTGACAATTAATTATTTTCTCCAAACGCTAACTGTCACCGGACCCTACCTGATGCCGACGCAGATGGAGAGACAGGAACACGGCAGAGGTGCGTGTCCCTTCCTCTCCCAGTCCCTACACTACGCCGCCGCATGTCCGTCATGTCCGTACGTACTCCGTGAATAAATGCATGCCGCCACACTCACCCCCCTCTCTCATACTTCCCTTGTCGTTCCCCGCCCTCGTCGTTCCCCGCCCTCGCATACACCGTCGCATACACCGTCGAGTCGAGTACCGGCCGCACAAAACTCGCGCGCGGGGTGACACAGCGGCGTCATGTGCGTGCGCATCGGGTCCCCCGCTCTCCCTCGTCTCTACCTTCGCCACTTCTCCCTCGTCCCCCGCGGTCGCGTTCGCCGGCTACAGAACTACGCACGCGCATGCGCATGATGCGTGCGCGTCGAGTCCCCACCCTCGGGCGCGCGGACTCGACTCGTGCGCGTGCATGCGCTGCTCGGCATCGGTGCGCCGAGTCTCCGCAATCTCCTCCCACCGATCCCTCCCTCCTCTCCCTCCCTTCATTGCTGTCCTCTCCCTCTCCTTCTCGCCCCGCTCCCTTTTCTTTTCCAAGCCCGTACACTACGCCGCCGGTCCGTACACTACACCGCCGCATGTCGTACATACGTACAATAAATACAGGCTGCAAAACAAATCACCTGTGGGATTCTGCTTAGCAGGGAAGTGAAGAGTGCGCGCGGAGTGGATTGAATTGAAACTCACCGCGCGTTCGAGAGTCTGAGTGGCGCGGGGAATGCGCGGGAAATCAAGCTGTGCAAAACTCGAATGTGGTTAGCTTGGGGCACGAAGCAAAGAGGTCGAGGTGCGTACTTTCAATACAAAGAAAATTCTAGGCATTCAATTCGATTCGACGTCGTGCGGACTGGCTGAGAAATTCGGAGGTCAGTGCGATTGAATACGAAGGACTTACCTACCTTCGTGGTCCAAATCCAGCCCGGATGCTTGCAGTTGCAGTTGGCGGGCAATATCCACGTTGATCTGAAACGCGGAGGCCGAGTCGAGCGAGGGTACTTGAACGAAGGTACTGCCTGCGGACGCTGAAGGCAAGGCAAGGTCAGTAAACTGGAATGCATGCACGGTGGGACTAATTTTTAATTTTGAACCGCAAGCAAGCAACGTTGCGGAGGAGGTGAGTGATTGAATTCGGAGAAGCTTAAGGC
The DNA here is from genome assembly GCA_029378385.1 of Mycena metata. Classification (NCBI taxonomy): domain Eukaryota; kingdom Fungi; phylum Basidiomycota; class Agaricomycetes; order Agaricales; family Mycenaceae; genus Mycena; species Mycena metata. Next base: position 287,046 of record JARKIB010000030.1, read on the forward strand.
TTACTTACCTACTTGGTCCAAATCCAGCCCGGATATTTGCAGTTGCAGTTGCAGTTGCAGTTGGAGGGCAATATCCACGTTGGTCTGAGGTTCAGTAATCAGCAATGCGGCGCAAGAATTGGACTTGTCCTGCCAGTTGAATAACGCGGAGGCGGGGTCGACCGCGGGTTTAACGACGGTACTGAATTGAGTTCAGAAGAATTGGCTCCGGTCAAGTGGAAGCTCAGTCAGGCGAGTTTTTACTTTGATTTAGAATTTAAATTGTAGCACGTTTTCGGGATACTCCGACCGCTCAGCTGACCTTGCGTGCAAATCGGTGATTGTCTCATGTCTCGCGGTCCTAGATATCTAAACAAAATTGGGCGCTCTCGACGACAGAATTTCGCTAATCCCTTTTGCTTTGGGGGAACTGACTGGGGTCCATCCGAAGTGTGGCCTAATTTATAACCGAGTAAAGAAGCGATCCAGGCTCCCACCACCACGAAGAACTGCAGATAAATCGAATGTGAATATTGGGAAGTATATAACAGAGGACGAACGACTGACAAGCCATTCAAGTGACAAGGAAACACTGGGTACGCATCACCGTCGTAGAATACTTGCATTGTACGCAGAAACGATTGCGCGAGGCGCACACAAGTCACGGAAAAACAGAATCTCCTGTTCATTCTAAACGATATCTCAGCACATTGACAAGTTGGGTTGAAAGGAAATGCACGGACAGTCTCGGTGGAATGCCCCGTGATCTCCTCCGTGTTCAATGCCGCTCGGGAGAGCTTGGCATTCTCTTCCAGGATCAACTCCTCGCCGAGAAAGCCCTCGAAACTGTACACACCCCCGCGCGCGTGAGGACCGGGCCGTCTGCTGGGGTGATAATTCTAGTCACGCCATCCTGCGTGATCTTGATTCTGCCCTTCAGCACGGCGTGTTCTTCGTCTGCAACAAGATAAGTCAACGAAGCTGCCGGACGAGGTGCGAATGCACGACGGGGTCGTATCCCTGGAGGTGCAACGAAATATGTCGACGAGGCTGTGAACTTGCCACACATAGAAAATTGAGCTTCGGCATTCGTTTGTAGCCGTGAAAAAGTCCAGTTTGAAGGGGTCCATGGTTAGAACCTAGAAGAGAAAAGTTCGGCGCTATCGCTGTTTGATTAGGACCCCGCCCGGAGTCGAACCGGGTTATTCCGCGTGAGTAAATAAATTGAGCGGATGCATACCCGATGCCACAGGGTCCTCAGCTGAATTGGAAGAAACCTGCGAAAAAGAATAACGCGTCGCAACTGGTCATCGAGAACTGGTCAAGCACTTGGTAAGGTGGAAGCGTCGAATGGGTGGCCAAAAGTGGCCAGTCAGCTTCGGTGTATTTTCCGCCGTCTGAGAAGCTTTGGGCGTGTGCGCAACGGACGAGCGATGTGGTGGCAAGAGGAAAGTGGTGAAATCACTTTTGATCCGGGTACTGTGTACGCGTGCTTGCCATTTCCCGCATCAAACAACAAGGCGCACGTCTTTCTCCGAACCACGACAACAAGAATTCGGTCTTTATCTAGGATACGTCTGGTTCAACGGCACTCATATCCTGCGGACTTATGCGCCTGTGGATTCCCTTCTCTGCAACCAGAACCGCGTCCGAGTCTGCATTCGTGTTGCCACCAAGCTGCCACCACCCGCCGCGTTGTCGCCGCATCTTTCATTCCCACATTTAAATCGTCTTCGTGAAGCTTCCGAGTGACCTCCGGCGCAATTGAGTCGAGCTGACGGTCACTTTCACGCGTTGTTTCGACTTCCTCTAATTGACTCTCCGGATGCGCCTTGGACCGAGCCGACTTCTTGGTACTATGCACCCACGGACGACAACTGGGTCTTCTTCTGCCGATCCCATGCGCATGGATCTACACTTGAGGCTTCCCACTGGGCAGAATAGCGTACATTCTGGAGTCTTGATCTCGACCGTTACTCTCGTCAAATTTATTTCGACTTGCGTCGAGCGGCCGGATGAGGAAGGGGTGTTCCAGCACGGACATGCGTGGTGGAAGGAAAGAACACCGTCAGTGACGAATATACCTTCGCGCTGATGAACTGTCAATTTGGTGGTTATGAGCAGTGCAGAACCTGATTTCAAAGAACCCCCCAGGCCGTATATATAGGCCGCCACACGCATCCCGGCAAAATTCCCACTGAAATGCCCCGCCAGCCCACAGCGGTTGGAACTCGTCTCCAGGAGGTCGTATCATGCTTGCGTCCGGCTATTGTCCTCCTGGGGGACCTCTCCGATGCGTTCGGTACACCGTTTGTGCCGATTATCTCAAGTACGGTTGACGCTTTGATTGGTGCGGTCGAAGTACGCCGGATTCGCATCCAGCTCGAATTTTGGCTCTGATACACCTCTGTCGTCAGACCGCAAAGGCCAACAAAGAGCAATGCACAGGGTTGCTGGAGCAGGTTCATCAGCTCATCGTTGCCATCGTTCAACTGCACGTCAGGTCCGAGTCGACCGGAGGGACCCTTGCGCCAGGCATTCTGCGCGACATTGGGAAATTCACCGAGTGGGTGTTTCGTTCGGGACAATATCACGCTCAGAGAAAATTTCTAGGACTCTTCAGAAGATATATACGTTTGTGGAGGGCCAACAAGGAGGAAATATCTTCAAGAGGATCGTCCACCACAGGGATCTGAGTGGACTGCTGAAGGATTGCCAAGCCGAGTTACGATACGCGTTCGATGCATTCAAGGTTATCCATCCATGACCGTGATGTTCCGAGAGTTAAAAAAATAAAACTGGCGCAGGTGGAGCTGAATGCGAACTTGTTCAGGGATATTTCGCAAGTCCAGAGGATGACGGAGAGCGCACAGAAGGACTTGCTGGAACTGATCGCGACGATCTCTGACGGGGGCGAATCAGGAAAATCATCCTCGGTATGTGCTTCGACTCTCAATCTGACTCTTGCTTAACAATTTCAACCTTAGGCGATGCCCAGTACGCAAAACAGGTAGATCTTCATATTTTGGCTGTCGAGCCCGTGGATCTCAGAACATTTCTCCAGCTCCGATTCGTTCTCGATGCTGCCAGCCAGACCCAAAATATTCCACGGTCGCGAAGCCGAAATAGAACACGTTATAAAAATCCTTGTGCACGGTCGCGCACGGATAGCCATACTCGGCGCGGGCGGCATCGGGAAAACAAGTCTTTCAAAGGCAGTCTTGTACCACCCCGACGTCATCGAGAGCTACGACAATCGCATCTTTGTCTCCTGCGATTCAGTTACGAACAGCGTCGATTTAGCAGGTTTAATTGCGTCCTTTGTCGGCATAAAAGTCGGAAGGGACGTCACTAAACAGGTGGTGAATTATTTTTCGAAGGCCACGAGATGCCTTGTGGTCTTGGATAATCTTGACACCTGTTGGGAACCATTGGAGTCGCGGAGCGATGTCGAGGAATTCCTTTCCCTTCTCACGGATTCACCCCACTTGGCCTTGGTGGTGAGAATCCCTACATGGTCGGCCGTCGTGAATATGCTGACACCTGTTGCACCAAGATCACACTGCGAGGCGCAGAAAGGCCAGGGAAGGTGCAGTGGAGTCGCCCATTTCTCCTCCCCTTGCAACCGCTCCCAGATGAGGCGGCCTATCAAACATTCACCGATATTGCGGACGACCTGCACGACGAAAACCATGTTCAACAGCTTTTGCTTTTGACGGACAACATGCCTCTAGCGGTGAATTTGATCGCTCACTTGGCCAACGACGAGGGCTGTCCACAGGTTTTGGCACGTTGGAAGACAGAGCGGACTTCTATACTTTCGGCGGGCAACGGCACAGACCGACTGAGCAACCTAGATGCATCTATACAGCTGTCACTCTCCAGCCCACGGATTTTGGCCGAGTCTGGCGCCAAAGATCTACTTGGTCTTTTGTCGATACTCCCGGATGGTCTCTCGAACATCGAACTCCTGCAGAGCGAGCTTCCGATCCAAAATGCGCTCAAGTGCAAAGCGATCTTGCTGCAGACGGCGCTAGGATATTCGGAAAACCAACGCATCAAGGTGTTTGCTCCCATCCGGGAGCATATGCAGCACTTTCATCCAGTTCCACTACGAATGACACGACCCGTTCGGGTTTACTTTCATTCCCTACTCGAACTATACCAGAAACATCGCGGAATGCAACAGTCGGTCAAGACGGTTCAGCAAATCCGTTCTAATACCGGAAACCTGAACCAAATCCTGGGTCTCGGATTGGATGTCGACAATCCCGACCTGGTTCAAACGATTCGGTGTACCATTTGTCTGAATTCCTACCACCGACTTATGGGCCATAGTCCAACGGTGTTAATGGACCGTATCCCTGGCCTTTTGCCACTTCTCGACGATCCCGCGTTGGCGGCCGAAATTGATGTCGAGTTGATCCATTTGGCGGAGTACAACCCACTTCCGGATCCAGAGCGCTTCATTGCCCAAACTATGGAGCACTTCAAGAATTTCGACGATCCTGCTCTTGAAAGTCGGTCTACTTTTTCATTAATCTCGAGTCATTTACTCACAATTCAACACAGCCCTCTTCTACCTCGCGGCTGGATATTACGAATTCTATGTCCGGAACGACCGCTCCCGCTCTATGGAGTTCCTTGAACGGGGATTATCCTTGGCCAGGACGCACGCAGACCACCTTCGCGAATCCATCGGATTTATTCACCTTGCCATGATCAAATGGAACAGTGGCGACTATCGTGCGGCTCACGAGCACGCTCAAACTGCATATGAATTATCCAGACTGTCGGGAAATTTATACCAGCAGACGGTAGCCCTTCGGACGGAGGCTCAGTGTTGTACACAGCTCGGGGATTATCGCGGAAGCATTCTACTCTCGCAAAAAGCGAGAGAATTGCTGGTACTCTGCAACATGTCCACAGGGACCTTGTACCAACTCCTCGTCGCGAATGAGGCGGAAGTGCATTTGTTGAAATCGGAATACAGCGAGGCGCACAGGATCTATGCGCAGAGTATCCGGGAGACGTCACCAGAGCAGAGCCCATACAACCATGCGCTCAGCCTTCTCAGCGCTGCGGAAATCGAAATCATGATTGGCGCGCCCGATTGTGAGGTCCGACCCAAGATCGCACTGGCAAGGAAATTATTCACGGCGCAGGGGAACCAGATCGCTGTGATGCAGTGCGACATGGTACACGCAGACCTCGAACTTCGAGAGGGGAACGAAGGGGTCGCCGGAGCGTCCTTCCGTCGATGTTTAGCCTCTTCCTGGTCGACGAACGGTGAAATTCGGAGCTACTGTTTGGAAAGACTGGGCGATATCAGTCGGTGGAAGAGGCCGTCAACGTCAAGCAACTGGGCAGTCGTGTACTTGGCAGACTCGCAGTCCTCGCACAACATGCTGGCTCTTCACAAGGCCCTCCTCTTCATGGCCGACGTCTTTATCTCCGGGGGCGAAGAGGATACTGCATCTGCCCTCCTGGTGGTCGCCCTAGACGGGTTTACGTCTATGGATGTTCATCGGGGCAGGGCGGAATGCCTGCTTCGTCTCGGACAAGTGTCCTTCAGTCGAGGGGAGGTGTCCCGGGCCGTTCAATTTTGGTCACAAGCAAGACTGCTTTTCGAACGCGCATCACAACTCACCAAAGTTAAGCAGATCGACACTCTGGTCGCTGGGATCGAGAAGGAGGTGGACGGGCATCATGACGGTAACTCGGCCGATCGCTCCGTGCTGGTTGCTCCTTCTGGTCCCGTCCGCAATCTGGAAAACGGTGTTTGGGGCACTTCAAAGCCGGAGAGAGCCGCATAGGCTGTAGGAAGAAGTGAATATCCTAGGCGTGTGGCGAGAGTCTATCTCTAAATGTAACAAGTACCCGATTTCCATTCCCCTTGTGAGAACCAGTCTTTTGAGACCTGCGATTTAAATTGGGTGGCGGCAGAGGACGTTTGAGATTGATGCGTGACTCGACGGCGAGGCAACGGCAAGGGTTACGAAGTTTCGGAGCAGAGACGTATATATCGGGATCATCGTCTGGAAGCAGAGCTTGGGCTGAGGATACTCAGGATAGGTGTTAGATGATCTGGTTCGCGATGTAGTCCTTGGAGGAAAGAGTGCCGTGATGTCGGCCGAGGATATACCAGACGCGGCAGTGCGACACACCTTAGATGCGACACATCGTGCTCAAGTACGACACATTGATGGGAAATGTGTCGGGAGGGTGTCGCATGCTTTGATCAGCCATCAATTCACGTCCTCCATGAACAAGTCCCCTTCAACAGCATTACAATATAATCGGGGGTAGCCCGCGTGCCGCGGCAGAGCCCGCTATCTTAGCTCAACACCGGACTTGACACTGCAGTTAACAAAGTTTTGCAAGATGGAGTGCACAAATATTCGATAAGACCAAAACTACACCGCAAGAAGCTCTGACTGCGTCGGCGACTCGGAACAGCACCCTGCTTGCCCAAAAATTCAACGCCTGTGACCTCCAAATCAAGTGGCTCGGCAGCTCTGCCGCTGCGCGCAATTCTTTCCAAGGATGGACCATCGCTAATTGGAATGTTGAGGTTTAAGTGTTCACGACGTCGGGAGGTTTCGCATCACACGTAGGTTGCATGAAACTGGTGCCGTTATACCTGAAAGGGTGAATGGGCTGGCGCTGATTCGGCTGTTCAAAGGAGACTTACTCGGAGACAGTTGAACCGCGTTCACGGGCATTGTTGGGACGAATCACATCCGATGCTGAATTGCGGTGGGAAAGAGTCTGAAGGATCGAAGCCATAACGAGCCGGCTACACGGTGGGTGCACACTGCAACACAGCTAGGAACTGTTCAATTGATTTGACTTGAGGAGTAGAAAAAAGCAAAGGCATACTTGCGTTTTAAGTCAGGGGCCTCAGCGCAGGCCAAATCCAACGCCAACAGGGTTACTCTGTGCACACAAGATTAGACCTGAAGTTCGAGGAGGTTGATGATGACCAACCGCGCATTAGAGGGAGCATGAAATATTGTGTGTAAGGGATTCAAGCAGCATGCGCTAATAGCGAGTGAGGCTCGGGATGGATGTGCGCGAGATAGCGGATTTGAGGGTGTGGTAGGAGCCGAGGAATTAAAGGATCTAAAGAAGATTTGTCGATAATAAGGAGGATGAAAATCAAGTTACAGCAATAAAACAGACCACGCGTTTGGGTGAATGGCGCCGCCAACCATGAAGAATTGATATACATGTTCTCGAACGATGCTGGCCGGTGTTCAATGCCAATGGCCTGTGCGACAGAGGAAGCGAATGGCGATGGAGGAAGGTCGTGGACGGTGGGAACGGCAAGTGCTGCATCACCGAGGAGAGCGACACAGCAAGGGCGGGTACCGGAGCCAAGAGGGCGGAGGAAGTTTGTGAGAGTCAGAAGCGAGCTCTTTGGGGGCTACTTTCTGGCTCTGCGGCGTTTTGACGGTTGGGGCTCCGACACATCCGTCGGGTCGTCGAGTTGGCGTTTCCTCAGCCGTGGACGTGGCTGAGGTGCTCCGCTAGAGGAAGGAATGGGTGTCGATAGCTCCAGCCGCGCGGGGGCAATGGGCGCGACCAGTACGGCGTTCGCGCGCTGGAGGCGTACAACTCGAGCGGTGGCGTCAGCCGCATCATCGGCTCGATCTTCCGGTGTCGGCGCATTGTATGATGCGCGGATTTGATCCGCCGCCAAACGCCCTTCTTCCTCCGTCCCATGATCGATAACAGTCTTCAATTCGAGATATCTCAGCCGCCGGAACTCAAGCCTGACATCTTCGTTCTGGCGACAACATATTCTGTCTTTGGCAAACGGCGTGAGGATAACAAGTCCCTGCAAAGACGTAACTCTGGAGACCATGACATACGGTGATTCGCTCCCCTTACAGAGGTTCAGGTCAATAACGCATGCCCTCAATGTTTTGCCCTGCGCTTTGTGAGCTGTAATCGAAAATCCGGGCAATAATGGCAGCTGTGAACGTTTGACCATAACCGATGCCCTGGAGTGCGGGTGCTTGAAATATAACTTCACCGTATCACGGAGACTGACAACGTGGTGAAGAGGAAGTTCGGGGATAATTCCCGGCGTTGTATCGGGAGCTTCAATCACAGCGGAAAGTGCATACCGTTTTCCATCCGGCCCGAGATGATATCGCACACTGACTAGCTTCCCTACGCAACCATTCACGACTCCACCAGGCACATCGAAATTCTGCGCAATCATCACCGGCATCCCAATAACCAGAGGCAAACGCCCGAGCCGATTGTTCGTCTTCCCAGAATCCATCTGCATCAACATCTCTTGTACTCGGACATCCTCTACTGGTGAATTTCTGGCGCGCGTATCAGTCGCATAATACCAATGCAGAGGGCGGCCACTAGATACAGCAAAATCCTGGGCCATTTGAATATTGAGAGCATCCTTCATAGCGTTTTGAGGAACTATAACTGGTGCGTTCTTCCACTTTTCGTCTTGCCAGTCTATGTCCAACCTAGATGCTAACCGGGTATTCAGCAGGTCATAATCAGCGTTCGTACATTTCCCTTCTCGCAGTCGCGCTAGGAGATCCACAAAGGCCTGGTTTTCTGGACCGGTTTGTCGCATGTTCTCAGTTAACATTACCACAGTATTGACGGACAACCACAGTAGCTTTCCAAAGACGACCTTTTGACCAGTTTTCGTGCCAGCCCGAGCAATATCATCGGGGCCCAAATGAGCATATAGACGTTTCTGCCCAACAGGTGGTAGTTGCGCGAAGTCACCGGCGAAGACAACACTAATTCCGCCAAATGCTAGATCGTTCCCTTTGGCCACACTCAGAGCATGACTGATATCGTAGAGGAATGGACACCCCACCATCGAAATCTCATCAATAAAAAGGTAATCTACTCCTTCCCACATTGACATTAGCTCACGTTTGGATTTGGCACTCAGCGCAGATTTAGTATACTCGTTCAGCATCAGAGCAGCGTGCAGAGTCATACCAGAAATATTGCGAGCTGCCACACCGGTAAAAGATGAGAGTCTAAATCGCCGTTCTTGGCTGCGCGAGATAAAGAATTCCTGCAGAGCATCGACCACCCGCGATTTTCCAGTGCCGCCAGGACCTCCCAGATACATCCGAAGCGGTTTCTGCGAACCTCCCGACAAACTGTGCTGTGCAACGATGGAAAAGGCACGCGCCTGCTCCTTGTTTAGGCCAAATGATTTCACAATTGACGGAATGTCGGATGGCGCGGTTTGGTGGATATCAGCGGTGGACTCCCGCGTAAGTAATTTGTCGGCATCACGAAGTATAGGATGGGATGGAGCTAACATCGAGTTACGGAAAGCAGAACCGTCGCGAACTCCACCTTCGGTTTCCTCATATACTTTACTGTCATCCTCTGACTTGCCACCGTCTTCTGGTCGGGATTGGGGAACAGACAACGCGGATCGCTTCCACTGCTCTTTTCTAGCGTCATACATTTTGTGCCATAAAGACTCTAAACCTGGGTGAGACTCGGATACTAACGTGTGGAAGGACATGCCATGGTCAGGAGTTTGTGGGGCTGTACGGCCGCCGATGAGCCCGATTTGAGTGGCTTCTTCCAGAAGGTTAACGATTTCTCCGTTTTTGTTGGCAATTGCTTGGGAGCGACTCAATTCCATTGAGGCTAAATGCGCGAACAGAGACTCATCAGTTTCCTCTCCAAACTCATCTGCGGTTTGTGATCCACGTTGAAGTTCCAGGGTTAATCCAGCACGCCTACGGTTCCGACGATTTGCGTAATGATTGTCGCGACTGTCCTTGCATTCATGCAGGAGTTGCATATTGTCGATATACTCGAGGATATCTGGTGAGCAAGTCCTCAGGAACTGCTGGTAAGCTTCTAACCATGTCTGTTCGGAGTGCCTCAAATCATCTGCGTGCCGCCAAGGTTTGAACAAAATTAACATGAGTCTCGCGTGCTTCTGCTGGGATGTTGGCGTGTCCCGGCGAGGTAGGGCAGGACCGATTGGTACAGGTACCTTGCGTTTACGGTGAGGACGAACTTTGATTAGGTGTGTTTTATCTTCCAGGTGAATATTCATGAAGGGGATTCTGGGCATAGGACTACCATCATACTCCAAGATATTGTCGCGATTCCACTCTGGGTCCAGGTCGATCTCGAGATCCGCGGGGTCTTCGGCTGCGTCTTCATCGTCGTCATCTGCATCGTCGGAGTTCATTTTCTTTTTAATTTTTTCCTTCTCAGTCTGGGCCACAAAATCCCAAACGTTGACGTCCTCTAGTACTTCACCTCTGTTCTGATAATCACAGGCTTGATTGGCGGTTGGCTTCAGTGTTCCGCTGGAATCCAGTGTAACATGGATGAGGTCGTTCTCGTCCCCTGGTGCAAGGTCAACCACAACATCCTCCAGACGATCATTATTGGATTCATCTGATTCTTCAGCGTCGGAGTCAGAATCACCAGGGCCAGCAGGCAAGTTGTCACTTTTCCGCAAGTCATCTTCCGGTGTTGCTTTAGTGTAACATTCGGGGCTCGGATCTTCGCTGTCGATGAAGGATTCAAAACTGGTCCAAAAGAGGTTCACATACTGGTGACTGGTAAAGTGGTCCTCGAAGTCCATGAGGTATGATACAACTTGTTGTGCCGATAATTCTTGCTTGGCGATCAGGGAATGCGCGCACCGTTGAAGCAACCTTTTTGCACGTGTAGTTAAATCATCTTCCTCGGCGTTGAACACTCCCAGTTTATGAACGGCGCCTTCCAGGGCAGCATATGCAACATGAGCCTGCAACTGTGACTTGGTGATATAATCTGTGATGTAGTAAAGTATCGCCTTTGCCGCCGGTCCAGAACCAATGAACTTAATATCCATGTTGCAGCGAACGGCTTTAATTATTGTCTCATTGAAGTTATTTACCAGTCCGTCCAGGGTACGCAATTGAAATTCCCCGGTCTCGGGATCGAACACGCTGACGGGAGTTTCGTTGGCTTTGTCTAGGTCGAAACGGCATACTTTCGGGACAGATCCCAGGTGATACTTATAGCATGTTGGGGCATGTCGATGGCGCTGACACCGCTCAACAAGATTATGTATGTCGTTCTGCTCTGCGGCGGACTGATTTTCGGCAGGTACGTCGGGGCCTGGACCACGAGTAGCGCAAGGGTGGAATTTCGACAGCGGTGTAACCAGCTCCGATTCGCATTCAGCGGGAACAGCCGTGGATATAGTGTCCTCCAGGAACTCAATCAACCGCTTCTGGAATTCTAAATTGCCTCCATTCTCCAAGACCTTTTCTTTGATTTGATTAGGGTTCAATGCACCGGCTACCCACACCATCATATGGCAATGGAGAGTGCCTCTGCCTTGTGCTTCGACCGTTCCGTAGTATGCAGTTACAACACCGAGTATACCGCCCTCTTTATCCTCGGATTTTTCATCGTATGCTAACAAAGTCTTGATAAATGCCTTCATATAGATATTGAAAAATCTCGCCGCCACGGATGGATTCCGGGCAATTGTGGAGGCCTGCTGCAGGTAATTGGGTATGTCCTCAGGCAAGAGAGCATCGAGATCAATGTCATCCCCTGCTAGAAATCGAACGAGCGGATTGTAGACATCGGCCGGATTGATGGTTATGTAGAAGCTAGGCAGACCTTTTTCCAACATTAACGCCCGTATTTCGTTCCTCATGACCAATTTTGACTGCGAGGAACCGGGAACATGGGAGTTTATGATACTTACCTCCTTCATAAGGCGGAGTACTCGACGCTCTTCGGCAGTGTTCGCGACAACGGTTTCTCCGGATGAAATGCGCTCAGACACGATGTGGACAGTTGCAGGGGAAACGGTACCAAACTGGGCGGCAATGTGGTCAAAGCTAACGCGTTCTGCCTTCAGCTTGGTGCGTAACAACAAGGCACGGCGTTGAAGCATATTGAAAGCTGTAAATAGGAACGAATAATATTCTTGAAACCTACGGTCGGTCAAGTTGAACAGATGTTTGATATGCCGTTTGAAACCAAGTTTTGAACGCCGGTTCTTATCTTCCATACCCCCAATTCCGTAGGGAAACAATGTTGGATACATCATGGGAAACAAATTTGGATTGTTGAACTCGTTGGCGGGGTCTTTGTCGTGTGGAAGTTCAAGGTAGTTACCTCCGGGTTTATTCATGTGGCGTAACGCGGCGGCACGAAGGTCAGCAGAAGGTGCATTACCATCAACGTCTGTAACAACCACAGATTGAAATGGAACTTGAGAGGGTGGCGGGACGAGAATATCAGCCAGAGTTGGAGTTTCACTGGGCGGCGAGGAGCTTCCAGGGATATAATCAGAAGTCGTTACATCAATACCTGCACTGGGAAGAATGTGCTGAATGCGAAAAGGTAGAACACTCTCGTCGGGGAGGGCATCCAAAATGGATCGATTAATCGGGATTTTAGCGTACAGGTGGTTGTGGACTTTTAACCATTCCAATGCTTTCAACACTCGCTCCTTCCGCACAATCAGGGGAGTTGCCTTGTACGCAGCCATTCTTCGCTAGGAGGGTTTGAACCGACGAAGATTACACAGACCGGGGTAATGATATCTTCCAACGATGGAGGGAGGGATTGCGCAATGGAAGATGGTTTCTGTGGATAAACAATGATATGCCCTTTAACCCCTCGTTGTGCAATTGGGACCGAAGATTCGGCGTTGTCTTCGCGGAGCTGCACAATCCAGCATTTTGCTCTGCAGAGTGCAATCATAGCCTCTTCAACTACAGTTAGATTTTGAAGTTCAGGCGGGACGGGTCCCAAGTAATTTCGGTTTGCACCAGATAGAGGGGGAACACGGCCTGCCTTCAGATGCGCTCGACACGGACGACAGACAACTATAACGGGATCATTTGTTTCTGGGTCCGCCTCCAAACTAGAAGGGTCAATGATTAAACTTGCGAAGGGGGTGTTGGCCATTGGCATCGGGGGCTCAGGGCATGTTGGATCGAGCCACAGGGATGTGAGGGGTATTTCATGTGTGGAATCTGAGGGTGCGTCCTGGGTTGATTGTTCAATATCATTATGACCAGTTCCTGGCGGAGAAGCGGGGTTGCGGTCGGAGTCCGAGGTCAAAGAATCGTCGTTGGCAAGAGTGCGTGAAAGGGAGTCAATATTATCTTGGTTTGAATCCACAGACATGGCGTCGTCATCTGGCTGCTCTGGGGCGTTGATGTCGACGAACTGATCAGGTCTCTTCAAAAGGTTGATGTCAAAGTCGTCTAGACCGATGGTAGACGGCAGTTTTGCCGGGCATTCTTCTGTGCAGCTGCCGCATACAAACGTGGCCAGGTTGTCCCGAGAAATCTCGTAATTGAAATTTTTAAGTAATGTTTTCTTGAGATGATCGGGGATCACCTGCGGCCATTGAGCTTGCAGCCGAGCACTTTCTTTCGCGCGCGCAGCCCGTGCAATACCACTGGAGGTAATTTCAGATTCAAATTGCTTCCCGGACTTCAACCGTGCCAGATAAGACTTCAAACGCCGCCGGAGCTTTTTAGTTTTGTCGGAGTCCACGAAAGGTACGTCATGTAACTTGAGTAACCGCCGTAGGGGCGCAGGCTTGAGTATGGGGCACAGTTGTTTCAGAATGCTTATTTGGAGGCGAGTAGACGGATCTTCTGATGAGCCAATATCCTCAGTAGAGTCTACGTGCTGAGATTTAACAGAACAACAGGAAAAAGATGTCGCGAATCCTTCGCGGCTCATGCATTGGCCCATGCTAATATGTCGAGTGATGGAATCTCGGAGAGCAGGTGCAGTTCCATCGGTAGGCAGCCCATGAGCATTAGCAATGACCAGCAAGGTGCCCTTCGGGAGCCCGTCCAGCTTATTGAACAGATGATCGACCAAGTGAAGTCCAGCTGGGCTTTGCAACAGCACACGTCGACGTTTTGATAGGTGGTTCAATACTGCTTCACGAGATGTGTCTTGTAAACCAAAACATTGACCAAGTATCTCAGCGGAGGACGAGGGGAATTTATCGATTGAAGCGGAAATTAATATACTTTGGGCGTAGAAGGCCATGGACAGTGAGTCTATAAATGAAAAACGGAAATGTTTACAATCACAAGAATGGACCTCCAATGTCAACGGATCACATATCGACAAGCAGCTTCCGGCCAAAAGATGAGAGAGGAGAGCATGACGAAGGTCCTGAATAGTCGCAGTAGGCGGAAGTTCGATGTGGTGTAAACCAGCGAGCCGGGACAGATCTGTGTGATTGGCCAGGAAAACATTTTCACGAGCGTTGGAAGATAAGAGAAGCCGATTGAGGACATCGTGCCCGGATTCGCTGAGAGCCTTTTTCTGAGAATGTCCAGAGCGATGGGTCTGAGGAGGAAAGAATTCCGGTTCGTTTTCAGCGGTATGGGTCAAATCGGGGTGCCTCGAGGGTCCGGCAACTGTGTTTACAGGCTGATTGACGGAATATCGGACATGGCCTGGGCCAGGATGAAAAACACCAAGATTGGTGGGCAAGTTTATTATTTCAGAGTTTAATTCAGAGTTTATTTTTTCAGTGTTCAGAGTAGGATTTTGGCCAGGTAAGCCGGCTTGCGCCGAGTTCCCCGCTGAAGCATAAAAAACATCAGCAAAATAGTCAACGTAGGAAGCAAGGATCACGTACACGATGGATGAGCAGGCGAAATTGTGGGCGGATACTGATGAGGATCTGTTCAATAGTTAGGTTAAATCGATGCACGAAACGAAGGAGACACACAAAGGGAGGGATAGCCGGGACCAGCCACTGCCCCGGGATAAAAAGGCTCTGATGAGTTCATTATTAATGAGAGAGAACGGGCCGAAGATGGACGCACGAGGAGGCCCATGATGAGGGGCCGGGGCGGGTCCAAAAGGCAAGTGAACGGGCGCTAGAAGAAGAAAAAGAAATCAACAAAAAGAGGAGGTCGGGAGTAAAACTGACGCACGCAATGGAGGGGCAATGGGCACTATTTGCGTCAGGTTGGGAAGAAGGAGAGAGAAAGTGTACGCACATTGCGAACTTCCGGCTAGTCAGGTGTACGGTCAAAGCAAGAACAGCAGTAGGAGAAGGGATGCGTACCAGAAATAAAATATGCCCAAGGATCGAAGGTGTGATCCAACCGGTGCCCCTCGCGCAGCAAATTTTCGCGGATCATAGACGCCCAGTCCAAGCCAAGAACAACGTCGGTACTGCCATGACCAGAGATGTCACAGTACAGAACGGTGGACAAAGATGCATAGGGGCCAGCAACAGTAGTAAAGCCAAAGTAGGAGGATCTGCGGGGAGGGAGACAAGCAGCGAAGTTCGCAGAAATGGAAGACCGGGGAACAGCGGAGAATGCAACAGAGGCAGCGCGTAGGCCTTCGACGTAGAGTGACATGGGGGATTTGTTGGGGGGAAAGAATCCGAAAGATTGACATGCACATTTTAAAACAAGAGGAGAGGGGCCCGAGAGGGGCTCGTCGCCAAGGAACAAATGCAAGTCCGTGACATCGGATGTAGGGGGTCGATTGACACGATACGATGCAACGGTACATCACTGGAGTAGACTTAAGTGGAATCAATGGCAAATCACTGGTATGCGCACAATGTGGGCGTGGAGGAGTTCTTCGAATGGGTCGTGGAGGGGCCGGCGTTGAAGGGTGAGAGAGACGGGAAGCCGGACGTACCGATTGAGCATGACGCTGACGGACAACCTCGCCGCGTACAGGAAATCAACCGTCAGAAGATCACAGATGTTGTCAGAGGATCAATGATAAAATCAGTGATGCATCAATTTGGAAAAGCAGCATTTTGAGGAGTTTTCCTGGTACCGATTTAGGTCCAGGTCTCCAAAACGAAATGAAAAAAGTCCATCCATCACTCGATCACACATGAAACTCGAAACTTAATAAATAATAAATTAAAGAAATGTTGTTTATATTGTATTTCCTCCCCCCTTTCCTGCCTCCTCATTCGATAACGGGCCATCAGCCCCCTTTCCGTCTTTCTTCCTGCCAAGCCCGCGGTTTGTCTCCCCACCAACCACATGTCTTTTCACGCCTCCCGTTCAAGTTGATCCACCAGTTATGAATAATTACTGTGTGACTCTGTTCAGAAAAATTCGCAAGCAGGGGTTTGAAAGTCGTCAGCATAAAGAGCTGCATAAAGGCTCGCGAGGAAGGCGAGTCGGCCCAGGCACGAGGCCGGGCGAGACTTACTGAGCAAGCCGTTCCTCTGAATCTGACGTCGGATACTTATTTACCTCCGACCTCAAGATCCTGGTGGAGGTACCAGGGGTGCCCGGAGGGCCTTGATGATTTCATCTACCCCCAAAACCCACTATAGAGATAGCGGGAATACCTCAACCCTCACCCTAACTTCTAACCCTAACCACTAACCACTAACCCCTAACCCGAACCTCTAACCTCTAACCAGTAACCACTAACCAAAACCACTAACCCGAACCTTAACCGGCCGCTTCGCGGCAGGGATACGCCGTTTGATGGCCGTTTGATGGCTGTCGCGCTTAAGAAAACAGGTACGACACATTGATGGGAAATGCGCAGGTTCCTACCCAGCCGTACTTGCGAGGTTCATCAGTCACTGTAAATTGTGTTTTTTTATTGGATTCCGAAAATATCCGATCGGGAAAGATCGGACCGAGTGATGTGACGCGTGATAGTAACGAAAGTTGGGGATGAACCTCTCCAGTCACAGCGCCGGGGCCTCAATTTAAGGGGGGTTTAAGTTGATTGCGTTATTTAAAGTATAATAATATGTTTAGTGTGGCCGAAAACCCGATTTGATACTTCGGATTTAAGGCTCGGCGAAATCTAATCCCTAATCTAATCTATAGTAATCCAAATAAAGCTGGCCTAAACTTGAAGTATCGCCACACCTTTCGCCAGGGATAAAACGCAATACAAAAGATAGTGAATAAAATGTCTTGAAACGAGTGCCAAAACTTCAGGTTTAAAGCACGTAGATATCAATTTCTATACTTTACATTTCGAATTACATTTAAACGACGCTAAAACGGCAAAAAGAAAATCTCATTTAAAAGCGCTTGAAACTCGATACGAAACTTCATGTTTAGAGTGACTTTAAATCCATCTGCAGATGATCTGCAGACGGTCTGCAGAGACCATCTGCCGCAGATCGTATTAGACCGGTGCGCCGGGCCCCGCTCCCGACGATCCGGCACAGCCACCTCGCCCATCCGGCTTCTTGTACCACGTCCGCATTCGCATTGAAAACACAAAACGCCGAAAGGAGGAGTAGGGCGTAACATCCAGGAATCGAGGCCGGAAGCTCCGTTGGCGCGGATGGAGGCCGCTATGTGATTATTGACGAAAGTGTGTGTTTGAGAGGCGCGCTGCGAGATACTTTGCAGAAAGTTCGTCGTTCTTCATATTCACCTTGTGGGCGGCAGTACTGAACCTGAGCTTGTTTTTCCATTCGCTGTAGGTGTGAAGTTTGACCTGGGGGCTCTTCGTCTCCTTTAACCTTTTCAGGAACCACCGCTCACAGTTGGCATTCCACCATCCCGTGTGGAGTCCGGACGACCAGAAGGCGGTTGGTGTCGGCCACCAAGAAATGTACTTCAACTGTTGGCCGTCTTCTGCCGCCTTGCTCTTTTGTCCTGGAATGAAATGAGTATACATCAGTGACAGGGTACGCTTGTCTACGTACCTGTTTCAATCACGTAGACTCCGCAAATAAGACGGATCTCTTCCTCCGTCAGGGTTTCATACCACAGCGCTTCTTCGCCATTCCCGCTGGCCACGCGTGCCCCAGTATCGAGGACATCTTCGGAGGCTTCAAGGCAGGCCAAGCCCTCGGAGTCTGAAAGAACTAAGCGAGCGAGTCGGCCCACGATGCCCCCATAGAACAGGGCTACGCGACCGCGCGACGAGTGCAGGAATCCGTCACGGTGTTGGACGTAGACGCCAAAATCGAGGAGGGTGGGGATGTAGCCAGCAGGGCGACGACCTAACGTCAGGCGGGAAGAAACAGGAGCAGGAGATGTGCGAAGATGAGCAGGTCTCCGCCAGCTAGGATGAAACGCCGCGCCCAGTTTGACAAGGTTGCGGATGATATATTCAACGCCGTCGTGCACCCAGTCGGACCTGATGATCTGAAGCGCAGTTGCAGCGCTCTCTACTAGAATCGACGGGCTGGACGCTTCAGAACCGCGAAGACGAATCTCGTAGAGCGTCTTGTCCTGCTGGCGGAAGACGGTGACGTTGACGTTCCAGTCATTGTTCAAGTCCGAGTCTGGTGATATCAAATCACACAGATTAGTAGGAGCGGCTTTGAGATCGCCCTGGAGAATGTAATAAAGGAGAGTGGGGAGCGCCGACGTTTCAGGGACATCCCATGTTTCGTCGCCGACGGTCCACGCACACGCTTTGGACTGCATCTTGGGTTGCGTCTGCGGGGGAGAGATGGGCTCGGTGAAGCCGAAGCGAAGGGAGATGTTGGTCTGGACGTCTTGTTTCTGCCATCCCGGCAGGGTCTCCACATCTGCACCTCGATCCTGATCCGCGGGCTCCAGATCGTATGCTCGCTCGAGGACCTGCGCGGCCCTCTCGCCAGTCTCCGCCTCCAGTGTATCACGCCCGGGGACATCAGGAATTGACGGAATGACCTCGGTGGCTGAAGTGGGGGGGTGGAATGGCATGAAGTCCTCATAGTCGTCGTCGCCGTCGTCGAAAGACTCGGGCTCGGCCTCTTCGCTGGGAGCTAACGCGGTGCAGAGATCCCACTGATCGGAAAAGGAATCGTAGATGCGCTGGGCGGGGGTGAATTCGTCCCAGCGCTCAGCCGCCGTGGTGCGATTGTACGCGCGCCGGATAAAAAAGCCACCCTCCTCTTCATCCCATATGAACACACGAGCCCCCCTCTTGCCCGGTGACGCTCCCTTAGATGCATGAGCCTCCCGAGCAAGACGCGCCGTCCTTGCCTCTGTAGATTCGTGCTGCGCGCGCTTGTCGTTGCGTAACCTGCGGCGCTCCATGAAAGCGTGGACATCTTCCCCTTCTTTCTGGTCGCTGCCGCGTTCGACAGCGGGGAAGGGTACGGCGTGGACATCTACTCCTTCTTTGTAGCCACTGCCGCGTTCGACAGCGGGGAAGGGTACGGCGGAGAAAGACGCCGCTGGATGTGGGGAAGGCGGAGCAGATGCGCCAAACGGCATTGGGAAGGAAGGTTCGCCGTTTCTGAGACTTATATAGGCCCATTGGGCACCCGGCTTCGAGGAGCCCGTTTTGTAGATCGCCCATGGGCTGAAAACCACGCCGCCGTCCAGGCTATGTAGATATTCGAGCTCGTCGGCATCGGGCACAAAACCCACGGCGACGAGAGGTTCGGGGATGGGCTCCTTGAAAGGATAATCTTTGCCGAAGAAAAAGTAGAGGGGGATGCGGTGTTTCCCCCCGAGGAGATGGGGTAAGAGCCAGCGAATGTGTCGAGGAAGGTAATGATCAGCATGCTTTTTTGCGAGAGTGAGGTCAATGATGCCCCCGAGACGGTCGATGGACATGTCTCCGGCGGCAGAAGCCCCCAAGTCGGTAATCCACTGCGGGTGGAGCTTTGGGAGTTTCCCCTGCAGCCTAGCTCTCCAGTGATCGCGGTCGAGCGCATCCAGGAGGATGAACATGAGCGAGATTTGGGCTATGAGCGGGAGAAACGCATCGCGCGAGCGCAGAGCGATGTCTACGGCGGCGGAGCGAGAGCGGGCATTCCGCTCGGTGTAGCGATAGGAGATGGGAGATAGAAACCCGTACACCCCCTCGGCAATACGACCACCATAGAGGTCGACCATGATCCGCAGTGTCATCCGGAGGAGACTCTCCAAGTGCAGCCACTTGTCGATGAGGTCCTTTTTGAGGCCCCATCGGACCTGAGAGTCGAACTCGCCCGGCGCTACGACGTTCAATTGCTCCACGGGGACATTGTGTTTGTCGACATCGAGGCAGTCGAAGAGAGGCGCATAGAAGGGGTTGTATCGAGGGAGAAGCAGAAGGTAGGGCATGTGGGGGTTGATCCAGACGGGACGTTTGAAGTCGCCGTGGCGGAAGTTGTACGCGTCGGGGGCGGCCGCGTGCTCTGGACGGGGAATGTCGAGTAGAAAGCGGGGGTCACCAAAATGTACCCCAAAGACGCCCATGTTGTTCTCAATGTGGCCGTCGAAATGCTTTTTGCCCTAAATCGTAGTTGAGCGTAAGGTCGCCAAAGAACGGAGGGCAACGTACATAAGGGAAAGTGGGTGGCAAGGGAGATGAACCGGAGGACTCCATATCTCAAAGACCTGAGATTTTTATGGGTACGAGATGTTATGGAAACAAAACTGTACTCACAAGAAATGAGGGAATTGGGATAGCGAAGGACGGCAATTCGATTGAACGCGGTGCTACGCACTGAACGTTCACTCAAGAGGAAACCAGCAGGACTTGAAGTTTGCGAGGCGAGGCGACGAGTCGATTAAACGCGGTGCTACGCACTGAACGTTCGCTCGAAAGCAGTGGACGCAGGTTAAAGTAGGGTGGAGTAGAGTAGTGCGCGAACGCGGTGCTTCGCACTGTACGTTCGTGTTTGGGATTTGGAAAGTGGTGGGAGGAGGAAAGGAGTGACGATGACTGTGACGATGTGACATCGTCACTCACTTTGCCAAATTCGGCCAGTCCGAATCGAGTCTGAAAGACCTGTGCGACGTTGTACGTCTGCAGGGGTAGGCCGCTCATTGTGCTATGAGCATTGTACGACCACAAAATGACAGACGCCCTCAATATGGCCGTCGGCGTCGGCAAAATACTACTTATGGTGTGCACGGTGTATCTTCAAAATAGCTGTTCGTGTATTAGCTAGGCTACGAATGTTACAAAATCGCATATTGGTACTCGTGTATCTCGTATGTAAGACAATTCAACTTATTCCGCCCACATTAAATAGCCATCCGATCAACCGCGGCGACGAACAGCCCGAATGCCTCCTTCGAGATCTTGAGGTTCTTGACGTAAGCTGGGGTCGCTGCCTTGAGCCATTCGCCGTTGTAGAGGCTCATGGGAAGGCCGCGCGGGACTTTGGGACTCCCGGGGACATCAGTTCTGACTCTGGTGTGGGGGGGCGGACCCCGTTGGTCCCGTTGGTCCCGTCCGCGCTTCTTGAACAACGCCGTTTGTTTATCCACGAGACGGAGATAATCGACGATGCGGGGCTCGCGCCAGACGCAAAGCTTGACCATGTAAACAATCACCTTCCTGTCGTTGGCCTCGACCTCATCTTCTTCCTCCGACGACATTCCCTGTTCCCCGAGAAGCTCGAGCATCTCCAGCAGCCTCTCCCAAGTCGCAATATCGACCGCGATTCCTTCGTCTCTCTTCATGTCGATGGCGGCGGTGATCGTTTGAATGCGGTCTTCGTATTTCTGGTATATATGATTTAGCGAAGTTTCTGGGCGTCACCGAGGAGAACTTACACGATGTTTGGAGGAATTGCTTCGGGCCGCGAGCTGGTGCTGCTCATAGGCCTGCGTTCCGCGGGCTTGTGCCTCTCGCATCGTCTCCATGCGCCCCAGCTCTTCGTTGAAGTGCGGCTGGAACCCCTTCCACCCCGAATGATACCTCTTCAATTTTTCCTTCATGAGCTTCTTCAGATATTCGGGATCGACGTCGGCCATGGCAATTGGGCCACGGTCACCATCACTTTCCAAGGCCGCGTCGACAATCTTCTCAATCATTAGTTGGTTCCAACGGGATTGCCCGTATCCAGGGCTAAAATCCCACTGAAAGACGTCATTCGGTGGATCGACGAAGTCCTTCTCGCAGGCAGCAACCTTGTGTTCTTCGGCCGGGTTGTAGATGCTGAATTCATTGGCCTGGTTCACCTGAAATTTGGTGTACGTGGCGATGCGTAGGGCCGTCTATGGCCAACATCGTTTAGTTCGTGATAGATAACGAAAAATGTATCACGCACATGAATATGAGTCACCAGGGACTTGGGCAGTTGCTTGAACTGCTTCCCGTTGCGTTTCTTCGGCGTTGTTCCCTCGACGGTAATCGTCGCGTCGTCGTCGACGACAAGTCGCTCGAACTTGCTAATGAAACCGCCCAAGGTGTCGACATCCGTGCCGAATAGGTTGGCGAGCTCCGGGGTGGCAGCCAGTTTCGCCTTGGGCTTCGGGTTTGCTTTGCCCATGGGCGCTCTAGCGAGCGGAACGGGGTCCAGTGGGATCTCGATGGTGCGGGTGCTGGAGTTCTGGACAAAACCCAGACTAGCACGTGTCCCGCGACGAGCAGGTGGCTTGGTCTGCGGCGTGTTTTTCTTGCCTTGAAGATAGTTATAGGCCCGAAGCTGAATGGCCTCGTCTTTCTTCTGAAGCTGAAGGATGGAGTTAAGCGTAAAGTCGACATAAATGCGCCTTCTACTGACCAAAAGACGGTTGAGCCTTTCGACGTCATCATTGCGCTGGGCAAGTAACTTCTGCGTCTCCAAAATTTGAGGAACCATCGTGTTACAGTGGTTGACCTTTCGTATCGTCAATAAGATATTTAAGAATGTGCGATTTGAAACATCGTACCAACTCCTGGAGCTTCTCTTGGTCCCCGATAAACTGGGCCTCTAGCTGGCCTTCGTGCCGCTGCATATCCGCGATGAGCTGGGATTTGCTGTGGAGTTCGTGTTGCAAAGACTTGATACGAGCCGCGTGTTCAGCTTCCATCTTCTCTGCAGCTTGAAGCTGCGCGATAATCTGCTGGTTCTCGGTAGCAAGCTGGGTTTGCTTCTGCCTGGCGAGGGCAGCCTGTTCCTTATGGTAGGCCTCCATTTCCTTCGCCTATATATTTATAAGGCCAGTGGGTTTTTCAGCGAAAAGCACGACTTACATGATCGTAGCTTTCACGCTGGGGGCCACCGACTATGCGAACTTTCGTGGGGCTGGGCTCTTCGTGACGGCGCTTCGAGGGAAGAACATCAACAGCGACTCTCAGAAACGGGGTAAAACCATGTACTTTTGCACCACCATCGCGATCGTCATCCGGAATGTCGTCCATTGGGTGTTCACTCCTCACGTACAACGTTTGGAGGCGCACAAGCAGCAATAGAGTACAATGTATGGAGGGTGGAGGCGCAAGCAGCAGTGGGCTGATATTTAAGCCATTCCGTTTCCGTTTCCAACGCCGAAAGCCTGGTCTGTTTTTGTTCTTAGCCGATGAATAGCACAGCGCCATATGGGGACTTGCAATTGGAAGGACCTTAGACCGCATTGGGGGGGGAAGTGTTTCCAACGTAGGTTTTTGTTCTTAGCCGAAGAACGGTAGCACATTGCGACCGGATGTGGGGACGTATTGAGAAGAATGGCCTTCACCGATCCTGCACGCGTACAACGCGCTGCAGCACGGCGAACGCACACCGCTGCCGACGTACAACGTCGAGCAGTGGTGAGAGTGGTGAGAGTGGTGAGAAGAGAAGGAATTGGCGCCGATGATTGGCGCCGATAATGTGATGATGATGTGACGGAGCCGGCCCGGTCCAACGCGGTCACTCATTTCGATACGGAGTCAAAAAAAAATCAAAGGTCATTATGATTCAACGTGTATGTATTACAGAAGCGACGACTACATTGGCTGCAATTCGAGAAAACATAAGGCGGACATAAAATTAGTTAACTACGGCGGCTACGCCGTTTAGCGACGACTTCATTTGCAGCGGCGAGGAGTTGTTCGGCCTCTTTAGCCTCAGCCATTTTCTTGGCGGCTTGGGTGGTGATTTTCAAGTGCGCCTGAAGGATGCAGTTGGTCGCCCAGTTACCCTGGTACTCCCGCAGGAGAGGGTGCATCTGTGCCGCCTGTGCGATAGTAAGCATTGAACAACAGATTGTGATGTTGAATATATGTTCACCTCCTGATAAACCTGGTCAAGCAGTTTCTTGTCCTGGTCAGTAATGCACTTTGTCGTGTCCAAAATCGCGTCCGCCAGGTTATGAACAGTGGTCTAATATTGTATGTTAGAGGGCGGAAAGGAAACTGAGACAAGGCACACCTTAATGACGGCCGTTTCCGCCGCTTCGATTGTCCATGCATCATGGTTCTCGAGGGTGCGGCGGGTGAGCCCTGGAGGGGGTGGGACTGTGTCCGGGAGAATCGACGGCGGAGGGTACAAATTGTGTGGAGTCGTCGCGAATACCACCCTCTTTTTGGCGGGCGGAACGAGATCGTTCAGATCCTCGTGAATGAGCAGGCCCGTAAAGGTGGGGGCATTGAGATCGGTCTGGATGAGCAGCTGAACAACAGCAGGAGGAGGCGGTTCCAGTGCCGCGAAGGGAGAGGCGAGGCGGACGAAAGACTTAGCCATGGCGGTCGGTCGTCAATTGGAAACCTCTATTGTTTTTCAGGAATCCAGCACCCGCTAAGCGCTCCAATCGGAACCATCGCGATATCCCGGGAGGAATATAATGACGCGCCTCCCAAAAGAATACAATAACGCGCCTTGTCGTTCGGGTTTCGTGGAGTCAAGATGATCACGAGCGCGAATGGTCGCCCGACGCGACAAAAGAATATAACAACGCGCCTCCCAAAGGAAACAATAACGCGCCTTGTCGTTCGGGTTTCGTGGGGTCAAGATGCGCATGATCGCCCGACGCGACAATTATTCTGATGCTAAGCGAGATAAACGCCGGAACAGCCGGAAATGTGTCGGAACGGGGTTGAGCTCGCGCTTGTAATCGCAAGCCCGACGCACAATTGACGCGTTGAAATTATTCTAACACAATTGGGTATATCCCCAAAGTAAAATAAGGCAACTAGCGACGTGAAGAACTTAAATATCATGGGGAGGAATAATGGATGCACGCTCACCGACTATCTCTGATGGGTTTCTCGCTGTTTCGCAACACTCCAAACCGCTACTCTTTGCACGCCAAACTCCGTGGCCACTCGGGTGGGATTTTCAAGCTCCGTCCAACGGAAGATGGAAGACTTCTCGCCAGCGGAGGTAAGTGATCCAGTTCTTGACAAGGCTGCAACTCGATTTTCGTGTAGGCACGGACGGTACGAAGGTCTGGGACCTCAAAACCATGCGCGAGCTAGAAAGCCCCAAATCGCCGGTAGTACGCGGGGCCAGCACGGCTTTTGTTTGGATCAAGCGCGAGGACGACTTGAGCGAGGCCTTGCTCTACGGAACGCAAAACGGTTATTTGGTCGGCTGGAAGGAAGGGAAAATAAATGCACGTACCATGATTGCGCGGTTGTTCTGATGCTTATATCATTTCCAGGGGCTGGCGGCATTCGAGGAGAGCTATTGCATTCACGTCGTGAATCCCGCCGAAATTACCGACTTGGCGTTCGACGCTCCCTCCAATCGCCTCGCAGTTTGCCATCGGGGCGGGGTGGTGCAGGTTTACACCGTCAGCGCCGACATGACCTTGCAACCCGTTTTCACGCAGCAGCTCAATAATTTTACGCCGCGAGCGATAGCATTCGGGCCGATGTGGGGAAACGAAAGGGACATCGTGGTCTTTGGGCTGTACGGCGGTCATGTGTGAGTTTTCCTTTCAAAGGTTTGAACGATCAACTCACCGGTTGAAGGTACACGTTCCGAGGCAACAATGGAAACACAACGGGCCAGACCTGGAACGTCGGGGCGCACATGTGAGTCTTCCCCTCCGTTTTGATGCGGCCACCAACCCCGTGAATCAGTGGCGATATTGCGCTCGACAATCGCAAGAATGTCCTGTGCATGGACGATCCATCCTCGGGCACGAACCTATATCGCTTGGACGACCATACTCGGGTCAAAACGTTTTCCGTTCCCGTCACCAAACAAAGCAGACTGCGCCAAGTTGCCCTTTTGGAGGAGTGCAAGTACGTCGTCAGCGGAAGCGACCACGGTATCGTGTACGTCTTCGATCGGCGCAGTGGGAACATCATAGAGGTGTTGAGAGTCGACGCCCGCGAGTGGGTTCAGACGGTCGCCGTAAGTGCACTCGTTTGAGATCGCGAGTCTTGCTAAACGAAAGATCCTAGGGTGGCGAGTGTTCGGGAGTTTCCGCGATTTTCGCGGCCAAGTCGCGCGACCTGGTCGGGACGAACGAGATTTTCGTCTGGCGTAAGAAGAGCAAGCAACGCTTCGCCATAGTGGGCATTGCGTGGGGAATGTTGATCTTCCTCCAGCTGTTCGTGGTGGCGGCGGGATTGACTTTCATGTACCAGAACGCCTTTATCACCCGTATGTAGAGTTGGATTGCAAGCAAATACTGTTGTCGGCGCTGCCGATGTACAACATCAGAGCGCATTTAACATAATGCAAAGCGTTTCGGCGGGAAAGTACTGTTGTCGGCGCTGCCGATGTACAACATCGGCAAGGCGCATCGGGCAGAGCGTGATGTGGAGAAAGCAGGGAGTCTGTGGGCGTACAACGCGCCACAGCATAGTGAGGGACCCGCTTCTGCCGACGTACAACGTCGAGCAGTGATGAGATGACTTGGAGGATTTTGACGCGCTGTCACTGAGGTGACGATGATCACATCGTCACGTGACGATGTGACATCGTCACCCATCGTCGAAAGCGTCAAGTCCACACTACTCCCTGCTCGACGTTGTACGTCGGCAGGGTGGCTCTGCTCGACGTTGTACGTCGGTAGGGTTCTCGCTGGGTTGGTGCTCGCGTGCTGTGGAGCGTTGTACGCTCACAGACCACGAGCTTAACCCATACTGGAGCTCACCCGCCATCAGCGCATGTGGTACGCACTTTTTGTTTCGCGCTAATTGTTTCGCTAATTAATTGTTATCCAGGCTGCAATTGTGTTGGCAGCCCTTAAAGCGCGCTGCTACTTTGCTCGTTCTCAGCAAGAAATGAGCTTCCGCAACACTCCGTCCCACGGCAGCTCGCACTCCTCCCAATCCACCCGTGAGTATTCATACCTCCCGACTTGAGTATCTTCTGATGTTCTCAAACAGACCACCTTTGTCCCCGGTGCGGCATGTGCCCCATCTGTAACTCAATCGCGCCGACGCCGCCCGCGACTATGGTCGTCCATGCACCCCCTGCGCCGGCCCCCGTCGACGGTACGTCCTTCACCTGAGATGCTGCCTCAATTTCTGACCTTGGACTCCCAGAGCGCATTATCCAATTCCTCTTCACGCTGTTCGTGCTGGAGACCCACCTCTCTGGAGACTGGCACCATTTGATTCTGCCTTACGCAGCGTGCATCCTCATATTCTTTCCCTGCCTCATCAAGTCGCTTCTGGCGTTCTTCCACTAGATAGATAGCCGATTATGCACATGCGTTCCATATGCTCAATTCATAAACCATTGTTCCCAACGCGCCACCTCCGGGGAAATTTCCCCTTCTGTCACAAAGTCGTGGTGGACAAAAAGCGCCGCGCCATTTCCTCGACCCCAACTACCCAAACTCCTTGTCCCCACAACCATCCCCACTTTCCGCGCCTGCCGAAACTGTTTGACGTTGTACGTCTGCAGACACGGTTTCTACTGGCGAAGCTGTCCGACGTTATACGTCGACAGATTCTGTCAGTATGTTGCGGACGTGGCAGTGTGTGGATTGTCCTATCAAAGGCCAAACCCATCGTATCAAAGCCAGCGAACGGCTCGAGCATCTAGGAGACATTGCGGTATTCCATGAAAATCTTGCCCAGAGCTCCACGGAGGTTATAGGCAACCCGAGCGATGTCGACGATCTCGCCGATGTCCTCACGGGACTGGTCGTCGACGACGTGAGCGACGTGGACAACCTCGCCAATGTTTTCACGGGGCTGGTCGTCACCGACGATGGTCCAGATCTCCAAGGCCAGCGGCACTCCAAACTGTTTAGTTCTCGCGACGACTTCCAAGGCTCCCTTCCCGAGATCCCGCTCGCCTTCCAGCCGATTTCACAGACAGATGCCCTCTCGAGCATTCAGTCTCTTGTCCACAACGCTCCGAAGCGCAAGAAGCCGCCCACCAGAAAACAGCGGCGCGAGACCGCCCTCGCCGACATCAGGCAGCGCGTTCGCACTGCCTACGTGTCCCTGGATAAAGTTTACGAGTTTTATGCGGAGACCTCGGACCACGAATCCGCTCGTCTTTCCCTTGCCGCTGCCGCTGAAATAGTCGTCATAGCCGGCAAGCTCTTGAGAAGTATCAAAGCTGCCAAAAATGACAAGGAGCTAGGGAAATTGTGGGACGACGTCCACGCCGAAGCTGTAGAACTCGATAAGCTCGTAGATTGTGTCGGGGCCATCGTACCGAAAGAAGATGCCCAGGTTAATGATGTAGAGATGGAATACAATACGGGTAAGCCACTGCTCCTACACTGCTACCGATCTGAGTCTAATGGCACCTAGAGCACCATTTTGAGGATCCTATCGGAGATTACGACACCATCGCCCAAATATTTATCTTGTTCGCCATAATCTCCAATGTTGTGGTTGGGTTGGCCTCCAATCCACTCAATTTTATTATCGACACGGTTACCCTGCTCATCAAGCTCACGATGTCCTTGTCCTCCCGATCCGGCACGTACACTGCCAAACAGCGTGACGTTCTTTCCCAGCTTCCGACGACCATTGAAGACGCGCTGAAAACGTTCAAACTTGAGCCAAAGACCAGGGTTCTTGCGACTTGCCCCTCGTGTCATTACACGCACGAGCCCCAGGTGAATCGACTCACTGAAGAGGCCATTTACCCCACCTACTGCCAAAACTACGTCTTCCGCGACAAGCATAGCCCAGCTGTCCCATGCATGCGGCCTTTACTCGAACTGCGCCAGGCCAAACTGCGACCGATTAAGCCGTTCGTTTATCCTGACTTCACCGACCATTTGGCTTCCGTCCTCTCGGATCCTGACGTTGCGGCACAATGTAACAGCGCCTGCGATGAAGCCTGGAAAGCCGTGCGGGAGCATGGGCCGGCGTCACCCGAAGAAGTGAACAACGTCTTCGAGGCGGAGTTCCTTCGCAATTTCAACGGACCCGTTCCTGAGCAGCTCTTCATTAATCGAGGAGGTCGGATGAGACTTGCGTTCCAGATCCTGCTGGATTTCTTTAACCCGCAAGGCACGAAAAAACGCGGTAATCACGACTCCATCGGAATTCTAGCCGTCGTGAATCTCAATCTTCCTGAGGATATTCGCTACAAGCCCGAGTACATGTGGCTCGCTATCATTGTTGGTCCACAGGAACCCAACCACGACCAGATCAACTACTACCTCCGTCCCCTCATTGACCAGTTCGTCGCCGGCTGGAAGCCTGGAATCCGCCTCTCTCGCACTGGATTGTCTGACACCGGATGCTCGGTCGACATCGCCATCGCGATAAATGTGAACGACCTTCCAGCTACTCGTAAGATGCTGGGTCTCGCTGGCGTCGGCTCCCATCATCTCTGCACAGTCTGTAATTGCAAGGGTGTTGAGAACACTCATCGCACTGACCTGGATGACCCCGCTTGGGCGCGGAGGGACGTTCAGGAGCTGCGGCGCTGGGCGTATGCTTGGCGGGATGCTAAGAGCCAGGCCGAGCGCGACACGATCTTCAAAGATCATGGCGTGCGCTGGTCTGAGCTCTGGCGGTTACCGTACTGGGACCCAACCCGGATGGGTGTCGTCGACTCGATGCACTGTATCTTGGAGGGTCTAGTACACTACCACTGTCGTCGAGTCCTCCGAATCGACGCTGAGGTTGCCAAAAAGAAGGAGACAGTTGGTATCGCGTTCGACGAGGACTGGGTCCAGTACGATCCTGAGGAGTGTCCCGCCATGTATGCGTTGAAGGATCCAGAGACGGACCTGGGTCACGTCCACAAAATCCAAGATAAACTCGTCCAGTCCCTTCTTGACAACGTCGACGCTGCCGAAGATGTGCCAATGCCTGATGTCCCTGAGGCCAATGCACCATCTGCGATCAGCGAAAACGAGATGTGGAAGTCGCTGCACAACTACAAGCGCGATCCTCTTCGCTTCGTCGCATACTCTCTCGGTCTTGACCTCGAGGGAGCGAAAACAAAAGCGCACTACTGCGATTTACTGATGGCCTGGGTGAGTAGTTCTTTCTCATGTTCATGGCCCTCATATTGATTCAAGTTACAGCGCCGAACGAAACCCCGCCGTGGCAGCAAGTTTGTTCCAAAAGCAATAAACTTACGTCAAATCAAGTACATCCAACGCGTAATCGACCAAACCGTCACACCATCCTGGATCAATAGCGTTCCTCGTAACTACGGGGAGAATAACGCGGGTACGATCAAAGCAGACGAATGGCGAACGATCTCTACTTTATACCTACCTATCGCCCTTGTTCTGATGTGGCTAGATCGTCCTCCGGACAAGCATTCAAAACGCCTCCTCGGAATGCTAGACCACAGCATGGCTTTGTTCCAGGCTGTGATCCTTTCCTGCCGCTACACCATGACCGCCGCGCGCGCGACAGCATACCGTCATTTCCTCAAAATATGGGTCGAAGGACTCAATGACCATCACCCTCATACCCTACGTCACGCGAAACGGCCCAATGTCCATGTCGCGTTCCACATTTACGACTTTCTCTTACTTTTCGGCCCCGTCATCTCGTGGTGGTGTTTCCCTTTCGAGCGCGTCATTGGTTACCTTCAAAAGATCAATACCAGCAATCATATTGGAGGCGAACTCGAGGGTACCTTGACTAGATCCTTCCTCCGAGGTGCGGCCTTGCGGCGCTGGCTTCGACGTCCGGACTGCCCAGAGATCATCAAACAATTTAAGGGGATTTTCGACCGGGCTTTCGTGCCACGCAGCGAAGCTGTGGGCACCTCACCTCCTCTTGTTAAAGACGGGGACCGTGCGCAGTTCATGTTTGACGGTGTCAACTTCTCCCGTGCTTCAATGCACCTGGGCAACAGTCTCGTTTTATACTACCCTTCCCCTTCGGCGAGCACGCCGATTCCCGGCAGTATCGAACAAATCCTTTCCAAGGGAGAGAAGACTTCGTTTGTCATTCGTCGCCAGGCTCCCTTACCTCAGGGCAAGGAGGACCCCTTTGCTCGCTATTTCCCTCACTTCCCTGCTCAGACCTACTCCTCCAAAATGCTGGATACCACTGATACGGTCGAACCACACATGATATTATCTCATTTTGCACGATTTGAATTTTCCCAAGACCGCGCCGTAGTCGTTAACCTATCTAGAAGCTAGCCCACAAGTTTCCTTTAATATATTCAGTTACCCGCAATCACGACCGACGGCTTGAGTTCTTTGAGGCTGTAGAGGATATCAGTATGAAGATGAAGAATGGCGCGTGCCTGCGCGCGCCGAAATGGATTTACGGTGGTGTGGGCGGCGCTGAGTGCAAGGCGGAATGATAATATCTCAAGCTCCTGCCAAACATTAGCACCGCCACCCCCTATCTGCCACGCCACACCCACACTGAGAAGGTTATGCGTATATGTGCTACAAGGCGAGTAAAAATACTACGCAGTGAAAAGGGTGCTGACTATCTTACGAAAGGCAAATTTCAATGCTACAAGCCAAATCGGCGACGATGGTTTCCAAGATCGGGTGCGTACGTGCGACTATATTACAAGCCGAAATCGGTGTTAACTACTCTGCAAAGGTTTCCAAGAAAGGCCTACACGTATACTACAGGGGCGAAATCGCCGTCAACTATTCTACAAGTTCCAATAAAGGGTGCGTACAAGTATACTACAGGCTCAAGTCAGCGCTGAAGGCTAGAAATTATACAGAAGGGGACTATGCTACAAAGTCAAAGGAGTGGGGCGTCTAGAAGACGACGTGGTAGTGTTCGAGAGGGATGCTGGAGGAGATTATCAAGGAGGAGATGAGGCAAAAACCAGAACTCACATTTGGGCTTCTGGTTCACCGATGCGGGCCAGGAGTGTCAGAACTCGCGTGCGGATGCGCAAGAAAGAGCCAACGTGCATGAAGCGCCAGTATTCGCGGTGGCGCTTGTAGCACCCGGAGCAGCGGCGAACGCTGCGACGCGCGCGCGACAGGAAATCTAAATGAATTAAGCGCTCTTGACGGAAAGTCAGGTAGGCGAAGCAAAACGCGAAGAAACACAACTAACCGATGCGATAGCGCTGCCTGGTGGGTGCGAAAAAAAACCACAAGTGGGTTTGACCTCTAGAATCGCAGAGATCGTAGGCCTCGCGCCGCACGAAAACATCCTGGGCCACGCCGATTTTGACTCGGAGGGCGCCCTCGAACTGGGACTGCGAGATGGTCCCGACCTCAAAAGCATCGTAGATCGCGGTGGGGATGACGGCGCAGCAGTACATATGCCCGGGGACGCCGTCGCGGGCATACAGGCCGCGGTTTTGAAGATGCAGCTCGGTCTGGTGCCGCGGTTTGGGGCAGCGGCGGATGGCTCGGAGGGCGCGCGCGCGGTCACCGTTAGCGACGTGGACATCGATCTGCCGTTGGGCAGCTTGGCAGAGGCGACAAGATGCGACGGCGGCGGCGGCGCGGCGGCGCGGGGCGGAAGTGCGGGCCATGGCGTTGGTGGAAGACCGAGGAATATGATAACGCAGCGCGGGAATGTGGCGAAAGTCGGGGAGACCAGAAATGTGGTGAAAGGGAGCCAGAGAGCGGAGTTAGAAGTCCAAGAATGAATACGGGAGGAGGGAGGAGGAAGAGAATGGACGGAGGAGCGTCAGAAGGCTGAGAAGGGAGGGCGGGAGAGTGTGTGTAGTGGGAGAGGCAAAGACTGCGCACACATGCGTACGCAGATGAGCCTGGCTGCAAAATCGTCCAAGAACGTCGGCGGCAGCACTCGTCGTCGTCACCGTCCTCCCCGCAGGAATTGTCGTTGTCCTCGCAAGACGCCTCAGTGACCCGCCCCGCTGCCTTAGTAAATGGGCGCGTCTGATTGGCCCACCGCTGAACTTTCTTCCCACACCCACCGCTCTTCTCGCCACCATCGTACCCTCGCTCTCCGCCGTCCCGCCCTCGCTCTCCGCCCTCGTACACGCACGCACGTTCCACGCCCTCTCCCATGTCTCGAGGCCCGAAGGCTCCCCGCCGAAGATTACTAGCACGGTGTTCCCGAATCGCGAAGGTGCGCCGGCCAGGATACATTCCCCTCTACTCCCCTGCTAACTCGACGTGCAGCGTCTCGCGGATGGAGCGGTGTGGCGCTCCCGCTCGGTCCATGCAGCGCTCCCCAACCTGCGCGCGGTACCCACATGCAGACGCACGAGGCGCAACTTGTCCACACCTTCCTCCCCCACCCGAGTTCGCATCCACCGGTCCGCCTCGCCATCCCATCGCGCGCTCACGTCCACCGACTCTGCACTCCGCGCTCCGCGCCCACCCTGCTTGCCAAGGGCTGCACGCCCACACCGCCCTCCACCCAGACGAACAACGAGCAGCGACCGCGCTGGCGTGAAGCTTTAGAGGTCGTGACCGGTGATTTGGGCATCGAGTTCTTCGGTCTTGGGAAGGACGGCTGGGCGCGCGTTGCAGCGGAGGCAGACGCAGTGGTGCACAATGGTGCACTGGTTAGTACAATTCGTATTTCCATTCACGGTAGCTGTATTGAATTCTTTCCAGGTTCACTGGGTCTATCCGTACGACAAACTGCGCTCCGCCAACGTATTAGCGACGCTAACCGCGATCGATCTTGCGTCGACGGGGAAGCAGAAGCTGGTCGTTTTCGTATCCTCCACTTCTGCAATCGATTCGGAGCACTACGTGCAACTCTCCGACTCGTTGAGTAGCCACTCCCAATACCGGGGTGTCCCTGAAACGGACGACCTCGAAGGCGCCCGCTCGTCCTTGAAAACGGGCTACGGGCAGACCAAGTAGGTCTCCGAGAAGCTTCTCTTTGAAGCTGGTCGGAGAGGTCTGCGCGGGCACATCGTCCGCCCCGGATACGTCGTCGGGGACTCGAAAACCGCTGGTCAGTGTCCCACTCCTGCTCGTTCTAGCTTTTCGTACTAACAACCAGAACAGTCACCAACACAGACGACTTCCTCTGGCGCCTGGTCAAAGGTTGCGTCCAGCTCGGCCTCGTGCCGGACATCAACAACACCGTGAACATGGTCCCTGTCGACCACGTCGCGCGCTGCACCGCCCTCGCCGCCGTCAGCCCTCTCCTCCCCTCCGCCTCCGACGCCGACGCCAGCGCCTCATCCTCCATCTCCGTCCTGCACATCACCGCCCACCCCCTCCCGACGTACAACGACCTCCTCGCGCCCCTCGCGCCCTATGGCTTCGGCACGACGACCTGCGAGTACGTCGTCTGGCGGCGGCGTCTCGAGCAGCACGTCATGGAGACGCAGGATAACGCCCTCTTCCCTCTGTTGCACTTCGTCCTCGACGACCTGCCCACCAGCACCAAGTCCCCCGCGCTCGACGACGCGAATACGCGCGCGGTGCTCGTGGGCGCGGGAGTGGAGGCGGGAGAGCGGGACAGCACGGTTGGGGCGGAGCTGGTGGGACGGTACCTCGCGTGGCTTGTGGAAAGACGCGGTGATCGTCTTCTCCTGCCCCTGGCGCTGTCCCGCGTGCCCGAACTCGTGCGCTCGCGACCGCAGCCTCGCAGCGTGGGCGTCTTCTCCGCATTCCGTGCGACTCTGCCGCTCCATCTCCCCCGCGCGCGAGCACGCTATCTTTGCCAAGGCGTCCACCACGGACGCCACTGACCGCACCCTCGCGCGCCTCTCGTCGCGTAACCCTCCGGACTCGATTCCTGGATGTTGACCCTGCTTTCCCCCTCGGCGTTTTGTGTGAGCGAGGTGGCTGTGCTGCATCATCGGGAGCTCCGGCCCGCCGGTCTAAATACGATCTGCAGCGCAGACGGTCTGCAGATGATCTGCAGATGATCTGCAGATGAGTTTAAGGTCGCTTTAAACCTCAAGTTTCGTATCGAGTTTCAACCAGTTTTAAACGTGATTTTCTTTTTCCATTTCAGCGGTCTTTAAACGTATTTTTAAATGTAAAGTATCGATAACAATATATACGTGCTTTAAACCTGAAGTTTTGGAACTCGTTTCAAGACCTTTTATTCACTATCTTTCGTATTGCGTTTTATCCCTGGCGAAACGTGTGGCGATACTTCAAGTTTAGGCCAGCTTTATTTGGACTACTATAGATTAGATTAGGGATTAGATTTCGCCGAGCCTTAAATCCGAAGTATCAAATCGGGTTTTCGGCCGCACTAAACATATCATTATACTTTGAATAACGCAATCAACTTAAACCCGCCTTAAATTGAGGCCCCGGCGCTGTGAGTCGTCGATTCCGAACGGTCTCCCGGGGAGCTGTGGAGAGGTTCATCCCCAACTTTCGTTACCATCATGTCACACGTCCGATTATTTCCGATCCGATGTCAACCCGATAGCTCTGAATTAAATAAAAACTACCACTACACAGACTGATGAACCTCGAAACCGCGGCTGGGAAGGAACCTGGGAAATGCGTCGAACTTTATCACAGTGTGTCGCATTTGAGGAGTGTCGCACTGCCGATTCTATTCAATCCCGATGTCGGCCGGAGTGTATCTGATAGTCGAGCTCTGGCACCGGAGATGCGGTCGTAGGGGATTGGACATAACACCGGGGGAAACAACCGGCGCACACGGCTGGCAGATGCGCCGCACGTGCGGTGGACAAAGAAAAATAGACAATGTGCTTGTGCCGCGCATCTGCCGCGCATCCGACTTTCGTGGGCGTCGATTTTTCCCCGGTGTAAGGCGCTCGAGGATGCGCTCGGTAACATTCATGAGCCGAGCCGGCCGCGGGAATGCGAGATTTATCACGCCGATGATTGATCAGCATGAAAAAAAAAAAGAGGTCAACCGTGAGAAAACGAGGTCGGCTTCCATTACCCCTCCCGGGATTGAAGTCGCTATTCCAAGGAAGCACAGATGAGCTCGGGGAATCAATTTGCTGATGGAGAGTCAAGAAAGCCGGGTGGGTAACGACACTGAGTATGGACAAATTCCCGCAGGGCGAACAACCCGGGCGCATGCTTAACAAGAATATATTCAAGTTGACGGAAACTCTCTGGAGCATTGGTAAAAGCAGTAATGCTTTAAATAATAGAGTCACTAGGACTCGTAAGACATTGTCGATAGCACTATTAGAGTCTGGAAGGGCCAGTAATGTATCAAGAGAAACGTTGAAGTCACAATTGTGCCCATCCTTCAGAAAGTCGTCCCCCTGAAAAAAGAAATATCATCAGTGACTGAACGTGATATGGACCAGAATGGGGTTGCAAGTACATTCAGGTTGAAATTCAGACTGCGGAGACCGAATCGAATGAGACGGAATGGACCTGGCCGACTTCGACTGGAGTTCCGGGCGCGTAAAACTTTTCAGTGGCATGAGTTCCGGTTTGGAATTTATCGTTGAACGTTTCGGTTTCTTTGCTCATCGTGACACCACTTATAGGCGTGAGAGGTACTGGCCTGCCGGGCTGTACATAACCCACAATGGTGAGTCTCCGACTGGAGTTCTCAATAATATAACGCTACCGTCATCTCGAGAACATCGGACCTGGCTTCCCGAAGACTGGAGCGGGAGTTGAGGCTATATTCGAAGTGTGAGGTTTCAAAAGTAAAATTAATGCGTCCGGCGACTAACTTGGCCAGTAAGGCGTTTGAGAAAACTGCATGATGGATTCTCAGGATGCTAGCAATACCGATATATTGGAAACTTACTCTTCGGTTGGACCAGGAGTATACCAATCCATATGACTGTTCCACGTCAGCGGGACCATAATATCGGCTCTACGTGAGACTCACAGTTCTTCTCTCCCATGGTCAGGAACTGTTACCAAAATATTAGCCTCATATTTGGTAGTTGAGGGTTTTGAAAGGAACACTTACGCAGACCATCATGGCAATAGTGGTGATCCTAAAGGATAATCAGTGGGTTGGAAATAATTATCATGGGTATGCCCCACGTCGTCACAAGGCAGGTTTCTGTTTAAACCGTTTCAATAACAACATACACCAGAAAAAGAGAGCTCACCGACAGCCCACATAATAAGTTTGTCCATGATCGCTAGAGTACTGAGCTGCGTTCAGAATTGCTTGGGCCTAGGAGCATGCATGCATACCTCTTGTACACATTTGAACGCCGCGATGCAAGTTGATAAACCAGGATGGCCGTCATCATCACGTCCGTGGCCGCACAAGAGATCAAGTCGAAGAGGATGAGGGACTTCCAGGATTGCATGAAGTTTATCAGGGCCGTCATCTTGGTGGCAGCCACACCCGAAACGACAAAGGCCACGAAGCGTACAAGTAGAATAATGGCCGCTGTTCCAAATAGGTAATATGTTTTTTGGACGAATTTAGAGATCCGATAGGTGAAGAAGAGTTGGACTATCGTTTGAATTGGAGGTCAGAAAAGTCAGGGTAGCGATGAAGGTCACCCGCACCCATAATTACAGTAGCGCCGTGAAGGATGATCGTTGCATCCAGAGCCAGAGGGAATCGGATCAGCGAGGCAGGATCTCCGTATCCTCTCACTGTGTACATGTAGAGGGCATCGAAAATGCAGGCGGTATGTATCAGCTCGACGACCCTGTGACCTGAATTAGAGGGCACTACTATTTGGTTGTGCGGAGCGTAGTAACGAACCACAGAGCAGCTACCTGGACGTTAACAGTCAGTGGGAGCCATCTACTCGAAGCATGGACGACATACAAGTCCCTTGGTGAAACCAGCGTCCCGAGGATAGGTCTTGAAGTACACATAGGTCTGACAGGTGATCAGACCAAACAGGACTCCCGAGAGCAGCGTCCCGATTTCAATGGCACCTATCCAATCATTCATTAACAATAATCACTGAAAGGAAGAAAATGAAAGCGTACCTATAGTCGAGTCCATGGCAGCAAGGTAAGGAAGGGTGAGAATCACAAGCCATCCTGTGTCGGTTGGCCAGTTATATACAGAGGAAATTCCCTTTCCAGGATGTGCAGCGTAATAAGGAGTGATTTAATTTTGAATCATAGCTTCCGGCATGATCGGGAGAAGGCTGGTTTCGATTACAAGTATGGCCGTGATTCAATCCCGCAAAGAGTCGAAAGTTGTAGTACTGTATCATTGTTTCAGAATTTCTGATGAGAGGGTTGATCTGCCGAACATTCTGAGGTGTATAAACTGGGGGAGTTCAAGGCTCGTGGCGTAGAGACTATATACCTACCATCTGCGTAATAGGTGGTCGCTAACGTAGTCGTGGGCCCCAGTTCACCACTAGTGCGATCGTTCGTTTTCAACCCGATGCGTGGTCCACCACGCGGTGCGTGACGCTTGAGCTTGAGGGTCGAATTGAACGAAGAAGGACAAGTGAAAGGTCTAGTATGTGGTCTGGAATGTCGAAGAAGATGGTCGCGCTCGTAATAGTCTTGGGAACCAGCCCGCTTGCAATCGCCTAATGAAGGAGGCACCGGATTCAAGATACTCCAGCGAATCGGGAGAATCGCGGCCACCTCACTTGGGCCGAAAAACTAAAAATGTCGTTCCTTAGCCCGGCTGGTTCGCAGCTTACGCTTACCAACGAAAAGCTAAACAACTTACGAAGAGTAGCGGTACTCACCAACAAGATTCTCGGAATTCAACACTGCATGACAATTGCAGTACAGGATGGGGTGGGCGGAACTAGCTGCCTGAGCTGGAGCAAGTGCGATCAGCCGCTGCTTTTGAGGCCTCGACGATTCGAAAGAACATCACCTGCATCGGGCCGTGGACACTGGGGTGTTCAAGCTGATTTCGTTACAGAGACCGCGATGCCTTTGAGCCGTAAACTTCCTAACGGAATCGGGAACAGTGCGAATGCGGTACAAAAGACACGATCCTCGCGGTGGGTACGGCAGGATGGCTATTTCCATCGTTCTGGCACTGCCACGGCCCAGGTTCCCAGTTCTGTCGGTTCCGAGCCGTGCAATTTTGGCGGCCTGTATTCGAAAGAGTTGCGACGTCAAAGACACCTTTACTCTTTCTTACTTGGAAGATACTCACTCTCATCGGGTGTCTTCTCCATTGGAACCAGACCCTTGATTTTCTTCCCGTAAGAGTTCCCAGGTTGAATCCAAACAAGAGCAAAAAAGCATGGGCATATGCAAATCCATCGATAGGCCGGCGGTGCACGGAAAAATGGAGCTAAACTAATGGCCCATCACGCGGCCGCGAGTTCCGCAGATTGAAGCGGGTGCATACGCCTTAAAAGCTGAGTTTATGGGAGAATTATAGTATTTGTTTGCATGAGCTCACCGACTGAGTTGATACTCAATTAGAGCGGCGCGCTGGATCACGCTCCCTTCAGAAAACCGGGAACAAAGAGACATTGACTGACACAATTACTCAGCCCCGAGTCGAACGGGGAGTCCTGCAGTATAGCAGCGTCGAATAATTGACCACAGGTGCACGCTATGTGCAACCGGGTGTTCCTGTCCGTAAGCGCCAAGTCAGGGGGGTTTCGTTGGTTTGAATGGATCGGTGATGATAACGCAGTGAGGAAGGTTGAAAGCAAAAAGGTTGACCAGCGTTGGGGTACAAGGATTCCTAGGGATTGCGGGGCCATCGCCCGAAAGAAGATTGAGCTGTACCTGGTGTGAAGGGACTCCGATTCCAGGGATTCAGTAAAAGATACAGATTTGCCCAACAGAAAAGTGAGATCTCCGAATGGGGGACAACATGATGGTAACTCCTTGGGCAGAAAGCGCGACCGATGAGCGATAAGTAGAGTCGAAGTCGATTCCAAGAGGTCCTGGCATGTGTAACAGTTCCGGACACACTCCGAAGGGATCCAGCGTATCGCCAGGGATCCTTTCTGAGAGGGGGAGAAAGGTGGTTCCATGCATTGTGTTGCCGGAGACCAGACGGTCGCGCGCGTCGGGGCCGCGCGATGGTGTGGTGTGAAGGAAAAAAAAAAGGCCCGATTGATCCGAGTACACCGCCACGATTTGCCGCTGATTTGCCGTTCCTCTCATCAAATGGTCCCTCGATTCGGGGAACATTAATGAAATGGACCCGAGGAGTCAAGCAGGTGAGTAAAGTGAGCACCGGCCCAATGTTCACACGGTTGGATTGCGCTTGGAGCCTTACACTGGTCAAATACCCAACAATCACCGGTCAAATCCTGCACACCAAGTTAGTGCTGGCCATAAATACGATACGAAAAATTAAAGTTTTAATATATTTAAATACGGGTGGATACGATACGCTTGGGAGGGATATAAATATAATATGATACGGCTGTAGCGTATCTGAATATATTTGAGTACGTAGGTGGGTACTTTTTCTCAGTCAAAAGCCTAGTAGATCAACTGCAATGCACCCAAAGATCAGTTCAGGAGCTTCAAATCCTCTGAAGCGACACCTATCCGCCAAGAAATGAGTTTTTTGGGAGTTCTAGTTGAATTTTGAACCACAGTGATGGCATTAATGAGATTTGATCTGAAGTTGAACCGAGGTTGAATTGACCGGGGACAAAATTCCGGTGGGGGTACGCTTTCAGAGAGTTGGGTATGAACTCAGGATGATATTTGAATCCTTTGATTGTCTAGAAAATCCTCTGGGAATGTGTTCCTGGTCAAAGTTGGTGAAGTGAATATATTTGGATATATTCATATCGTATTCATATCATATTGTGGCCAGCATTACACCAAGTTCCTCCCGGAATTGGGGTCTTCCTTCCGCCAACGCAACTTGAACGCAACTCGGAATGGGATCGTGACCGGAGCGTCGAATGCGAATCGACTCTTACTGCCAAGTACTGTTGTTCGAAACACGAGTGCTTCGCAGTGCGCACCGCACCCTTCGGTCGAAACGCAAATGGTGAGCGCTTGTGGGGAAACATAACAGCTTCTCAGCGGTTTATGCGGTGATCTCACACAGATGGACGGCTTCAGACGGGCAGAGAGGCTTAATTTTATAAAGCGAGTGAAGTGATGAAGTACTGTTGCATTACTTGGAGCTTGTCAAGCCTAGCGGCAATCGGGAATCTTGAACAATTTTTTCCGGTGACTGATATGATTTGTCAGGCTTATATCCCTCACACACACAGTATACGACGGCGATCGAAGTTCGTGACGAATCGCAACACAACAAAAATTTGGAATTTCTGCAAAGCTAATTTTCCTCTACGTTTAATTTATATCCGCATGTATCCGCATGTAACAAGGCAGTAAGTGCTAATCCTATACCCCCAGGCGCGGCGTTGAGTTCACCTCCA
Organism: Mycena metata; assembly: GCA_029378385.1. Classification (NCBI taxonomy): domain Eukaryota; kingdom Fungi; phylum Basidiomycota; class Agaricomycetes; order Agaricales; family Mycenaceae; genus Mycena; species Mycena metata. The sequence goes on from JARKIB010000030.1 coordinate 328,201, forward strand.
AATTTATAGGGCTCCAGCCCGTCAATTCCCTTCCCGTCACCCGCTGGCCCCGACGTCTGGTATGAACCCTAACCTACCGATGCCCGAATGATGAGTAAGTGTACCTACGGGAATAAGTTTCGCATATTCCAGTGTTTTGCGACCCGGGCAGCGAGCGGTGATAAATCCACAATAGTATGAACGGGGAAGTTCCCAAAATTCTGCCAGAGGAACTGTTTGAGACGTGGGAGGGCACCGGGAGCGCCGAGTCCATCAAGCGCATGTTCACACACACGAATGCTGACCAACACGAGTGCCTCCAGATTCATTTGGCTAACCAGCACCTCCGTCAGCTCGCCGTGCTCAAATGTCGCCCTATGCAATACGAGCTGTGTCAGATTCCAGTCGCAACGAGTGAGGAATTCGATGGTCGGCCTGTGGTGGTATGGATCGCTGACCCAAGTAACAGCTGGGCCGAGGTCGAATTGCACGAAGAGGCGAGATTGGTTTTCCTCGTCTCCAGGAATTGAATAATGGGTTGTCAGACGACAAGTTTTGAGGGAGTTGAAATTCCGATAGCACCGGGGACGGCCAACAGTTGCTCGGGTATGACGATATCCAACGTATCGAGCGCGTTACACGATCGCAGGCTCAGTGCACGCGTAAATTCCCATTCTCCGCAAGGACAGTGTGTTCCTGGCCCGTGTTCCGGCGTGTTGGACTTGAAGAACTTGAGCCTCGGAGCGAGGGTAGATAGTGGGTGAGGATTCGCCGTATAATCAGACTCCCCGGACGTGCCGAGGCAAATGAACGTCAATGTCTCCAAGGACGACATCGTTCCAGGGGGCAGGGAAAGGAATGTGACGATAGTCGAGAAGGAGAGCTTGAGCAGCAACCGAACAAGATACGGGGCATATGGTTCGATGACCTGTGGAATGCAGAGCGCCTGCGGAATCGGACGGTCGCTAGCACTTTCCAGCGTGATGGCCAGATGTCTGCGGCGCCCTGGTCGGCCGAGGGTGGCCCGGATATTGCTTGGGCTACCCGTACACTCGCACCCGCTCCTGTGTCCGTTGGAGAAGAGGGGGACATAAACAGTGAAGAACATATCGCTGGCGATGCGCCTCCAACGGGCACAGACGTGATCCAGCTTGGACCCGAGGGCGTTGTGTGTGAGCCCAGCGGCGGGACCATGAAATACCCACGAAAAGATCTCGCGAAGGATGGGGTCGGGAAGCTGGCGAATACCACCCAACAACGCGTGCAACTGGGAGAGGTACTCGCGAGTTGTCGGATCAGTGGCCCTTGTGAATCCGACAAGGCTGTGGGCGGCGATTTCCATCGCTATTGCTTCGGCGTGCTCAGCGGTCGGGGTTTCATTGTTGGCGGTATATATTCTGAGAAGCTGGATGGAAAAAGAGGTCAAAAGCATTCCTGACTATGGCAGAAAGCACGCACATCTAACAGTCGCATCGGATTGAGCATGGTGGTGGGCCGAGACGCTTCACCCACCGTACAAGGTCCTTAAATACCGCAGTTGCGCGCTATGCACAGAAGAGAGAACAAATAGCCCGGGTGCAGCCGACATCAGGATGGCAAAATTCTTGAGGAATAACAAAAAAAACAGAAGCCGGTCCCACAGTAGAAACGGGAATAGCGAGGCATCCGCCATCCGCTGCCAAGACGATTAAGTTCTTGATGATTGACTGTCAACGAGGGCAACCTGGATAAGGTAAAGAACAAAAAGTTTAGGATCAGCTGCAAAGTTCCGAGTCGGCCGTTTGCGCCTTTCGACGGGGTCCAAAGAACAAAGAAGTCGGCAGTCTCGTGTGCGACCGTAATAGTCAATCTCTTGATGGATGTCGGCTCGAGCAAGCGAAGAACAAAAAACATGGTGGTGGAGGGAAACAAGAAGCGGAGGACTGGCCCGTTTGACTCAGAGTTACCGAATGATGGCCGGAGATGTGAGCGTTTGGTTCGACTTTAAATTTTTGTTCCAACGCCGTCGGTTCGGGGAAATACTTGGTCCCTCTGTGTTATAGTAGGCGCGAATACCGCATTCGTGACAGCTGTCGATTTTCCCTGGGTCGCTGTCTCCTCGATGGTTCGGTCACCGCCTGGAAAGGACCAGGAAAGGCAACTCAGCTCTCTGGGATTGCAAAGAAAATCAGAGCCTTTATCGCTCGATTAGCCCTCATTTGTATTCACTCAACATAAACTCTCTCCGCCAAATACGTAGACTGCTAAGTGCCCCTCAGTGACCACTCTAGCTAATTAATTCAATTTCGGGAAACCCTTGAACGATTTTACCTCTACCTGCGCGCAGAAACCTTGCTGACCATCACGCCATGCCCCGAAGTCGTTCAGCTTGAAAGGCAGCTGGAGTCATCTGTAAAAGCTCGTCGCCATACGACCTGGGTACAAGTTGAACACGTACTGCCGGGCATGACTGTGAGCGCAGGTATGCTGGCGGTAGTACTACTATTAATATTGAGGGATCTGACCGCCGCCCTCACAACGGTTCCTGAAAAGATGATTCTAAACAAGGGAATTGGCGATTCACAAAAGCCTGAGTTCACCAGCGGGGAAATCCACGACCCAAGTCCGTGAGGTGGCGTTCGTGGCGGGGAGAGCCTCAAGCGTCGTACCAAGGATGCTGCGCTCGTCAAAAAAAGGCTTAAGGCTTCGGGGAGGCTGGCGCTTACCCCATATCGTAAGGCGCTGCACAGACCCGTCAATATATTTCTTGGATAATGTTGAGGAACTCACGGAAGGCACCGCTCCAGCTGAAGACAACGGGCTCACACTCAATATAGGCGTCTCTAGAAGAGCCCATTTTAGCGGCGATGGGAAGCGAAGCTGAGATGTGGGCTCACACGGGGTTGAGGACCAGAGGATCGAATGCGCCCGCCCTCAAGGATTGAAGGAGGAAGACAATAGCGGGAAGGGCGGCAGAGGGCGCTGAGAGCTTCATGACGGGACTTCAGGACAGGTGAATATCAAGGATATATAAGTAGGCTCGGGTCCGCGAATGACTCGAAGTTCTCAATGGCCGGATCTTTTTTTGGTAGGCGCCCAGTTGCCGAGGTTAGGCGATGTATTCTCGACCGATTCCCCAGAGGTCGAAAATTGATACATCACGGTCGAACGAATAAAGTGCCGCTCATTGACAAGCAAGCGTCGCTCAGCGCTTGAAGGTCGGGGGAGATGCGCGCTTTCGTGGTGTCCCGCGGATTCCGACTCGGAGAGGAAGTGCCAGCCAAGATGAGGCGACACTATGAAATGAATCGTGCAGTGAAAGCTTGAGAACCCAGGTAAAAAAGACCAGAATGCCGCAAGAACCAGTAAAAGACTTCAGTTTTCGCATGTTCATCGGTAAGTTCAAGATGCGTTGGAAAGCGTACGCAGAGAAAAATGCCTCGGAATCCAAACCTGGGGCCGAGAATCAGAAGGAGAGCCAACGCCAGGAAGTCCGGAAGAAGCAAAACGAGCGTGGAGAACTGCATAAAGTCATCCTAGAATTTACCGCTCAAGTGAGACGGCGTCCAAACTGGGTGGAGGATTTGGAGATAATGACGGTGAGAAGCAAGAGGACATCACACGGAGCCGGCGGCCCGGATCAAGCGGCCCGAGCAGGGACCTTTGTCATGTTTTTTTTTCACAGCCCTCCACTTGGACTCCATCGCTTCGCTTTGACCATGGAACCCACCTCGGACCTCGATGGATTCGGAATGGTGTCCCGTTTTGCTCAACTGGATCTTCGACCTTCCTTTTTACTCTGGCGACCACTGGCACGCGTTTTTACAGTCTAAACGCCGTTTCCGCCCTCCTTGCTGGCCGATAACCTTCTTCGTGCGCTGACATCTCTCCACCCTCCACCCCTTTGATGCCTTGGAACGCAACGGGGGTTAACGTATCCGGCGTCCGCAATGTGATGCATGGTTCGTGGTGTCTGCCCTGCCTTTGGACAACAATTTAGCTCTCAAACCTCGGCGATACTGGCCAACTTATACTTTCCCTTCTTTGTTTTCTATGTCGCCTCGTTGCACGGCGTCGACACCCTCAGTCTTCGCCGTCGCGCGGCCACTTACTTCTACTCTATTTCTGCCTCCACGCTCCAAACCTTACCCGAGTTCAACAGCTCTCATCGAGTAAACATACGTAAGATGGACACAGACACATTTCCCGCACTGCACGCCTCCCCACCAGCTCGCCCGGACCTTCGCCCTCCCTGAACTCACTGTCCGCATCATCCTCGTCGCAATGGGCGCGGTTTGAATATGTGGGTGGGAACGAGATTGGGGTAGATGAAGCGACGAACTAGAAGTTGCAAGATAATGTTGTTACCTGTGCCGCAGATAGCGAGGATGTGGATTTGGCAGAATATCTGGAAGCGCATGGATGGTTTTCGCTCCGCGGCCTCATGCGTGCCTCGGTGGGCCTATTCTAGCCTTTATTCTCCTCGTGGGATAACTCACCCTTTGCTCGTAGGTTCCGAAGGGGCGCGTAAATTTCATTCCGTGCGTCTGCAAATGCAAAAACACACTGGGCGTATCGACCCGTTGCCGCCACCGCCCGTGGACGCGAGGACGATGCAACGACGCGGAACAAAGGCTAAGGATGAGGTACAAGCCGGTGCCATGTCCCTGTGTTTTATCTTGCAAAGGTGCCTCACCTAACAAGAGACCAATCTTCGTAGGCTGAATCGGGACAAACTAACTAAACTTTGAATAAACAATTTGGCTGAGTATTATTCACACATGCGCCCAGACAAAATTCAGCGGACGTTTAGAATGCGACGACTGTGCAGAAAAACGGGAGGATCTCCCAGTTTTGAGGGTATGAAGGAGGGATAGGGTATACGCTGAAGGACAGCGAGGCGATCTAGGGCATCGGTGCAATGTCTAACACCGATTTGGGATTGCGCAGGTAAGCATCGGTTCCTGTTCCTCTCGAGGACTAGAAAATGATTGAGTAAGTGCGAGACGGGTTGAAAACGATTATTAACGTACCAGGAACGCCTGATTTGAGGTACATGAGATGTTAGGACCTAGACCTCGATCAAGAGGGGGAAACTCACAGATCGGCGCTGATGCATGCTGAAGCTCTGCGCTCCCGTCGCAGATGTTGTCTGCTCAAACAGTGCATTCGTCGCATGGACTTTGACGATGTCCTCTCGCCATGACCGGGCATTAAGTCTGGCGTGGGCTCGGCGTCAGAGGATAGGACGCGGAGGATGCTGACTTACGTGCTAAGCGTGGAGTTTGTGTACAGCTTACTCAAGGGAAAGTCCATCATGAAGTTGCTAGAGTGAACAATAAGCAAATGATCTTTCCGCGGGGCGGACATACGAACAAGGTGGCGTTCTGGGGTAGAGTTAGCGGCTAGTGCGGTCTACTGAGATACTGGATCGACTCACTGGAATGGCGAGGAAGAATATAACATCCAGCATCGCGGCAACGGCGGTGATGCTCCCAGTCTGTATCGTGAGGCGAATGATTTTCGACACGTAACTGTCTGTCGACCCCCCTCGTGTCTTTCGTGTCCACTAAGGAGGAAAGTTTATATGCAGTGGCAGGCATAGATACAGGTTGAGACGCACCAAAGAGTGGACGAGTGAGGCCGTTAATAAAATATCACAGAGGGTTGAGCTCGTCTGTGGATGTCGGCATTGAGCCGTTGATACGAGATCACAAAGGTTGGACTCACAAGCCACGTTACAACCTCAGCCTGAAACTGCGAGAAGTCGGCATAGTCGGGGTGCGCAGACACGACTGTCGTGGTGGCGATTCCGCCCCCTGACATTCTATGGATCAGTCGTTTCCTGTGTTATCTGGTTGGAGACCGCACCGAAGGAGACGAGTGAGAAGATCAGGATGAGGGCGGGAAAAATGAACGAGCGAGTGACAGCATATATTCTCCATGCGATGAAGAACTGGATTGGTGTAGAGATAAGGACCTTGAAAATCGTTTCAGACAAGCAAGGGCAATCGAGGGATATGGCGTACAGTGAGGATTGCATCTACGGCAACACATAAGGATTGAATAACATATTTAAAGGCTGCGTCGAACTCACCAGCTCGAAGCACTGTGGTTGTTATAATTGGGGGGAAAGGAGACAGTTTTTACTAAGTACTTACTAACTGGCGAAACCAAGAGTGCCTCCGGAGTGCCTGGCGGCAGGGTTTAGCACCGCGCTCTCGGACAATGGGATGGTCTCACCATAACGGAGGATTAATGGCTCGTATATGATCCCAATATCGCAAACCAGGTCGACTGTTTCTATCAGGACGAGGTAGGCGACCTAGGCGAATAGGTTGAGATTAGCTGAGGCGAACAGTTCAACCCACGAACTTGCAGATATCCTCAACCTCTTTAGCTCTGGAACACCGAAACTAGTGATTCTAGGTGCGGGCGGAATGGGCAAAACGACTCTAGCAAGGGTCATTGTCCATCATCCCACAATATCTGAAACATATAAGCAAAACCGGTTCTTCATTGCTTGTGATTCTACGTCATCCAAAGCAGAGCTTGCTGCTTTGATTGGGGTCCACCTCGAGCTCAAACCAACTCAAGATCCTACGCAATCAATTCTCAAGTATCTTTCGAGGAGCCCACCCACTCTCTTGATTTTGGATAATTTTGAGACAGTGTGGGAACCAACAAAAGGTCGAGGTGATGTGGAGGAGTTTCTATCGCACCTGACGGATGTTGAAAGTCTCGCATTGATGGTATGAATCTTTATCTTCTTTTTGCCTGTCGATTGATCAACTTCGTGCTAGATCACGATGCGAGGAGCAGAAAGACCTGCTAAAGTACATTGGACCCGGCCTTTTCTCCCCCCTCTGACACCACTTAGTCAAAATGCTGCACGGAGGGTGTTCGTCGACATTGCGGATGACCACCATGACACCAGAGAGGTGGACCAAGTTCTGCAGCTGACTGATAACATGCCTCTGGCAATTAATCTGCTTGCCTCTCTTGCCGACTCAGAGGGCTGCTCCGAGGTTTTGTCTCGGTGGACTCGGGAGAAAACAACCACTATATCAGAAGGCTACGACAAGAGGAACAACTTGGAAACCTCAATCAAGCTATCACTGGCTAGTTCCCGAATCATGTCTCAGCCCCAGTCACTGGACTTGCTTAGCATCTTAGCAATCCAACCCGATGGTCTGTCAGATGTGGAGCTGCTGCAAGGTGGCCTCCCACTCGACAATATTCTGGCCTGCAAAGGGGCATTGCTTCGAACTGCTCTAGCCTATCGGAATGAAAACAGGCTCAAGGTTTTAGTGCCTATCAGGGAATATATGCAGAAATTCTTTCCGGCCAAGGATTGTCTCATCCAGCCCCTTCACAACCACTTTCACGAGCTCCTCGGAGTTTACACGGGCCATGCTGGAAATCCATCCAGTCTTCAGGTGGTACCCCGAATCTCATCAAACTATGCAAACATCCAATGCATTTTGGAAAACAGCCTTCAGACAGATTTCAACTTGGTTAGCGCCATTTCTGTCTGCTATCTCAACCAGTTCAGTGTGACCACCAACCGGGGAATGATCCCGATGATATACAAAATCTTTCAAAATCTCTCACACTCCACTGATCATCGACTTCGAGCATCCCTGTACACGGAGTTGATAAACTGCTGGAGATATAATCCAAAGCTTAACACTGGAAAGCTGATTATTCAAGCTCTCAAACATCTGAGTGACTTTGATGACACAGATCTTGAGTGTATGTTCCGCAAACCATTGCTCTTCAATCTGGCTAACATTTCCCCCAGGCAGGTTTTACAACACTTTAGCATATTATTATTTGGAGCATGATTCTGACATGGTCATGGCATCAAAATTCTGTGAAACCTCAATTTCGCTGGCAATTTCAACTGGTAATACTGGAAGACAGTGTGATGCTCTCCGGTACTTGGCTCACGTAAAAAAAGCCCTGGGGGATGCTGTCGCAGCTCGGGGCATTGCTTTTCAGGCCCAGAGACTTGCACGGGTTTCTGGAGATCTTGAACGAGAAGCACATGCCCTGCATCTTGAAGCATTGTGCTGGACAGATCAGGGAAATTTGAGGAAAAGCATTTTGTGTAACAAAAGAGCTCGACAGCTGTTGGTTCTCTGTGGCATGTCTGGGTGTAACATAGACAACTTTATCATGCATAGCCAAGGAGAAGACCACAGGCTCAAGTCAGAATATCTTGAGGCCCATGCTATCTACTCCCAGATGCATGAGCAAATTTCACTCAGCCAGAGCCCATACCTCTATACCTTCAGTTTGTACAGTATTGCGGAGGTTGGTTTAGCCATCGGTGCAGCACACGATGATGTGGAGAGGAACATACGGGCTGCAAAAACAGGGTTTCAGACTATCGGAGACCAGCGTATGACGGGCATGTGTGATGTCCTAACTGCGGACCTGATTACTCGGGACGGGGCCTGTCTGGATGCCAAAGAGCTGTTGTGCAAAACCCTCCATTTTGGTTGGGGGAAATATGCTGACCTCATGTCCTACTGTCTCGAGAGACTGGGTAACATTAACCTTTGGGGTGCCCCTCAATGGACCACATTGCTTCTTGTGCATTCACTGAAGTCGAAGCAGATGCTAGGAACTTACAAAGCTCTACAGTTCTTGGGAGATCTCTTTCTAAATTGGAAAGACCCTGATACTGCCACCAGCTTGTTCACTGTTTCCTTGGCTGGTTTCACCTACATGGATATCCATCGGAGTCGAGCTGAGTGTCTGGTGCGACTTGGAGACATGGCACAAGGGGACGGGGACTTGGTCAAAGCAGTTGAACACTGGGAGTTAGCAAAGACTTTGTTCCAACGTTCCTCACAAGTGTTGCAGGTTGAAGAGTGTGATCAGAAAGTATGTGCTATTAACTAGGGATGCACTTTCAATCAATGCGGAAACAATTGGTGCGGAAGCAGACATTAGGGTCGGACATTCGTGTGTACCCTGAGGTTTATAGTGACATATTTTGAAATTGCAAATAGCATTCTCTGAGAGGGAGATAACTGCCTGTGTATATACAACTGTACTTTTATTCGCGCGAATCATACTGATTTTAACATTGTGCAAAGCCTGTTTGAAACGCAGGTTGTTGAATAGGACGCGTCGCGACGCGACGCGTTATTTGTTCATGTTTCGACGCAAAAAGACGTGAGTTCCAAATGCCGGAGGCGAGCGCGCGTTTACGAAGCTATGAACCAGGGTCTTCATTGAACTTTTGTATCACGACTGGCCTGGAGGTTCCGGATTCGGACATCACGGGAATCAACGGCAGACTTGATGGGCCACGCGGCATCTCAGCCCCTAACACTGTTTTCTCCTCCCACCATCATGAAAACCGTTCGGCCAGGGTTCAGAGGACTCGCGGCTTCGACTACCCGCCGTCCACGCCGATTGTGGGATATGAATATCCCTCAAACAGTGAGTAACCTTCCACGTCTCATTGCGCGGGCTAACCTGCCATTAACGACGTGGGACTACTGGCCCCGCAAAACAGAGCGGCGACACCCCTTTGGCCCCACCCTGGAACGCGGTCGAAATTGGGTATCTATTCCAGATGCTAACCTTCCCGAGCCCTGGACTTGTAACTGGACGACGGCGCGCTGGACAGCGGAGGTGCAGCCACTCGATATGACGTTCGGTTTGCACATTAATTATTTCGCGCAACTTTTTGTTTTCGCGCGCCTTTTCGAGGTGCCGTCAAGATGCCGCTGTCAAGCCATGCCAGTGACGGCCGATCATGCACGTCGGATCTTCTCACGCGAGCCAGCGCGTACATAGGGCCAAGTATCGCGTTGCAACTCAATTGTACGTGACCTGTAGTCATGTAAAGCTTACTGTATGAATCAGAGAGATTCTGTGATATGTCCTATCCCCTCCTGCTGGATTTATGCCCTTGTTTAAATTTTTGGCTGGAAGCGGATCAATGAATTGAAACTGCCTTTACTTGACAGTTGAGAGAAGAGCCACTCAGTGAATCAATCGGCCCAAACTTTTGGGTGAACAAACTGGGAGGTTGCAAGTTCCCCTGGCTCAAAGCCTCGAATCTCTCGGTGATGCGCAAACTCAAATTGCCGAATTAGGTTTGCGATCAAGTTGCCATGCATTTGCAGCGTAGTGGTTCTGAAAAAGGAAGCATGTTAATTTCGGGAAGGCACCAAGCTAATTGGACCCGTCTCGTCTCATCGCTAGGTTCACAACAAAGTGCGTAAGAATTCGGCTTGCATGATGAATTAGAGTTCGGAAGTAACCGGGTCAACTCCGAGAGTGCCGAGATGCCGACGGGCCGTGTCTAATTTAAACTGCAACTGCAACTGCAACTGCGATCCGAACAGGCTCTTACACATCCTGTATCTTACCTTGTACCAGCCCACCATATTCCGATGTATCCTGTAGCCCATACCTTCGGTTGATGACACCTGGGACATTCAAGGAAAAGCTGGTCAAAAGCGCGCGCGAAAACTTCAAAACAGGCGCGCGAAAACCGTAAGTTGCGCGCGAGATTGGCACGAGAAGTCAAAAATGGCGCGCGAAATGATGAAAACATGCACGTGAACCGAAATGTCGCGCGAAATAATTAATGTGCAAAGTGAACGCCATAACTCGAGGCTACACTCGCGAGTCAATACGCACTTAACAATGTGCCGCTCACCCCCGTTATGTTCAACGCCGGCGATGGGGCCACAGTCTTTGGATGCTCCAGCACTGGTAAATTCTTCCTTCATCACAGCGAGTGGCACCCTCCGTGGGGTCCCGGACCGTGCAAGGAACCTCGGGTCGATGCCTTCGAGGGAAAATTTCCATCTGTGGAGGCGTTCATTGAGCAGGCAGATTGGAATCGCATGGAGCGAATGGATCCTGTGGGATCGAAGCAACAGGCGCATGAAGCGGTACCATCCAGCATTTCCTCGCCTGCGCTGGCTTTAATCGGCGAAAAAGGATTCCGCGTCGCCGCGCAACAACTATAGTGATTCCTTCCACCCATAATCCCAGCCTCTCACTGACTGACCCGTCTAGCCAAAAGCGCACGCTCTGGGAAATGTGCCCCCCACCGGTACGTTCAATGTCTCTGTTGTTGATTGGCTCACATATTTAACAGGGCACACTCGGATACATCCCGCGACAGCTCCCAAAGGGATTTGACTGGTCTAAATACCCCGGTGTGTCCGAGTGGCCTCGCACCCCCGACACCATGCTCCCCGAATCGTGGTCCGCCAACTGGGATGCTTTCGTTCGCGCTCACTACTGGTACGACGAAGTCCAGGCGGAGCTGGAAGAAAGATTTGGGTGCGAGCTGATGGGGCTCGTCCCCGCTATGTTCGAACCAGCAGGTGGCTACGCCGAAGACACCGTGATGTGTCCGCCGGGGGGCGCGGGGACCTATTACTTTTGGGGGAGTTCGCTCAGGGGAGAGATGTGTTGGCGGGCGCAGACGGTGCCCGAGATGCAGCGATTTCGTGGGGTTTTTGCGAGCGTGGAGCACTTTGTGCGCGCGGCGGACTGGAACTCTATGGAAGAGGTAGTTGAATGCCCTAATACGTATTCATCTTAGCTTTGGTTAAGCACCTGCCTACCAAACTGAACACACCTCGGACCGTGTAGCGATATTGTTAAAGAGATTCGGTAGGGACATGTTCGACTCACGTCAATGGGGTTGGGTAGGAAAAAATGCTGCCCGAAGGTGTACCGTGGTCTGCACGCTCTGGGCCGCCGTCCAGTGATACATTGGCATTGCATTTGCTCAACTCGCCTACGCGGCGCCGAGGTGTCAATTTTTCTCTTATCGGGCGCTCGATCGGCACTAAGATTATTAATCGCCCCGCGGACGCCTGTGCCTCCCGGGTATTGATCCAGTAAGTTACGACCTTGAGGCGGATGATTCTATACGCACTGTGCCCAAAATTCACGTCGTCCAACTTGGCCAAGATTCTTGGACTCGCGGCGAAGATCGGTGAAATTAGAAGGCGCACTTGGACAGACGACGCTGGCTTGAAGCTTGGTGTCAGTTGAAGACTTTTTCGTCGAGCTCGCGAAGGTAAGAGGTCAAAAATAAATTTACCGCGACGAAAATTGACTCGATGTTCACAGTACCTTGCACGAAAACGCAGCAGCTGCTTTAATGAGGCTGAGCGCGAACCACAAGGCGAACCCGCAGTGGCATCAAAATGGATGATAGATACGGAACGAGATGGACTGACATGGCAGCCCAGCTCTTTAGGCTCCCTATACGATATCGTCCTAGTATCGCCTATGCCAAAGTTAATAAGAGTTCTTTCACCGACAACCAACGATACCACAGGGCAGATTCATCCTCTGCGTGTGGTAAGTGTCCCAAAGATAGTAACCCTAGAATCCGCGGAAGAAATACTTTGAAGATCCCGCTTGGCAAACTTGAACACGAGGGCACTGGCAAGGCATACGTTTGCGGTGGACCGTGGGGAAAGAGCTCCCGAGTCCCGAGGTTGGGGATGATTGCGAATTGCAATCTTCGAAAGTCATCAAGGAAGCTTAGAGGCCACCCGTTGAAGTTACCCGTGTGGAGGACGGTAAGAGCGCGAGTGGGGAAATGGAATGTCGTGGTTCGGGAGGAACGTCGGAGGTCCGGCCCGACCACGTGGCCACGCCAATCATCGCTCTTTGATTTGTCTTTGATTGCTCTTTTCTTTCTTGCCATCACCACCATTCGCACCCTCAGCGAAATACAACCCGCGGTCTACACCGCTAGCGCTATGTTCTATCGCAAGGCCCCACCGCCGGGCGCCCAACCCCCCATTCTGCTTTGCATCTCTTGCAAATCTCTTGAGTCACGAATTCCCTCTGGTTACTTGGCGGCGTTATTCAATTTCCAGCCCGGAACTTCCCTTGACTCTGGTGTTACTCTCGATGCTCTCGGTTAAAGATTTGCCTAACTTCGGTTTGTGGGTGATTCCCGCCAGTCGCCATCGATTTTCTTCCTTTCTCCTCACGAGTGCCCTCCTCCGTCAAGTTCCAAATAACTCTGCCGATTCCGGAAAGAAAAAGGAAGAAAAAGAAGAACACCCGTATATTTATTCAATCCATCTTAGCTTCTCGTCGTTTGAACTCAAGCGCGAGTATTTTCAATTTTACTTTTAGCGGCCTGGACTGGAACAAGGAACCGCAAATCAAACTTCTATGAGACCTTTTTTCGTTGCTTATTCTAGGTCCAATGGAAATCTTAGTAGCACTGCAGTAAACCATAGTTCCGAGTCTCTGGTTTGAAGCAAGTCATCCTAGACCTTGATTCCAAGTTCCCAGTCAAGTTGATCGCCGGAACATCGGCAATCCGGCAGCGTCGATTTTCACACGCGTTGAGAATGTTTTCTTAGTTGATATTTTGTGGCTACAGCCTGGGCAAGGGTAATTTCTCCCAAAGAGTGTGCAGACATCTGGGAAATTTGATTCAAGTGCCTCCAGATTAGATCTGTCTTGGTACTGCTACTCATGTGGTTTGAAAATTTCCAAAGGAATAACTGGTGCCCGTGGTTAATTTAACCTTCTCGAGGACACCTATTGGGCAAAGAAATGAATCTCTGGTGGGTGGCTACCGTGATTTGTGCCTGCAAACATCTCCACTGTAATTCTGATTTCACATTCAAAGCTTTTTTTAAAAAAATCATAAATAGCTACCCAGGTGATGGAGGGTGAGCTTCCTTCATTTCTTTTGGCCTTCTTGGCAGCTTGGTTGGCGGACCTCTGGTGAATCGACGGAGAGTCAGAATCAAAAACAGGGGCTACCTACTTGTTTGGGACAACGGCATTGCTCGGCCCGACCCGAGATTATGCCGTGATCAGGAGTTGGGAGTGAAGAGTTGAACTTCGATCAAAACCTGGTTCTTGAACTTAGAACCTGGCACAAAGCGCAGGAATAAACGACAATAAATAATGCCATGAACTTTGACCATTTGGCAAAACACCCACAGCCAGAACTGTACTCCTCCCGTCCAACTTCTACGGTCAAATTTAACGCCTGGCAGATGTTACGGCGGGATTGTGGAAGACAATAATTCCAAAACGTATTGTGGGCCACCTACCAAGAGATTATGCCCACCGACACGTTTCATGGGACTATTATCAGGTCTTGGCCTCTGTCTTCGACCCGCGCACACTGCAATTTTGCGAACTTTGGATGAGAACGAATCTTACGAGCTTCGAAACCGTATAGACCCCGACTTTGGGTGAGTTGCCACTGTTTATGAACCCATCTTATACGCATCACCCGCCGGGAACTTCCGAATTTTCGAGTTGAGTGGTCAGAAAATCCCAGTCAACTCACTTTTTTTAATCTAACCAGTATGTAGACCGTTCAGGTAGAATAAAAGCGCGCTATTCCACTTTTGTGTCCATTTTTGCCTCTTTTGCGTTAAGCGGCCCCGTCGGCACAGGTTGCCGACGGGGCCGCTTAACGCAGTGTTTGGGGGTGCTCTGGGCAGGCTTTGGTGTATGAAATAAACCTATACTACATACGCGACGGGTCTAGCATTTTGTTCAGACTTGACTACCCATGGTTTTATTCAACCGTGTGAACTGCCGATGACGTTGTGTGAATTTTAGTTAGGGATGAGTCCAACGAGGACAAATCAGAAGTTCCGGACACATTAGAGCTAGCCGTCTTAGTTCCAGGTGTTCATACCGATTGCCCAGCCCAGAAGAGAGAAGATAAAATCGAAATGTTGTTGACGAGTGACAGAGTCGAAACGGTTCAAGGTTCTCAGGCATTGGCGCTGAGGCAGACCAAGAGTGCTCACAACAAGGCATGAAACTTCAGGCCGATTCATAAACCGTTCCGTCGCTTCGAACCAATTTGCTGTTTGAATCATTTCCTTTTCCGATGAAGGCATCGGCGGCACGGCTGATGCGTGGCGCGGCATAGCATTCGACGTAGGCGGGAATACGGCATCTCTCGTGGCGGGAGGGTCGGGACACGGCATGTAATGTCGCGGGGTGGAAGAAGACTGGCATATGCGCGACAATAGAGATTCAACTTCTCGCCCTCTTGAAGGTTAACCCAATTTTTTATCGTTTCGTTTCGCTCCTTTCTTACTGTTTCGCTTGACTTGTATGGGAGACGAACGGTTGGTGTGGTAGAACGGTAATAACGTTCTAGAGTTACCTCCAACAAGGTGTGAGTCGACCTCGAGGTCAGAAGATAAATGACTGTATTTCCTTGGGCTTGAAGGTAATAAAACTGTTCATGCCGAGATGTGGTTGACTTGAGTTAACTGCGGGCTGCGGGATTTGAATCAGCGGTGACTCTCACCCAACCAAGTAGCTCGGACGGTGGCGCAGGTGCCTTGGGGATGTTACACATTCCCGTCATTCCATATCTCTCAACGGTTGCACCTAGCGAAATTCAAGTCCACAAGAGGGACTGTGAGCCTGGAGAAAGGGAGACTGTTCGCTATACTAGTTTCCGTTGCCTGGCATGCCATTTGGAAGCTTCATGTCAATAGAGTGATAAAAAATCCGGGATCAACACTTGATGAGAAGATTGTTCACAACCAGTGGTTGAAAGCTATCAACGCCGCTGTGCGCCGAGACCGTTTACTAACCGACAAGATTCGGTTTGGGACACTGGCATTCAAACAGCAACGTGTTTTAGATACGTGGAGTGGTCTATTGCTGGATGAAGATTCACTGCCGGATAATGGGCTATACACAGAGGGGGTTTTATTGGGTATACAACCCAAGACTGATGAAACTGGGATAGGATGATTTTTCTCGTCAGAGTCCCACACTGGTAAAGAAAATTGGGCGTAGCCTAACGGCATTTCCTCCTGGACGTTCTCCCCGGCAATGGCTTATGGCGGGTTGGAGATGGAGTAAGCCTAGTTTGCAAGTCGATATCGATGGAAATGCCGTTAAGGATTTGGCGTTAAAGAATTAGCGACGGGAAAGTCCGGACCGGTGCGGCCCGCGACAGGGGTTCAGGTGAAACTCGCATCATTCCATCAGCTTCAATTCCTTTCCGCCAATGCATCGAGCTTTGAGCATCGAGAATCTATCCTACCTGCCCGGTCGATACAGAGTCGGTCGCGTCCTCTATCTAGCACTGCGTTTTGCTCACGGAAATCAAAGCTCATGGCGACCTCCGCTGCGAATGGCTCACTTCGGGATCTGACGCGGGTATACTCTTACCTCGATATTCTGGGGGAAGCGAACGGCCGTTTCCTCCTCCCTATCTTCCATCGCTCCCTGGACCCAGCGGGGATCCCGAACGCGGCTGCCTTGGATACGCTATCGACCTCTTCATCCGACGACTGCTGCGAGCGCGCGGCCATGGCTCTCAATTGCATTGTGCATCTGACGCGGAATCAGACCGTCCTCTCGCCCGAACTCATGGCCGAATTCTGGCCCCGCATGTGGGTCTGGATTAAGTTCCTTCACAAATACCGCGACAGCGTGCCTGTGATGCTCGCCGCCGACCCTGTCGCGACATACAGTACCTATGGATCTATCATCGCCCATTTTGCGCTGGATCTCATCGACACGACCCCTGGACTGAAAGCCGTAATCACAGCAGCGTGGAAAGTACTTTTGGGCGTCAACGGCGAATTCCAGGAATGGACTTACCGTCTCCTTTGCCAACTCATTGAATCGGTAGGAATGTCGCTCGAACCGGTGGGGAGGTCGCAGCCTGGAACCCATCTCGCGGAGCTCGTGGAGGGAGCCGGTGGAACTCTCCACGACCTCACTTCCCTCCTGGTGTTGCATATTCGATGCGCCGTTTGGACGCCGCAATCGCGTGTTTCCGCACAGACACTTAATGGGATGTTATTCAGCGGAACAAAGGTCATTGGAGGTATCTCCGACAAGGGGCCCGTGGACGCCGCCTTACTCTCTGGCGGAGTCGTCAATGCTACAATCCGCGGTCTATGCTCACTCATGCATTCGGGACTGCCCATTCAATCCGCCGACACAACCCTGTGTTTCGTTTTCCATCACCTGCTCTATTTCCTGAGCATTCCGCCCGGATATCCCACAGTCCGTCGAGCACTCAAGGCTGGCCTCTTACGGTTGATTCTCGACAGCTCTCGGCAGTCTCAGACCGTTTCCATATACCTGGGGAGGCTGTTGAAAGGACACATCTCCCCAGCGACGGTCTATCACTCTGTCCTACTTGAGCTTCAAAAGAGCTTGGCCGATGTGGCCGAGCTCGAGGGTTTGCTTGCCTTCCAGGGTTCGCGTATCTTCCCCGAGTGGAGTAAATTCGCGGACCTCGCCCATGTACGAATACGCCTGATGAACGAATACAACGCTGGAATGCACATATCTCGGAAAGTATGCAGCAACATTGATGTGCGTCCTTGTCTCCCCATTATTCGGAGTAAATAACCCTCCGTTAGTGCCGACTCGTCAAACCAAAAACGCAGTTCCTTCGATGCTCTGCTTGCGAGGGAGGATACTACTGCTTTGTGGATTGCCAATCTGCCGACTGGGCGGCAGGTCATCAACAATCCTGTCGCGAACTGTCCCTTGCCCGCTTGCGTAAGGATATAACTGTTGAAATAGTAGACAAGATAACAAACAGTTTATTGCAGGGCTCTTCGGGACGCGGAGCAAACGGGACACATCGTTCCTTCGGGCTTTGGTGCACAGCGACTACAACCGCTCGCGGGGGGCGATATTGCTCCAGCACATGTTTGACGGCCGGGTGAATCCCCCGACGTTCTCGACCGTTTGGCTCGACTATAGCACATCGGCAGGGCTCCTCCTCACGGCTCCTCAACCGCCCTTCCCTCCGGCTACCACTCCCGGGGAAGAGGAGAACGAGCGCCACATCAACCGTGGGAACATGCAGAACCACCACGTCGTTCTGGCAGAAGGCTCGGCGAAAGCGGATCTCATCTTTCAGATGCATATTCGCGACCCTAGAGTTCGGGATGAGCTCCGGCGCATCTCAAACAATCTTCCTGAAGGGGGGCATGCCGACGTTTTGTCGCTTGAACCGGCAACTCGTGACGAAATTACTGCACTCCTGGAGATCGAAGTTGAGGAGATACACTAATGCAATCTCAATATCGATCCCATTTATCCAGGATTTTGATGAGAAAATTTGTATGTACCTTTGCTCCAGAGAAGGATCGTTAGGTGAGAGTGCATACAAATCAATGACAATAGGGACAGGTCGAACAGCGGGCCTCAAACCGACTTTTTGAACCACAACGCGACTATACCGATGCAAGAAATGTAAGGCGACCACGCCAACACGGCCTAACAGAGCTCATTTGATCTGACGGCGCACGACGACGGTGTTATTTGTAGCATTGAGTTGAGCAGCAACGCGCGCCCAGATGACGATTTCTTGAGCTATATCACCCAATTTTGAAATGGCGTAGAGTTAATGAGCAGGAATTTAAACATGAGAGGGCCATTCGACATGGCACTCACATGATCAACAAACGGAAATAAGGGTGATTTGAGACTGGGGTGATCATAACCCACCTTCTGCAAGGGAAGTACTGCGCTATTGTCAAGGACTTGAGTGCGACGCAAATACAGGCAAAACATGGCTGGAACGCACCCGAGAATTTCGACGGCCGCGATTCGGCATCGGGTTACCTTAGTCTCGGCATCCAACGAACATCTGCTGTTCCTTCCCCGATGTATTCTCCTTCGAAGGAGAATTCGACGGAGGGGAATACCCGACTGTAGGCGTCTTCGGGTGTATATCTCTACCCCAAAATTTTCAATCTCCTGCGGTTTGCACCCGGATGTCGACAAAAATGTTGTCAGAGCATCCACAGGGTTTACCCCAGGCCCATCTTCCGGGACACGGAGCTTGCGAAGAGTAGGGACGACGAAGGTCTCCAGATACCAGCTCTTCGAGAGGGGCCAAGGATTCCAAATACAGGAGCGTCACCTCGGGCCAGGTACCGTCTGCTTCAAACGCTATACGCAACGTGCAATCGACCAAGTTGGAAGTCTGCTGCAAGATTGGGACACAGTCGCTGGGGTATACTGGGTAAAATTCCAGCGAAGTGAGTTGCGCCCATGGCAGAATGACGGTGGTAGCAGCAACATCGTTGAGGATAGCTGAGCGCAGCAAGGGTGCCTCGCCAAATACAATGGGGTTGTATGCAGAATCTTCCATGGCTAGATCTAGGTGGCGAAGGAGAGGCATTGAGCCTCTAATGAAGGGGACGGGTTCATCCCAATGATTCACCGGTCTGACAGGGACTCGAAGTTGGGGTCAGGTTCAAGTTGCAGCTTCGGACCAGTTTGTTCAATTTCAATCGAAAGCGAGCAGCTTCCGGATCTGCCGAGGCATATGTGGAGCTCGTGGATCTGGCGCATGGGGGCCGGAGAGTCCGATGAATAACCGCCACACGCAGATCCCCAAATAAGCCAGTTCGAGCCGTGCTGTAAATAGCAGTCTAGCGTGCATCACTTTCACATGACTCTCCAGAGTGGGGGGAGCCAATGCCACCTCTCGCCATTCCTGACATATGTGCGTCCGAGTCAAATTGGTCGGCGAAAGGATCCCGGTTAGAGGCGGGCATTCGGGGAAAATTGGCAGGAAACGGATGAAAATCTGGATACGAGTTCGTTCGGCAACGTTAAGACGTGGTATTTGTAGGCGTCGAGCCGAGCTTGGACCGGCGCCCTCTCAGCGCGCAACGCGGAGATCGCACGCTTCAGATCCAGGCTTTGGATATTCAATTCTGCGACGCGGATGCGGATCGGCTTGGAGGTGAGAGAGCATGATGATTCTGCAGCTTGTGTGAGTACATATTTTCAGATCAGTAGCCTGCATTCGGGGTACGGCCGCCAGCCTAACGGTAGTACCCGTACCTACCGTTATGGCGGCCGTAGTGGTTGGCGCTGGGTTCTTCGGTGGCCAGTTCGGGCGGCAGGCGGTGGTGGCAATCACACCAGTTCAGCACAGAGAGGTGAAATGGCAATGACATCATTGAAATGGCAGAAGTACGGTGACAGGTGGCAGTGCCGTGGCGGTGTAGATTCCAAGTGTGGGAGTCGCGGGTATTTTTTTATAGTGTGTGCCCTTTATATTCACCTCCTCCGCCAATAACGAAAGGGATCCGTTTTCCGCTCCGAGCGCATTCGAACGCCTCGTTTCGCACTCGGCCCTCAGGCTCGTACATATGCTCTCTTTCCGCGATGGATCTCCTCCTCCTCGGCTTTCTCTCCCTGCCCCCACTGGCAATCCTTATTTCGTCTCCCTGCGCCCTTCCTCGACTTTCCTTGTATCAGGACGAAGCCCTGCCTTCTATTTTGGCCCGGTGTTACACACACCGGCCTGGATGCGGTATGCGGTATGTGCGGAGGCCAGCCTGGTGCAGCCTTTTGCTCCCTCCCACCGTCATTCGGCTTTCTCTTCTCTGCTTTGGGAAGCTCGGGGTGGCGGTGCATTGAATTCGCACCAACCCGACGACTGGTTTCCTTGGACGACACTCGCGGACCCCTCATCGTCCCCATCGCTGGAGTTGCATCCGCTGCACCATCCTCATACTTGCTTTCTTTTTCGCTCCTGCTACTATCATCCGTTGGCGCGGTAATCTTCTGTCTTGTCCAGGGTGCGGAGGCGTCGCTTCGGTGCTGCACTCGATGTCGGCGCCCGTTAATATGCTCCCGCTTTCTCTCTTTCTGGGCGTCACTGCATTCGCCTTGTCGAGCGCGTCACCGGGATCGCAATAGAGCCGCCAGGATGGCCATTGCCTTTCTTCGAGACGCGATGGGGATGCTTGACTGGCTGGCACTCGGGGACGAAGTGGCGCCCTGTGGTGTAACGCGAAACACCCGGTCGACCACGGAGACGAGCCTTCAGGATTTCCCGTCGCCCTCATTCGTGACGAGACTGTGCTCCATAGGCTACCCTACCCACCCTCACTGAGGCTCACTCTGGAATAGCTACTTTATTCTATGTTTTCTCTGTTTTTTCTTCTGCCGTCGTGCACCTTTCTTGGTGTGCATGCGCGGGTATCGCTACGCGTACAGCACCGTCGACGTAGGAGGCATCGCGGCGACTCGGTCTCCTCTGTGGTATGCATACGCGCGGACCCCGTCCCTCCCATCGTGCCGAATCTGCGCCTCGTCTTTGTCTCCGCTCCGCTTCACTTCATCCAAGTTCCTCCGCTTCATTTACGCGATGTGGGTGGCGTGGTGCACTCCCTCGCCCTTCTCCTTTAATTCTGGCAGTGTATTCCTTTCATCTCAGCTGTGAATTTAGGCTAACTTATTACTAAAAGTATCAGAAAAGTTTAGACTTCTCTTTTTCCGGAGTGAATATGCCGGAAAATTAGTACGCCTTCCCATAGTCTCGGCGACTCTCGGATCAAAACCGCCTTCAGTCTTGCCTTCAGTCCAATAATTCGGAAAATATTCGCACAATACTCAGCCAATACATACTGTATTGGCCGGAGATGACCCGATTTTGCGTCAAACCGACACATTTTGAACACAAATCACTTCGCCGTTATTCCTCCGGTGTAGCCTCGGAATCCAATGTTCAAGTCAGATGAGCGTTTCACGCAATCAAAGCACTACCCGGTTCAGACCTTCGGCTCATCTTGGCCGCCGATGTGATCCCAGACTGATCCCAGCGGACCCGAAGTGAAGCCGCGTGCTTGGCACCCCGACGCGTCGCCTGGAGGATGAACGTATATAAACGACAAACATCAAACGGCATAAACATCCTCTATTTACCATGAAGTTCACTTCCAGTCTGTTTCTTACCGCAATCGCATTCGCTCCTCGTTTGGTCGATGCGTTTGTGAAAGGCATCAACCAGGTATTTCCTTCATACACATCGAATTCAACATATCCATGAATATCTTGCTTTGCGAAGCCATGGGGTAACAACCAGGTATGTATAGATCTATCTTTCAAACGCGCCTGCAGGGTCTAAAATTCTGTCACGTCAGTATGGCCACTGGTTGTCCTCCTCAATTCAAGGATATACCGCGGTTTATAGTTCCAGCGATATGGCGGCCACCTTTGCGGGTGCATTTATTGGTCCCTTGCCAACACTGGACTTCAATACTGACGTCTCCTCAGCCGCGAAGGACATTGGTGCCGCATGGGTCCGCATCTGGCTGTTCGAAGACGGCCAAGGCTTGGTAGTCGACGGTAACGGTTACGTCACCGGCCTCAAATCGGACTTTGAGACAAACTTCAACGACGTCCTCTCGCATGCCGCTGCCAACGGTATCAAGGTGTATCCAACGTTCTTTAACTACGCGCCGGACACGTGAGTCGTCGCCGTGTAGTTGTTTACAGTGATACGTGAGCGCTTATTATGCCTTCCTTTCCACAGCACCAACTTCCCCATCGCGAACTTCTTCACGGACAGCAACGCTCAAAATGCATTGCTGAATAACCTCATCAAGCCATTCATCCGAACCTACGGCTCCAACAGCAACATTGCGGCCTTCCAGCTTTATAACGAGCTCAACGGGATTGCGAACCCATAGTTCGTCAAGCATTCATTCTCCGTGTGCAGCCCCGATTCTTAATCGTGTACTGCAGCTTCAGCGGAGCTGTCATCAACCAGGCAACGGCCAAAGCCTGGGTCACCTCAACCACTGCTGCGATCAAGAGCGTTAACGGCGGCGCGAAGGTCAGCGTGTCGCAGATCTACATCAACGACGCATACCACGCTGTCGGGGTTTCCAACCTCGACTACGTCGGTATGTCTCTCCACGTCGGGTGCATTGTATTTTAGCTAATGGGCGCCGCGCAGGCACCGGCGTTGATTTCTACGACATCCACATATACAGCGACAATGGCGCTGAGATCCCGGCCGCTAGCGCTTTCAAGCTCGACAAGCCTGTATACCTTGGGGAATTTGGCGAGCTCACGGGAGAGGTTCGAATTTCAACTCTCCAGATGGGATATGTGTATTAAACATGCTTTTTTTCAGGGTGATCAGCACCAAAATGATGTCATCTACAACTTCTTTGTGGCCGCCAAAGCAGGCGGATGGGCTGGCGCTTTCTATTGGAATCTCGGTACGTGTCTAGCATTCGACTGAAGCATGGCAGTTGATGTCGTTGAATTTATAGGATTTGCCGGCAGCCAGCCCGGTGTCTGCGGTAGTGATTCGAATATAAAATACACCTTGTACAACTGCGAGGGTGGCCAGCGTGGCGGATACAACGAGTTCAAGTACAGCTAGATAACTAGTCGGACACAGTGTGCACGTGGAGCGTTTTGAACACCGATTGAAATGTATAAAATTATTGTTTGACTGGGGTTCCTTGCTGCCTGTCGTTTCTTGGCCAATCATCCAAGTCAGGCCCTAGGCCAATGGTTGAAAAACAACCCCTATCTTTATTTAATTAATTTCTTACGTATTTCCCCAGGCCGAAACCAGCCTTCTCCACTGACTACGATGACCTGAGACCTCTGTAGGAGCGGCGTGCAAAACGAACAAGCCTGGATACTACGGCAAAGGTTCGGTAGAAGTGAGCCAGCCCACCTCCGAGCACGATGCAACATTATCCGAGTCGGCCCTCTTCAAATCGAGAGGAGACTCACCTCGGGCACATGGAAATCCCAGAACCCGCGGGGCCTGCGAACCGGCGGCGAAGCAAATCCTCGAAATCCCAGGCAAAGGGTCTTGGTCCCGCAAAAAGGAATTTTGAGCATCGCAGGAGACAAAGGAGAAATTGATCGATTCATTTCTCACGGTTGTCTTCACTCGCCGGGAACTTCCGAAGTTTCGAGTTGAGTGGTCAGAAAGGAAGGCAACAAGAAATCCCAGTTGACTGGCTTTTTTCCTTTAATCCAAGCACATTTAGACTGTTCAGGTAAAATCAAACGCGCTACTGTACCATTTCGACCAAGTGTTCATCAATTTCGGAATTTTGACTCACCGAGATGGCCGTTAAATTTTCTTTTAATTTAAGGTGATTTTTAAAGGGCTCAGAAAAACTGGGTGTCACGCGTCACCTGAACACTTGGTCGAAATGGTACAGTAGTATTCGAAATGCACAACGTGTCTTACTATTGGCGTTTCCTGCGAGTTCCAATCGCTTGATGCGATTCCAATCTGCCGCTTCAATAAACACATCCAAAGAGGGAAATACTCCCTCGAAGGGGTACACCGGTGCCCGGCGTAGTGGCTGCAACGGCTTCTTCATCGCCTCCGATGCAACGCCAACCACAACACAGGTAATATTTACCAGTGCTCGCACACGCAAAGACAGTACTGCAGAAGTCAAACATCACTGGCATGAGCGGTGCATCGCTCAGGGCGGAGTGAGCTGCGATGCTTGTCTCCACAGGCTGACCCTCGAACATTGCCGCTGCGTAGGGCCAGTAGCGCCAGTTGCAGGACCAAGGCGCGGGCAGGTTTGCGTCTGGGACAGAAACCCGATTACGAGCGCGCTCGTGGAAGTCGCTGGGCTGTGCCCACAACTTTTTAGTATCGCGCGCGCGATAATTCCATGCACCCTGGTGCGATGCAACGTTATCTCGGCCCTTTTGTTCGAGAGGAGACTCACCTCAGGTACATGAAAATCCCAGAAGCGGCGGGGCCTGCGAATCGGGAGCGAAGTAAATCTTCCCCCCCGCCAGGAACTTCCGAAGTTTCGAGTTGAGTGGTCAGAAAATCCCAGTCAACTGACTTTTTTTAATCTAACCAGTATGTAGACCGTTCAGGTAAAATAAAGGCGCGCTATTCCATTTTTGTGTCCATTTTTGCCTCTTTTGCGTTAAGCGGCCCCGTCGGCACAGGTTGCCGACGGGGCCGCTTAACGCAGTGTTTGGGGGTGCTCTGGGCAGGCTTTGGTGTATGAAACAAACCTATACTCCATACGCGACGGGTCTAACATTTTGTTCAGACTTGACTACCCATGGTTTTATTCAACCGTGTGAACTGCCGATGACGTTGTGTGAATTTTGGTTAGGGATGAGTCCCACGAGGACAAATCAGAAGTTCCGGACACATTAGAGCTAGCCGTCTTGGTTCCAGATGTTCATCCCGATTGTCCAGCCCAGAAGAGAGAAAATAAAATCGAAATGTTGTGTTGTTGACGAGTGACGAGTCAAAGCGGTTCAAAGTTCTCAGCCATTGGCGCAGACCAAGAGTGGTCACAAGTACAGGGTCCATCGGAGTAGCCAAGGCATCAAACTTGAGGTCGATTCATAAACCGTTCCGTCGCTTCGAAGTTTGGGATCAAGTTAAGTTGCCAATATGAACACCGTGTCAAGTTCCGACTCGGCCGAGGCGTCATTCAGACTTGATTCCTGTGATTGAACAAGTCACCCGTAAATCTTTTGCTACCGCCAGCGGCCAGTTTGCTGTTTGCATTATTTCCTTTTCCAAATGTCCGATGAAGGGATCGGCGTCATGGCCGATGCGTGAGGCGGCATTTAATTCGGCGTCGTCGGGAATGCGGCATCCCATCTCGGCGCAATCCGCGCGACACGGCATTTGATGTCGGGGGGTGGAAGAAGCCCGGCACATGCCCGGCAATGGAGATTCGACTTCTCGCCCTTCCTGGAGGACGGATTCATACGGTTACCTCCAAAAGAGAGTCAGTCGACCTCGAGGCCAAAAGATAAATGACTGCATTTCCTTGAACTGAGTATTGGCGCGAAATTTGGCCGCTTTGAATCGATACAGTAGTTCGAACTTGGACTTGCATCATGCGGGTGATTCGACTGACAACGCCTGGTTGTGCCTATAAGTGCTGTACCGAATAAAAAGACCGAGATTATCGCCCAGCATCACCCGGCCCCGGATCGAGCAGGATACATACCTGCTTGAAATCGCGGCATGGATTCAATTAAGCAGGTGCGCACCATGTGCCGCGGGTGTTCGTAACCTGAAGGAATCGGGGCGTTTTGTGCGCGATGACGAGCGTTCATTGAACCGGTAAAAACTGTTTGATATACATGTATCATGTTATCACTCTTGAATGGCTCGGTGAGTGATAACAAAGACACAGACAACAACCGTCCGGGAAATCGCGCGGAGTCCGGCCGATACAACGAAATAACTCGGAGGTAGCAATAAAAAAACCGAGATTATCGCGCAATATCACCCGATCAGGAAACCTGCGTAAAATCAACGCCACGATTGAATATTGAATTGGGCAGGTGCACACCATGCGCCGCAGGTGTTCTCATACTGAAGGAATCGGGGCGCTTTGTGCGTTAATTTGACTTCGTTGGTTTGGGTGTCTCGGGTGTTCGTTCCTTCAGATAAGAAAACTGCGATATTTCATCCCAGCGAAATTAGCCAGTTTTCTGTGAATGTTGAACCGTGACTCACATGATTTCCGGAGACGTCGTTGAATCAGCAGGTCGGAGTCGGTGTTCGTGGATTGGGTGGAACCGTCCGTCTCGGGACGAGGTTGATTTTATTTTATTAACGGGTTCAAGTGGTTAACTGATGTACGATGGTGGGTAGTTAAACACTGAGAGTGGTGTTGCGATAATGTAGGCTCGGAGTCCCCTGTGAATCTAGGAATTTTTCATGCAGCTCTGGGCTAGCCGCGTGGTCGGTGTTGCCCGAGTTGAGTTTGGAAGAGGAGTTGACGATCGTGCCTTTAAGTGCTGTACCGAATAAAAAGACCGAGATTATCGCTAGTATCACCCGGCCCCGGATCGAACAGGGAAGCTGCGTAAAATCGCGGTATGGATTCACTTTGCGCAGGTGCACATCATGTGCCGCAGGTGTTCGTAACCTGAAGAAATCGGGGCGTTTTGTGCGCGTCAATTTTTGGTTGGTTGGTTTCAGAGACCGTTGAACTGTTCATCGTCCTAGTAGCGCGTGACGTTCCCTAAGATCTGGAGCCTGATGAAGCATGGCCACCACATTGGTAAAGTACTGTTTGATATCGGTGAGTGGTAGGTATCATGGTAGGAAAGAAAAAACCAGCCGTTGGGCAAATCGCGCGTTTAAGTTCGTCAAGTAGTTTCCGCTACTTGGACGCGTCGGTATTCTGGGACTTGGGGTGTTGATGTTGGCGACCCAAAATATTGTGGAGTTACTCCCAAAAAATAAAGTCAGTCGACGTCGAGGCAAAATAAATAGATAAATACCTTGGTGAAAATGTCCGTGTCATCAGGACGAGGTTGATTTGATTTCGACTCCGGGTTTGATGACTCGATGGTTTGCAGTTGCGGTGGGTGGAAAGTTAAACCTTGCGAGTCATGTTGAGATAATGTGTTAGAAGTCACTGGGGATGGAGCTTGAATTCGTCAAAGAAAGAACGCCGAAGGAGTGCGCTTGAGGCAGTATATCTGTATCGCACCGAGGTCTTGATGCAACTGCCGAGGAAGTTGAAGCCACAGTGATGCTGAGGAGGGAAGCGAAATCGAACCCAAGTATTCCGAGACTAAGGTAGGAGATTTGGAGGCCGCCCTAGGAGCTCAATTTCAAGAGCGTATTGAACAATTCCTTGAATGAGTCGAATCGAGTCATCGACTCAGAAAAGGGAAAATCTTGACAAAATCTTGATCCAAGATGAAGCTTGTATGTTGCTTATCAAAAAAAATCGTCCACCACGAACTTGAATAACCACGAATTTGACAGACATGAACGTTGCTGTCCAACACGTTGGCGAGTCATGTCGACGCAACCGAGAGCTGTAGCACAGCCTCCTAAACGTGATTGTGACGGGGTGACATCTGGCGCTTAACTCTGTTGCCTCCTGCGGCCACAGCAATTATAAAAGGGACTCGAACGCCGTTGTATGGCCCCTGCCACGCGCAGCAGATCCGCCGCTGCAATCCCCTCAAAGTCTACCGCGAATCCCACCAAAAACCAGGCTCAAGGAGCTGCTCAAAGCAAAGGCATCAGCGCCGAAGTAATCGTCCTCTCGAGCGACTCGGACGACGACTACAACGAGGGGAAAGGAAAGGGTCGACTCGTTAAACGGCAGAAAACTGAGACTAAACAGGGTAAGTCTGCGTTTCAGACTTTGTGTGCCCTTTCCCCTTCCCCCCTATTCAATTCCTGCGATTTATATCGATTATATCCACTTTCTGACTTGGCTTTAGAGATGGACGAGGATATTGTGATGCTCGACGCGCCCCCGACGCCGCCGCTCTCCGTCGCAGCCAGCAGCAGCGCCAAGAACGCGCATCTCAAGGGCCGTAAGCGCTTCGCGGCGGATTTCGCGGATTTGAAGGCGCAGGGGCTGGAGCTCGGTGGATTGGCAGTGACTAGTGAGTGCGCGTTCCCTTGGCTCGTTTTGTCTTTGTACCTTTCGAGTTTGGCTGACGCCACACGCAGAAATCCAGAAAGGCGACGATGAGGGTATGCTGGACCTCGTCGTCGTCGACCGCAACAAGAACGACGCGCGCGTCCTCGGGTGTAACATCACCATTACTGGTAGGTCCAGGTCGCAGATTCTCTTCTTATTTTTTTTTCTTCGACGTTCGGGAGCCGCGCTTGCTCAATCTCTACCTTTTTTTTTCAATTTCCCTTTTGGTGCAGCTTTTTTCATTGTGTCTATCTGGTCCGTCGTGGGCCAGCATGGACGGGTGTCTCGTCCCGCGCTCGCAGACTGCGTGTTCCGCACGTGTCGCGTGTATAGAATACCTGTTGTCGTGCGCCGCACCCGGGATATCTGCCGTCACGGGCAAATAACCGCGCTCTTCACGCGTGCTTGCGGCCCCGACCGCCCTCTGGTTTCACTTTCATTTTCCGCCCGGGCCCGATGACGGACACCATCCTCGCGCACAGGTGTTCTTCCTTTCTTCCTTTATTCGTCTTTAAATTCGGACGTGCGTCCGTCCCGCGCTCGTGCCCTGGGTCTCGCGCTCCCCACTCGTACCTGCGGCGCGTGGATTGGGTGGATATCGATTTATCTGTTCATTATTGCGACCGAAATACTTGCGCGGGCGTCATGCGCGGAATCTATGAGACCTCTTTCCTTTCATTTCACTTTTCCATATTTCCCTCGACGCCCTCGACGCCCTTTATGTCGCCTCGGCGTTCGTTGTCCTGTTGACCTTATTCCATCTTATTTATTTACTGCATCGAGACCGACGGACGCGCGTCGGGCTGGTCGACTCTTCTGTTCCCGCGTTCCTATCTTCGTCTTCATTTTCGTCTTCATTCTCTTCTTGACACGGGAGGCGGTGGAGGTGGTGCAGGGCGTCGACCCATCCTCTCCGTGTCCTCTCCCCCTTCCTCTGTCCTTCCTTCTACGTCTCCTCTGACGCGACCAGCCGTGGGGGGTCAGCCGCGCCGAGCCGAAGCGGAATACACGTGCCGTGCTTGCTCGCCGTCACTCGCTTTGTATTTCGGCTGCAGTACTCGGGGCGCGACGACGACGTCTACGAGTCATGATTGACTTTGCACCCCGGCGGGGACTTTTTTTTCTTAACGGTTTCTCGTTTTTCCTCTTCGCTTCCTCGTGCCCCGTTTTATTGGGGCGTATGGCGCTTCGCCACTTTTCATTTTCATTTTATCTCTTCTTGTCCTTTCATGCGGAGGGAGACGCGCTTCTTGGAGTCCACTATCCGTCGTCCACTTGTGCCTCACCAGGAAGCCGAAGGCCTACTTTTTCGGGCTCCGTGCGAGGCGGTAGACGGGCCGCGCGGTCGACGGGGAAGGCGAAGGGGTCCATGTCGATGGGGCTGTCGTGGTGGATTTGCATGCGGAGATGCTATGCCGAATCCTCGGCGGGTGAGAGGCGTCAATCCCATCTTGCCCGGGCAGGCTACTGGTGTGGCGAGGCGTGTTAAATAAATCCCCAAAGTGCTTTCTCCCTTTTCATATATTCCTGCTTCTTCCTTTTATGCTGCTCGATTGTGCGCTATCCGATGCTGATTTCTTTTCCCGCAGATACCTCTGAATATCCCAAGCACCACACGATCCTAACGTACTCGGACGACACGGCCCTTCCCGAGCGTGTCACCCGCGCCTTCTCGGGACTCGAGAGTGCCCCGCCATGCCCATCGGCGAAGCCCTCGAGCGCCTCCTTACCTCCCTCAGCGGCGCCAAGCCCGCCGCCGCACCCAAATCCCCCACCAAGCCACTCACCAAGGGCAAGTCCTTCGCCACCAACAACGCCGCCTCGGACGAGGAGCTCGACTCTGACGAAGGCTCCGACGACTACGACGGCTACTTCTCCGACAACGACTACGCGATCCCGAACAACTCGCAGGCGCGCACGACGGCGGCGGCGGCCAAGGAGCGCGTTACGGCGCGCATCCAGCGCGACTTTGTCGAGGTCGTGTCGTCGTCGTACCGCCCCGGCCTCATCCCTTTCACGTCGGGGCAGTGTGACCCCGCGACGGACTTTGCAGTCAGCGTCAGCTTCCCGACCGTGCAGCTCACGCAGACGATCCCCGCGCAGGCGCTCGTCGTGTGGGACCGGCGGCTGCTTGCGAGCGCCAAGGCGCGGTACCTCGTCCTGCTTATATCGGGCTTCAATTCCGGCGCGGGGTCGAGTGTGCATAATGTGTATCCGCCGCTGACGGCGGAGGGGCAGTATGTGCGCAAGGGGATGCAGTTGAGGTTCCAGGTGGGGGTGTGTAGCGCGTATAAGCCGACGCGGGAGCACACGATGGAGGCGGGAAGGACGTTTGGGCTCGTGGGGAAGCTCGTGGGGAAGGACGCAGAGGACGAGATCCGCGAGGCGAGGGAGAAGGCGGCGAAGTTGAGGGAGGCGCAGTTGGCGGAGTGGGGCTCGTTGGATCCGGACGGGGAGGGACCTGGTGGGGACGGGGGTTTCAGGGACTTTGGGGGCGCGGAGTTTGGGGAGGATGTTGTCGAGGACGGGGGGGCAGGACGACGAGGAGGGGCGGTTTGAGCGGTTTTCGCTGAGCTCGAGCTTGGACGCGTTGCTGGACTCGCAGTTGGTCAGGCTGATTGCACTGAGGCGGCAGTATGGGATCGGGGGGGCGGGGGCAGAGATGGTGGAGAGGGTGGAGCGCGAGCAGCGGGCAGAGGCGGAGGTGTGGACGGTCTATCGGCAGGTGGGTGTCTTTGTCGTCTTGGCTTTACTTTACTTTACCGCACCCTACCTTCCACCTTGCTTTACATAACCCCCCTTCTCCATCTCTCGTCCTCTCTTTCCCATCTCTATCTTTCCGCCCAGTCGAATGAGCACTAACACCGCCCTCTTCTTCCGCAGGAAATCCTCGCCGCCGACGCCGACAAAGCGCGGGAGGCGCGCGGCGGCACCCTCCCCCGCGACCCCCTCCACGCGCTGCCCCCTCCACTCGCTGCCCAAGGGCGACGACATCAACGTGCCATACGTGGCGTTTTGACGGTGCGTGTTTTTTCTTGAGCTTTCATACTCTGCTGCCGCTGAAGGTGTCGTCGACAAGTCTGCCTGAGGCCTGGCCTCGCAGACATCGTCTCATGCAACAATATTCTATCTTCACCCAACCCTAACCCTAGTACCTTTTCACGGCGCTTCTATCTCCCACCCTTCCACGTCCCCGTCTTCCCATCCCCTCCCCGTCTTGCCCCCTCTTTCCCTCTCTAGCCAATTGAATAAAGGCTTAC
This sequence comes from Mycena metata, assembly GCA_029378385.1. Classification (NCBI taxonomy): domain Eukaryota; kingdom Fungi; phylum Basidiomycota; class Agaricomycetes; order Agaricales; family Mycenaceae; genus Mycena; species Mycena metata. The sequence goes on from JARKIB010000030.1 coordinate 359,657, forward strand.
ACTGGCCTCTTAGGACATCCTCGCCGCCGACTGGCACCTTCTGCTGGCGAAGGGCGACGACATGATTTGCCGCATGTGGCTCTTGTTATGCGTCTGATGGTGCGTGTACTCGTTCTTTCCTCTGTCTGTGGGGGAGCACTGGGATCTGAGACCGGGGAAGGCCTTCTTTCCCGCGGGGAAGTTGGCCGGACACCGACTCTTAGCCAACGGCGGTTTTAGTTAGCACTATTACCTGTCTGTGGGGGTTGTAAGCATTGCCATGACGCTTGACCAAGGTAAAATTCTCTGGTGTGAGGACACCAAGAGTCTGGGTTTGTGGAGATCTTTCTTGGTATATGTAGACGAGAAAAACAAATTGATTATTTTTTCGCCACTGGCAGTGCCACTAACCAAGTTAGTAACTCGCGGCGTTTTCCGACCGAAACGCTCACGTGCGTGAACGACACGTACAAATCTAGCGTCGCGCCACCGAGTATTTGAATGGAGTGTGCTCCGGGTACATCTTGGCTCACATTCCCTCCGCAAACTCCCTGTCTGCGTGACTTCTTTTTGTTGCAAAAAAAGTATTCTACGGTCCACCGTGACGGTAATTTACTCGCGGAATATATGCGCGAATGATGAAGGGCAGGGAACGTCAGGCGCGAGGCGCGAGGCGCGTCGGTGGCAGAGGACGCAATAGCACATGTCCATTGAGGGAATACCCATACTCTCGCTCTCAAAGACGCGATTGGGATGCCAAAATCGCGCAAAGAAAAGCACAGCCACAACACTTTGACTCTCCCCTCTCCACAATATGAGAAGTTTGTTCGCTCGCCTCACTCGCGCAGGCGCCGGAATGCTCCAGGGACCGAATGGAAACATTGGCGGGGCGGCGTCGCCGAATCGCCAAGTTGTACGTCGATGAGACAGCGACCCTTGGGTTCTTGCTCACTATTATTAACTAACCACACCTTTCAGCTTGGGCGTGTGCTCAAGCTTGGACTAAGGATGACCACCGCACCCCCGCCGTCACTCCAACAGGCGGTGAAGCTGCTATCCTCGTCCTCGTGAGCAATACTAGTTCCATGAATACCTTGATCGTGTGCTGATCCTGCTCAAAGGACAACCATTCTTCCGGAGTCAGTGAACATCCCGGTAGCCGGCAAAAGCGATATTGTCGTTCAGCATCATCACGCCGTTCTAGGTGCGCCATCTACGAACTTATGACAATTCCTACTAAAGCAAGAATACCGTCAGCATATGCATTCGGTGCTCTCTTTCCGCCCTCGAAGTCGATCGCCGAGGCGATCCGCAATTACGCACTTTTCCTCGAGTTCTCAATCTGTACCTCTGGCTCATACCTCCTCGCCATGAGACCGCAAACTGTGGTCATGATGTTCTACAACCTCGATGGCTTTTACCACACCATCTTCGGTTCTACTTTCGGGATGGAGGGTGCAGCCAAAAGGGAGAACCCGGACTTGCAGCAGACCCTCATCAGGAAAACCCGGAACGTCACTGAAGACCATCATAGCCCAAAAAAGACACCGAAGACTTCATAGCCAAGCCCTGTCTATATAGAAAGGTGGGAGGGGCGGTTTGAATCCCATAGACCAAGATAGACTGGGCCACGTCTATGAGAGACAGAGAGTGTGCATAGCCAGTATAGCTCTGATAGTTCTTATATTGAAATGGATTGCACACAATTTTGGGAGATTTGAACAATAAAATTGCAAGCAACTACTATAATCGACAAGTACGATACAGGTAATCAAGGACAGGGACAACGTACCCCACTCAAAAAAGGCGGTAACATGCAGGTCTGCACCGGAGTGTGGGAACCAGAGGAACGCGACGAAACTTCTTGAGCCAGGAATTGGACGGGGAGATTTGCTGAGTCGGGACTACTTGCATGGTTTAGGTTGTGTGGTTTGGGAATTGCGAGTGAGGAAGTTTTGTCCTGGAGTTTTGAAGTCTTGACACTGGTTGAGGGATTCAAGTTTTTCAGCATAATTTATGGTGAAAAATGTTGTTTGTATTTCAGACATTTTTCACCGAAAGTCCAGGTGGAAAATTCAAACATTTTTCACCGCTTTTTTACTTTCTTTTGAATTTTTCACCTCGAGCTCAAAAAATAGTGAAAATGATTTGAGTTTTTCACCTACTTTTTCAGTGAAAAATGTCTGAAAAACAAACGACATTTTTCACTATAAATTGTGCTGAAAAACTTGAATCTCCCAACCAGTGTGAAGCAGTCTCAAAGATCTTAGAGGGCTTGTGACTTGACATGAACCACTTGACTCTTCAATTGAACGGCGGAATTGTGAATTCTTCGTGTTTGAGGTCGCTTGGCGTGTTGTTAGCTTGAGGGACCTTGAGGTGCCTTGAGGGAGTAATTGGGGTATTTGGAGCACCACAGCGAAGGGGAGCCAGAGTCGTCGACGGTAAAAGGCGACACGATGGTGGGGGAAAGGAAGAAGGAGCGACATGGCAAGGTTAAAGTGTGGTAATATTGCCGACGGGCGCTGTTTTTGACAGTTTTAAGATTGCCGACGGAACTAAACAGAACTAAACCCGGAGCGCTCATTTAGTTTACGGCTTCCGAGTCTGGCCAGTCTGTACTTAGCGTTTCCGATTTCGCGCCCGCTGTGGCTGCCTCGCTGTAGTAGTCTTAAACACCTCCAAAGAACTGACTCAGGTGCAGGCCTGACATCGAGGCTAGGAACTTTTCTACATACAGCTTCAAGTAGCTTCAAGCTTGAAGCTGAAGCGAATTCCCAATGCCACGACTGGTCATCGAACGGACCCGAAGAGGTTGGAAGCGGCTTCAAATAATTCTACACGCTATTTTGGTCTCTGAGACTCAAGTCACGAAAGTGTGCAAAATGAAAGACGGATAGAGAGGGAGCCAGACTTGTATAGTCCATTATAGACCAGCATAGGCCCACATAAACGGCCACTGGGTTGATAGACGACCAAAGACCACAATAGACCATCAGAACCCACGCTTTCACTTCATAGCATTTCGGTTTTTCCTGATGCTGAGGGAGAGGGTCAAAGAGGACCTGGCGTTTCAAGTCGTGGTCTGGGACGAAGCGACCTGTGCCGAGGTGGTGGCCAGGTTGAGGTGAGTAACCGTACTTCCCTCCTTCATTCGCCGGAATGACCGATTTGGTACAGGCTGCTGGGCTCGAACGTTCCGGTCGGTACCGAGATTAAGGCCGTGATTATTCGTGAGGATAGGCTATCGAAACTCCTGCAGAAGCGTCCTGATCTGTGGCGGGAACTCCATAACTCTACCGAGGATAGCTGTGTTCACACGTTCTTATGCTTACTTCGGGATGCGGGGGTCTTCAGACCATTCTGCGACACTTGTCTCAACGCCAACGCCGCAGCTGCAAAGTTAGGCCGTACAATAAAAGTGTTTAAATTCTAGGCTATAGATCATTTAGAATCAATGCGATATGGGCCGGTGGACTAGTTTCCAATTGAGACTCAGGAAGACAACACCCCAGGCTCTGAGTTGGTCCCGGCTGGAAATGCAACATGGCACCCCCACAGGCCGCGCGCGAAGGCCTGAGACTCATACTCGGTCAAAAACCCTGGAAAACTTGTTTAGTTCGCTTCTGAGTCGTTCTGGTTTAAAGTTTTCAGTATGAATACTAATCTAACTAACATTTTTTGACGGCCGCCAGGCTCTGAAAGGTTCAATATCTGTTCCAGCAAGTCAACAGCAAGTACACTGTTATTCCAGCGTTATTCCACTTCTGAGCAGTTTATGCAATTTTGAGACCGGGGCCTAGCCATGAAGACTTGGGAGGAAATGATTTATTGCCGTGGAGCAACTAGCTTACTTCGGGATATCAGTTTGAGAGATTTGGTTTCTACCGGAATTTGGTTCACTTTGAACTGAATCATTTCTTCTACGGCGTAACCCGAGATTTCGGAGGTATCCGGAGTCGGAAGCAATCGACCCAAGACAATGGAACTCGAAATTGGCTTTAAAGCTGACACATAGACTTCCGCTCCTCCCAAATGTTCCGCCCGCGTCCCAACACCAAGACCTTCAGCGCAACATTCAGAGGGCTTTCCTCTCTGCCTATGCGTCGTCCACGCCGGTTGTGGGATATGCATCTCCCTAAAACAGTGAGTGAACCGTTTGCTACCACTCTGGGGACTGACCTTCCATTAACGACATGGGACTACTGCCCCCGTGAAACAGAGCCGCGACATTGCACGCCTGGTCACTTGTTGGAGCGGGCTCGGAGCTGGGTATTTATCCCAGATGTAAACCTTCCGGAGCCTTGGACTTGCAACTGGGCCAAAGTGGAATGGACAGCGGAGGTGCGGCCACTCGAGGCTACACTCGCGAGTCAATATGTACTGTGTCGCGGACCCCTTACCCCCGTGATGTGCAACCCCCCCAAAATGGCGACAGTCTTTGCGTGCGCCAGCACCGGTAAATTCTTCCTCTATCACAGAGAGTGGCACCCTCCGTGGGCCGGCGGCCCGCGCAAGGAATTTCGGGTTCATGCCTTCGAAGGAAGATTTCCATCCGTGGAGGCGTTCATTGAGCAGGCGGATTGGAATCGCATGGAGCTAATGGATCCTGTCGAATTGATGCAACAAGCGCCGGAAGTACCATCGAGCATTACCGGGCCCGCGCTGGCTTTGATGGGCGAACAAGGATTCCGTGTCGCCGCCCAAGAACCATAGTAATTCCCTCCACTCATGACGCCAGTCTCTCACTGACCGACCCGTCCAGCCAAAAGCGCACGCTCTGGGAAATGTGCCCCCCGCAGGTGCGCTCAACGGTTCTAAATTTGTTGAGACATAGCTCAAATATCCAGTAGGGCACACTCGGATACATCCCCCGGCAATTGCCAGATCGTGACCCTGACGATTATCCCGGTGTCTCCGAGTGGCCTCGCACCCCCGACGCCGTGCTCCCCGAACCGTGGTCCGCCGACTGGCGCGCTTTCGCTCGCGCTTTCGAATGGCACGGCGAGGTCCAGGCGAATCTAGAGAAAAGATATGGACACGCGTTGGCGGGGCTCGTGCCCGCGATGTTTGAGCCGGCAGATGACTACCCCCCAGACACCGTGCTGTGTCCGCCGGGGGGCGCAGGGACCTATTACTTATGGGGGAGCCCGCTCCGGTGGGAGATGTCTTGGCGCGCGCAGACGGTGCCCGAGATGCAGCGGTTTCGTGGGCAAGTTTTCGCGAACGTCGAGGACTTTGTGCGCACCGCCGACTGGAACAGCTTAGAGGAGGTGGCAGTAGATGAAGCGTATTGGTCCCGATGAGCGTATGAATGTTGAACAGCAGCAGCAACATGATTTGCAGCGCAGATTTGTTCTCACATTCAGCAGGCGCAGTACTGGGATATGGTTCATCAACGTTGCATCAACAACGTTAGTGAATCGTGCGAGCCGCCTCAAGTAAAAAAAAACAGATGTTGCAAGTTGAGGCAATTGTGCTTCATCGTCGGGGTCGCATTCAAAAGACGGATCGGAATTGTCTAGAGTGCGTCAGATTCTCCTTCGACCGACGTCGATACATGCTTGCCCGATCGATGCAATCTTCAAGTCAGAAACATTTGACGAATCGAAAGTCGCAAGTTAAACTTGTCTCTGCTTGAATGTTCGATGTCGAACGACTGTAGTTGGGATGAGTGACGGTTTCCGCTCTGCAGGAGAATCGTTGAATTGTAACTGAACATGTAAGGGACAATTGTTGATTGGCTGTAAACATTAGAACTAGACTCTAACGTGCGCTCAGTGCGGCAGCGGTGGAGCAAGAAGATCCAAGCAAGTTGTTCCGCAAAAATAATGAGAGTAATGAATAAATTGGGCAAAAATTACAGTACAAGTAGGATTAGGGTAGATCTACAGTTTGAATATACCTGCATCGTCGCTAGTACTGCCAAGATACCATTGAAAGGAAAGATAAGAGGGTGGCATAAATCAAAGACGCGAAGAGGGGCAAGGACGTGTGCCACCCATCCTAATGTCGTGCTATATAGCCGGGGAACAAACTGGGAGCCCACCAGACCACGGTGTCAACAGCAGCAGCAGGAAATCAATTGAGACACGCACCAATTTGAATATACATACGCGATTTGGAGCACGAAAGAACTTGAAGTCTGGGAGGTTGAACTGAATAAACACAGCAGGACAGGAATCAAGGTATGGGCTGAGGAGGGGGAAGAGGAAAGGCCTCAGGAAAGGCGGGGGGATGACAGGCAGAAGAGAACACAGGATTCGGTTAGAGACAATGGAGTGGACGGTTGTTTGCCCAGCACGTGATCTGCTTTTTGCAGGGGTGCGATTGCTCGAAACCGAATTTCGTGAGATGTGTCCAAATGTTTCCTTTGAAAAAATGTCAAACGAAATGGAACCGAGAGAGAGGGTGTGACGTACCGGCGGTGGGCACATATCCCAGAGTGTGCTCTTCTGACTAGAGGGGTGGATGATGTGGATCAGAACAGATCTTCATGAAAGTAAGAGTACTAACTAGGGTTCCTGAGCGACGACACGGAATCCTTGGCCACTGCCCAGAGGAAGGGCAGGAGCGATGCTTGATGCCTCTATGACTGCTGTTTGAGTCAATAAATGAGTCTCCTTGGTTATCAGCAATGTGTCTTACTATTGGCGTTTCCTGCGAGTTCCAATCGCTTGATGCGATTCCAATCTGCCGCTTCAATAATCGCCTTCGATGGCCACGGCCAACGCCAACCACAACACAGGTAATATTTACCAGTGCTCGCACACGCAAAGACGGTACTGCAGACACTGGCGTGAGCGGTGCATCGCTCAGGGCGCAGTAAGCTGCGATGCTTGTCTCCACAGGCTGACCCTCGAACATTGCCGCTGCGTACGGCCAGTAGCGCCAGTTGCAGGACCAAGGCGCGGGCAGGTTTGCATCTGGGACAGAAACCCAATTACGAGCGCGCTCGTGGAAGTCGCTGGGCTGTGCCCACAACTTTTTTGTATCGCGGGGGCGATAACCCCATGCACCCTGGTGCAATGCAATGTTATCTCGCTGCTCGGGCCAGGCTCTTGTTCGAGAGGAGACTCACCTCAGGCACATGAAAGTCCCAGAAGCGGCGGGGCCTGCGAATCGGGAGCGAAGTAAATCCTCGGAATCCCAGGCGTTGGCAAAGGCTCTTGGTTCCGGAAAGAGGAATTCTGAGCATCGGAGCCAGGAGACAAGGAGAAATTGATCGATTCATTTCTCACGATTGTCTTCCCCCCGCCGGGAACTTCCGAAGTTTCGAGTTGAGTGGTCAGAAAATCCCAGTCATTTAATGTAGACCGTTCAGGTGAAATAAAAGCGCGCTATTCCATTTTTGCCTCTTTTGCGTTAAGCGGCCCCGTCGGCACAGGTTGCCGACGGGGCCGCTTAACGCAGTGTTTGGGGGTGCTCTGGGCAGGCTTTGGTGTATGAAACAAACCTATACTCCATACGCGACGGGTCTAACATTTTGTTCAGACTTGACTACCATGGTGTTATTCAACCGTGTGAACTGCCGATGACGTTGTGTGAATTTTGGTTAGGGATGAGTCCAACGAGGACAAATCAGAAGTTCCGGACACATTAGAGCTAGCCGTCTTGGTTCCAGATGTTCATCCCGATTGTCCAGCCCAGAAGGGAGAAAATAAAATTGAAATGTTGTTGACGAGTGACAGAGTCGAAGCGGTTCAAGGTTCTCAGGCATTGGCGCAGACCAAGAGTGGTCACAAGTACAGGGGGCATCGGAGTAGCCAAGGCATCAAACTTGAGGTCGATTCATAAACCGTTCCGTCACTTCCAAGTTTGGGATCAAGGTAAGTTGCCAATATGAACACCGTGTCAAGTTCCGACTCAGCCGAGGCGTCATTCAGACTTGATTCCTGGGATTGAACAAGTCACCCGTAAATCTTTTGCTACCGCCAGCGGCCAGTTTGCTGTTTGCATTATTTCCTTTTCCAAATGTCCGATGAAGGGATCGGCGTCATGGCCGATGCGTGAGGCGGCATTTAATTCGGCGTCGTCGGGAATGCGGCATCCCATCTCGGCGCGATCCGCGCGACACGGCATTTGATGTCGGGGGGTGGAAGAAGCCCGGCACATGCCCGGCAGCGGAGATTCGACTTCTCGCCCTTCCTGGAGGACGGATTCATACGGTTACCTCCAAACGAGAGTCAGTCGACCTCGAGGCCAAAAGATAAATGATTGCATTTCCTTGGACTGAGTATGGGCGCGAAATTTGGCCGCTTTGAATCGATATAGTAGTTCGAACTTGGTCTTGCATCATGCGGGTGATTCGACTGACAACGCCTGGTTGTGCCTATAGGTGCTGTACCGAATAAAAAGACCGAGATTATCGCCCAGTATCACCCGGTCCCGGATCGAACAGGATACATACCTGCTTGAAATCGCGGCATGGATTCAATTAAGCAGGTGCACACCATGTGCCGCGGGTGTTCGTAACCTGAAGGAATCTGGGCGTTTTGTGCGCGATGACAAGCAGCCACTAAACTGGTAAAAACTGTTTGATATATCATATTATCAGGTGAGTGGGAACAAAAACACAGACACAACTCGCGCGGCTCCAATCGAACAGAGAGTCCTGCCGATACAACCAAGTAGCTCGGAGGTACCAATAAATAAAAAATCGAGAGTCTCGGCGAACTATCACCCGGCCCCGGATCGAACGGGATACATACCTGCGTAAAATGGACGCCACGAGAGCACTGAAGGTATAGCAATGATGGCGGAATGATGGCGGAAATTCCGCCGGCGGACTCCCACGCCTGGAAGGATTTCTGTGCAGTAAAGTAGTTGGAACGTTTTCTGTGGTGCGGAATACGTGGAGGGAATTTGCTCCACCGCAGTCACTGCAATGATTCCCGTGCATCGAAAGCCTTTCAGGCATTTCCCTCCACAGCTTTTCCTGTAGCGATTTTGCTGGGCGGAGATTCAGTGAAGTCCTTCCAGTGATTTCTCTCCAGGGAACCCCATGCATGAATGCCATTTGATGGATTTCGCTCCAACATATTCACTGGACGGTCTATCAATTCTCCTGAAGCGATCTTTCTGCAGTGGTTTTTCCCGCATTCGGACGGAATTCCCACGGTTAAATTTCGTTCAGCGAAATTCGTCCAATGAGATCCGTCCAGGATATTCCCCTCATGGAAATCTGTGCACCATATCAACTGCAATGTTTCCTCTCAAGAGAATTTGCTCAAGGCATTTCACTGCATGGATTTGACTTTTACGGCCATACTAGTGGACTCTCGGTGCAAGGAGGTTCTTATGCTCCAAGAATTTATGTCTGTTGCTATTTCTGAACCTCTTTTACTTTGGAAGGACATTTTTCTCTTCCAATTAATTAGTCGTGGACACTGTTTGGCCACGGAATCATTGTATCAGGTCCTTGATTTTGAGACATTGGCAACTCCTGCTGGCCTAATGGTCAGTACCACGTATAGACTATTGTGCTTTGTAATTCTTGTCTACTTGTGGCTCGTTCGTACCTGGCACAACTCTCTTTTTCATGCTTTTTCCATCCGTCCAGTGAATTCTGTGGAGGGAAATTCCTGCGACGACATTTCACCGAAAGTTCTCAAGGGATTTCTGTGAAGCAAAATGGCTAGAGGAGGTTTACGTGGAGGGAAATCCTTCTAGGGAAAGTGAGAATTTTGCTGAACAGTTTTTGCTGAATGCAATCCACTGGAAGGATTTTTGTGCGGAGAAATTGAACTGTGGGAAAAATCTGATGGGAGTTCAACCAATGTCCAAGAAGCAAGGAATCACATACCAAATGACCTGAGGACATCAGGCCGCATTCATGAGAGTCAGATGAGTTGAATAAACCAACATATCATGTAGGGTCCCTTGAAGGAACCAATGAAATCGAAGGACGTGGGTACTGAGGTTACTGGCTCATAGATAAATAAAGGCATAGGTGATCATAATGGAAGCACAACAATAGTTTTGGTACCCCAGAGTATCACTAGGGTAGGTACATCATATTATGGGGTGCGGACAAGTGTCGCTGCTCAAAGGTTTGAACTAACCAAGAGATCCAAGTGTATGAAGCACATCATTGAGCCGTGATCCAAGCAGATGCCACCAAGCTTAAGAGAAAGATATCTTCATTCTCTCAGGTTGTGGTGGCTAATTCAAACCAAGAACTGCAACAACAGAGTTAAGATCAAGGCATCGTGAAGGATATACATTGAACCATCGTTCACGGGCTTGTTGAACATTGTTCACGACTGAAATTTGCCTTCATATATGACTCAGTCCTGAAGGTTGGTCACTTGCCTCAAGGAACAGATCCATTGTAGAGGGCATTGCAGACCATTCATATTCCAACAGGTCTTCAAGTTGAAGGTGGGTTGCTTGGTGTGATGAACAAAGCTATTGTGAAGGACATGGCGGACCATTCACATTTCAACTGGTCTTAAAGGAGGAGGAGGAGGAGGAGGAGGATGTATTACTGCCGCGGTCCCTATAAGGAACAAGCAGGTATTGTACCGATATACACATGGCGCCTAATATGTATGCTACAATCGTCAACGGCCCTATCGCTGAGGAAGCATAGGCACCCATAGTACCTACACACCGCACAACAGAACTGAAGAAGACGGGACGGGAAGACCACAGATTTTTGGACACGAGTTGCAGGAGGAAGTCATAGTTTTAAATCTGCAGTTAGTGTGTGTGCACCTTCGGGTCACAAACTGAGAGGCCTGCTGGAAGAAAAACTCTCAGACTGTGATAGATCCTGGTTTGCTAGCAGCAGCACTGGCAGAGCATGAATTTCCGCCGCTCCCCCGGTAAAACCTACACTGTCTGAGTTACGATGCACAGGACCAATGGTGAGTCGAGTATCATGGTTTTTCAATGCTCAGCAGGTGGCCCCCGACTATAAGTCCAATTAGGGCTTTACGATGCGCAGGTACTGCTCCAACCCTGAGATAAGTCTGGAGAGGACGAGGTGCGAGAACTGAAGAGTAGTCGTCACCCATTGGCAAGCCGGCTGCGGAGCAACTTGCTTCGGCAAAACCAAGTACTTGAGTCACTCACGAGCCATTAACAGGCGGTGTACGCGGATCGGCATTTGCCCAGTTTCCGTGAATAGAAGAACGGCGAGCGAGGAGTGCGAGTCAAACGCTAGGAGGCGAAGGCGTGTTGGACCTTCAGATGACTTCAGATGTCCAACAGCGAGCCGACAGTGTCCATAGAGTGCTTGCACCCGGATATTAGATAACAGTCAACTCGCGTCACGTACGGCTTGAGGTTCCCTTTGACAAAGAGGATCCCGCCTTTGTGCTTTAGCGCGAGCGTCGTGCTACTAGTATCCCTGGCCTTTGACGCGTTGAGAGAGTGATATTGTACAAGAATGTTCAGGTGAATGAATGAGGCGCTCAATGCGGAGGACGAGAATCACTCGGGGGAATGAAAAATATCATCCATTTAGATTTATTTGCGCTTGGAGTGGAACGCCGGGGGAGAGCGTCGACGTGATGAGATTGTTGTCTGCTTGTTCCACCTGGGAGACTCAACCAGCATTTGGGTGCATGTCGTCCTTATGAGGTGCCAACCGTAATTCTGTGGCAGAAATGTCCCCCAGAGTTGTCGACACCGAGCCCCCGGAGAACAACCCGATGAGCGAGCAGATAAGCCACTTACCTTGAGAGACAGAGTATTATGAAGGTTGTTGCAGATCATTCACATTTCAACCAGTTTCTGAAGGTTCCAGACTTGCCTCGAGGAATACCTCTATCATGAAAGCGGGACATATCGTTCACACGCATACAGCTCACCTTAAGGGTGGACTTAGACTGTACTAGTTGAAGGATCAGTCAAACCATAAAGTTCGGGCACTCAAAGGTCAATTCCTGTACGTGAAGGTCATCTTCCACATTGTGAAGGTGATCCCTGGCTTGCCTAAATCAAGGTGAGACCAATCGTCTCAAGGAATACAATAGAATTACCAAGACACCAGTGATACCTCCAGGGTGGTTCATTCTGGAATATGGCGTCAACATGCAGAAAGACGAGTCAAATTAGGGTAATGGTTTTAGATGGACTTCAAGGACAGAAGCTAACAAAGAAGAAATATTAGAAGGCAGCATGACCGGTGGTTCAGGCAAATTGGCCACAATTTCAGGCCATATTCACTGAGTGAACTGGAGGAAACAGAGTGTCCACTTAACTTTCAAGGTGTTTGCCAGTTGAGGTTGAGCAATCAGGCGAGTCAAAGAATCAACGGCAAGAATGGACAGGGTGAAGTTCAAAATTGATTGGTGGAAAGACTCCAAAGGGACTACTCTCACGAGGACATCTCAAATTGCAGTGGAGCAAAGTCACTGGAGGGACCTTAGAAGAAGTTCCTTACTAACTTAGGGCCTGATCGGCACCCCTGAACTTTCCCCCTGAATCTGGCCTGGATTCCTTTTGTGTTGAATCTTCGCACATATTTTGTCCCTAAAGTGCCTCAGAATAGAAACCCAGTAAGCTTACACGAGTTTCGAAGAGCCGGGGTGTATGCGATTGAAGGAGGTCAAAATGTGGTCACCGTTCAAGGAATCTCCATGAAAGCCGGGGGAAACCTGGCCCAATATTTTTTCTGCCCCCTCCTGCCCTCAGATTCTCACAGGTACCCCTCTTCGAACACCCTGAAGTAGTTTAGGGACAGGTTTGATACCCCAAAAAAATTCAACCAAAATCCATGCGTGAATTAAGGGGTCCCGATCAGGCCCTAAGTAAGTTAGAGAGAATTTCGGTGGACGGAAACACTGTGATTCTCATGGAATTCCCAAAAACTGAGTGGAGGTAAAAGTCCGTGAAAGGTTCACTGGAGATATTTCGTTGAAGGTAAAAAAAACCTTCTGGAGAGAAATATTTGGAGGGAAATATTGCAATCTTGTTGCAGTGAAATCTGTCCAGTGAAAATAGACAATCTGGTTGGAGGGATTTACCTGAAGGGAAATCACTGGACAAAGATGGCCACTTTTCATTGGAGCGGGTTTGTTGGAAGGAAATTTCAATAGATTTCCTGCAGGGATTTCACTGGAGGGCTACGCTGGAGCGAAATCGTTGGAGGGATATCCGCCATCAATCCGCCGCGGATTCCGCCATCCGCCATCAATCCGCCGCGGATTCCGCCATCCGCCATCATTCCTATTGCTTCGGTGTATTGGACGCCACGATTGAATTGGGCAGGTGTACACTATGTGCCGCAGGTGTTTTCATCCTGAAGGAATCGGGGAGTTTGTGCGTGATGACGAGCAGCCACTGAACTGGAAAAAGGTTAAACTGTTTGATACATCATGTTATCACTGAATGGCTCGGTGAGTGGTAACAAAAACACAGACACCAACCGTCGGGCAAATCGCGCGGCCCCCAATCGAACGGAGCGACGAAGTAGCTGGGAGGTACCAAATAAATAAAAAATCGAGAGTCTCGGCGAAATATCACCCGGCCCCGGATCGAACAGGAAACCTGCGTAAAATCGTGGCCTGGCTTGGATCTACTTTGCGCAGGTGCACACCATGTGCCGCGGGTGTTCTCATCCTGAAGGAATCGGGGCGTTTTGTGCGTTAATTTGGTTTGGGTGTCTCGGGTGTGCGTTCCTTCAGGTAAGGAAAAAGAAAACTGCCAGGCAAGATCCATCCCAGCGAAATTAGCCAGTTTTCTGTGAATATTGAACCGTGACTCACGTGAAACTGTCCACCTCGGGACCAGGTTAATTTAATTTTTTTTTACTCCCGGGTTCGAGTGATTATCAATTAACCAATGTACGGTGGCGAAGTACGAACTGAAGGAAGAAGAGTCGTGTTCCGATAACGTAGGCCTAGGTTCGAAGTCCCCTGTGAATCGAGGAACTTGGTGAAGCTCGTCGAGCAGCTTTACAGTGAAAGTCAGCCGACGTCAACAAAAACATGAATGGTATTTGCCTTAGAGGTGGTGAAATTGTTCACGTCACGGTTGATTTGACTTCGACTGAGGGGGTTTGAGGGATGACTCGAAGGTCCACAGTTGGGAAGTTGAACCTTGCGAGTCATGTTGAGATGACTTGATGCACTGGAGATCGAGGAGCTGGAAATTCGTCAAGAAAGAACGCCTGAGGCAGTATATCTGTATCGCACCGACCAGCCGATGAATTTGAAGCCACAGTGATGCCGAGGAGCGGAACCAAGTATTCCGAGACGAAGGTAGGAGATTTGGAGGCCGCCCTAGAGCTCAGTTGCAAGAGCGTATTGAACAATTCTTGAACGAGTCGAATCGACGCAGAAAAGGAAAAATCTTGACAAAATCTTGATCCAAGATGAAGCTTGTATGTTGCTTATCAAAAAAAATCGTCCACCACGAACTTGAATAACCACGAATTTGACAGACATGAACGTTGCTGTCCAACACGTTGGCGAGTCATGTCAACGCGACCGAGAGCTGTAGCACCGCCTCCTGAACGTGATTGTGACTGGGTGACATCTGGCGCCTAACTCTGTTGCCTCCTGCGGCCACAGCAATTATAAAGGGACAGATACGCCGTTGTATGGCCCCTGCCACGCGCAGCAGATCCGCCGCTGCAATCCCCTCAAAGTCTACCGCGAATCCCACCAAAAACCAGGCTCAAGGAGCTGCTCAAAGCAAAGGCATCAGCGCCGAAGTAATCGTCCTCTCGAGCGACTCGGACGACGACTACAACGAGGGGAAAGGAAAGGGTCGACTCGTTAAACGGCAGAAAACTGAGACTAAACAGGGTAAGTCTGCGTTTCAGACTTTGTGTGCCCTTTCCCCTTTCCCCCTATTCAATTCCTGCGATTTATATCGATTATATCCACTTTCTGACTTGTCTTTAGAGATGGACGAGGATATTGTGATGCTCGACGCGCCCCCGACGCCGCCGCTCTCCGTCGCAGCCAGCAGCAGCGCCAAGAACGCGCATCTCAAGGGCCGCAAGCGCTTCGCGGCGGATTTCGCGGATTTGAAGGCGCAGGGGCTGGAGCTGGGTGGATTGGCCGTGACGAGTGAGTGCAAATTCCTTTGGCCGTTTTACCTTTGTGACTTTCGAGTTTGGCTGACGCCACACGCAGAAATCCAGAAAGGCGACGACGAGGGTATGCTGGACCTTGTCGTCGTCGACCGCAACAAGAATGACGCGCGCGTCCTCGGCTGTAACATCACCATTACTGGTAGGTCGTGGCCTCTCTCTTTTTCTTCATCGACTTGTTTCATTTCTTTCCTTTCCGCCATTCTGGCCAACGCGCCATTCAATGCGGACCTCACTTATGCGTTCTCGTTATCTCCTTACCAGTTCTGCCTTCGTGCTACATTTTTCTCTTTTACTTCGGTCCGTCGTGGGACCGGCGTCTCGCCTCGCGCTCGCAGACCGTCCGCCGCGTGGGTTCTGCATGCGCGCGGTGTATGGATGTATATCTACCTTCGTGCGCCCCGCCCGGGATATCTGCCAAATAACGGCGCTCTTCACGCGCGCTTGCGGGCCCGACCGCCATCTAGCTTCACTTTCATTTTGGCCCGGGCTTCACGACGGACACCATCTTCGGCGTTCTTCCTCTTTTCCCCTCTTACTTTTTCATTCGTTCTCAAATTCGGACGTGGGCCGAGATCCGTGTCCGACCCGCGCTCCCCACTCGTACCTGCGGCGTGTGGTGGATCGCGTGGATATCGATCCACCCGTCTGCTTATCTTTCTCGACTCGACCACTCGACGGCCTCCATGCCCTATGTGTCGCGTCGGCGTTCTTCCTCTTCTTCGCTTCTTGGTCTTATTCGTCTTATTCCATTTCATCTATTGCGTCGAGACCGATGGACGCGCGCCGGGCATGGACGACGACGACCCGCTGATACTTCTCCTTGGCCCGTGCTCGAGCTCTTTTTTCCTGATTTCATGTCCTCTGCCTTTTTTATCTACATTTTCTTCTTCACCGGGAGGCGGTGGCCCGGGAGGAGGTGCAGTACGGCGTCGACCCATCCTCTCCCCCTTTCTTCCATCTTTCTCTTCTCATCCGACGCGACCAGCCGTGGATGGTCCGCCGAGCCGAGGCAGAGTATGAGTCGCTGTCGCCGCGCTCTGGCTGCAGTACGCGGAGCGCGACGACGACGTCTACGAGTCATGATTGACTTCGCACCGGGGCGGAACTTTTTTTCTCAACGGCTTCTCCCTTTTCCTCTTCGCTTCCTCGTGCCCCGTTTTTGGGGCGTACGGCGCCACTCTTCATTTTCATTTTATCTTTTCTTGCCCTTTCATGCGGAGGAGACGCGCTTCTTGGAAGTCCACTGTCCGTCGTCCACTTGTGCCTCACCAGGAAGCCAAAGACGTGTTTTTTTTTCGGCTCCGTGCGAGGCGGTAGAGGCGGTCGGGGTGCGGGCCGCGCGGTCGACGGGGAAGGCGAAGGGTGCATGTCGATGGGGCTGTCGTGGTGGACGTGCGCTCGACGCCATGTCGGGGGCGACGGGCGACGATCTCAGCTTCCTCCGGGAATGCGACCGGTGTCGCGAGGCGTGTTACTCAGAGTGAAAGCGCTTTCTTCCTTCTCATCTATTTCTGCTTCGTATCTTTCCGTCT
The DNA here is from genome assembly GCA_029378385.1 of Mycena metata. NCBI lineage: Eukaryota > Fungi > Basidiomycota > Agaricomycetes > Agaricales > Mycenaceae > Mycena > Mycena metata. The sequence continues at coordinate 376,223 of JARKIB010000030.1, forward strand.
CGCCCTTCCTTTCATGCTACTCAATTCTGCAGTATCCGACGCTGATTTTCTTTCCCGCAGATACCTCTGAATATCCCAAGCACCACACGATCCTAACGTACTCCGACGACACGGACCTTCCCGAGCGTGTCACCCGCGCCTTCTCGGGACTCGAGAGCGCCCCCGCCATGCCCATCGGCGAAGCCCTCGAGCGCCTCCTCACCTCTCTCAGCGGCGCCAAGCCCGCCGCCGCACCCAAATCCCCCACCAAGCCACTCACCAAGGGCAAGTCCTTCGCCACCAACAACGCCGCGTCAGACGAGGAGCTCGACTCGGACGAAGGCTCCGACGACTACGACGGCTACTTCTCCGACAACGACTACGCGATCCCGAACAACTCGCAGGCGCGCACGACGGCGGCGGCGGCCAAGGAGCGCGTTACGGCGCGCATCCAGCGCGACTTTGTCGAGGTCGTGTCGTCGTCGTACCGCCCCGGCCTCATCCCTTTCACGTCGGGGCAGTGGGACCCCGCGACGGACTTTGCAGTCAGCGTCAGCTTCCCGACCGTGCAGCTCACGCAGACGATCCCCGCGCAGGCGCTCGTCGCGTGGGACCGGCGCCTGCTCGCGAGCGCGAAGGCGCGGTACCTCGTCCTGCTCATCTCGGGCTTCAATTCCGGCGCGGGGTCGAGTGTGCATAATGTGTATCCGCCGCTGACGGCGGAGGGGCAGTATGTGCGCAAGGGGATGCAGTTGAGGTTCCAGGTGGGGGTGTGCAGCGCGTATAAGCCGACGCGGGAGCACGCGGTGGAGGCGGGAAGGACGTTTGGGCTTGTGGGGAAGGACGCGGAGGACGAGATCCGCGAGGCGAGGGAGAAGGCGGCGAAGTTGAGGGAGGCGCAGTTGGCGGAGTGGGGCTCGCTGGATCCGGATGGGGAGGGGCCTGGTGGGGACGGGGGCTTCGGGGACTTTGGGGGCGCGGAGTTTGGGGAGGATGTCGTTGAGGATGGGGGGCAGGACGATGAGGAGGGGCGGTTTGAGCGGTTTTCGCTGAGCTCGAGCTTGGAGGCCTTGCTGGACTCGCAGTTGGTCAGGCTGATTGCGCTGAGGCGGCAGTATGGGATCGGGTGGGCGGGGGCGGAGATGATGGTGGAGAGGGTGGAGCGCGAGCAGAGGGCGGAGGCGGAGGTGTGGACGGTCTATCGCCAGGTGGGTCTACGTCGTAGTAGCTTTTTACTTTACTTTACCTTACCACCCTTTCACCGCTTTCTCTTCATCTTTAACCCCTTCTCCATCTCTCCACTCTTTCTCCCGCCGTCCCCCGTCTTCCCCTTTCTCCCATCTACCCTTCCCTCCCCCCTTCGCATCTCTATCTCTCCGCCCAGAGCACTAACACCGCTTTCTTCCCTCTTAGGAAATCCTCGCCGCGGACGCCGACGAAGCACGCGAAGCGCGCGGCGGCACCCTCCCGCACGACCCCCTCCACGCGCTGCCCAAGGGCGACGACATCAACGTCCCATACGTGGCGTTTTGCTATCTCGTTAGGCGATTGACGGTGCGTGTTTTATTTCTTCGTTCTATCTTTTGGGCTGGGGAGCGGGTGTTATGGATGTAGCGGGCGTGTGGATTGGCTGTGCGGGTGTGGGGAGGCCCGAGGAGGATGCGAGGGCGTCTTTTTGTCCGTGGGGGTTCCGCTGCACCGTGGTGGGGAATGTCGGGCGAATGGCGGCTGGGGGACGGTGAGGGCTTGGGCTGCGAATGGGGGAAGGGTGGGAGGGGCAGCCCAGGACGGCGGTGGGCCTCGGGAAGGAAGCTGCGGTGGTAATCATCGTCGCCCCCTTGCTCTCTGAGAGTTTCTGCGGGGAGAGATAACTTTCATGCTGGAGTCGGGGCCGAAGGGGTGGACGATGCCTCTTTCAATGTCTGGGGATTACTTCTCCCTTCTCCCTGCTTCCTCCGACACGCGAGGCGATACATACTAACCCGTCCGCTCCCAGCTTTGCACCCGCTACTGTTTGGTCTGCCATAACAAGCTCAACACCGAGTTCGAGGCGCTCAAGCCGTACGTCTGCGACCGCCCGCTGTGCACATACCAGTACTATGCCCACAATCGGGGCGCCTCACTGGAGGTGCTTTTTCACTTTTACGACTATTTTTTGCAAACGACTCACCCCATCCTTAGTACGAAATCATTCATAACCCCGAGACCGTCGACCTCCTCCTCTCCCTCACCTATTCCGCCGCCGCCGAGGGCGCCGTCGACGAGCCTCTTCCTGTCGGTATGGCTCTGCGCGTTCCCCCGCCCGACAAGGCACGCATCACCATCCCTCCCCCGAGCAATATACATGCCTACCACCAACCCGCTGCGCCGGCGCCGGCGCCGACGAACTTCGTCTATGCGATTGGCAACGACGGGCTTGTCGACTTTGATACCCTGCCGGTCGAGCATGTAAGTTTCTGTCAGCATGGACCTTGCTCTACACGGCTAATAGCATGATAGATGCGCGCGAGTATTGCGGGACTTATCGACACGCTGCCTTCGGTATGTTTCCTCTCCTTCTCTCCTCATCCTCGCACCTGCTGAGATATTTGCAGATCGACGACATGAAGTGCGTCTTCTCCCTCTTCGCAGTCCCCCTTCCTCTGCGCTGCTAACCTTTTCGTCCGTGTAGGCGTCACCTCGAGCGCAAGGTCAAGCCGGGTAAATCAAAGCCGCGTTTGAAGGAGATGGAGAACGGCACGATACTCCCCGCTGCGTGGTCGATCTTGCGGTGGTATGTTTTTTCCTCCTTCGTCGCCCTTCCTTCAGCCGAAGCACTTTTCGTCCTTCCCCTCTCTCTGTACCGCGTACATCTTGCATTAGCTGACGTCTTTGTTTAGGTGTGTCGCCTCATGCACCGCGTACCTGGAGGAGATGTCGTCGGAGGAACAGTGCATCCAGGGTCTTGGTTCGTACACGCGCTCTCTCTCCTCTCTTTCTGTGTTCGCGCCTGTGGTGCTCCTGGCCTCGTGCACATGCGTCTTCGCTTCCTGCTGGGCTCTACATACGAGCGCTCCTTCCCATATCTCGACCCTTGTTTGACCCGATCTTACAGATCCCGCTTGGCGCCAGTTCCGATTCAGCGTGGGCGCCCCCGATGCCGAGGCAAAATTCCAGAAAGCTCAGCAAAAGTCGACAGCAACGGACCCGAACGCGAAGAAATACCCTTCTATCTATGTTCGTTGCTCGTCCTTCTCCTACCCCAAACGGCTGACTGATCTGTTCCGCAGGCATTCCACGGCTCGGCACTGAGAAACTGGCATTCAGTACGTTTCCTTCCTCGGCTCGAGCGACGATGTGCTGACGGAGGTGTAGATCATCCGGCACGGTCTCTGGTTTAAGATCGTCGCCAATGGGCGCGCCTATGGAGATGGTCTGTCCTCCGTCGCTGCGCCTGCTCATACTGCCCACTAATATACATGTAGGAGTGTACCTCGCGAAGGAGGCGCAGACGTCGATGTCCCACTACGCTGCTAGCGCGCGTGCGTGCTGGCGGAAAAGCAAGCTCGGTCCGACCAGCTGTATGGCGCTGGCAGAACTGGTCAATCTTCCTCACCAGTTCGTCAGTAGTTCGCCGCATTATGTTATCAAGGACACGGAATGGATTATGTGGTGCGTCCCTTTCTTCTTCCCTCCAGCTTGAACCTGCCTGACGAATGTATTAGTCGTTACCTGCTCGTGAAGGGTCTCGACACGCCACAAGCGGACGCCTTGCGCAAAAAGAAAAAGGACAAGGCCGCGATCCCTTTCGTCAAGCTCGACCCCGCGCAGACGACGACCCTTATGGGCAAGGCGCTGCAAGTGCCGCAACCTGGGCACCAGATTGCTCAGCTCGTCGAGGAGCGTACCCAGGAGCTCGTGGATGAGGATCACGACGAGACAGACGCCTATATCTTTGCGGACCGGGCCCCACCACAGACGGAGGTGATCGAATTGAGCGACGACGATGAGCCGATGCCGATGCCGATGCCCGCCGCCAAAGGCAAGGGCAAAGGCAAGGGCGCGTCGCTCGTGGCGGCAGTTTCGTCGGCGTTCAAGGGCAAGGGCAATGCGGTGGCGAGCGGGAGCGGGAGTAGCGCAGCGGCGAAGGGCCCGCCCAAGGACGACTGGAAGCACGATGCGGCTTACGTACAGCGCACGGTGGAGATGCTGATGCCTCCGCCGTTAGATTCGACCCCGTCCTCGACGATGGCAGTACAGCGCGAGCTCAAGGCGATGCTAAAGGAACAGGACAAGGCGATGGTTAGCCCTGGCGGGCTCAAGGAGTTGGGGTGGTATATGCCGCCCGAGCTCGTGGGCGACAATCTCTTTCAATGTGCGTATCGATTTGCCCTGTTTCCACTTCCGGTTATTGACGATGATTACGTCTAGGGATTGTCGAAATGCATTCGTTTGATGAGACTCTGCCCATTGCGCAGGATATGAAGAAGCAGTGAGTGGCTCTTGTTTTAATGTGGTCTATCCGTTAGCTGACGTCTCTGTTCAGGAAAGTTAACTCGTTAATCTTCGAGATCCGCTTCGGACCCACCTATCCGATTGGGCCACCCTTTTTCAGAATCATTACGCCACGTTTCCTGCCGTTCATGCACGGTGGAGGTGGGCACGTTACCGGCGGTGCGTATCCTTGTTTCCCCCTGCGTCCCTGTCTCATTCCTTTACAGGAGGCTCGATATGTATGGACTTGCTGACGTCCGATGGATGGCTTCCCAGCTATAGGTGTGTTTTCCGCCGCCTTGCTCATCCTTCGCGTCCATCTAACTCCCGTCTAGCATCTCCGCTGTGCTTATGCAGATTAAGCTGGCGATCTCCAATCTAGATCCGAAGCCCGCGAGACTCGCGCACAACTGGAATACGTTCGTCTTTTGATATCATAGTACCCCCGATTCAGTCGCTAACGAATTGTGTCTAGGCCGTACGGCGTCGGCGAAGCGCTTGCGGGGTTCAAGCGGGCGGCTGCCACCCATAACTGGACCGTAAGCATCGGGTTTCTATTCGCCTTGAACTGCGTCCTGATTCGTCTGTTCCAGGTCCCTGACGGATTCGATAAACTGGTTAGATAGACGACTGTGCCTTTACTTTTGGCTCTTTGTGCATATACATATACTCACTTGTCTCGGATCCGCACAAATGAAATCGTTACTTTGCTCTTGTGGTATCTTTTGTAAGCGCTCGCTCTTAGATTTGCTCAAGAAACCTATTCTACTGCCATGCCGTTCCTATCGGCAATCAAAATACTTTGAACTCCGCCGTTTGGGTTTCTTGCTTCGTGACTGCTCAGGAACACCATCCGCTAATACCGCCCCGGAAATTTACCCGGAACCTCGGCCTCGTAGTCCTGTACACCGCTCTGCACTTCGCAGTGACGAGGAATTTTACTGGGCCCGGCCGCCCAGGATTCGAGTCTTCGAGATCATGATATAATTGTTGCCGGCCGGACTCAGCAGGATTCGTCGTCCGCGCTCAAGTTCAACCCACATTAACCAGATGGGTAAAAGCTAGATGCAATATACTTTCCGCCACGTTCAAGTTGAGAAAACAACCACGTCACGTCCGATTTCGATAACCAGAAATCCATGATTCGAAGTGTCTACAAGAGCGCGGGGATCAAAAGATGAATAAAAGTAATTAAAAGGCTGTTGAGCTCTGAAAATAAATAACGGCAGTGCTTCAGACACTGGGATAAAATTATGAAGAGGAGAATACAAGCATCGCCTTGATGCAGTGTAATCCCCCACGCTTTGCTTCTCACCGTCACCATCTTACCTACCACACTCGCCGACTAGCCCAGTAACTGCAATATCCCTCAATGTTCAACCGATGGCATGCGTTGCTTCGAAGGAGGGTCAGTGTGACGGTCCAATCTTTCCGGCGAAACACAGAATTTGCACACACTGGCATGTTTCCCACCCAGGAGACTGTACTCGCCACACCAGAGCTCCTTGAGCTCATCCTTGTTCGACTCCCCATGCGCGACCTCCTCGTTACAGCCTCGCGTGTCAGCAAAATGTGGAACGCGGTTACGCGTACTCCTCCACTCCAGCGCGCGCTGTTTTTCCTGCCCGACATCGAACCCACCTCACCTTTGATGCGGAATCCACTGCTAATGGCGATGTTCCCGCCCTTCTTCGCACCCGAAGATCCAGAGGACGGCTGGCCCGGTGGAGCCCCATTCATCATGAAGATGCCCTGGGCCAGCGCGCCGGACGCGTTCAGACGCGCAAACGCAAGCTGGCGCCAGATGCTCGTCGTGCAACCCCCAGCGCGCACGTTAATCGTCGCCAACAGTTACAGCACGCCCGCCGGCACCTTTGAGAGCCAAGGGAAGATGGAGGTTGACGATGGGCTGCGCATGGGAGCGCTCTACGACTTCCTGCTGCCGCGGGTTGACTATCTGGGAACCTGGTTTTGTATGCGCTGGCCTGGGTGCGGTGACGTCGGGCCTGAAGGAGAGCTGACCCTCAAGACGATGGACATGGCCCGAGCCACGCGGTACAAAAGTCCGATTGATAGACGGTTCTACAGCAAAGGGCACCAAGCCGTAAATATTGCCTTCGAATTTGTTTAGCAGCAATTCGATTGAGTGGTTTGAGATACCAGCAGTTCCAGGGTATTTGAGTAGAAGATCATGTAGCAGATGGGCAAAGCGAGAATACAATGTGTGGTAAAAGGGACCGCCAGCTGGTCGACTCGCATATTCACTTTGGGCGTCCAACATCTTTCTCACTCGTGAGTCTAGAGAACAGATAATCCAGGATTTCGGGCCGTTCAAGGCGGTAGATTGACGCGGAACAAGTTTCTGCGGTATCCCAAGCATGCGACTCAGCGGAATTAGTCCAGTTTGTAAGAATTGACGGGTGAATACAGGGAGCCAGAGGATTTGAGTGTCAGAAGTTTGGAAAGAAGGCACTCAGGAACCAAGACTGCAGGTGCTTGGTGGGTGCCTTCAAAAATCCCGAGTTCCCAAAAATACAAATTGAATACAAAGATCGCCCGTAAAGAAGAGGGATTCCGTATCGCCCAAGCAAGCACCAAGGCACAGTGCCCAGCGTCGGAGGCGTGGAGGACGACGGGAGGCTTAGATCCACAACATGAACGAAGTGCCAGCGACTAGCAAGAAAGGTTTGTTTAGTTCCGACGGTGACGCCATCAGAGCCAAATACCCCTGTTGATCCCTCCCTCTACGCCGTTCGGTTTCTTTGACCGTGCGCTCTATTGGACTGGCTTTCTGAATTCATTGCAGCCATGATTGACCTAAGATTACTAGGCCCTCATCAACGACGATTCAACGTGGCAACAGAATGCCGGATTAGTGCTGGCAGGGTTCGGTTCGGAAATCGGTTCGGACCTGAACTGAACTGAACTGAACGCCGCGTTCAGGTTCAAGGTTCGACCAGTGGTTGAACCGAACGCGGGGTTCAGGTTCGGCGTTCGCGGCAGGCTGGCCAGGGTTGAACTGAACTGAACCTCGAACCGAAATGGCCCAAAATTGGGTGCATTTTCGCCCTATTTGTGAGTTCAGAGGCCTCTTTCGACACCGTTACCCACATATTTGTACTCATCTATCTCAGGATCCGTGGTAGAGTTATTCTCGCGCTAAATTCGGCATTTCTTGTTGGTGAATCTTCGAGTGCCGAAATTTCCCACCGGTGTGTTGGATGATCTATCCTTGATTTCGGGGTTTCAAAGGGGCTTCGGAGTCCTCTACCATGCCTATATACAAAACCAATGCATATGGGTCCTCCTGCACCAAATTTTGCACCTCCGAGGAGCCCAAATTTTGTTCCGGTTCGAACACGTTCGAACGCTGAACCGAACCTGAACACGGGTTCAAGTTCGGGGTTCAGCAAGTGGCTGAACCGGACGCGGCGTTCGCGTTCAGCGTTCGGGGGAAAGTGCCCCGAACCTGAACCGAACCGAACCTTGCCACCACTAGCCACTGGCAACGTCTCCACGGTTTTATGTCTCGCGACTCGATCGGCGGTAATGCACCACAAAAGAGCGTGCCCTAGCCCTCTCCGCAATTCTCGAATTCGCTACCGGTTTTCCGAATAGTCAAGGTCTCTGCAAACTACTGCGCTGAGCGTATCCATCGAGAGGTCTTGCCGGGACTGGGGCTTTCGACGGTGAGCCCTCTTCAATTTCCAATCTTTGGTGACACCACAACGCTTCACCGCCCATTTCGATGGGTGCTGCGCCACGTAGTATGCCTTGTTCCTTTTCTTTCCTTCTCAATGCGCGGACACGCAGCGCAGGCGCGTGCGTAGGGCTCCAACCGTTTCCGTTTACTTCCGTTTATTTACCGTTTAATCGTTTAAATTTACCGTTTAGTTTACGGATGGCCGTAAACGGTAAATAAACGGTAAATAAACGGTTAAACGGTTGCCAGTCGGAAGGTAAGTTTCAGAGGGATATGAGTTTATTTTCACATTTCAAAGACTCTTTAAAAGTTCGATTTCGACACGCCCCGATAGCATTCAACTCTCACGAAGCCTCAAAGTGAGTTTTCGAACGTGAGACCCGACCGGCAATACCCGGCATCAGAGTGGAGTTTGAACTTCAGCTGATAACACAAATTCAAAGGGGATTATACTCTCTCTCTCTCTTTTACTGGCACTGCTGTATCCTGCATCCTCGGCACTCCTAGCCGCCGAAGCAGTTTCTCCCAGGTCTTCCGGATGACATCACTGGATCAAATGTCCATGTCGGCCTGATGTCGGGTTCACTCTTTCCTATGGTCTGCTTCCAACTGCGAGGTTTTGATATTTGAGAGTGTTCCAGGTTTATAGACAATAAGGAACCTCTTGAAGAGGTTCTTCCAGAACTCATCTCAAGCTCATGAACGACGGAAAAAAAATGTGCCTAAACTTACCGTTTAAAACAGTTTTAAACGGTTTTAAACTGTTTATCAACCGTTTCCGTTTAGTTTACCGGGACCTGTAAACGGTAAATAAACGGTTGGAGCCTTACGCGTGCGCCGTACTCGTACATGCGCCGTGGAGGCCGGCAATTCTCAAGTCCCCCTTCGCGGAGATCGAGGTTGCTCCTGCGCTGTCCGCCGTTGAGCGACTCCTCAGCTGTCCGGACGTCGCTTTCGAATGTACGCACGAGAACGCGGCTCTTTCATGGACCCCGACTCCGTGATCGGTTCTCGAGTGCATATGGGGCATGGGACGCTCCACTTTCTGCGGTCATATTGCACGGAGAGCTGTAAGATTCTCGGCTATGCACTGGCTCTGTTTTCCCCCTGATTATCCGCGCGGAATTGCGTTGCCCGCATCCCTCCCGTAATAATGGTGCGCAGTTCGATTTTGTTTCTCTTTCATTTTCACTTTCTCGTCTCATCCGTTTTTAGTATCCATGCTCGATTCTCAACCTCTCTGCCGCCGTTGGCGGTGGCGCGGTGCTATGTACGTTATTATCGAAGTACCGGCGGCGCTAGAGTTTATTTAAGTCTTCTGTTCGTCCTCTTAACACAGCAGTGCCCCCCAAAAAACAGCGCTGACGGCGGGATCCACATATCGCCTTCTCCTCTGTTATACGAACCCCAAATGGACTCTAAATCTGGAGTGGTAACGCCGTTTATGTTCCAAGTTGTGAGAAAATGAGATCTGTAAGTGCTAACTGGCAAAAGCGTGATGACCAATCTGCTAAACAATTCAGAACTTTATGTTACCCCAATTCTCTGGTAACCGAGATCGCTCTGGAATCTCAGGTAAATATTCTTCTTATAAACTGACGCTACATCATATTAATTAAAGCCATACCTTGTGTGTAGAGCACCCCGACTGTGATGCCTCCCTCCTACACCCATACTGTGAACTCCGACCAGGCTACATTTCTTGGCTTTGGTTTGGAAGGTGTCGCATACGGTGAGCCGATCCATCAACCCAAGCAACTTACTGAAGTTAGAGATCACTAGGTATCAACGTGGTATTATTCGGAATGGCGATTCGTTTCCTCCTACGACGACGCTCACGCGGCAACCAAGTGTCGAATCTCGCCATTCTAGCATTCAGCTGCCTCATGTTTGCCCTTTGCACCGTGCACTATGCCCTGAACTTCAATAATGTTTACAACGGCACAGTATATCCGTCTTCTTACCTATTGTGTGTTGTCTTATCCCTTGCCGGAGATGGTGCATGTCCGCCATATTTCAGACGAGACACCTTTGCAACTTGGTGCGGATATTTATTCTTTTCGCATTCCGGCAACTCAGCAATCCATCAGGAGCGGATACTATCTGGCTTCTCACGGACTTTTTCAGCCAGTTACTTCTGGTACGGAAGGAGCTGTTTGTTCAGATTGTCCTGAAACTTGTTGAACTTCCAAGATATACCGGTGCTACCTAGTGTGGGGGAAATCAATCTGGATCATTATACTCCCATTGCTCATTGCACTTGCCTCCGTGTGTAAGAATGTTCCGTTGCCAGCGCCGCGAAACACTTAACTGGTCTACAGCCTGTGGACTCGGAGTGACTGGACTCCTCGTCTCCATAGATCCAAATGCCCCACAACTACCTGTTGCACTCGTGCCATTGGGAGATGGAGATTTTGCATTGTCTCTCATCCTCAATTTCATGATGTCCTCTCTGATTGTGGGCCGTATCTGGTGGATGTCCCGCAACAACAGCCTTTCAGACCTGGACGCAAGTGCCTCCATCCAGAAGCCAATCGGAATAGTAATTGAGTCGGGGTTGCTTTTCCTCACTATCCAATTCATTTTTGTGATCCTCTTCGCAATTGCCCATCCGGCTCAAGCAGTTGTTGAGCCCATTGCGGAACAGATCTATGTATGTTGGTGCTTTAAATTCTATATCGGGTCGGAATGGGTGCTGCATATGAGCCAACAAAGCAGACGGGGATACCCGAGTCTTTGCGCTTTGCTCAGACAGGTGGGACACACACAACACATACTGTGTAATAGGGTTTGAATAGGCCTTACCTTGAACGAAAAAGAATCTAAAGCTACGTACCCCAGCTGGGGTAACTTTGCCGGATATCTTTCCCGGCTTCTTGCTGTAGTATTGGCAGTATATATGTATCTAAATTCTGATTGACATCTGGAATTCCTGGTTGTCCTATCAGCATTTTTTTCTGCCTAGAAATTCATCGCACCAGTACATTTTGTGATCACCAGAACATTAACATGAGTGTGCTGCTACGTGTTTCATGGCTTGCACGGAGTGTGCAAGCCATAAAAATGTGTCAAGTCACACTGAGTCACATGAAGGAAAGCAAGTCAAAGTGATATTGAGTCATTACATGCAGTATATAAAGGGCTCTGAATCCAATTATGTAGTCTTTCCATCTTGACCTGTAACTACTACCACGTAGCTAGAAATTGATTTTCTTCACCTATCACTGCATTCCGGGGCCTCCTAGACTCAGCCTGAGTCTAGGGGCCTACACAGAGCTCCGCTGAGGGGGCCCTACACACAGTCCCCGTAGGTCAGTATGGGTCAGTGTATGTCTGCGTAGGTCAGCGTGGGTCCGGCTAGCTCTGTCAAGGTAAGTCTAGTTGAGTAGAGGTATGCCCAGTCGACTAGACTGAGTGGGCTTACATGCAAATACCCTGTCGAATGGACGCCAGTACTTTTGAGGTAGAAATTAGCGTCAAAGGATCAGTGATGTCGGATAATTTGATCCGCGCGCGCGCTTGACTCAGGCCCAAAGATTTGCGGCCAGAAATAGATTTAGTGCTTGGGCAGCACAGAAATGGAACCAGAGGGGTCGAAGGTATGGGTTTTTCAGTGTCATATATGCGGATGGCAGGGCTTGGGATAGTCGAGGCCGATAGAGGTGAGTGTAGGCGATGTACAGTTACCTACGCTGACCGGTACTGATCTAAACATTCCCAGGCTAGGCGACCTAGGCAGACCCATACGGAGCTACGTCCGGCTCAACTTAATTTCGTCCAGCTGTGCATAGGTGACCTGAACTGACCTGTTTAGCCGCCTACACTGACCCATACCGAGCTACATCCGGCTGAACTGAGTCAGCCTAGGAAGGCCCGGAATGTAGTGTATGTGTGCTGTGAGTGGTGCTACTCCTTGAATTTTGAGTCTTGTGCATGGGGCATCTATGTGCACGTCCAACCATATTTCTCTGACACTGACCCTCCCGCTATCTAGGTGCTTATTGCTGAGCTGGTTGATCGAGCTCTTTAGGGCGCACCTATCTATACTGAACCGTTTTCCGCCATACCATTCTGTTTCGGCTGTATCATTCCATACCATCACACCATATTGAATTCTTGTGAGTTGTGAATTAGGATATATTGAGTAGTTGCCCCAACTAGGTTATTCCTCGGAACAACACCACTTCCGAGGAACCCTATAATGAACTTTTTCTCTGTTGATCAGTGTGAGACTCATAGAGTTGAAGGAACGTAGATGTTGTACTTGCAGCAGTTGTAAAGGTAACCTCAGGCTTTTCTGAATCTTGGGCCAGCGAAAGAGGTTGGTGAGGGCCATATTATTTGGGACCTACAAGGTTCGTTGATGCTAACAATACCAAGTGGTATTTCCGATGGTTATGGGCTCCATACATGTTTATAGAGGGCACTTGTCACTGCAGTGACCGCCTCTTTGTGGAGACAGGTCTGAAACCGTTAGCACATACAAGCTCCTGTGTAACTCCGATATGCCTTCGAAAGTATGTCATTGATGTTATCTTTGTTTAATTAATCATAAATAATGTAAGTTATATAAACAAGCTGGCAAAGCTTTCCACTCATCTATTCAGAATGCCTCCTGTCCCCAGCCTTACTGCCAATCGGTTGAGCAGTACAGCACTATATCTTGCTGCAACCATTGATACAGTAGAAATTTTATCACATGCTCTCAGGACCCCCTTCTTGGGGGCAATCACCACTACAACTCGTTCACTTTTGAAGGGTGTGGAGGTCGGTATATTCACCATACTTGAGCATGGTCGCTATTTAACTTGTCCATCAGACCATAAAACACAACGAGGATGAGTGTAATCACCTGCTTCAACGAGTCCAGGAGGTTCTCCGCACAATTATCCATATCCATCTCGAGTCAGAAACAGAAGGGGAACTGCCGCCCAGTGTTTTGAATCACTTAGGGGAATTTACTGAGTACCTTCAGTAGCTGGTTAGTGGTCCGCATATACTCATTATTCATTAGGACAATTCACAAGATCCATACATTTTTGGAGTCTCAACAAGGCAGCAGCAGGCTCAGGAGGTTCTTTCGTCAAGCGGAACTGAGCACCCTGCTTAAGGATTGTAAATCAGGGCTGCAATGGGCTCATGATGCTTTCAAGGTGTGGTACTCAGCTAATTTCACCACAAATTCCTCTAAAGGAGTTGTAAATTCGGGTGTTAAATCTCGGGCAGAATGTTGAGCAAATGCGCAAGACAGAAGAAATGATGCACCAGGAGGTCCTAAATATGATTGAAAATCTCTCCGATGGCACGGCTTCTGATGGGGCCTCCACTGTACGACAAATTCAACTATAATAGGAAATAACACTGAACTCCAGTAGAGGAGCAGGGTGTATTCATACATTCAAAACAGGCAAGTCTCAATGAACAATTTTTCTGGGCTGGCTAATTTGGGTACAAAGCTCTACATCAATCTCGCTGTTGCCCTCAAAGCCAAAGATATTCCACGGCCGTGAACCTGAACTCTCAGCCATTCTTACCTTGTTCCAGGGCTCATTCCCAAGAATCGCGGTTTTAGGTGCTGGTGGGATGGGGAAGACCAGTCTTGCAAGGGCAGTTGTGCATGATGCACAAATTATATCGATGTTTGGGCCCAACAGGCATTTTGTTCTGGGCGAGTCTTGCACCACTGAGGTGGAGCTTGCTGCCCTAATTGGTGCCCACATTAGAATGAAGCCAGGGAAAGACCTCACTCGGCAGGTCCTGCAGCACTTTCCATTGGACCTCCATGCCTTCTGGTTTTGGACAATCTGGAAACCGTGTGGGAGCCACTCCAGTCTCGCAGAGGCACTGAGGATCTCCTGTCTCTTCTCACAGAGGTAGCACACCTAGCGGTAATAGTAGGTGCCAACATAACACTGTCATACAGCACTCTGAAAGGGAAACAGATTACCATGCGTGGGGTAGAAAGGCCAGGCAAAGTCCACTGGACACATCCATTTCTGCATCCACTGAAACCCTTGGATTACACTGCTGCCCGACAAGCATTCATTGATATTGCAGATGACACTCATGATCCTAAGGAACTTGATAAAGTCCTTTCATTGACAGATCACATGCCACTAGCAATGAACCTTCTGGCTCATCTGGTGGACTCGGAGGGATGCTTCCATGTTCTTACTCGCTGGGCAAAGGAGAAAACATCGATAATTTCTGCGGGTTATGACCGGGGTACAAACTTGAACCTGTCAATCTCACTCTCACTCTCAAGTCCACGACTCAACTTACTTCCACAGTCCAAAGACTTGTTAAGCCTACTGTCTCTGCTCCCCGATGGACTGTCAGACACAGAGCTTGTCCAAAGTGGACTCCCAATCAATAAAATCCTTGCCTGTAAGACAGCATTGCTTGGAACATCATTGGCCTATAGTGATGAATACAAGAAGCTCAAAGTTCTTATGCCCATCCGAGAATATATGCAAAGAACCAGGCCACCAGGAGATCATCTCATTCAATCTCTTCTCTTTCATTACAAGGCAGTGCTTGAGCTCCACGGGGAATATCGGGGAACTCAATCTGATTCCAAAACTGTGAGCCAAATAACATCAAACTTAAGAAATATTCAAAACATCCTCCAGCATGGACTTCATCCTCATCATCCTGACATACAAGATGTTATTTACTGTGCATGCTACTTGAATCGTTTCACTCATCTGAGTGGCCGCGGGACCACTCCTATGCTTCACAAAATCCTCGAGGTGCTTCCAGATCATGACCATCAATTGAAAGCGGTTGTTGTTTTGGAGTTGCTGAAATCAGTGAAATTTTAGACATTCCCCAACATGGAATCATTGATCCTTGATGTCCATTTTGATCAACTTCAAAGCTCTAAAATCAAAGGTATGTCTTTCAGTTGATTGGCCTAAGACACAGATATTGACTAATATTTCAGGTGAATTTTATCTGGCACTTGCAGAGTATCATCAGTTTCATAAAAATGACTCTGAAATGGCGTTGAGTCTTTGTCAAAACCGCCATATCTTTGGCAATATCAACTCAAAACACCCGGATCCATGCAGCAGGTCTATATAACTTAGCCTGGATAAACCATATGCTCGCGAATTATTCCACTGCACGACACCAATCATATGAATCTCAACAAATATCCAGGGCCTCTGCAGATTTATTTGCAGAAGCAAGGGTGTTGCGAATTGAGGCCATGTGTTGTGCAGAACTCGGGAGCTATACCCAGAGCCTTTCTTACTGCAATCGCGCCAGAGACCTACTAAAGCTGTGTGGCCTCTCTGGTGGTGACTTGGACTTCTTCATATGAACACTCAGGCAGTTGTCCATGAGTTAAAATAAGAATACACAGAAGCTCACACAATTCAGAGTCAAATTCTTCAGCAGGTCGCAGAAGACCAGGATCCCAATGTTTGTGGCTGGACGATACTCAATATCATAGATATTGAGATTGCTTTAAGTAGCCCACCATCTGAACTACAAAGAAAAAATGAATGGGCTAGGAAATTGTGGGACAGTGCGGGGCATCATCATATGGCAGTTTGTGACATGATTCTTGCTAGTGTGTATCTATATGGAGGGGACAAACAAACAGCCAAAAATCTGTTCTTCAAATGTATGAAACTCTTTGAACAAGGGAGTCCGAACTTTGTTACAAGCTGTCTCAAACATCTTGGCAATTTTGTGTGGTGGGGTGCAAATCCTTGCATGGCAAAGTGAACAACAGTTTTCCTTGTGCACTCCCTCAAGACTGGGCAACAGTCATATATCCATCTGGCCCTTCAATCACTCGGGGATGTATTTCTATACCATCACAAGGATGAGGACACTGCCATTAGTCTCTTCACTGTTGCTTTGGATGGATTCACACATATGGATGTTCATCGAAACAGAGCAGAATGTATGCTCAGGCTGGGAGATATTTCCCATCAACGTGGGGACTCCCTGAGGGCTGCACAACGGTGGGAGACAGCAAGACCACTCTTTGAGAGATCTTCACAGCAAAAACAAATTCACGCTGTGGATGAAAGGCTTGCTGGTGTTAGTCAAGATATCTTGGAGCAGCACAAAAACTCAGGGTTCCATGTTGTAGAGCTCAATGCACCCACTGATCTGGACAAAGATAGAACTGAGCCGTTGACTGCGGCTTGGTAGGATGTGTACCTATGTAGTCTCCCTGGTTCCACAAATTATGTTTTTGAGATCTCATTTTGGGAGTGAATATATGATAACTTGAACCATTTCCATGGACAGCATCCTTCGGGTGACATTTTTGGTGGCCCTGAATCATAATCAGACTTTCAGAAACATCAGTGTCGGTCCAGCTGAAATTTCGCAAACTGTTTGGATCCCATGTATATTGCTGATTCATACTTGACTATCACAGTTGCAGTTGTAACTTTTCAATGGCTGACTGAGTTGAGGTTAAAATTTAGCATACATTGATACACACGAAAGGTAAGAGACAATGTGGCTTTCCACGGTTCAAACCCAAGTGTCCCACCGAAAGGTTCTATAACCAGTTGCTCTTGAGGCTTCCAGCACACTCACACACATGTCAGAGTAACCCGGCTGTCATTGGGACCTCCCTTGATTCAATTCACTATTCCAACACAACAAAAATTGGGAAATTACAAGTCCCTTGCCCCTATCGGACTTAGAGCGTTTTTTGGGCGTCCTATACACCACGGCTCCTGGTTCATTCAGGGACACAGCATTAATGGGGTAGTGGTAACCTGGGTCGTTGCCTAGTAGTAGGGGTACGACGCCCGTTGCCACACACCCGAGCTTGCGAGGGTGTGGGCGGCGGTGTCGTGTATGTAGGTCCGAGCGTTAGTGAGGGCCGTGTATGCCGAGCCTTGGCGAGGGCGGGTCTGAGCTCTAGCGAGGGTGCGCCGCCGAGCATCAGCGAGGCCGTGTTCAAGGTGCCGTAGGCACCCATTAAATAAAATAAAAATAGACTATTGAGGAAATCGAGCGGGAGGGTATAGGTACCATAGGTACCCCGCCTCCAACCCGCCCTCACCCCGCTCGACAACCCCGCTCGCCACTCACCCCTATCGCCCAACATCACCGGCATCACCCCTTACAGCGACCGCCGACCCGATCACAACCACCAACCGCACCCGCCCCTCTCCCAAACCCCTCTCCGTCGCTGCCCACTCCGCCCCGCCCGCTGTCACCCGCCCGTCCGCGACATCGACCGCCATCACACCCGCCCGGCGTAGCCGGCCCGCGATCACATCAACTTTCGCTGACATATTTCGTCTGATTTTCGCAGCACGTCGAGCTGCCCAACTCCCCCAAACCCTCGCCTCACCCCTTCACGTCCATCTGCGTCGGCCTCAGTCAAGGAGTGCGCACACGGTCGGCAATATCGCAATACCCACAATGTCGACAGCGCGAGCCCCAGTAACTGTAGTATTTCATTCAATTCGCATGTCACGGGTCACAGGGACCGAAATTTGCGAATTTTTTCGCAGCTGTCACAGGTCCCGCGGGTGAAATGCGAATGTCCAAAACGAAGTCACAAAAGCGGTGAAAATGGCTCAAAAACCCATTTTTTTGCCCCCGCACACGGCCGGTGGACTTAAGAGGCCGTGTCGCTCTCACGAAATGTCGATCAGGCCAAGCGGCGCCGTAATTTGCTTCCGCTCGGTAAGACTTCTCACGCGCAACCATTTCTGGCTTTTACCACCACCCGTTTGAGCGTCGAACGCTCAAACGTGTGCTGGAATCCTCTCTTATTTTGTCCTGAGTCCCGCAGTTGCATGGAGCAACTTCAGCCAGAGAAGCCTGCAACTCTGAGTGCGGCCTCTTTTACACTCCGAATTTGGAAATCACGTCCAGGCAAGCAAGCGTCACTTTCCTAAACCAGCCTGACCTTACAATTCTAGTCGCAGAAACTCAGCGACCTGATCTCCTTGACACTTGGGGCCGAAATGCTACAGTGCATGCGCGTACAAGTAAGTTACTTCAATCCGGGTACATCTACATCTTTGTCCTTCTCATTAGCGTGCCTCCAGAAGTCGGCGTATCGCGGATTGGCGCGGCGTTTTTGCTTCCCAGTTGGGCCCTCTGCCTCCTCCTCCTCACCCTCGGCCACATCCGCCGGATCAGCCTCGATATCCTCAGCGTCCCCAGCCGACTGCAAACCAACCGCGGATTTCCCTTTGGTGGCCTTCACTGCGCGGTTCTTGGGAGTCTTCTTTATAACGACATGTTGCACAACGTCGTGAGTCGGAATCTCCGAATCGTCGTTGCCGAGCTCCTCATCTTCATGGACCTCTAGGTCCTCAACGACCTCGTCATCCTCACCCGGCCCGTAGTCGCGAGTCGACTTCGTGAGTAAGTCGTTGTACAATTCTGCGTTGTCATTTCGTAGGTTGACCAAGCGTTCGTTGGCTTCGAAGGACGTCATGGATGCATAGGAAAGGTTGAATCCCCCACGAATCACACACATCTCCCAGGACTGGGCGCTTTGTGTGAGTACAGGACTTCCAAATGTGCGTACGCTTACCTTTAAAATCAACTCCTTGTCTTGGATTGCCTTGTAGCCTTGCCAGATCCAGCCAACGCTTGTGTTCCTCAAGGCAGGAAGTCCCGTGTCAAGATCCAACTTCTCCTTCTTGCGACGTTGCTCAAGAAGGGTGTCGACGAGCCACGCATGGTAAGCCACTTTTACGGCGTGCTTGAATGGCCTGTTAAGGCCTACGTCCAGGGGCTGACTGATCCCTGTGCAGCCGCCGGGGACGAAATCTACGATGAGGTTCTTGTGATATTTCCGGAGCCAATCCTGGAACTCTTTGGAGCGGTGGACGGACCAGACATCTATAATAAGCAAGGCTTTCTGCGATGGGTGTAGCCCCAACCGCTCCCTCAGCGCGTTTATCCAAGGTATGAGCACCTCTTCTATCCACTGGCGCATCGTCATCTGATTTGACCAATGATTCGCCGGCTTGCCTGACCAGACAAACTTGAAGTTTGTGTCGTCACACTCCTTCCGACGGGGAGCGTTCTGCGACGGGAGGCTCCCCTTTGTTTTCCCAGCGTAAACGCACTGCGGGGGAAGCTGTTCGCCGGCAGCAGAGACCGCCAGCAGAGCTGTGAAAGCTCGCTTCTCCTCTTTCCCGATCAGGCTGACTTGCTTCGAACCTCGAGGCGCGTAGGTCATCCGTGTCCCGGGTAAGTATATCACACCCGTTTGGTCCGCGTTAATGATGAGTTCGGCAGGAATTCTGTGCTCCTTGATCATCCAGGCACGTCGAAGGAAGGCGTTCTCGCATTGCTCTTCCGCATTTGCAGGTAACTTTTGCGCGGCGTTGGTGCCCGCCCGCATTGACCAGGCTAATGTTTTGTCTAGGAACTTCCTGCAGAACGAGTCGGACACCTGGAAATGTGATCCGTCCTTGAATCGTTGCTCGAAGATCTCCGGTGCCTGGTCGTGGATGATTGCAATAATAATGCAACGCACTGTTGCCAACGACAACGGTGCACCCGCTGAGCGTAGATCCGCTAGTTGTGAGATGACTTCTTTTATAATTTCCGGGTGAGCTCCCTGTGTACACTTTAACGTTGTTTCTCAATCATATAAAATTTTCTCACCAGAATCCCACGACGTCCGCCTTTGTTGTGTCCAGGGATGTTGCCTTTCATGGCGCGAGCAACGACACTAGGCTTCCACTGCTTGAAGCCGCCGACTGTCTCGATCCAACCGCGCACAGTCGATACGCTCAAATGCTGGTAAAAATCGTAGTTGGTGCTCTGCAGCCGCGCGATAATGTTCGTATACCCCCATCCGACTTTTCGCTGTGCTGCGGTAATTGCAGCCCAGGAAAAGGGGGTGGTCCAGTTGATATATTTTGCCGGTCTATCTGCGTTCTTTTGCTTGCGTCCCGCCGGCTTGCGTGTCTCGGACTTGATCTTTTTCTTGATCTGTCAGGCTGGACGAGACCCTTCAGCTACGGTGTTCCGCGACGCTGTTTCGCGGTGCTTCAGGTCGAGCTAAGATCAGTGAGATCGGTGAGTGATGTATTCAATTTGGATTGGGTGCTGCTGACCTTCGCGCGCTTGGCTCCCTTAGACTCCGCAGCCTCCGCCGCTGACCGCTTAAGAGCGCGAGAGCGTTGCTTTCTCTCGTTCTGGCCCTGTTTCCGCCTCGTCTCCTTCTCCCTCTTTTCGAGACGTTCCTGCTTTTCCCTCTCCTCCACCGTATCACGTCGCTCATCAGCCTGTGCAAGGAACACATCCTCCTTCTCCTGCTCCGTCAAAACCTTCACATTTGACGAGCCGGCCATTCGGAAAAGCGCGGGTAGTCTCGAAGGTGAGCCCTTCTTCAGCATCTCTATTGCGTTACTTGTGGCGCTTTTGACCTTGTGGGCGGCGGTGTCGTGTATGTAGGTCCGAGCGTTAGTGAGGGCCGTGTATGCCGAGCCTTGGCGAGGGCGGGTCCGAGCTCTAGCGAGGGTGCGCCGCCGAGCATCAGCGAGGCCGTGTTCAAGGTGCCGTAGGCACCCATTAAATAAAATAAAAATAGACTATTGAGGAAATCGAGCGGGAGGGTATAGGTACCATAGGTACCCCGCCTCCAACCCGCCCTCACCCCGCTCGACAACCCCGCTCGCCACTCACCCCTATCGCCCAACATCACCGGCATCACCCCTTACAGCGACCGCCGACCCGATCACAACCACCAACCGCACCCGCCCCTCTCCCAAACCCCTCTCCGTCGCTGCCCACTCCGCCCCGCCCGCTGTCACCCGCCTGTCCGCGACATCGACCGCCATCACACCCGCCCGGCGTAGCCGGCCCGCGATCACATCAACTTTCGCTGACATATTTCGTCTGATTTTCGCAGCACGTCGAGCTGCCCAACTCCCCCAAACCCTCGCCTCACCCCTTCACGTCCATCTGCGTCGGCCTCAGTCAAGGAGTGCGCACACGGTCGGCAATATCGCAATACCCACAATGTCAACAGCGCGAGCCCCAGTAATTCCAACGACACACGTTGACGCGCCGTATCTACAACCCGCATTGACGATCTTACAACAAACTGCTGCCGGGAGAAGTAATTCGAGTTTATAGGGGACTAAAATTTATTTCTTGTCATGTGGCGCGCAATAATCAGTTTAAGCTTTCAGAGCGTTGGGCGCGTAATTAC
Source organism: Mycena metata (assembly GCA_029378385.1). NCBI lineage: Eukaryota > Fungi > Basidiomycota > Agaricomycetes > Agaricales > Mycenaceae > Mycena > Mycena metata. Next base: position 397,555 of record JARKIB010000030.1, read on the forward strand.
CAAGTAAAGTATCAAAGCAATGTGTATCGTAGTTTATCGTATCAAAGCGAGGTCTATCCTAGTTTATCGTATCAAAGCAAGTATCGTATCATGGCATATCTGCAAGTAATGTATCGTAGTATATCTAAGTCGTATAAAGCTCACAATTCAAGGCAATTTGGAGGTCGAAGCCACGGGCTGCGCGGGAGGGGCGGGCGCGTTATTCGTCGCCCGTGTCGCATAGTCCATCGCAGGTCCCCATCCCGTGGTGGTGCGCTCGCTGAATCTATGTTTCTGGCACCCGACCGGCGACGTCTTCTTAAGCTGGCGGTAGTGGACGGTGACATCCACAAACTCCCCCTTGCAGCCTTCACATCGTTGATTTTTCTAGGAGGACCGGCGTCATTGATTAGTGGAGGGTTAAAAATGAGAGACATACCGGTGCACTACGAACCCCCTTGTTCTTGGGCCGCGCTTGTTCGGCGATGCCCTGTGGAACAAGAACACTAAGCAACCGAGTACGAAAATAAGATGGAAAAAATACCTCGACATTGAGCGGAGGTGCGGTTAGTATCCATACAGCGTAATGCTGGATCGGACCAAAAGTCGCCGACTTGGCAAGAGGATCCCGAACTCTGAACTTGTCCTTGCTGCAGGTACACGTCGGATCGTTGAAATGCATGCGAATATCGAAGAATCCCGTGTTGCATCCCAGACACTGGTGGTCTCTCCCAGTCTTCGCCCGTTTATTCCCGTCCGGGTTAGCGCCCTGCAACCGGGATAAGTAATGATCCAATATCAAGGACCACAACGCACCGGGGGCAACTGATAATCCACAAAAACACCTGTACGCTTCCCATTGCTGTTGATAATATTGTAGCGCGAACGGGCCCGGCACTTGCTGCTCTGCGGAACGTTGAGTAGATGCTCGACGATATCCTTCTTGCCCATCCGACAGCTGACGCAATGCGCCCATATTTTGCTGGCGGGTGCGGCGGGAGCGGCGGACGTCGCACCGGGGGCGGGCGCGGCGGCGGGTGCGAGTGCGGGTGCGGGTGCGGGCGTAGATGGACTGCCCATGTGCACGCGTTTCTTCTCCTTGCGCTTTGGGGATACCTGCAGGGATCCGGGGCGAGGACCGCGAGGAAGAGCAGGGGTAGGGGCGGGAGCGGGTGCAGGCGTAGGGGAGCTGCCGATATGGGCGCGTTTCTTACCCTTCCGCATCGGAGAAAGTTGGGAATCAACATCCATGGAGTCGTCGGAGTGGGCGAGATCCACAACGGAGTGAGTTAAATCAACGACAGGGGTAGGGGAGTCTAAAGGCGCGACGGGCAGCCTAAGACGCCGCGCGACGGTGTGATTGGTCGATCCGCAGAGGGGGAGGCGATGGAAGGCGACGAGATGCATCACCAGATCAAATTCAGTAAACACCTTGGAACCGCATGATGGTACCGGACAAATCACATTGTCCTCGCCCAGGTGTCCCTCGAGGTGGGATTTGAAGTGGGGGAGCTTGATCCATCTATCGTGGCTTTCAATGAGAAGACAAACTAAGCAAGTATATGATAGACTTACTGGACCATCCTCTCGGTCATCTCAAGGGTCGAATCGAACAGACAAAACGGGCAAAGCATCGGCGCCATCGCCACGCCACGCTGGATATGGCCATGGAGATCGGGCTGTGATCCGTCGAAACTGGAACCGAAATCGAACTCGACGCAACCATCGACGAAGAAGACGCCGACGGGGGTAAGGTCAACCTCCCCGACCACGCGAACCTCGTAGGCTTGAGCAATTTCGGCGTAATGTTGAGTACAATGATGATCCCACATGTCGCCGTCACCGACTTCGTCCACAAACCTGAGAGAGGTAATGAGACCACAATAAAGATTCTCGTGTAATGCTACTTGCCACTGTGCGCACATCACACAGTATACCACATCGACTGTGGGGTACAAATTGACGTTGTGAAATTGCCCAAAGTGCTGATGCCAATCGTGAGAGTTGACTTCACCGCAGATGCTATCAGGACTCGTTCGCCAAAGACATTTTTCTGTCGTCTTGAGGTGCTGGAGGACGTGAGCGAGAAACTGATCGCGGTCGGTGAACCGCGTTTTCTTCGGACATCCTTTCCATTCGCATTGAACGGGGTTAGTGGTAAAATCGTCTTGTAATTTTTGCTGAACTTGGCGCCGCAGGTCGCGTCCGGTGCAGTCGTGGATGTGTTCTCCAATCGGGGCATGAATCGTTCTGTCGGCAGAATGTGACTAAGGAGGAAATGGCGAGGTGAAAGCACGTACCCCGAATTGTGCTCGCAAATAGGACAGTTGCCTTCGATGGTCGGGGACTCTCCTGGATAACACGGGTGGAACTTCCGCTCGGGGAGACCGCGGAGAGCGTCGATAGAAGCGATGAGCTCTTGGTGGAGGTCCGGGGTTGCATAATTGTAAAGTATCTCGATAAGATCTGCTTGCGGGTCAATAAAGGTCGAGGTAGCCGCCGGCGCTTCTTTATTTTCTTTCGACGGCTTGACGCGCGTAGAAAGTGTGGGCACAGTGGGACGCTGAGTAATTTTAGTTACAACGACGAGGAGAAACAATCGGTGAACTCACCTCACCGGTGAGTTGACGCAGAGGGTGCTCGTCAAAGTACCGTTTTCGCACTGCATCGATTTGAAGCCTTGTTTCGCGATTGAGGCGATTGGAGTATTTTGCCTGGGCCTCTGCGGCGATCTTGCGGAGCGCATCGACGGCGACCCGCTTCTCCTCTGAAACCGTGTCGGGGTCAATCGACGCCAGCTCTTGCTCGGCTTCTGCGCGGCTCTTGGGACCATCATTTAAAGTAGGAGACAATTGCCCCTATCGGACTTAGTGCGTTTTTTGGGCAAGAGGTGGGCGGATAGAAAAATGATGATATCATGCTCAGAAACCTGGCGAGGGGGGGGGGGGGGGTCCACGCGACCGGTTGATCGCTCCGAAGGCCCGCGGACCGTTCTCCGCACTCAAAAAGTGGTGGGCAGGAGCCGGCGAGAAATGGTTTTGATCAAGCAGTGATGACGTCGTGCATTTCGGACCGAGCTCGGCGAGAAAGAACAAGAGATCAATTCGCCCGAAGAACTTGTTGAGGTAAAAGGTCCATTAAAGTAAGCTGACAGTCCTGTTAAGAGTGTATGTTTATGGGGGGGTCCACCTTTTCTCTTTAGAAATCCATTCAGAACTGAGAGAGCTATACTAAAATCGAGCGAAGAGCCGTCAAAAGATCGAAAACGGGTCGGACCGACCACCGGTGGCACTGCAAAGCGATGCATGATATCTCGGCTTTATCGGCCGCCCACCTCTTGTTTTTGGGCATCCTATACATCACGGCTCCTGCGGTTAAAACTAACTAGGTGTTCTACAAAGACTGCAGCCGGGGCATAGTCATCTGAGCGCCTGAGAGCTACCTGTGGGACAACTTTGATAGCACAAAGGAAGCTCTTGCTGTCGAAGCATTCGTTAGATAGGTCAAGGTATTATGGTAACTAGTAAAAGTTCATCGTTGCTTCGGTACTATTCCGAAGGTCGACAAGGCACACGGGGACAGTGTTGAGTTTTGAGAGCAACACTGGTTGGGGAATTCGAGTTTTTCACCACAATTTACGGTGAAAAATGTCATTTGTTTTTCAGACATTTTTCACTGAAAAAGTAGGTGGAAAATTCAAACATTTTTCACCCCTTTTTGCCTTTCTTTTGAATTTTTCACCTTGAGCTCAAAAAATAGTGAAAATGATTTGAGTTTTTCACCTACCTTTTCAGTGAAAAATGTCTAAAAAACAAACAACATTTTTCACCGTAAATTGTGCTGAAAAACTTGAATCTCCCAACCAGTGCAATGCTGGTGGCTCGAAGCATGGATGAATGCAGCGCTTATGAGCGGTGAGATTCTACCCCCGGCCGTCGCTTGACAAGATACTGAGCGCCGGAAATCGGGAAAGGACTCGGAATTGTCTCGGGTTTGGGCACGACACGGAGAAGTGAGGACGGGAAGAGGGGGCCGATGGATGGATCGATTAATTTTGGGAACCGACGTCCGAGGAAGCTTCGAGAGTTCGTAGGTAGGTTTACGATGAGGGACGAAGAGCGAATGAAAGGAGTTGTGATGGAGGACGAATGGGAGCAGTTGCTCTTCAAGCCGACCGGAACTAAGATCGTTCGGAATCTTGGATTTTCGGCGAGTTCGCCCAGTACTTAGATATCCGAGTGAGTTGTCTAGCGTCAGGGTCAGGGAAGGCGGATCAATCAATTGCAAGTTGTGGGCGAGGGCGGCGCGCTCGGTAGTACGGCATCCACGGGATCGAGAGACAAAGAGCAATTTCGGCTCGACTGCTCCGTCGCCTCGCATTGACTTGACGGCAAGGTGGATCGCTCAGACTGTACCCCAAAATGTCGAATATTTCAGCGCGGGCTTTGAGGCAACGGGAGTGATTGTGTAGTCGGCTGAGGCCCGCGGAACGAGGACAAGGCCGATAGATTTGAGAGGGGAGCACAAAGGACGGACCCCAAGCGCTAAGCGCCAAGCGGAAAGTGTTTTCGAGACTTGAGCCTAGTTGAAGTAATCTGATCCAAGGATGGAAGAAGCGAGGCTCGATGCCGGGAGGGTGGAATTGACTAGCGTGCCGCATGAATAAGAGGGTACCAAGCTGGCTTATTGGGTGAATTCGGCTCGATGGTGACGATAGTTCGTCTCTTGTGCTCGAAACCCGAAGCCTGAAGCTGAAGCCCGGCACGCGCCGACGATAATAACTACTTTACTTAAGATACGAGCTGGATGCGTCACCTCTGGGAAAAGGTGGTGTTGTGCCGTTCGAGGTTCTGTCCCAGAGTCCGCACTCGCCGATCGCGACGAATGGGGCATGGAAGTCGTGAAATTTTGAATGAAATTGCCCAGGGAGAAAATCAATCAGAGGCTCCGGGTTTCACGAGGGCAAGGAAGACGCAATAAGTGCTAAATGTCATTGTTGACACGGGGGGCAAGGACCCAAGCACACGATTTTCATGTGCCTTAAATGCACTTTTATCGCACATGCACCGGAGATAAGGTGAACAAAGGGAAACAAAGGGGAATAAATATTTATTCTCTTTGTGTACTCCATCTACAGTGCATGTGCGAGTGGTGTGCATTTAAGGCACATGAAACCATGTGCCTGGGTCTTTGTACCCCGTGTGAAGCTGAAAAGAAACCAGCACAATGAAGTGGAGAATTGGTGGAGAAAGGCAAGGACGATGTTTGGTTCCCAAGGTTGACGGCATTCGAACCAAACACCCCTGTTGATCCCTCCCTCCACCTCGTTTTCGCTCTCAAGAGGCCAGTACATACAAATGGCCTACTTACAAATGGCCTACTGGGGCTTCACATAAATGGTGCCAAGCCCATGCAAACGAATAGGCCAATCCCCACCAGTCCCCAGTAACAACGGGGCCAAAATCGTGCGACAGGCGGGCGAGGAATTATAAACCTGTAGTTCAGCGGCGGAGGCCTCAATTTCGACTTCCTTCGCGGTGTTTACAAGACGCTGCTCTGGAAGTCAAGCCTTCTGGTCCGATTCGCGGCATTCCACCCTCAATACTTGTCTTTCCCTTAACGTCTGGGCGGTTTCAGCTCTATCTTGAAGCTCCAGTTTGGGCACCGTAAACCGTGGCGCGGCAGGAGCCTGATCGGTCACCGCTGGCGCCTTGCGCCTTGCGCCTAATGCTTGCGCCGACCCTTGGATCGCCAATTTGGTGTCAAAGTCCAGGCGCTTCAAGAACTACCAGGTGCCGATCGCCATATGACGTTCCATGGTAGGCTGTTATTCTCTTTCATCCTATATCCATACCCCTCCCCTCCCTGCCGGTCTTCTACCACCCATCTCCCTCATTCGCGTACGCTGTCCCTGCGTTGTGCTGGTCTACATATCCATGACTCACTTCCTTCATCCAGCCTTCACGGCGGAAAAACAAGTAACTCCCGCTGCACTACATAACGCGACGAGGTAGCTGCGTAGGGATGCAACCCGGTGCGAATCAGAGTGCGGAGAGCGAGGACTAGTGGACAGCTGTGGTGTGTGGCTCTTCTTCTTGGCCTTCCATCGCACTATCTAAACGACGAAGCGGACGATACGGATGTACGTGCTCCTCCTCCACTTTCTTTCTTCGTTCGCCTTCGCCCTTCGACGCCGGTTTTCCCATTGGTTGTGGAGCGGAGGCACATCCTGCTTTGCGGCGCGGCCTCGTTCCATTTCACCCCCGCTGAGGCCTTTTGTCATCCTCGCTCTCTTTGCGCCATATACCTACGCTCACAAATTCCGCTCATAGACCTCCGTCGCGCCCGCCTCGAGCTCGCTCCCGCTCTCGTTCCCTCGACATTGTCCGGAGTGGGTGCCCTACCTCAGCGCCCCTCCAAATCCACATCCGCCCCAAATATCAAACTGTGCCTCGCCCTCACGCAGACCGACTGCGGGCCCACCCTCGAGTGACGCCGCTGCGCGCGAGCCCGCGCAGACGCGGACGGTATGCTTGCCTCGCGCTCCTGCTTGTCTTTCTTCCGTCGTCGGGATCGCGCGCGTCGAGGGTCGGGCGTGAGTCGGCGTCATGCGTGATGCCATCGTGCTTGTATTTGTCGTCAGGATCCCGCGTCTGGAGAGGTGAGGTGCTCGTGGACGGGAGTTGCGCGGCGGGGCGGTCATGATACGGTGCAGTGGGGGTGCGCGTCGTGTGTATCATGGTGCAGCGGTGGGTGGCAGGGTGGTCGTTTTCAGACATCGTGGTGCAGCGGTGGGTGGCGGGGTGGTCGTTTCGTACATCATGCGGCGGGTGTGCGCCAGTCGTGTGCAAGCGCATTATCGGCGTGGGTCGGGGATGTGTATAGCGCGCATGGAGCGTGATTGGGCGCGCGCATCGAGAGTGGGGTGCTCGTGGACCGGGATTCGTGCGGCGGGGGGTGGTGTGCGGAGGGCGGAGGGCGCAGGAGCGTGTGGTTAAAATGCGGTGCGCTCGTGGGGCGTCGTGCGTTCGTGGCGGGGACGATGTACCGACCTCCAACATCCCCCGACGCGGGTGGGGAATCGTGTGCGTCGTGGAGGCGGCTTCAAGCGTCGGTGGAGTGGGGTGTGACCTCTACTGTCTCCTCGAGCATGCGCGTGGATGGATGAGCAGATACTTCCCCGGAAGGACGGAGCAGGCGTTGGTAATATCTCTTGAATGATTGTTACCCCCGTCGCTTACGTCGAGATTGGAGTTCGAGATTGAGCGGAGAAGTGTGTCAAGCTCGTGGGTCTGGCGGGTGTGGAGGGCTCGTCAGTTGCAGGGCTGGGTGGGGATCGGGACCATTCAGGGTTTCGGTTTCTAGTTGTGGCAAGACCAATGACCAAGAGTCGCTACGATATCCTTGCATTAATCTCCTATCTTCTGGGTTTCATCCCCCGGATCTCTCCTGCCACACAAATAGGTCCACGCAAGCGCACCGTGCTATTCTCAATAGCATGATGCCCTTCATTCATATGGACTCTCTGAGCAAATTCATCTGTGCATATCGTCTGAGGTCTCAGCTCCCAACGGACTCTCAGGATCCCTCACGAGGACCCGACGGGATACGTTAAGTGGGCAGAAGTTTCCGGACCAAAACATCAGGTCGGCTCATTTTTCGACTGAACTGCGGGAGTCGCTGTGCTCCATTTTTTACAGGGCCCATGATTTGTTGTGTCGACCGGTGCGTAGTGTTTAGGCGGATATGTGATAGTTCAAGTCACGGGTACTCGTGGACGCTGTGTACGTTCGGGTCCACATGGCGCCAAAAATCCGCCATTTTATTGTAGCAGAGGTCCCGAGCTTTTGGGTCTCTAATTCCAGCGTGGCGAGTATTCTGTTCCATCTCAGGGGCCCCGGCGTCTCCACAGCCTTCATTGTTGGTTCCCAGGACGCTTATATCAGGTTTTCAGTTCTATCAGTCTTGTGCCACATGTCAGGTCTTTTTTGAACCATGTCATGCGAATCCATCTCCTTCGTTCTTCCGCTCTATCACCTTTGGAAACCGCACTGGCCCTAGAGACTGCAACTTACCGTCTCATTACCATCACGTCGCACACTGTCGCAGACGCAGAAGAAGCGGGGCTACCTTGAATCTGGCTTTCATTTGGAAAACCCGAGTCTCGCTGCCGTCCCTGTACACCTGACCGCACTTCGCATGCCTTCTTCAGGCACTCACGATCAACTGAGGCAGGAAAACAGCAGCCACTGGAGGGCGCGGAATTGACGTTTATCACTCGTCAAACCTTTCGAGTTCAAGGCATCCTTGATGAATAAAGAGTCTGCACTGATTCAACGACTCGACCGAAAGACCTTCGGTTCAAGATATGAGCTGAACACCGTTCTGGTCGGGTTCTCGCTTGCTTCCCGTGATACACGCCTCACGATGTTCGCCAAGGCATTGAGTGACTTCGTGGTGGCCATTTCTCATAAATAGGCTGCATCGCCCTACTTCAAGTTCGCTGCCTATCTTCGTGGGAGGATCTCTCGTAGCTTTCCTTGCGGTCTCACTGGACCGGCCGGCATTCATTTCGATGTTTTGGAGGGGGCTTTGTACACACGCGGTCCATACGCCCAGCGCTGCTCACCGAATTTAAAGCGGAACAAAGGTGCTAGCGCTTTTCGATGTAAGTAATGTAATCTGACATTTTTCTGATACAACGGGGAATTTAGTTCAGATTCTTCTCACCGTCGTGACTGCCAAGTTGAAAAACACCCATCTGTCGTCCTAAAAAAAAAGACCGTCCAGAAGAACAACTAGGATACATACATAAAAGGAGTGTACCCACACGACACTGACTGACAGACATACTCTGCCTCTCCCGGATGATTTCCCTCTCTCGCGTTCTTCTAGTCGCAACCCTCCTTCGAGGTATCAATGGCGCCGTAGAGGCTACCGATGCCCTGCGCTCGAGCCGTCTGGCTCCCCTCAAGCCTTTCAACACCGGGAATAAGCCCCAGACTGTGATCAGGGGCTTGCTCGGCTTGCGCCAGGTCTCCTGCGATCCTGGGTACAGTCCGTGCACCAGCACCTTCTGTTGCCCAACTGGAAATAGCTGCTGCAGTTGTTAGCACCATGTCAAATCCTCCCTCGTCATCCGAAATTGACACTTTATTTTCTTTTCCAGTGTCGGATGGCTGTTGCCCTTCGGAGTACGTTCAGATATTCTCTTATGGAACAATTACATTCTGCTCATAAATTTCTAACTTCGAATTCAGGTACTACTGTGACCTCGACGGCTGCTGCCCGAATGGACAAGTCTGCGGTGGATCGGGCGAGTGCGTCAATGCGGGAGACTTCCCATGTTCCGACGGCGATGGCTGTTGCCGTATGCTATTATATATTCTCACTCCGTTTATATTCTCACCACTCTCATATGCTAAGCCGATGGCGATACCTGCTGTGCGTCGATCAGTTCTGCAATTTGGTCATGACGAGCTGACGCGCACTGGTATTTCTCTTTGGTTTCAGACCGTGATTCCTCTAATATTGGTAGATGCCGAGCGCCTCCGAATTCTGCAGGGTTTAATCATGTTAATTTGGTCACGGTCGGGGCCCTTACTGGTTTCACTTTCATTTCTCTGGTTCTGTAATTAATTATGGATGTACATAACCCGCTTGCTAGGAGTCGGATGGTCGACGTGTAGGAAATCTCATCGATAGTAGTTGTTTCTCTCTGTCTCTGTCGTAGAGTCTACGAACCACATATTCTCTACTTTGTTACTCCCCTTTTGCGGGACATTTCCAAAGTGGACACTGTTAGGTTATTTCGACCTTTTTTGGGTGAAAAATACAACAGAAAGGCAAAAATGGTGGAAACAATTTTTTAACATCCGAGTCCGGATTGCAAATTATTTTTAACGGAGCTTGAATGGAGGCCACAGCCATAATACCTACGCCAATATTCAATTGGTTGGTTGAACACCAGATACTTCCAAGACAGTCGTTGAAAAATTTTAAACACGGACAAAGAACGCGTCGCGTCCGACTACTAACGATCAAAAAATCATGATCGTATGGATTGCTTTGATGCTGTACATGTTAATCTTGTATACTTCCCCTGTCTTCCTCCTACGTACCGCATTTGTCGACTGGGCCCGATGGGGTGCACTCCGAAGGAGGGTCAGTGTGACGGTCCAATCTTCCGGCGAACCACAGAATTTGCACACATTGGCATGTGCCCCGCTCATGGGACTGTGCTAGCCACACCGGAGCTCCTAGGGCTCATCCTTGCTCGACTCTCCATGTGCGACCTCCTCGTTACTGCCTCACGTGTCAGCAAAATGTGGAACGCGGTTACGCGAACTCCCACACTCCAGTGCGCTCTGTTCTTCCAGCCGGACATGGAGCCCACCGTGCCTTTGATGCGGGGCCCACTGCTAATGGTGATGTTCCTGCCATTTTTGCACCAGAGAATCCAGACGGAATCTTGCCCAGTAGACTAGAGTCTATCATGAAGTCTGAAGATGTCCTGGGCTAGCGGGCCGGTGTGATGTGGATTGCGGTTCTGTGGACTGCCTGACCCGGGGTGGGTATAGTCAAGTAGTGTTTACAGAATTTAATTCGTCCTCTAGGGGGGAATTGCTCTGTCGCGGAGCTGCGTAGTTAAAGGTACGCTAATGCGCAATATATAATTTGTGGTGTGTGTGTGTGTGTACAGTTCTCTCCGTTTGGATTGAACACTTTGCCAGGTTCCTCGAAGATTTGGTTCTTCGTTGGGGGCTGGCCTTCCGAAGGTACCGCGGATGGATAGTTTTCTACACTTGCTCGAAGGGTTCACTCCGCAATGCGAATGCTGTTCCGTTCCGGAGTACTCGGGTTATCTGTTATGCTTTATCCACCCGTCTCGAACGTATCGGACGGCAGGTCTCTTCAGTACAGTGCAACACTATACGGACGGCTATAGCGATTCCCTTTGTAGCCTGGTTTCTCCGTTGGTGAATGCCTTGAAACGGAATCACTTCCGTTTCAAAGACTCGGGGGTGAAGTGTGCGAATTGAATGGGGGAAATGGTATGATCGTGTAGGATAGGCCTTCCGTGTATGATGGGGTGGGTTCCTTGCAAAGATATGCGTTCGAACTCCGAAAAGGAACGGTTGCACCAAGCCAAGTTAGGCGACTGGCCGTTTGGTGGTGTGCCGTGTAATCTACTACCGCGCGCTTTCAACTCCGGATTGACTGTATTCCCCCGTATCGATTTATCGAAACGGACAAGGTTTCTTGGCAAGCCCTGGCCTTTTAGGTGACCTTGGTTTGTCCGACTATTGGGCGGCACGACCCGTAGCGGAGTGTATTTAATTTAGTTCCCCACCCTGGTGTACTTCAGGGGGAGTAGCTTTAGGTATATGCAGTGGGAGGTAATAAGATGATCATTCCGTATCATACAGCTGGCTTTTATACCATACTCTATCCGATACTTGCGCGTGTACTTATACCTTTAATTGGAAATGGACGTTCCACCTTTTCAGTTCTGACTCGCCTCTGTGATCGCCCACGTGTTCCCGATTCTGAAGGGGTTAGAAATTGACTCGGACCAGCCTCGTGTCACCTCCGTTTCCCGTTTCAGTCGCCCCGTTTCCCGAGAGCCACCTGAGTTCTCCATTTAGTCGCTCCGTTTCCCATACCGCAACCACTCCATCTCCGTTTGCTCCCCCGTTTCCTTCTCCTTAGCACCGGCTAGATGGCGCAACGGTAGCGCGTGCGCCCTTCGTATACATTGACCAATGTATGCTCGCGAGGTCTTCGTTCGATTCGAAGTCTGGCCATAATACACCATCAAGAAACTTTTGCCTCCGTTTCGTTTTTGAGTGAGTGTGCGTCGAGTTTTTCAGTGAACGTGCATTGAACAGCCAGGTAGCGCATGCGAGAATCAATATTTCCTCCTTGATGCTTGTTTGTAGGTCTCCGTTCGATTCGGAGTCTGTCGTTCATTTAATTTAAATCAGGTCCGTCTCGTTCTTTTTGTCCGTTTGTCGAGGCTCCCCGTCCTAAACACGGCCAGGTGGCGGAATGGTAACACATGCAAGACAAATACAGACACCGCAGTGTTTACTCGCAAGGTCTCCGTTCGATTCGGAGTCTGGCCATCCTTTTTAATCCAGTAACAGTTTTTAATTAAGGTCTGTCTCGTTCTTTTGTCCGTTTGTCGAAGCTCTTCGTCCTAATCACGGCCAGGTGGCGGAATGGCAACGCATGCGAGACAAATAGAGAGCCTGTAATGTTTCCTCGCAAGGTCTCCGTTCGATTCGGGGTCTGGCCTTGTGGAATGGTGTGAGTCTTTTTTATTCGGAGGTGCGATTGCTTGTCATATTCTTGGATACAGAGTCGCCATTGTGAAAGTATGATTTTCCTCCCGTTTGGCCGCGTTCGGAGCGCATCACAAAGTGACAGCTCACACCGGATGTGTTCAGATGTGCAAATGCAAGCTGGCGCCAGATGCTCATCATGCAACGCCCCACGTGCACATTGGTCGTCAAGGATGGACACCCTGGGATACATTCAAGTGCTGAGGGAAGATGGAGAGGGTTTAACTAGCATGTATTTGGGTACTAACACAAGTTAGCTTTGCTAGCCTTTTAATCCGGCCTAAAGGAATTCTATCCTGGGTGTGTAAACGCTCCCCTCGTGCAGTTCCCTTTTACTTGTCCTCTCATGGTGTCAGAATAATGTATGAAAGGATCCTTCCTCCTCATTTCCCGGATGGCTATCGTCGTCGTCGTCAAGAATGGCACGCAACTGTGCTGAGGAATACTCTTTACAGGATTTGAGAAGGTAAGGAGGAACTTCCACCACAATCCAAACACTAAATTTGGGATCCTAATTAAGAAAGTCATGCAAGCCCAGGATGTGTCTCTTCCTCCCATGTCTCCTTATACATTATTTGCCAAAGGAAAATGTTGTTTTTCTTGCAAATTTACCTCGAACTTGACTCAAAAGGCTCAAGTTGGGCTCAGAATTATAGTGACCCTCCCTACTCATTCCATGGGAACGAAGAACACAGATGTATATAAGTGAATATTATTGAAGTAATACACAGACATAACTATCCTATACTCACCGATTCTTTACCTGACGTCAGTTTGCCTAACAATTCTTCCAACTTGTCAAACTCTTTGTATGACTGAATCTCCACATTCTTCTAGTGGTCCTTGTCTTTCTCCATATCTGTCGGAATTGGCATGTTGTTTGCTACATCATCCAACATTTTTGTAACCTGTTCTAGAACCTCGACCCATCCCTTTGAGGACTCTTCCTGGCTATGCTGCATGATTTCATGTCTGGCTGCTCCTGCTGCTTGAACAAAGGAACTCCGGAGAGGTATTGAGAAGGTGTTTGTGAAATCTGTGGCCTTGGTGACATCAAAATGCAGCTCCACCTGTTCATCCCCTTGCATAATTCTGAGTGTTTCACTGAAGACCACTTGTCTACTGCAGTATAATTCTGACATCCTGGCTTTTTGACATAGAAAAATCAAGCTCCTTCCAAAATTGGGACAGGACAGTGTAAGTCAGTCCCAGTGCTTCCTCGTGACTGTTCCTAAATATATATCCACTAGTGGCTGGCTTCCAAATATTGATGATGGCAGAGTTGTATTCTTGAACCAGCCTTCCGTTGGAATTAAAGAATAATGTCATCCAGGAACACAAGTATTGACGAAGATATGGCTGCCAGCTGGGAATTTCTGCAAATGCATGGCCTAAGACTATGCATTTATTATCCCAATAATAGCTCACTGTCTGTTTGTTCCAGTTGGTGTTAGAAGTCCATACGGAGGCTTCCTGCAACATGGGCCCTAATTTGGGATCTTGAAACCAATTCATGAAATTTGGTTGTAGTACTAGGAGTCCAACTGGTTTGAGAATATCACCGCCGATTAATATGGCATGGAGGATCAGATGTGTATGCTCTTTGAGAGGAGGAGCCCCATAATCATAAAGGGCCAGTAGAAGACTAGCAATACCAGCCGCAGTTTCACTGTCCCATTCAGCTGTATCCTCAGTAGGAATAACAGAACTTTTCACTGTGTCATAAATCCAGTCAGCTCCAGATAATTTTTCTGCAGGTTCACTCGGAATTCCCCCCCACTTGTGTGTCAGTAGACCAGTTGTCAGCACAAGATTGACCCATTCTTCTGATTTGGGAAGTTGGCCACAAAACCGATATATGAATCATCGATCCTCAGCAGGAAAACTCCACCTCTTATTGTCATTGGAGCTGCCCGCCAATCGATGAGTGGTCTGGATGATCTTTTTGGCAAAATTTATGCTGATTTGATTTGATTTGAGTCTAGAGAGTAGTGCCATGAAGAGCTGCTCATATATTTGTTTCTGAAATTTGCTGCAACAAATAATTTAACATTTGAATAATTATGGCTAATGGTTCTCACCTCTTATCCAAACACACTATATCACTGCGACTTGGTTCACCATCTACCAGAAATGCATAGACACAGAAAAGATAATCAGAAAACTCTGCACAGTCTAGGTCAAGTGTGCTGTCCTCCAGTTTTACAAGGAGAGTTTCCAAGTAGCTGATCTTGGTATGTCATTGGTAAACCAATGGAAGGCCATCCAAAATCCATTTCAGGTTCACCGAATTATTCAACATTAATGATGGTCTGTGGAGAAACCCTAGCAGATACAAGACATTATGGAGTTCTCCATCATGGTCCTCAAGGATGAAGTGAAGTAGCCACCCGTGTTTCCGATTTGATGATTGATCAACACAGCACAAGGTGTGATAAGCACGGCCCAGTTGAACTGCGCAGTCATGCATCCCATCTCGGATTTCATCTAGCTCCAGGCAGTCATCATCATCATAGTCATTATCTTAAAGCATGCCAAGAAGTTTTCCCACAGCCTGTTCATCTGAGGCTGAACATCCATATTACTTGGCCATTGCAGGTCTATGACCAGATTTGCAGTCTGTGCAAGCATAACCGGATCGGTTGAAGTTTCCAAAACCCAGGATACCGCAGGAATTTCAGATGATGTCTTGATATCTGACATGCTAAAGAGCGATGCTGGCTTTTCAGGTATGAGTGACTTGGTCTGTTGTTTGGTGAAGCGAGGTAGTAGATCTTGCGAGCGCTGAATGTAGGATGAGGATACTGTAGAAATGTGGCCAATGAGTTCCTTGAATTGGGTGAATCTTTCCTTCAAAACAGCTCTTGACCTGATCCGCCAGCTCCGTGGAACAAGGTGAACTGTAAAATGTGCCAGAGGTGTTTGGAAAGGTGAATCTTGCAAAAACATGGCAGAGGTAAGCAGGAGAAAGTATGCCACAACTCCAAGGGATGTGAACAACACAACAATAATTGCAAGGGAGTGATGAATTGTCCATAGATATGTTGAAAGGGCTGCTGAAAACACAAGCAATGCAAATTGCAGCAGCAGAGGAAACAACTGCATGAGGGCATCAAATTTCCATTTGCGAAGACCATCAAGTTTCCGTTGCCGATCAAGGCCGCGAGATTCAATTGATCCTCTTTTACCTGCAGCTGCATAATACACAAGCCATTGCTTCCCTAGAACAGCAAGCAAGGCAGCCAGCAGGGCCAGAGAGAGGCTGACATAAAGCAAGCATTCAGCAATTAGAATGATCTGTGAACTTTCTTGAGGCTGGATTTCCGGCTGGATCTGAATGATAAATGCAGAATCAACAGCTGAGAAAAGACCGGCCTTGACAAAGAATGAGATCAGACAACATTTTGAGTGGACAAAAACAATATACACACAAATATCAGAGATGAGTCGAGGTCAGTGACATATTTTTCTCGGTAGTCCTTGTCATATTCATCGGCAATTGTTTTGTAGGCCTTCCAAAACTCAGTCTTCTTGTCAGTGGTGGGTGGCGGCTTCAGCTTCAGTTCTTCTATGAGCCTGAGAGGCTTTTAGTTATGCTATTTCAAACCCACAAATTTATTGTACCTGTTTGTTTGTTCTTTCTGTTCCTTAAGAAGGTTTGCAAAACAATCTTGTAGTGTGCTGATTAATCTATATGACCTGTCATCCCAGAGTGCATTGGAAACAGCGGACACCAGAACACACCTTTCACTGTCAGCTGGGGGCTGAAGAACTGCATTTCCTCCTGAGGCAGCAGGGGGTGGGTGGGAAGGATTGTTCAGCAGTCTATGCCTTTCGTGAGCTCATAGGCAGAGGGGAAAAAAGGAAGTCTTGTACTTCTCACTGTCAGCTCCGTGGTCAATCTTTGCATTCTCCTTTGGTGGCAGGGGGACAGGAAAAGAAGCACCTAGAGGTTGCAGTGTGTTGACTGGCCTATTAGTTGTGTTCGAGTTACACTAGGGGCAAAGACCCAGGCAGATGAAGCCATGTGCGATAAACGTACATTCGACACAGATGAACTGGAGATATCAAAAGATTGTACAAAGAATAGGTCACAATTTAACAATCCCTCTTTCCTGGACAAAGGCTGGACAAAGGGCAGACAAAGGGCAGCGGAGATTTCCCAGGTGCAGGGAATCCTGCCCTGAGCTGGTCCTGCCCTTTATCTAGCCTTTGTCTTACCTTTGTGCAGTAAAGAATCATTGTAAAGTTGTCACATTACCCTTCGATATCTCCGGTCCATCTGCGATGGACGTGCGTTTATCGCACATGATTTCATGTGCCTGGGTCGTTGCCCCTAGTGTTAGCCTCGGAGTACATAAGAAACAAGGGCATGCACCTCTCATCGTCAGGTAGAAGCTCAGGCTGAGCCTCTGTCCCACTGGTGTTTGTGGAGGGAGGAATGGAAGAGCTCGCAGGCGGCAAAGCACTGGATCATTTTCTCAAGAGGTTGTTTTATTCAGGAACAATGCTACTTACCTTTGGGGCTCATTGTCAGCAATGGGCTCAATGTCCGTCTTACTGGCAGCTCTGGTGAAAGAGACAGAGGAAATTGATGTAGCATGTGAGGGTTGTCTATGTGTTATGTTAGCTTAAAGAGGCCAAAGAGTAGGATTCACACTTCTTGTCATCGGCCCTGGGCTCGACATCTGTATCTTCAATCGAGGCCATGGTGGGACGAGGGAAGGTGTGGAGGCCCTTTAATGCCGAAGGATCCAACAGTATATAGTCTGCTCCCACGGCAGTCCGAAGAAAGGTATTCATCAAGTATTCATCTGTGAGCCGTAATTCATACACATGACATGTGCCGCAAGAGTGATGTTTGAGGCTAGTTACTGGTGTTGTGGCCCGTGGGTAGATTTGTCAGCGAAATAATAAATTCTCAAAAGGAAAGAGGAAGGGAAGAGAAAGAAAGAGAGAGGGGAGATTTACCCAGCATTTCCAAATCTGCCGGCCTGTGGCGCCAGTTTTGGGCACCGCGATCTTTGCCGAGAATCTGTCAAGAAAACGTGGGAATTACCTTGTTCGATTATCTGGACCGGGTACTTGTATGTTGCCGCGTCGCGTCGCGTCCGACCGCTGACGATCAAAAACTCATGATCGTATGCAAGCATCGCTTTGATGCGCTAGTTCCGCCACGCTTTGCTTCTCTTCCTCACTCTCCTACCTACCGCGTTCGTCGACTGGCCCTGTGACCATCGATGTTCAACCGATGGCGTACGCTCCGAAGAAGGATCAGTGTGACGGTCCAATCTTTCCGGCGAAACACAGAGTCTGTGCACACTGGCATGTTCCCCGCTCAGGAAACTGTGCTCGCCACACCGGAGCTCCTCGAGCTCATCCTTGCTCGACTCCCCATGCACGACCTCCTCGTTACCGCCTCGCGTGTCAGCAAAATGTGGAACGCGGTCACGCGTACTCCCCCACTCCAGCGCGCGCTATTTTTCCTGCCCGATATTGAACCCACCGCGCCTTTAACCCGGAATCCACTGCTAATGGCAATGTTCCCGCCGTTCTTCGCACCGGAGAATCCAGACAGCGGCGTACCCGCCGGTGGACCCCAGTCCATTATGAAGATGCCCTGGGCCAGCGCGCCGGATGCGTTCAGACGCGCAAGCGCAAGCTGGCGCCAGATGCTCGTCATGCAACCCCTGGCGCGCACGTTAATCGTCGAGGACACTTTCCGGACACCCTGGGGTACATTCAAGCGCCGAGGGAAGATAGAGTTTGAGGATGGGCTGTGCATGGGAGTGTTATACGATTCCTGTTACCGCAGGTTGATCATCAAGGGATTCGGTTTTGGATGCGTTGGTCGGGGCTTGGTGACGTCGGGACTGGAGGAGAGCTGATGCTTACGACGATGGACAGGGCGGGGACCTCGCCGCATAAAAGTCAAATTGATAGACGGTTCTACAGCAAGGGCTGGCAGGCTGTGGACATCAAGGTCGGGGAATGGGGAAAGTTGATATTTAGCTGAAATTCGGAGCGGTTCATGTAGAATTAACGATGTTTGAATCATCATTGGGTCCTAAATATGTAGCTTAACGTTAGCGTATAAACATCGTCACCCCGGCGCGCGTACCTTGAACCGACGGTGTAAAGGTGAGCCTGGGTCGAAATTATTAATGGCCAAAGACGCCGACACCTACTTGGTTGGCAGAATATCGAACATGAGCTTTCTCTATCAATAGTGAGCTATCGAACACCGGCGACCGCTGACATACGGTTTCGCTTTCGAATTACGCCAATTGCCAAATGGGGCCTCCTGAAACTAGAAAACTTGGAGTTGACTTTATATGCACGGGTAGTAAGAGAACGACCCCCCTTCAGATCGGTTAGAACTTCGCACTGAGCCGACTCGTTGTAGACAGGTGGGAACTCCAAAGTCGGCCCGAGGGACGACGATGCCAGAGCCCACCAGCGATACCGAGAGAGATAGGTGTCCTGAAGCAAGGGGATTTCCGTCGGCCGTTTTCTGTTGCCGGCTGTACATATATTTCCCGCGAGATTGGAGAGAATCGACTCGGGCGACAAGAAACCGGGCGAAATAAAAGCAAACTGCTTCTTTCATGTCGCTTCAGAGATGGATTCGTTACGCGAAGGAAATTGTCTGAGGGTTGGACATGCGCCGGTCGTAGGGAGGCAGACAACCTCGAATAGGCCCCTCTATATAGGGTGTCTGCGTCAGATTGAGCGAGATGGGAACCTTTCAGGCCCAGGAAAATAACTCGGAATATATGTCGGAGGGAGCCTACGATGCGGGAAGAGGTTCTCACACCAAGATCTTAGGGAAAAAACTTCAAGACTGGGATGAGCAGCTGCACAGTTTCATGCCGCTTTTCCGGTCTGTCGACGACTCCAAAAATTGGCTCCGCTCCTGGCACGTTCGGTTTGGAATATTGTTTTAACGCGACGGGAAGACATAGAGCACGGCAAAGCGATTCAAGAGAAGAGCATCAACGAAGGAACGACGATGGTAGAAAGCAAGTGGCAACTTCAGGTTGATGTGTGCGTATTCGGTTGCGGAGGTGTTGGCCCGAAGGCCAAACACCCCTGTTGATCTCCTCCGCCTTGTTTTTCACGCTAAAACCACGAGTCTCGCCTCACGGTCGCTCACGGGGCTTGAATACGTCTCTTACGTGTCTAACTCCCCAGCCCAGTCTACGCCCGCTCAAACAACCAAGCGGGGCAGTTTTCAGCATCTTTCCACCAACGACGAGTATGGCCTGCAGTTAATGGATGGACGCGATTCGGACCCTTACCCGGTCGCCAGCGCTCGAGAATATCTCAAAGTCTGCATTACAATCGTTCTCAAAGACCTCGTTTGGGCACTGGAGTCTGTCTGAATGCGCCTGCAGCGCGCATACCTTTCGTTGGCCGCTCTTGGTGTCGAACTCCCGGCATATTTTCAATCTTCGGAACCAGTGGGGCACCAATGACGATCCATTGCAAAGGCAAGTACCTTGTCCTTGCCTCGCTTCCGTTCTTTCATTGCATCCACTCCTCCCCTGCGCTGCTCTTCATCTCCGCCTCCTCTTGCGTCCCTTGGTCGTCTAAACTGACTACTGTTCTCTAGTGCTTCAATCTCATTCTCGTCCATTTGCTACGTGGCGCCGCTGGATGCCGATGCCACCAAGGGGTGCGGTCGACGGTGCGTTTTCTCATCAGCATTCTCCTTCAGCCTCGTCCCTCTCCATCGCCTCCCTTCCCTGTCGTCCATCGCATCATTATGCGACTACTTGCTCTTTCCCTTCCATTCCACTAGCGCGAATACGATACTGATTCTAGTCCCTCCAGGTACCGGCGCCAGCTGTGAGGTCCGCCTCCCGGTGGAGCCAGATGTGTGAGAGTGCGCTCAAGCTTCGCGCCCTTCTCACCAGCAAGCCATGAAGTGAGAGGACATGTCTTCCTACATCCTCCTTCTCTGGCCCTTTGCAATCGTCCCGACCTCGCTTTGGGGGCGTGAAGGACGTACCCTCCCCCCTCCCCCTCCTCCCTCTTGTCATTCTTCTACGGCTGCTCACGCTGATACGCCTCCACGCCCAGATTGCCATCCCGCCCGTCTTCACCTCCACGTCATCGTCGATCCGCTCCGGGGTCCACCTTGCGCTGGCTCCTTCGCGTCCGCATCCTCTCCCTGTACCTCGCCACCATGACGCGAATACAACTCCGCGGGCCCAGAAAGCCACTGTTTGTCCCTCCAGAGGCTCCCATGGCAAAACGAGACAGATATACGTGTATGTGTCCATATCCTCTTCCTCTCCTTTTCTCGTCGTAGTTACTTCTTCGTCGTCTTCTTCGGAGCTGCGGCCTCGACGTCCCATCTTCGTGGATTATGGAGCCGAAGTACATCCCCCTTGACTGCGTCGTCCCCGACGGTCCACTCCTCCCTCCCTCTTTTCATTCTCTCTGCCTCCACGATGAATTCACGCTGATACATGCCCTTTCGCAGATTACAGTCCGACTACACCCGCGTCGCAGGATCCTCGCCACCTCCTGCCCTGCCTGCTCTGTACCCCTCCCGCGCCACATTTCGTGTCTTGCAGAAGTGCTTGCCGCTGAGCGCCCCCACCGAGACCGATCGTTAATGGCGGGCGAGCGTGCGTCAGCGTGCGTCGTTGGCGAACGTGGTGGGCGGGCGAGCGTGGTGTACGATGTAGATGATGATGGGCGCCGCGGACTCCCGTGCTTGCCCGGACGCGGGCGGTGTGCGTCGTGATCGGGAGCGCATCGAGAGTGGGCGCAGATGGGCGACGTGGATGTGGCGAGCGCTGGGGTGCATGGGTTGCCTGCTCGAGTCGAGGATGGGCGGGGATCGGGATCGGCGGGATGTGGTCTGCGTCGTGGCCGGATCGCGCGGTTGGCGGGGAGCTGAGCGAGAGTGGGGCCCACGATCGGCGCGGCGCGGTATATGGCGCTGCGCGCGCGGGTTGCCTGCTCGAGTCAAGGATGGGCGGAGATTGGGGGTGCGTCCTTCTCGGGCCGTGCGTGTACTACGAATCGTCGTCGTGGTCGCGGGCGCTAGCGGTTGGCGCCAGTTGTGGACCTGCTGTCGATGGTTTCCTGACAGTGTAGGCGGAACGTGGCAGACGCATGGCGCATTGTACTCCGGAGATGGGGTCGGTCGGTGGCTCGCGCTGTACGGGTGCGCGCCGCTTCGTCTAGCCGCCGCAATATCCCTAGTCGGTGGCGAAGATGCTGCATGACACCCGCTGGGGGCGTGTCCGGTGGACTTGATTCTCCACGATACTCTCTAGCTTGGGGAACCGCGGTGCACGTCGACTGCGACGCTGCCTTTCGATCGATCCGCATTCTGTTCGTGCGGACGGGTGGATCCGTATTCTTCGCGGGATCCGAGAATGGTGGAATCGTCGAGCGTATAAGGAGCCCTCATGGTGGAGCGTAGGGCGGCGGGTGAAGATGCTGCTACTGCGTGGAGCCGGCTGGGGAGGAACCCTGGTCGGCGGCGGTAGTGTGCATGCAGTCTGTGGATCTTCCCCCGCCGGATACGTGCGCGAGCTGTGCGGGATGGCGGCGACTCTGGGAAGGGATCGCAGGTGTGTGAGGGTGCGCTTTTGTAGCGCACGCAGGACGGGGGCGGATGCTACCCGTCGTGGACCGTGTAGTCGTTCAGTCGTTCGCTGCGATGCACGCTCCCTCCATCCGCTGTCCCCTCGCAATGATCACAGGCTGCTCCGCTTTCTGGCTCCACCTGTGCGCCACCCAAGATACCCTCGTCGACGGGTGCCGTTTGCTGGGTGTCGTGTCGGCCGCGACTCCAGCTGTACGTTTCGCTTTCATTTTCGTTGTCGTTTCCCTTCCTTCTCAGCGGCCAGAGAAGGTGCTTCGTTGGTCGGCCTTAAATTCTGCCCGGCCCGCTGACTGGGCTGGCAGTTACGGGAGTTTGACGGGTCTCATTCTGTCGGATGGTCGCCTCACCATTTGCCCCGCTGGTCGCCGAGCGTACCGTCTGCTGGATGTCATACGACTCCGCTTGCTCCCTCGCGTTTTGATCCCCTTTCTGATGCCTCAGTTGTTTCTTTTCCGTCTTTTCATCTTCTCCGTCTCGTTGTGATCGATGAACGCTTCCAAGTCGGGCCGAGTTCTAGTTCCATTTTCGGGTTCCAAAGCTTCACGAAAATCAAGAGGTCTGGTTTATATATCGATACATGTCCTTAATTCAAGCGGGTAAAAATCCAACTCCTCGCCAATACTGGACCCATTTCTTGGCGTCGCAGGCACTTTTGCATGAGTGTTTGGGAGGCGTTCAGCCCGTTCCGTGTGGAAGCATCCCCATACATTCTATGTTCGAGAGAGGGAAATTGAGCTGTGCTCCTCAGACGAGAAAACCACTCGGGATATGACACCAAAGGAACACCGATCAAGGAACCCAAAGGCTCCATTACTGCTCTCCATATAGGATGCGGTGAATGAAATGGAGGGTGTCATTGGGGCATCTGGCATGGCCACGGGTGGCGGCGGCGGTATCGGCGACTGATCCATAAAAGAATGCGGCTGACGGTGGGTGCAAGTGGGTACGGGGCACAGCCCAGTCGACGGCGACTGGTTCTAGTTTCTGTACCGTCAGACCTCCTCATTCCTTCCCCAAACTCCAATGTCGGGCTTATTGTCGATGGCCTCCCCCCAGGCTACGACACTTCTCATGGTTGCGGCTGCAACCACAGTGCTTCTCCTCGCAAAGGCTCTGACCACTCGCAAGCATAATCTTCCACCTGGGCCAAGAAGGTTGCCTGTCGTTGGGAGTGCCCTCCAAATGCCTCGATCCCATCCGTGGTTAACCTTCGCGGAATGGGCAAAGACATACGGTCCTGGACATGTTCATCCGCCCGCTGTTTGACTGACGATATGTATAGGCAGCATCGTATACGCAGATGTCGTCGGACAGCCTCTGATCATATTGAACTCTCGGAAGGCCGCCATGGATCTTCTGGACGGGCGTTCTGCTATTTACTCTGACCGCCCCCGGAACTTGGTGAGCCAGGTCCGAAACTGCGTGATCACCTGCTTACCAAATTACTAGGTAATGGCAATCCTGTACGTATTCAGCTTCCGTATGTTGTCTGTTTCTAAAGAGGGCTTAGCTCTGGTTATGCGGAAACTTTCGCTATGAAGCCGTATGGGGAGGACTGGCGCCAACAGCGTAAAATTGTTATGCAGGATTTCAGCCAAACTGCCATCACGCGGTATTCTTCGATCCAGGAAAGAGAGGGGAGAAAACTTGTGTGGAATGTACTCAACAAGCCTAGCAGCCTCCGCTCTGAGATCAAATTGTGAGTCCTGCGGTCCAGGATTCGTTTCTATCTGGACGCTCCAATCATCCAGGCGACTTGGCTCCATCATCATTCGGGTCACCTATGGCCATACTCTGACCGGCGACGATGATCCAATGCTGACGTCCCCTCTAACCGCAATGGACAATTTCAGCAAGGCCACGCAGCCAGGAGCCTGGCTCGTCGACTTTGTGCCTAGCTGTGCGTTTAAAATGTTGGTTCCTCGCTGTTATCTTACCGAACGTCAGTACAATTCCTGCCGAAATGGACGCCAGGCGCGGGGTTCCTCAAAACGGCCTCAGAATGGCGAAGAATTGTCCACAACACTTCGTGGAACGCGTATCTGTGGACCAAGAATAATCTGGTGCGTTGTGGGCTTGCTACCGTCGACTTCCTATCCTGTTTAACCACTTCTACAGGAGTCGGGCAAAGTTCTTGTTCCAAACATGTGCGCCACTGTGCTCGAAAGCGTCGACAAGAACCCGTCCACTGAACAAGAGGCTCACCTGGTTTGGTCGGCTTCCGCGGTGATGGGAGGAGGAATGGATACTGTGAGCACTCCCGTATCGCGTGTCAGAATCACAGAAACAGTTTGCGCAGAACATGTCGACGCTATTGATATTGTTCCTCGCGATGATGTTAAATCCAGCCATCCAGGCGAAGGCAAGGAAAGAGCTCGACGACATTATTGGCCAGGACCGGTTGCCCACGATTGCGGATAAGGCCTCCTTACCGTACATCAAGAGTGTCATGGTCGAGGTTTTCCGGTGGAATCCAGCGATACCGTTGGGTATGTCCCCACCATCCAAGGGAACTCAACTTACTAATTAGGATTAGGAGTTGCACATGCGCTCACTGAGGATGATATCTACGAAGGAATGTACTTGCCCAAGGGTTCCCTGATGATCCCGAACGTCTGGTATCTATCCCGCCTCCACTTTCGAGCCATATGTTGAATCTCAGAAACTTTTAGGTACATGCTCCACGACCCAGAGGTTTACCCCAACCCACACGAGTTCAATCCGGATCGCTACGGTCTAGATGACGCTGAAATGAATAAGGTAACTGATATCATGTTCGGGTTTGGGCGACGTGTTTGTCCCGGGAGACTCTTCGCGGAGGCCACATTCTTCACCGTCGTGTCCACAATTCTCTCCACTTGCGAGATTTTGCCCCCCGTCGACGCCCAAGGGAAGAAGGTCCTCCCAGAGATCACCTTCACGAATGGCACCATCATGTAAGGGTTGATCCTTACAGTTTCTACCACCCCTCACATACCTCTAGTTTCCCGGCCGACTTCAATGTGAATATCAAGTGCCGGTCGGAGAAGGCCTGGGAACTGCTTCGCTCTGTTCAGGCCAGCGAAGTTGTTTGATCCTACCAAACACTGCACTCTTACCTGGACCCGCCAGCCGACTTACATATCCAGTTCAACCTAGGTTTGCTTATTTATTGATTATGGCCTCGCTAAGAAATGTGTTTGTTTGCGACATGAGATTTAACGCCACTGAGCTAGGTTCCGTCGGAATAGAGGGAGATAAAGCCGCCGCGAACAGTTTGTGTGCCATGAGAATTTCGTCTTTGATTTCGTCTGTTGGAGAGCTACCGGTCAAATCGACAGCCAGGCGCCACACGGGACCCTTTCTGTTATGGGAGTATAGTTTTCCTTCCGTCCGTAGGATTTTTCTCCAAAACACCAAGTTACGAATTGATCGAAATAATACGGTATTTGAACCGTGCGAAATGATGTGGCTGGGGTTACAGCGGCGAGACATCGCACATCGGCGCCCGAGATGCCGACTCATCAAGAATCCTTCGAATGAACCGGCGGAGATGGGGTTGCTACATCATCCCCTTCGTGAACTCGGTGGACCCACCATCGCAGGCTTCGCGTTAGTGATCACCCTACTTTTTCAATTTCGCTCAAGCATTTGCCCTGATGCCGGTTAATGCCGAACCTCGGCAGCACCCACACGTACACATACCGGGCTTGATCACATCAAGTTTGAGGGCGGCTGATCAGTTTTCGACGACCCGGCTCGACGGCATCTCTCACGCTCGATGCAACGGAAGGCGAGCATTGCGGCAAACCTTTTGGGAGTGGGCGGGCCCTGGCACACCGGAATCCCTGTCAGTCTATCAAAACCAGTGGCCGGCGATCGCGAGCCCATCTGTTACAACAAATACAAGCGCGGCATCAACGGCAAGTCGAATCTGCCCATGTCGAGCGCACAAGCCTGGGCAGGGGGGAGGCAATATTCACGCAGGACAGCGCATCATCCCGTCGCCCGCGTAAACTCATCACGACACATCAAAACGACACAAGGAGTCATTTCATTCATTTTTAGGACTCGCAATGCCGAGGGTGGCCCCGCAACTTAATCAAGTTAAGCCAGCGTTAAGCCACCCCATACTCCGATTTGAGCCAAATGAACTACCACTACAGGGGTTGTGAGCCTCGAAACCGCAGCGCGGGAGCATCCTGGGAAGAGCCTAGAGCCCCTTCGGCCATCTCCGCAATTTTTGCCTCCTGGGAAGGATTGAGAAAAATCAAAGAGGACGAATGTACGCGACTGCACCTCCGAGTGGAGCAACTTGATGTGCTTCTGGAGTTCCTCCGAATTGACAGCTGGTAATGAATCGAGGAGTGAAAAAAATGTGTCGAAAATGCCAGATTAGCAACGTACAACGCAGTGCTTCTTGCAGTTCACCCGGCGTCATTCCTGCCAGGATGCGGTACATATAGTAGTCCGATAGCGTATAGATCTTTTCTTTGAAGAAATGGTCCAGATCTCTTTCCGCCTGAAGCATAATAAGTCAGCAAGTGAAAAAGAACAAGCCGAAGAGGTAGACCTGTTCTTTCATGACCTCAAGCCGATCAGCAGCGACCACGATACCCTTCATTTTTTCCAAAACAGCCGTCACGAGGACAGACATCTTGTCGTTGAACCCATTCACAGCGACGTACAATCCGTTCAAATGAGGGATGAAGTTGTACTCGAGCATGCCGAGGGAGTCCGCGTCGTGGGCAAACTCCTTCAGAGAGTCGTTTACGATGCCCAAATAGAGCCATGTCAGCATCACTCCAAGAGGCGAGGCGTTGGCAGAAGGACTATACAGCGGCGGATTAGTGAAAAGACGGCAGGGATGCAGACACGTACCCCCGGAGATCAATTACGGCGTGCACCTTGGGGACCGATCAACAAGGTGGTCATCAAATAGAAAAAAGTCACTCACTTCGTTACCTCCTCCTCCTCCGAATTTCCTGATCGTTTGCTCAAGGAGCACTTTCTTCAAATCCTCGACTTCCACCACGCCATCAATGTTCCAAAACTCCAGCTGTTCCGTCGGGCTCAGCAGGAGCACCTTCTTGAAATCCTTGACTTTCTTGACTTTCACCTCGCCATCATGGGCAGCTTCAGAGATTTGGTTCCGCAACTTTACCACTACCGCCAACTGTTCCTCTGGGTTCAACAGCTTGCCGCCGAACTTGTCCGCTGCCTGTCGCATACTCCAAGCCGTCGCAAGAGCAGCCCTTGCCGACTCCTCTAGCCTCCGCGCGCGCGCCTCGTCCTTTCCTTTGACATCTGGAAGCGAGCACAGAATCGAGAGATAATCCCATGCCAATTCTTCACAGCGTGCTGCTTTCTGCTTCATCACGGCTCTCTGGGCCTGCTCGTGTTTTTCCGTGATGTCGGCAAGGCTGAGTGTTTTAATCTCCTGATTACCAGCGACGACCTGGACCATCTTTCCAAGCGTCCAAGTCAGTTCCTCACCCTTAGGTCCATGGTATGGGCGGAACGAGAGCTCGTGCTCGGAGTCGACAGACTGGTCGACAAGATCGAGGCCGAACCCCTCTGCCAGCACGCACTTCACCCACGCGGCCACAAACCATGCTGTGCCCACGATCTTGTCTTTATTTTGTAGGCGAAGCTTGAGCAACGGCCAACTGAGCATCGTAGTACGATTGACCTCTGCGTCATACTCGCTGAAACTAAATGGTCCTTGCTTGGAAGTCCCGTCGATGTTTCGTCCAAAGAGGGCGCGTGTAGAGTAGTAGAAGTTGGCTCCGGCCACGAAGCGCCGCCGCTTGAGGGTCTTAATAAGACCTTCGTCGAGGAGTCGCGATCCACGAGCGTGCTGGGGTGGAGTGAGGCGATTTAAGACTCTCCGGACCTTTTCTTGGAATCGCGACGACTGGAAATTGCCAGTGCCATGGAACTCGTCGCCATCCCGGTTCCACCAGATACGGCCAGCTGGGCTATCTGGGTCCTCGATCGTCTGTTTAGCAGTTATTCTTCGAGAACCTCCATGGAGGGTGGAGTACTCACCTTGCCTTTCTGACTACTCGACACCTTGTCTTTCTGTTTAGGTGTTAATTCTTTCGAGAATGTCCAGAAGGGTGGAGTGTTCACCTCGTCTTTCTGACCAATCGATTTTAGCTCCTCCTCATACTCGTTCCACCCCTTGTCCGACCCCAAATCGTACGTCTTCAAAAACAGGTCAAGCGGAACGCCTCCCAATATCACTCTGGTCATGTCCCCATCTCCGAGTTGTTCCGGCGTAAGTTCATGCTTGTGTGGAAGGAACGCAATTTGGGCGCTCGCTCCTCCCATCTCCAAATATCCATACTTTTGAGGAGACTGTTGTTTGAGCTCCACGAATGTGCCAAGTGACCAATTGGCCGCGATCCAACCATAGGCCGCCTCTTCTTCGCCGGTGATAGTGCTGTACCCTCCCCCTTCCTCGACGTTGAATCCACAACCCCCCAAGTACGTTTTGATCGCGCCCTCCAGCAACTTGAACTCCTTGGGCTTCTCCGAGAGATCTCGCATACCGGCTGTGCCGAGCATGTAAAGACGTATCTTTTTCATTGTTTCATCGTTGTGCCATAGCTTGTGAAATTCAGCTTTAGCCTCTTCTATAGTCGGCTCGAGATGAGTTTTCACAGCGGCGAGCAGAGCGGCATGCACAGCCTCGGGCGCTATCTTAGGGTCGAGCACTAGCTTAGCAATCTCAGGGTCGAGCATTAGCTTAGCAATGCCATCTAAATATCGTTCAGCAGTTATACCGGAGTGGGTCAAGTATTGCGACAAACCGTTTCCCCTTTTTGTGCCTTGAAACACCATGCGTATTTGAGGCGGTGCCTTCATGTCGGCCGTCCAGTGGAGGGCGTGATAAACATAGAGGCGTGTGCCGCTAGATCCAGCGTCCAGAATCACAATGTCTGCGAGTATGATGATGAGGTGTATTCAAGTTAGTAAGGTCCATGATTCGAACTTACAGCTAGGTGCTGAAAGAGATGCTGAATAAGACTTGAAAGCGTCGCCGACGTCCGTGAAAGCGTCGCTGACGTCCGTGACGGCGTCTACCAACGATGAGATAACACTGGCCATGATAACACTGGCCATGATTCGTGCTGAAGATTCTGAACGAGGAGAAGTTAAGGTGGGCCCGCAAAGCCTGCGATTTTATAGAAAGGATAGGGGGTGGGCTGACTAACAGTTGGAGATAACCGAGAGTTAAATTGGACTCTTTGAATGAACACGTCTGTCAGTCTAGGCACTCCGTTCAAGTTGTCAGCTGGTGTATTGTAATAGATGTTCGATGCGAGTACCTCTTTTGAGGGCCTCACCCCAAAATGGCCGAATGTCCAATATTTCAGCCAAGCGGGGCTGGATCGGCTCTTCGGCAGCATTCAACTCTACTCTGATCCTTATGCTAATCTTTACAAGCGGCTACCCAGCCGCTCGCAGCTTCGCTTCCCCTTCTGAAATTCAATTTTTGAGGTTGAAACCTTGGAAGAAGGGTTCACTTGTTGTCACTGGTGGCCCCACATGCAAACATGCACTCTACCTGGGTCGGAGGAGCAGAACAGAAGTTTATGTTGGCCGCGGTATGAGAAGGACGTGAATAGACTCTATCGCTTATGCAACACGTGGAGGAAACGGACACCACTGGTCAAAAAGGGTGCTCAAAGGAATCAATAACCTTGGCAGCACCAGAGAAGTTTCGTACTGGCAGAAGCCAGGCAGGAGGTCAAGAGACCCAGGAATCCGGTATTCGTCTTACGTCTGCATGAGATTTCAATCCGTGTCAGGTTAAATGTGCACTTCACACTGACAAATCAGAAATTTCAGCCCAGCCATGAGCGGCTGAATAGGTTCCCGAAAGCAGCAGTTTCGGCCGGGCCGAAACTCATAGAATTGTTATATAAGGCAAGTGATTACGATCACCTGCCAAATATGGGAATTTTACGAGTTTCAGCCCAGCCGAAACTCTTGCTTTCGGGAACCTATTCAGCCGCTGATGGCTGGGCTGAAATTTCTGATTTGTCAGTGTGCTTCCCTGACCCCTGGGTGACATTTCCCTGACAGTTAAGGTGCCTCCTCCTCCTCGAGTAGTGCTATTGGCAGATTGCTGCTAATCTGCCTGGCAGAATGGCAGAATGGCAGAACCTGGGGGTACCTGGCAGAATCTGGCAGAAATTCAATTTATTTCTAAATTATTTTGCGGTCAGGTACGAGGCAAACACCAGGTAAAGTGTCATTTTCCACTTCATATATCATGTGTGTCAGTCTTAAATGCCTGTCGCGGGGAGGGGTTGTTGGCGCTTGGTATGGTGTCAGCATATAGGGGACGAAGAGGTACACAGAGGAGGTGGAGGCACCGGCATGCCAGTCAGGGCGAGGGTGATGGGGCCCGTGTAGAAGATCGGATTTGAGTCGAACCACGTAAGTCGTAGGTAAACTGCAAGTTCAATAGTCTATCGTTAACCAATGCCATTAACTCCGCCCAATCCTACTTACGAACAATCGAAGTGTCCCTGATATGGACCTAGTACGGTTCGCCCGCGAATTCAAGGTAGCGTATCGGGTTGACATCAACAATACTTAGTAGAAGTTGAGAAATAAAGATAAAAAGGACTCGTATTGCCATGCGGAGCAGTTGCCCTCAAGAGCAAGTATCGTTGATGAGAAATATGTTTATTTCATTGGACTTATCGCCTGGGACGATATACTGCAAACAAATAAAGTCTCTGCTATGTTGCAGAAACCAGAAGCAATACGGGACGATGATAAACACGTTCAGGTTTACCGGCCCGTTCGCTTGGTTAAGTGGATTATAAGATAAGTTCGTCTGTTGGAAATTGGTTGGAACCATTTGAACCGTGGGAAATGATGTGGCTGTGGCGTCAGCGGCCCTGGGCGGTGTGCAAACGCGACTACGATACTTCTCCCCCGCTGCAGCAACAAATCGTTCAAGAACGCCCTCGAATGAACCGGCGGGTGGCGTTGCTACATCCCTGTCGTGAACTCGGTGGACCCACCATCGCCAGCGCCCAGTGTCACGGCGAATGGCGAACCTGTCTTGCCGAAATGAAATTACTGAACTCTAAAAACAGAGCTCAAGGCCCGTCGAGGCCGAATGGAGATGAGCTGTTGAACTGGCTGTCCAGCGGCCACTGCGATTCAACTCCGCGGGACCCAGGGACCAGGGCGCCGGGGCGCGTCTCCGTCGGACAAGCAAACGCCGATCCCGAAGCTGTCTCATTGTTGCAGATGCTATGCAGATGGGATTGAAGGGGTATGCTCGGGCATGGTCGTCCACCCACTCGCCGTCCACACTCACTCGGCCTTCCATTTCTTGATCCGCCCCCAGCACTGGCAGATGTTCGTTCTTATCTCCTTGACAAGGCGATCGCCGCTGCTCCAAAACGGCTGGCCACAATCAGAAAGGGCGGCTATGATCGCACATCTCCTCATAGTAGCTACTAGAGCAAGTAAGTCGTACACTTGCTGACAAGCAGGTCGCCGTGGTCAAAATGAAATGAAAAACGCACGTTGGCTGCAGACACAAGTAAAGATCGGAGGAAGTCGTACGCACACACACGGCGTACATATAATGCGTGTCTGTACACGTGCGCGCACAGAACCGTATGATGTGCGACGTGACTGAATCATGAGGCGGCACGCCGTTGCGCCCGAGAACAAAACTCGTTGGAGCTTGCAGTGTACACCAAGGTTGCATAGATTTTGTGATGCCCGCAGTGCTGGAATTTCGCCCGAGAAAGAAAAATAAATATCCTAGCGGCTCTTTCCGCGGTTCGATCCTCCTTGATGCATACAGTACACAAAGAGACCGTCCTTCCTTGCCCAAAGAAAATGAAGGAGAAAAAGGAACCCCACCGCGTGACGCCCACGCGTTCCTAAGGTCGTATGCCTTCACTGATGCTGGCCCAAAGGCCTAGCCAAATACAGGCATGATCAGCCCATCCCACTGCGCTACGAAAAAATCAAACAATATGTAAAGAGACAGCGCTAGCACAGTATATAACATCGCAGTAGTTTGTCATACAGATACTAAGGATGAGTCCAATCATATGTTGACGGTGGTTATCGGGGGGGCGACGGTAACATCGCTGCCCCAGGGCTGCGCGTTCGGGAATTCCCCCTCGGTTACAACAGGTGCCCAGCTGGAGTCATCAAATGCAACTTGCTGCCAGCCGGCAGGAATATTCTGCGTGGTGGACACCCAGGTTGTGATCACGCTTGCCTCCGTATTCACGAAAGAGCCCGCGATACATCCTGTCGGCGCAGCCGGCCGGAAGTTGATCTCCGATCCCATCATCAATCCAGCCGTGCCGGCCTTGTTGGTGACGAGCACGGCGAACACGATCACAGACGGCATCGAGGAGAAATTGATGGTCCACGAGTCTGCAGTCTTAAAACCGTTTCCAGAGCCGACCGCCACATTGTTGACCCACAGCTGGTAACTGTTGTCGGCGGTAATGATGATCGATGCGGACATGGGGATTTGGCCGGGTTGAGGGACAAATCTGCGACGGAAGGCGCGTGAGCCGGCAGGTATGTTGCCACTCGCAGGGATCGCGTCTGTCCATATCCAGCGATTCCTATCGAATGTGGTGATACTAGGGAATGTGGCGTTGGGAATATTCACTTCGTCCCACGGCGCATCGTTGATTACCCCCATCTTTGCCGCCGCCGACCAGGGAAGGTCGTTGAAGGTCGGTTGCTCGAAGCCGACGTCCGGGTTCTGCTTCGCAACCCAGGTCGTATCAGTGGATAGCAATTGGGTGGTGCCATCGGAATACGTGAGCAGGATGGTCGCGATCACCGCACCCTGGTCCGCTGACGTGACGCCAGTGAATGCGGCTTGGACAGCGAACACATTGGAGAAGGGTAAAAGGCTAACGCAGAAACGGCTTGCGTAACGGGGGCGAATATCGTCGCCCCCAATCAACGCGCCATTGACGTAGAAATCCAGAGTGTCGAACGCAGTTATGATGACCTCTCCCCCGACGAGGGCCTTTCTAGAGGGACTAGTGGGACTCTGAAAGACCTTGCGGAGACCGACGGGTGCACCTAACGTGTAGGGCGTACCAGTCCAAATCCATTGGGATGATGAAAAGTCGAGCTGAGCCTGAGCGCGAGCCGCCACATGAATGTCACTCGCATTGTTTCCTGTGGCAAGAGTGAATGGTCTATCGAATTTGAAGCCCCCGGAACGTACTGGAAGCAAGGGAGCCAAGAGACAGCGGAACGAGAAGCAAGGAAAAAAGGAGGCGTAGAACTGCGGAAAAGGTCAATTTCATCTTGCTCTGGTGAGGAGGGTTCGTATCTTACCAAGACGAGCCATTGCGATGGTCTGGGGACCCATCTGAACAGAGCAGCTTTTATAGCAGAGCTCGCTAAGACAGCTAAATCTATCCTAAGTCTCCGGATGCCTTGTCGATAGCAGGAGATCGGAGGAATGCTTCGCATCGTGAGATGGAAGTACAAACATTGCCACTTTCCCCCCCATCCAGGCAGTTTGAAGCGAACTTCTTGAATTCGTTGAGTTGAACTTACCGTATCCGGGTGCTACTCTGGATTTATTCACAGCGCCAGTGACATACCGAATGGCGCCGAATGCCATGCAGCCTTCCAACATCTACAAAAATATAAGCGAAAGCGGTACAGGAAAAAGAACAGCGAATGGTCAATTGAATCATACCATGCATCAATCTATCCAGCCGTCCAAGTGCCAAGGATGCTTTCCGGACGAATTGGTTGAATACTCCGCGAAGCGCGGCATTCTGAAGAATATCGGACATTGACTTCGCCCGACGCAAAATGAACGATATTTTTGAATTGCAGGCGGAACGGAGTGCCAGTGCACAAGGAAAAGGCAAAAAGTGCCCATCTTGGGTTTGCCTCGTGACCGCATGAGAACCGGTCGGGATTCGCGTCCAGATAATTCTCCTCGAGCGTGTGAGTCGCGAGTTTGAGACAAGCAGCGAGTCCATTCTTCGTGTTGTTTTTCGAACGGCGGAGATGGAAGAAGTCGGTCGCGGGGAGTAGAACTGTGTAGAGTTCGTCCGTATCAAACTCAGTGAGTGGAAGTTCAAGCGTGTGCGGGATACGGGTCAGGCCTGCTTTGCGGTACCAATCTTGAACGTCACTTGGTTGTTCTCGATGGCCAGCACAAGCTCGTACGAGTACTTGAGAGCAAGATCGGGATTAGCAGTGCCGATATTGCGCTTCTCCGGGCACTCTGTGTCCATCTCTTGAGTAATCTTGCAGCGCAGAGCAGAGCGTGTCTCCAAGGGGAATCGCAGCCACGAGGTTGGGGGCGTCACCCACCTTGAATAACGTCGCCAAAGCCGACGGAGAGGCTTTGAACCGAGGCTCCCTGGAATTTTCCGCAGGAGAGAAGAAGACGCGCCGGCCTTCTCAACCTGGAGCTGAGCAACTGTCGTTTCTGACGCCGAAAAAAGACTGACGAGAAGTTCAAGTTGAAAATCTTGTTTGTATCGCGCGTCATGTACCAGATATAATTTATGCTCCTGCGGTGCGAGCTCTAGATTCAAGGGTGGAACGAGAATCGAATCAGAGGAAACATGACTTGGGGTAAGGACAATTGACTGCTTTGTGTATGGTTAAGAGGGTCCCAAGCCTCCGCCTTAGAGTCGGGTGGCTGGGACGATGGTTACTAGTACGGGCTTGCCTGTAGTCGAAGTTCCGTGAAGCTTCAAGCCCGGGCTAACGAGAAACCTCTGCGGGGTTGGATGTGTCAAACTTTGAGGAAAGTGCGTGTTGAATTGCTGATGATTGTGTCTAGAGCCTACGTCCATACTCGTCGACCGAATGCAGTCCGGAAACTTGAAGTTGCGCCGCGCCGCTTCGGTCGCGCTTGAGATGGAAGTTGCACAGCCAAAACAGAAATTATTACAGAGGGAAAAGGCTGAGGGATCGATGGAAGTTCACTTGGAAGTTTTGAAGAAGCACGAGAGGCCAAGGGCAATGGGAAGAAGCAAGCGAGGCCGTATTTGGTTCCCTAGGTCGTCGGCATTGGAACCAAATACCCCTGTTGATCTCTTCCTCCACCTCGTTCTGCTCGTGCTGCCCTCAACCGGCCTACGACATGTAAATGACACGGGGGCGTTGCACAGAAAGAGATCAATCTACTCACTCCACTCAAGATCGGACACTCCGGGCTGAAAATCCAGGTGCGGAGAGCGGGGCTGGTGGCGGGGTGCATTTCTTCTAGGCCTTCGCTTTCCACGCCGACCTTCCCCTGTATCTTCCCGCCTTGCACCCTCCCCTTCGCCTCGCTACGCGGCATTCGTTATACCACGCACATCCCTCCATCCCCCTCTTTCTGCGCCTGATACCTCTTCCACGCCATACTTGCATACCTTGTGTCCTCCTGCGCCATCGCGATGCTGATCCTGGCCCTCCTCGGATACGACCTCGACGACTGCAGTTACATGTACCTCCAGAAACGAAAATTCGGGATGCTGCGCTCCCGACACAATCTAAATTCAATGCTCCTACTTACTCCTTGTGGCGACGAAGCAGACGATGCAGATGTACGTCTCCATCTCCTCTTCTTCATCGGTCTTCTCCCTAGGCCCCTCTTCCGTCCTCGTGGATCGCCCTCCGCACCCCCTGAGCGTGATGGTACGGCGTCCACTCCCCTGCCCATATACCTACGCTTATAACATTGCCCTTAGACCTTCCTTGTCATCATGCGCTGCCCCTCCGCGTCCGCCACAGATCCTCCCCTAGCCTCGGATGACGCGGACGCGGACGCTCAAGTCCCGAGCACGCCGGCAGTGCTTGTTTTTTGTGCTTGGCAGTGCACGTCGAGAGGCCTACAGCGCTGCCCCCAGCATCCCAGCACCCACCCCTCCGCCGCGCGTGGAGAACCGAGTGCGTGCTCGACCTTCTTGGCGCTGGATGGTCGCTATGGTCAAGGGCGTCTTGTGGGGTGTGCGGAGGTCGGGTGTAAGCGCATCGTGCGCGGAGCTCGAGGGTGGGTGCGGCGGAGTGTGCGGAAGTTGGTGTGAGCGCATCGTGCGCGGAGCTCGGGGTGTGGGCGGCGTGCGTGGACGCCGTGCATGCGGGGTGTGCGTCGGGACAGCCGGGCGGTGAAGATCGACACGGTGTGGGGCGTGCGTGCTCCTGTGGTCGTGGGCGTGTCGTGCGGCGGGATGTGCGTCGGGATGGCGCCCGCAAGGCCCGCGAGGATCGACACCATGTCGCGAGGTGGTCGTGGTGCGCTGGGGGCAGGAGCGCGTCGTGCGTCGGGGTGTGCGTCGGGATGCGCCCACAAGGCCGGCGAGGATCGACACGGTGTGGGGCGCGCGCCGTCGTGCTGTGCTGCATCTCGAGGTCGCGCCCGCGTCGTGCCAGGGAGTCGGGAGGACTGGCGCGCTGTGTCGACGTCGTGCAGGCAGGCATCGTACGCCCGGGGAGTTCATTGTCTCGTCGGGCATGCGCGCGGATAGGGATGGGCGGACAATCCCTGAGGCGTGGCATTGACCCTCCCGCTTCGTCCTCCGGGACATGCTGGATCTGGGGCCTACGCACTAGAGGGTCGCGCGCGCCTTCACTGCGTCTGGGTCGGTCCGTGTTTGCGAGAGGGGTGTTATGTGGCGCTGGCATGGGGGCGTAGTACTGCTGGGCCTGGCGCGGCGTGTAGGAGCCCTCTTGGGTGCTGCTGGGCCGTGTGCGGCAAGGGAGGAGCGCGGGGCATCGCGCGAGGATACTGCTGCTGCGTGGAGGCGGGTTGAGAAGGGGGCGTGTACGCGGTGCTCGAGTAGCTGACGAGGCATTGAGCGACAGATGGGTGTCACCCGTCTGTCGTTTCGGCCATGGGCGGGGTGTTGTCGTGGTCGCGGGCGATGGCGGTTGGCGCCAGTCGTGCACCTGCCGGACGGCGTGCCAGTGGTGGATGTGTGCCGGGAGAACGTGGCAGGCGTATGGTGCGGTCTACTCCGGAAGATGGGGACGGTCGGCGGCGCGCGCTATACGGGTATGCGCAGGTTTTTCTAGCATGCCCCTCTGCGACATCCCAGATCGGTGGCATGCAGCGCGAGCGGGACAGGGTGGGGACCGTGCAGTCGCTTAGTCGTTCGCTGCGAGGCACGCTCCCTCTATCCGTGGCCACTCGCAACGATCGCAGGCTGCTCCCCTTTACACCTCGAACTCTGCGCCTCCCGATATGCCCTCGCCGGGTGCGCCGTCTGCTGGGGTATCGTGTCGGCCGCGACTCCGGCTGTACATTTTGCCTTGATTTTCATTTCCTTCTCTTCGAACGAGCCAGAGAAGGTGCTTCGCCGATCAGCCTTAACTTCTGCCTGGCCCGCTGGCCCGCTGACTGGGCTAGCAGTTACTGCGCGGGAGTTCGATGGGTCTACTCTGTCGGATGATCGTCGTCGTACAGTGGTTGTTTGGCCGCCTTCTTCGTGGTACCTCAAGGCGTCCTCACTCCGTCTCCGTGTGTTACTCGTTTCCGCCGTGGAATAACTATGGTGGTATGTGCCTCGACGATTCTATTGCTCCGGGATATGAACCTTCTGGTTAAGCGGCCTCTCTAACTGGCACAGAATTTGCCGCGGGGACACGGAATATATTCGCCTCGGCTCTATTGTCGCGGCGCAGTTCGCTCTCGATGTATGTACCTATCCGAGGTGAATATATGCCTTTAGTATTCTCGACGAAGCGCGTGTTTCTTTCCATCGAAATCCTTGGAGGCTACGTTTTGCATTTCTCTCTCGACCATCACGGTCTACCGTGATGGTCTCAAGCTTCCAAGTTCAAAGGGCTGGTATCGCACCCTGGTATCAGGTATGTACCTCCCCTCTGCGCCCATACCTATGTTTACCCTTCTCGATCTTTCAGTAGCCCCTAAAACGCGGTACCGAAAATCTGATTCAAGTGAAGATCATCGAAAGATCCCTTTCCTTATTTCGTCTATGGCTCACGCATACGATTCCAGCCCTTCCATCTCTCCACCATCGCAACTGCCCGATATCCCTCCGGAAATATGGGCGGAAATTGGCATCCACTCCGAGCGCCAGTCGGTCGCACGTCTCTCCGCCGTCTCACACGCATTCTATACACTATTTTCGACCCTCCTCTACGGCGACATGTCCTCCAAGGCAACACTGTCCACAAAACAGTCTCACCTACTCATGAAAACGCTCTACGGCGTGCACTTCGCACAGAAACAACATCCTGTGCGGCTGTCGAAGCGTCTACAAGTCGCTTGGAGGATAAAGCATTATCGGGACCGTACCGAATATCAGTGGAAGAATGTCCTGCGCGGGCTTGGACAGGGCATTGGGGGAACTAGTCAAGCAATCGGGGCGGCGCTCCGTGTGCTCCATTGGGATACGGTGGACTGCGACGAGCTTGGCGGGATTTTGAGGACACCAGGATATTTTCCGAACTTGAAAGAACTCTCGGTAATCTGCGGAGAAGTAACAAATCGAGAGAAGCGCTTCAACGTGAGTGACATCCGCTTGCTGCGTCTTATCGTCCTAATTTATTCCGGTAGTTCATCAAGGTCCCAGACCTCGAAAAACTTAAATTCAATGTCCATTTGTGGATTAAAGGTAAGGGGCCTTGGATCTAGCATGTCCTATTTTCTGAATTATGCCGCAGATCTAGCAGACAACGACGGGAAATGGGCTGCGTCGTGGAATGACCTCGGAAAGGCATTGCGCCCACTACCTTCCTCGTCTCCGCTTCTCAAGTCTCTTACTATGGACTTGGGACTGACAGTCTATGAGGATGCTGGAGACCCCCTGCTCGATATCGACCCTGATTTTTCAGCAACGCTGAGCCAATTGCACCTCCCGGTTCTCACAACTTTCGGCTTTTCTCTGCATGGTGTCTACGAGGCACCAGACTTCCGACTTCGCAACCCTGCGATGGACTTTACGCCTTTGCTCCTGAGAACTCCCCTCCTTAAGCATCTCACGCTCACCATCGATGTCGTCTGCGTACCTGTGGACCCCAATATTTCGTATCTCTCTCGCCTCACATCCTTCACCGGTTCCGCCAGAAATTGTGCCGTCATTCTCGCCCATACACCGAACATCCAAAAGCT
Organism: Mycena metata; assembly: GCA_029378385.1. Taxonomy (NCBI): domain Eukaryota; kingdom Fungi; phylum Basidiomycota; class Agaricomycetes; order Agaricales; family Mycenaceae; genus Mycena; species Mycena metata. The sequence continues at coordinate 436,616 of JARKIB010000030.1, forward strand.
CTCCATATGCATCCCTGGCAGTACTTTACACGATGTGCAGAGCATGCTCAACCTGAACCCGTTCACGTCGGCGGCCTTCTCTCCGAATCTCGGGCCCAGCGCGACTTCCCTTGATGTGCGTGCGATAGATAAGACCGGGCAGACAGTTCCCTACCCCTTGCACCCCAAGTTGGAGAATTCACTGGACCTCTTCGTCGCCGCCTTCCCAAACCTCACCCACCTGCGTATCAGTCTTGCAAAGCATAAGAAAATTGTAAGCTCATATTCTCAAATCTCCCATCGCTGTAACTCACTCATTTCTGCAGATCGAGTACCGTGATGTGTTCGCCGCACTCCCCGCACTCCAGCACCTGGCTGTCCGACTCTCCTATAAGGTGACCAAGGGAAAGCGCCGGGATGCCCCCACGGCGGTCTTCCCTTCGCACAAATACGCGACGGAGATCAACACTGAGCTGCGCCCACGTATCCCGCAGTTGCTCTCCGTGCAGGTCCGCGTGTGGGGCGACTGCACCCTGTCTTCAACCGGGTGTGAATCCTGCGACGAGGCACAGGAACAGTATGATCATGCGCCGGATTTACTTGCTGAGTATGAGTTTGCGGCGTGCAAACTAGGCAAAGATTTCGTGGTTATTGCTAGCTGGATCTACGAGAGCTTGCTCCGGCTAGAGTAAGCGTAAGATAAGGAAGACGGCATGATGGAGGACACCTTCCTTCCGGGCTTATGACCTGTGACCCAAAGTCACAGGTCACATCTTTTCCTTCGTGCTCACGACGTCCACCTCGTCCCGGTCGACCTCGTCTGGCACGCGGATTTTTTTGTCAAACTAACTTTAGGGCTTTCCTTTTCTTCTAGACCTCAAGTTGGCTCCCCTCTTCTGCTTCTACTTGTACGCTCCTGTTCCGGACGACGACTCTGGATTCTTTGGACTGATATAAAATCTACTTTTCGGCTTAATCGGGATTAGAGGCCGAGACTACGGCGCGCGGAAGATCTTGCACATAGTTTCAACGCTTGGGCTTTCTCGGGTGGGTTCTCTTGTATATAGATTGACAGTACCCGATCGGGTTCTGTCTTGGCCGTGTGTACGGTGATTGCCCCGCCACTGTATGGTGATTGCTCTATTCTTGGGTGTGTATGTGGCGATTGCCCCACTGCTCTATGTATTCTATGCTGTGTTGGCGACTGCCTCGTAGGCATCATGGTGATTGCCTCTTATTCCATGGGTGTGTGTGATGATTGTCCGCCCTACTGCGCGGGCGTGTGCAGGGATTGCCCTCCCCCCTATTTTGCACAACTCAAGAGCACACTGGCCCCAGGAAATATTTACGCTGAGTCTTTCATACCATCAACTCTTTCCTCTCTCTTTGTTTCCTCGTTTCTTTCTCTGGGCACACTTTCTTGTGTGTTAAACCTTTCTTCAAGGAGGTTGGTTGTTCAGATGGTCTCAACCCTTTTGACGCAGTTTTGCGCCAGATACCTTGGTATCAAATCTCTTGACACTGTGATATTGTTTGGCACCAATTACTCGGTTGTTTTGTCTCCTGGCCGACGCAGCTCTGCGGGCTTTCTGTTCTGTGCCGACGCAGCGTTGCGGGCATTTTGATTATATCCTCTTGGTACCGATGCAGCTCTGCGGGTATCATATCTGTCAACACAGCTCTGCGGACAGCTTTCCTGGGCTGACACAGCTCTGTGGGCTTTCCATTCTGTATCTTCGGAGCACTGTGGGTACATCCAACGCCGACGAAGCTCTTTGGGCGCTGTCCTAATACCGGCACAGCTCTGCAGGTATACCTATTTTCCCGCCGAATTTGATTTGGTCCGCCGCGTGCATACCACTTCCTATTAGAATTTCCAGTGTCTCGATTTTGTTTGGCCTGGTCTCTGGACTGCTGGGGAAGGGACTCCATTCTTATTCATATCCTCCTTCTCTCCTTCTTTTTCTGTCGCACCACTCCTCTTGTGGTGTTTTCGGTCATCTCTTTTATTTGCCCTTCAAGCGAGCTTTGCTCTTGGGAGTGTTGCTCCTGTTGTGATGCTGAGACTACGGCGAGATCTCGCACACAATTTCGACACTTGGGCTTGCTGGGGCAGGTCCTCTTGTGCGTAGATTGTCAGTACCCGATCGGGTGCTGACTGGGATGTGCATGGGGTATGTGTGGTGATTGCCCGCCACTTCATGGTCAATGTCGATTGGCACCCAAACATTAACCTCTGTCGATGCCTGCTAGTAACTCAAGAGAATGGCTCCACTGGAATTTACGCTGAGTGTCTCATACCTTTAACCCTTTCTCTCTTTCTTTTTCGGTATCTATTTCTCTGGGCACACTTTATTGTGTGTTAAACCTTTCTCCGAGAAGGTTGTTCAGACTGTCCCAGCCCTTTTGACGCCGGTTTGCGCCGGATACCTTGGTATCAAATTTCTTGACACTGTGAAATTGTTTGGCACCGATTATTCGGTTATTTATCTCCTGGCCGACGCAGCTCTGCGGGCCTTCTGTCCCGTGCCGACGCAGCTTTGCGGGCACTTTTGGTTATATTCTCCCGACTGATGCAGCTCTGCAGGTCTTCTGTCGCGTGCCGACGCAGCTCTGCGGGCACTTTGACTATAATCTTTCGATACCGACGCAGCTCTGCGGGCATCACATTTGTCGACGCAGCTCTGCGGACATTTTTTTCTCGGGCCGACGCAGCTCTGCGGGCTCTTCCTAATACCGACACAGCTCTGCGGGTATATATCCTCCCGCCGAATAGGATTTGGTCCGCCGTGTGCATATCACTTTCTATTAGAATTTCCAGTGTCTCGACTTTGTTTGGCCTGGTCTTTTGACCACTGGGGAAGGGACCCATTCTTATTCATATTGTCCTACTCTCCGCTTTTTCCTTCGCACCACTCCTTTGTGGTATTTTCGGTCGTCTCTTGGATTTGCCCTTCAAGCGAGCTTTGCTCCGGTTGTGGTGTTTCTAGGGCTTCATCTTCGTCTCCCAAAGTCCCTGGTGCGCCTTGTGTACGAACTTGACCACACAATTCCAGAGTCAGATTATTTGAGCCTCCGCTGCTTGGCTTTCATGCTACCAGCTGAGCGCTCCTGTTCTGGATTGGGTCGTTGAGCTTCTCGCTTGACGGTAGCGTCAAGTTCTTCCCAAACCGAAAACTCTCCCAATTTTTGGCATATTCATCAGACTTGCTCTGATTTATCACACATACTTCTCATTATCTGCTTGCTCATCATGTCTCGTATTTAGCAGTGTCCTCGCAACTAGTCTACCTTATCAGGGAGCGGGGACCGGAGGATGAGCACGATGAATGGCAGTGGTGATATTTTGGCTTAGGGGATCCTGTTCAAGTGTTCTAATACTGTGGTGGTTCTTGGTTGAAATAGATGCGCATTAAAGTCCAATCTAGCCACGGCGAAAACAACCGACTCATTTCAGGATCTTACGTTCAGGTGTTGAGTTCAGCGATAGTGCAGATTCAGATTTATTAGGGCAGCGTCAGGGGTCCCTATTTGATCTCGTACGGAACCGATTTCAGTCCCCCTAAAGCACTTCTGAGTCAAACGACACCTCATTAATAGTATTGAAGGTGAGCTTGTCTATCCTCAATTCTAACTACTCACTTTAATTCTCTGCATAGAGGCATTTTTGTCGTCAACAAGCAATAACTCGGGCGATCCAAACTGCGGAATGTCAATTATCCCACCCGATATCTGGGGTGAAATTGCCGCCTGTTCCCCCCGCCAATCGGTCGCCCGTCTATCTGCTGTATCCCGCGCATTCTATTCGTTTTTCTCGAAGCTGCTCTACCACGACATCTCACCCCTCGGTTACGAGGAAAGCGAGTTGTTGATGAGAACTCTTTCCGACGTACATCTCGCACGGATAGAGCACCCAGTGCGATTGCTCAGGCGCCTAGCAATTCCATACTGGGTACAGAATCACCCCGCCGACAACTTGCATTATTGGCACGAAGTAGTGCAGGGCCTAGGTCAGAGCATTTCGCCCGTAGGCCCAGCGGTCGGAGCGGCTCTCCGTGTACTGCACTGGGATGCCCCGAGGGATGTCGACAAATTAGGCGGATTGCTGCTGACCCCGAGATATTTTCCCCACTTGGAGGAGTTGTCGATCTTCGACGGCGATGCAACAGATGAGGAGGCGCGCTTCGACGTGAGTGTCCGTGCCACCCGATTCCTTTCACTTGACCTAACCATCGATGATAGTTCCTCCGCGTCCCGGGACTCAAGAAGCTTGAATTCACTGCAACATTCAGGGGTGACGGTTATGGTCTACCCAACACCAAGCGGCATGCGTCGTGGCGTGTTCTCCGCAAAGGATTGGAGATCCTGCCGTCGTGTTCGCCATTTTTACAGTCACTCAGTATGAAGTTCGAGATCGAGGAGCCTGCAAATTCTTCATTCACCATGGACCCCGACTTGACGGTCGGTTTAACTCAATTGCGCCTTCCGGCCCTCACTTCGCTCGACTTTTCTTTCTACGCGGAGGAATATTTCCAGCTGCCCAACCCAGCGATGAATTTCGCGCCGTTAGACATCGGCAGCCCGCACCTCACGACCCTGAGCCTCGACATCGAGGGAATATGCGTTCCCGAAGACGCCAACCCCACATACCTCTCCCATCTCACCTCCTTCAGCGGCCCCGTGCGTAACTGCGCTGCCATCGTTGCACACACATCAAACTTGTGCAAGCTCTCGCTATGGATTCCCGAGGACGATATGCAGAATACACTGGAGCCTGATCCATTCAGGCCCGTGCTGTTTCCACCGAATTTCGGGCTCAGCATAACATCGCTGGATGTACGCTCAGTGGATACGAGTGGTGACACAAAGCGATATCCAGTTATTGACAACTTGAGGATCTTACTCTATGTTCTCATCGCTGCGTTTCCCAACCTCACACACCTCCGGGTGAGTCTTGTTGAGAGAATGGTATGTTCATCCATAATGGCCTACCAGTCATCGGTCGCTCATATCTCTCGCAGAGCCACTACCGTGGGGTGTTCATCGCCCTAACAAGACTGCAACACCTTGCCGTCCGCCTGTGGAAGGGAGTGGGACCAGATCGTACTATGCTAGCCACCACAGCCCTGCCCCCCGCCAAATACAGCGCGGAGATCAACAATGAGCTACGCCCACACCTCAAGGACCTTGCCTATGTGCAAGTGCGCGTGTGGGGTGACTGCTCGCTCGACTCGACTGGGTGTGAGTCCTGCGACGAGGCGCAGGAGCGGTACGATCGCGTGCCGGATTTGCTTGCTGAGTATAAGTTTGCGGCACGCAACCCAGGTGAAAACTTTGTCGTCGTCAGGCAAAGGGAACTCGGCGATCAGGTGAGGGAGTGGGAGTGGGAGTAGGCACATTACATTCGTGCACCATTCGACACCACTGATATTCAATGGGCGACGGTATTTAATTCATATTTACCAGTTGTGCCATTAATGTTCATCTCTATTAGAGACCGATCCGCATATGCGCATCTAAACGCCTTGATGGTTCATTTCTTCAACCGTGGTTCAACTTCAACTTCGGATCACTCCAGACGACGGATTCAGGTCTGGGCCGAATTACCGCCAACCAGATTTTCAGCTTAACGTTTCGCGTCTGAAGGAGATTCACCCTAATCGTTTTTGGGACCCTTGGTCAGAATTCTCCCCCTTGGAATTCAACTCTAAGCAGAAGTTCAACACAGGTATGTACTGACAATGAGCAGTTTAATTGTGAATAACACGGAGAAGCCACCCGGCTCCTAATTCCACCCGCTCTTAAAAGACGACCCTGAGACGCCTTAATGAATCTCCGTATTCTCCTTGTCCGTCGTTTCGATCAGCTCCCGAACAAGAGCTTCAACCTGCGCAGGCTGGAGGCCGCGGATGCCGCCTGCGAGCCCAACTAATCCGTCGTAAAATTGCGAGGTTGTCGCGCGGAGGGGGAACAGCGTGTTAGTCCCCTTTGCTCCATGGTCAATCCTCACCGCGTGGAGGGTTAAATGACCACCGCCACGAGCAAGGCGCCCCCAGTGGGGAATATTCAGTCCTACACCCAACTGGCCATTGGCACGACGGAGCACTGGACTCCGTTGATACCGGTGTAGTCGAAGCCGACGAAGAATAATCCGTCAGGATTTTGCGCCAGGAACTGCAGCGTGGCCATAGATATTTGAACTCGCAGTCGTTGGTAGTCCGAGTGCACAAGCACTGCGTTAAGTGGCTGGGTCGGCAGAGGTGCCGACGTCTGACGACCTCTGTCGATCATGGGAAACACAGTCTGCCGAGGGTGATCGGCATAGCCTTTGTCGATGCCTACCATGATGGGCACAGGGTCATCAGATGTCGGCAACGTCTGCGGACACGGCCGCTTAACGCAGTGAAGTGCACGAAGGAAATTTTTCTCGTGATAGTGGAGGCCAATTTCAGTGAATGCTGAAAGATAGATCAGATTCTATTGTGGAATGAAAAGAAGGACCAACTGAGGTGTGCACTTAGAAGGACACCGCACTCATCCCGGTGCCCGTCTATCCAATCGGCGCGCTGGCATTCACGCGAACAATAGGCCGTGGTGCGGCATTCCGAACAGCGTCTAAAAGATTCTCTTCCGTCTACTTCGTTGCACTAGATAGAAATTGCATCAGATGAATACGATTGAGAAGGGTAGAACTGCCACCTTCATATTATAGCACGCCAGAGATGATACAGTTATCCCCCACTCCTTGAGTCATCACTTTGTATTTGGTCAATAACTCCTGATTGAGTACATATAATGCCAAAAGCCTTTGGCTCAGCACGTTGCTAAAGAAGATGGCTACATTTCTGGCCTATTCCCAGCCAAATTCGTCCAGAATTGAGTCTGAAAAGGTCGAATTGATGGTGACGCAAGGACCGGGGGGCTAAAAACAGCCAAAAACACGATTTGATCTCGACTTCCTCGTGTTCGCTTTCGCATTTCTGGCCATCTCGAGTAGGTAGAACATGCTTTTCGCATTAATGAAACATTTCAACTCAGATTTGAGGTCAGGAACAACTGGGAACATTATTTTCAAAGTGACTCAAGGACCGGGGTTGACTCAAGGAGTGGGGGAACACTGTAGTCTCCCAGATGCCTCCCAGGCGTCTAACACCTGGGCTCGTTGGTGCACTAAGGCTCGGAGAGCGCTCCAATGTCCAAGTAATGGCGAATGGGCAAATTCCTCCGTTCGAGCTAGTGCTTCCAGCTCCAGGAAATCTTCCCTCATCTCCGTGATGACGGTATAAGACACCAAACTCCTGGGCAGCACCGCACCCCGGAGGCCGGGGTATTTCCCTGCACCCTCTAACATGGTTATATTCACGCTGGAGGTAATAATACGTCGGAGCAGGCCAGCTTGAAGAGCCTGCAGCGTCCATGTGTATCCTGGAGGAACATCCAGGTATCTCATCAGCGTTGCGGCACAAAGCTCGACATTGATTCGGGCTGGAACGCCTACGGTGGCCTGTGGGATCCCGTCGATGTCGAGTGTTGATACCAAAGAAGAGATGATACCGCGAGATAGCAGGTAGGCCCGGATATCAGGAGATGCTTTGAGGATGTCTTGTAAGAAGATAAGTAGCGGACCAATGGCGATAACAGCGAGCTGGGATTTCGAGTTCATAACCGCCTGGGAGATGCTCTTCTTTATCGGGAAGGCGAGAGCGTCATGGCTGCCACCGCCGCCATCCACCACTTCCGTAAAGTTCTCCAGGCCCTTGATATCGTACAAGCCGAGTAAGGGGAGTATTATACTGTTCAGCATGCGCGGTCCATGGGCGTCGTATGAGTGGTGGACCGTTGTCGTCTAGGCCGCTGCGAGGATGCGACGGACGCCCGTGGCCGCAAAGACTTCCCGAGCAGTTGGGGGATGTTGTATGAATTTCATGATGATTTGGGAATGCATTACAGCTATTTGCGGAACATAAGGCGCGGATCAAATTTTTATCAAAAAGGGTTGTTTTCACTGCTACCCCGATATCTTGCTCAATTCTTCACCTGGAGCCCTGGAACCATTTTCAATCGATTTTTGGGGGTATTTTACAGTGCTTAGGCCGGTTCTCAAGTTTCTCTTTCCCGCTGGTGGATTTGTAAGCAAATGCCATGGAGTTCCAACTGCTGACCCTGCTTAAAGAGGAATTCACATGAGGATGCTCTAGCCTTTTGCCTGTGGGTGTATGAGTGTTCCATACAGTGCATAGTGTAGCCTTTCGGGCAATATACCTTCCTGCCATGGCACAGGTACCCCGATCAAATGAATGGATTTATTGATCTGCTTGTTGACATGTTTCTCGTGGCAGAATTGCAACATAAAGTACCCGGCGCACTTGGAAACACATATATAAACATAGAGACAAATATTCAGCACCCCCCAATGGATCCTTCCTTTCAAGCAGGGGTAGCAAGGTAAATTGTGATCATCTGGCTTACTCAGCCATCACTGAATGAGAGAACTAATTTGAGCAGACAGCGCACTCTAGAACATTCATTGAAGATGTCTGGTGAAGGATTCACGGCATTTGAGGTAGAATTGAATGCATTGGAGGGACAGCAGTGAAAATGATTAAAGTGGCCATTTTTAGAAAAAAAATGATCCGCGCCTTATGTTCCGCAAATAGCTGTAAATGTGTCGCAACGGTGGAACGCAATCATAATACAGATAAAGGAATTCCATCGATTTCCAAATCCGGGGCCAAAGATCGGGGCAAGTGTCCAGAAGGGAATTCGAACTGCGGATGATGGTAGCCAGAGAAGCGAGTGCGGTCGTTACATTTTCAAAGGATGGAGGGAGAGTCGTGGTGTTCTCGATGCTATCCAGAATATCGAGCGAGGGGATAAGCATAGGGTCCAGATTGGCATGGACGACAGGTAGTAGACCAACGAGTTCATGGTCCGATAAGCTCCCAGCCCGCACCAGAGTATGCAATCGGGAAACATCTTTTGTGGAGCGATTCATCGCGGCCAGTGCGACTGACTTGCTTGGAATGAGCTTGCAACCAGACACTACACTGAGATTCTCACACGACGGGAGCGGCGCACTCGTGAGGTATTCCCAACCAGAAGGGCGTAGTCGTGCTCATCGTAGTTGGTTGACCGAAGATCTTATTTGGCATGGTTTGGCCGTTCTCGTCATGATCTTGCGGCAACTTAGACTCGTAACCAGTCTGCACTACGGCAAAAGAAAGGGTGAGGTTGTTTGCCGTAGGCAGACTGGTACAACTTGGACTTAATCAAAGGGCTGTGCCCGGAGTTTGAAAAGATTTCCCCGAAGCTCAAATCTGGGGGTCTATCAGAACTTTTTTTGAAAATCGGTAATTTAGAACCTTTAAACTTGAGTTCTGTCTCTTCAGAATAATATTTTATGGCCCAAAGGAAGGCTGTGCTGTGAAAAAGTTGATTTTGGCGGGAGCCGAGGCTGCCGCGCAGCCCTTTGGCGTGGCCCCAGTTGTACCAGTCTGCCTACGGCAAATAATCTCATCACTTTCCTTTGCCGTAGCGCAGACTGGTAACGAGTCTAGCGGCAACTCGGCAACTCGGCATCACCACGATTCACGCAGCTGCGCCAGGGAGGTTGAATCACTTCAGCTACAACAGTTGTTCATTGTAGGCTGGCCTCCGATAACAGAGCATCGTCGCCGGTATCATTCACCGATGCCATTGCTGCTTTTGGTTCACTGCATGCCACTCGACCAGCTTCAGTATCGACATCGTGCTGTCCCCCACACTGTGCCACTGCCTTGACCTTAATTCCTCGGTTCCTAACGTCCTTACTCTCTCGTGGACAGACGCAAAGTCCCTATGAACCCCACCGATGACTACCCTTGCGTCGTCCATATTTCTTTTGAGCTCTTTTCATTTGCAAATCTCTAGGTAGGTTCTCGACTGTAGACCGCTCCTATCCCGGGACTTAGTCAACACGGTAACAGGTCCAAATATGAATTTATTAGAACGTTTCAGAGATGCTCCTGCTGAATATGCCGCCGATTTCAACGAACAGCGATCACGTCCGTCTCACTGCGATGCTGTTTTCCCCAGCTGCCAATTTTTCTCGATGGTTGGCAGACCACAGAAGGGGGGGCATGGTAACAATCAAATTTCACAGAAAATACAGGTACTCGAATATCGAATGGACGCCGAGGAAGCATGATTTTAGGGACTAAACTTCGATGCAGGCAACGCCGATCAGGGGAGCTGTGGTGGGGGCGGTGCAGCCGACAAGGGTAGTACCATCGCCGCTAATTCACTGTTAACCGACTGAGAACACGGCAACGAGGAATTGTACCAGACGCCGGCATCACTGGGGAAGCACAAAAGGCCAATGTTGATGTCGTAGTTTGTAAGGAAAATACCAGCCAAGTCGAGGAACTCCTGGGCCTGGGAACTGGTGGCCGGCACGACGTTGTCGCAACACAACGGATCGCTGGTCTGAGCGGCGACGAAGCCCTGGGTTACGACACATGTTAGCAATTACTTTGTGGAAACTGGAAGGGAGACTCTACAGCGAGCACGGTGACGAGCAAGATAGAGAGCTTGGAGAACATGATGGTGTTCAAGTTTGAACCTATACAGCGGGTGTAGTTGGTCCAGTGAAAAGACATCGGCAGAGGCTGGCCTTTTATACACTTGCTGCAAGAATATTTGACCCACTGGGAAATCACTGTGTCAAGAAGAAATTCCTATTTGCAGAGTTCGAGGGCGGTATTATCTAAAATGCTCAATTGATTAGGTCAAGTTGAGCGCGCCGTATAAACCAACTGGCATATGGTCGAATTTCCGACAGAGCCGCGTGGTATCATGGAGCTTCCACAAATACCTCGGCTGCAGGTGTATCGGCGATAGCAATAGTGATATTAATGTTCCACCGGCACACCATGGGAGCCAATGGCATTAATAGCCATGCGAGCAAAGATAGAAACGGGACTTTCGAAGTTTCGTATTCTATACTTGAAGTCGAGAAATGGCTCGGGCTTAGGCCTTAGGCATGAAATGAATCGCGGAACTCACACATCCTGTTCCGTTTAATGAAAACTTATCCGGCCCTTACTAGATACATGGATCAAGGTAATAGATTTCGTATGATTCATGAACGCTCGAACCAATTCTCGACCGGGAGACATGAGACCAAATCTGGCGGTGGAACAGATGGATTTGGGGTGCCACACAAAATCCGACCCCATGAGCTCATTAGATTATGCTAGGCAGAGGCGCATCGCAGGCTTAACCAACGCCACCAGTCCGTTTCGGCCACGTACGTTTCGCGCAGTTACCAAGATCATCTGAAATTAAAACCGACGGAAGCAAGGGGAAAGGAGACTTACGCAAAACCTCACCTGGATGGAGCAAATTAATTTGTGGAGTATTGAGACCTTCAGTGTGATAAAGAGCGAGGGGCGCACATGAGCACAAACCTCCCTGGGAAAACATAAGGTGTTGCTTAATTCCAGGCTGCCGCAGCTTTTACCACAATAACGGTAAAACCAAACTCGAGGTTGAACCGTGGGAAAAGAAGTTGAAGCGTAACGAGCGTGACTAAATGTCACAGAAGATCGGGTTGTCCCCAAAGATAAAGGCACGGGGCCTAGATGAAGGCAGGAAAATCGTCTTTAAAGGTTATATTAATTTCGTTACCGCTCCATGTCGAACTTGCGGCGCTCCGTCGTCTCTTCGGTTGCATCAGAACGGCGGCAGTGAGCTGAAGGTAAGTACGTGAGTGGCACCACTAACTGCAAAATACCTTCCTCAGCAGCAAAATATCAGTGCTAAAGGCTAAGGTACGTCCCTCGTTCGTTGGTAGCCGGCATCGACGCCCCAACAAGAGATGCCCGCCATCGACGAGTCCTCTTCGACCTCGTGTCCAAGATCTTCTGTATAATTTTCAATCTGGCAAATCAAAATCAATAAATCCAAGTACTCTCCTCGCCTGGCAATATTAGCACTGGCCTACGGTAACGATTCAACACGCTTCACTCGATAGGTTACCTTGCCCGTCAGCCTATCTGGCCTTCTTTGGTAATAACACACCTCAGCCAGACTCCTTTACACCAATTTTCGACTCAAGATGCTGCCAGGGATCAAATGAACCTCCCGCTAGTGCCGCCGGACATCGGAATCTAAAACTATAACATCCGTTCGGTTCCCCCTCTCCATCCCAAGGCTCCAAAATATTATAATCAAAAGTGCAACGCTGTTCCGCAACAACACCCACTAATTTAATTTCCTTCATCTCGTCGACCTCGCACTCCACATAGTCCTTCGGCGCAAGTACCGAACTCGCAGCGAGTGACGTTCTCGTTTTGTATTCCGCCCGCGCTTGCCTACCGTATCTGCTATTTGCTAGACAATATTACTTAGATGCACTGCATCATAGCTACGCTTCTTGCTCGGGCCGAGTCTGGTTCTCTCTGGCGTGCAATAATTGACGTCAATTCGTTCCCAGGACTAAGTATGCCTTGATTTCATTCTTATGAGGATCACCTGATCTAAAGGAACTGATGGACTTGGCCGCATACTCGACTCCCCGGTGGATGTGAAATCAACCTTTCGGCTGTCTGTTCTTGGTGTGATTTTCCTGGCGTCCCCAACTTCCCAGAATGAACGTAGAACCCTAGGCGGCTTCCTTGTCCTGTGTTGGACCAACCGCGCGATGCGTGCACTGCCTATCTCCATCCCTCATGAGAATGGAAACTAGTGCGCTGCCAATCTGCCCATCTTCTGGGTTTCATCCCCCGGATCCCTCCTGCCACACAAATAGGTCCACGCATGCACCGTGATGATACCCATCATTCATACTCTGACGCGCGAGTATCGGACTCTCTGAGCAAATTTATCGGTGCATATCGTCTGAGGTCTCAACTCCCACCGGACTCAGGATCTCTCATGATGACCCGACGCGGGATACGTTGAGTGGGCAGAAGTTTCCGGAACAAAACATCAGGTCGATTCATTTTTCAACCGCTTTCGCGCCGAACTGCGGGAGTCGCTGTGCTCCATTATTTCCCGGGCCTATTATTCGTCGTGTCGGCCGGTGTGTAGTGTTTAGGCGGATATGCGATACTCGAGTCACGGGCACTCGTGGACGCTGCGCACATTTGGGGTGTACATGGTGCCAAAACCCGCCACTTTATTGTAGCAGAAGTCCCGAGCTTTTGGGCCCTTATTCCAGCGTGGCGAGTATTTTTCCACTTCAGGGGCCCCAGCGTCTCCACAGGCTTTATTGTTGGTTACCAGGACGCTTCTATCAGGTTTTCTATCAGTCTTGTGCCACATGTCAGGCCTTTTTTGAACTCCATACCACGGCGAATCCATCTCCCTCGTTCTTCCGCACATCCGTCTACTTGGCCCTAGAGACTGCAACTTACCCTCTCATTACCATCACGTCGCACACTGTTGCAGACACAGAAGAAGCGGGGTTACCTTTAATCAGGTAGCTCCGCTGTCGCAGCCAGAAGCCAGTGGCTTCTCCCTGCCATCTGTATGCCCGACCACACTTCGTATGCCTTCTTCTAGCGCTCAAGATCAACTGAGGCAGGAAAACACCAACCACTGAAGGGCGCGGAATTGACATTTATCACTCGGAATATCCTCAAACCTTTTGAGTTCAAGGCATCCTTGATGAATAAAGAGTCTGCACTGATTTAAGGACTCGACTGAAACACCTTCGGTTCAAGATATGCTGAACACCGTTTTGGTCGGGTTCTCGCTTGCTTCCGCGTGATATGACGCCCCACCATGTTCGCCAAGTCATTGAGTGGGCGTGACTTCGTGGTAGCCATTCCTCATAAATAGGCTGCATTGCCCTACTTCAAATTCGCTGCCCAGCTTCGTGGAAGGATCTCTCGTACTAGCTTTCCTTGCGGTTCTTATTTTGCCGTGTCTCACTGGACCCGCCGACATTCATTTCGATATTTTTCGATGTTTTTCGATGTTTTAGAGGAGACCTTGTACACACGGGGTCCATAAGCCCAGCGCTGCTCACCGAATTTAAAGCGGAACAAAGGTACTAGCGCTTTTGATGTAAGTAATGTAATCTGACACTTGTCTGATACAACGGGGAACTCAGTTCAGATTCTTGTCATCGTCGTGACTGCCAAGGTTGAAAAACACCCCATCCGTCGTCCTAAAAAAATACCGTCCAGAACAACCAGGGTACATAAAGGCGCGCACCCACACAACACTGACAGACATACTCTGCCTCTCCCAGATGATCTTTCTCTCTCGCGTTCTTCTAGTCGCAACCCTCCTTCGAGGTATCAATGGCGCTATAGAGGCTACCGGTGCTCTGCGCTCGAGCCGTCTTGCTCCCCTCAAGCCTTTTAACACCAGGAATAAGCCCCAGACTGTGATCAGGGCTTGCGCCAGGGCGCCTGCGACCCTGGATACAGTCCGTGTGATAGCGTCTCCTGTTGCCCAACTGGAGATAGCTGCTGCAGTCGTTAGCACCATGTCGAATCTTCCCTCGTCGTCCGTCATTGACGTTTTATTTTCTAGTATCGAATGGCTGTTGCCCTTCGGGGTACGTTCAGATATTCTTTCATGCATTCTGCTCATAACTTCTCACTTCGAATTCAGTTACTACTGTGACCTCGACGGCTGCTGCCCGAATGGAGAAGTCTGCACCGGATCCTCGGGCGAGTGCGTCAATGCGGGAGACTTCCCATGTCCCGACGACGATGGCTGTTGCCGTATGCTGTTATATATTCTCACTCCGTTTATATTCTCACCACTCTCATATGCTAAGCCGATGGCGATACCTGCTGTGCGTCGATCAGTTCTGCAATTTGGACATCACGAGCTGACACGGACTGGTGTTTTTCTTTGGTTTTCAGACCGCGATTCCTCTAATATTGGGAGATGCCGAGCGGGCGGTAACTCGCCACCACCAACGACCAAGGCGACCCCGACAACCCATAAAACCCCCAGTACGGACACCATAATTCCAACCACAACGCACCCAGGTAAGTACTCGAAAGGAGCTTGGGAATCATGCCCAATTTAATACCTATTGCTGACTTACTTGTAAGGGACCACCACGCATCCAACCCAAATTACATCCATCGCAACTGGGACTACATCTGCTCCCACTGCCCCCGCCGGTTCCACCCAGATTGTCGTAGACGTATCGAGCACCAATATCACTTGGACCGGCAGCTGGCTCACCGTGACATCGTCCTGCTCCTCGGCGAGAAAGGCCAAGAAAATTTCGGGGACTGCAAGCGACTTTACTTCAGGGAGCATGTCGTACAGTTTCCAGGGTAGGCACCCTCTTCTTCCCGATCCGATATCCACCAACTACGCCGGCAGGAACCGCCGTGTACATCCAGGTCGCCTCAACCAACGCATACTATGTGATTGTCATCGACGAGGTGGACACATCGTACGGCGTTAGCGGCGGCTCGACGCCGACACCCGCGAACTGCACATTCGGATGGAAGAGCGAGAATCTGGCCGTCGGGACGCATCTGCTGGAGATCACTGCATACGGGGCGAGCTCCGAGTCTCAGGATCTCCAGAGCCCCTGGTCACTGGAAATGCAGAACCTTGTGTCGGTGTCTGTCTTTTATCCCCGATTCAGTTTAACTGATTTCCCGCTTGTCGTGGCAGTGTGGACCAGAAAGTTGCGCAGCCCAGTACTAGTACTGTCGATGGCACCGGCGGTGGCAGTAACGGTGGTAGTAGCGGTGGCTCTGTGGGAGGCGGGGGTACAAATTCTGCCGGGTCTAATCATGTTAATTTGGTCACGGTCAGGGCCCTGGCTGGTTTTACTTTCATTTCTCTGCTTCTGTAAGTATTTCTGGCTGTACATTACCCAATATGATTCATAATGCTCTGTTTTCCTTCGAATTTATACAATCGATGTTTCGTCCTTCATGACTGCGCCGCTTGTCGGGAGTTGGATGGTCGACGTGTAGGAAATCTCATTAATAGTAGTTGTTACTCTCTGTCGTAGAGTCTACGACATTCATATTCTACTTTGTTACCCCTTTGCGGGACGGCGGTCACCTTGCACATTTATCATTATTATTTCCCACTTTTCCAACCTTTTTCCGGGTTCTCAACTTTCTCTACTTTTTGTTTCATATTTCTTTACTTTTTCTTTTAGCATCATAAAATCTTTGAAAACATCGCTGGTAGTGCTTTTCATGGGTGGTAGGAATGAGCGGCACCCTAGATTGGTACCGGCACGATCGCAAATCACGTATCAAATGATCCGCGACTACCATCCGGGCGCTGCCGAGGTCTCCGGAGAATACTCGGCATCACGCTGAAAAAATGATTCATGCAAGCAGCGACGCCAGGGAGCTCAATCACTTCATCTAGAATAGTCGTTTATGATTGCCCATCAGCATCTTTACAAGTCCGGCTTTTTGTCGCTTTTCGCCTTTTTCTAAGCCAAAAAAGCCAAAAAGTCAAAAAAAGATAAGTGTAAGGGCAACCTTGAGGCCCGAGAATACTCAAGAGTCCTAGCGAGGGAGATCCAAAGATATAAATAAGATACACTAGAGTACAGGAAACTGTAACGCACCTAGCGAGTAGGGTTCACCAGGGGTAAGGTAAGGGTACAAAACACTGTACCTCTACCTCTACCTCTCAAACCCTTACCCTTAGAGGGGTAATACCTCTACCTTGCCAGAGGTATTCAAAAGGTACAAACCTCTGTACCCCTCTCCATGACCTTTCAAAGGTATCGTCAGAGGTATGGCTCAAAACACTGTATATTCGACAGACAAATAAAGGGTATACTATATAAGTAATAAAATGAAACTAGATCTTACTTGGTGATGATGCCAAGTGCACTAACTTGGAGAACTTGAGCACATGGATGTCATAACATTGTCAGGAAATACGGACAGCTGGGCGGAATAAATTCGGACTGGGGGCAGACTAAGGGTCAACCCAGGACCTGTTGGGAGTACCTGAAAAGTCACACTCTAGGCATCAACAAATCAACCAAGAAGACATTTTAAGCCTCTGGTCTGATACCTCTTCATACCTTTGTACCTTGGGGGGGTTGGGAGAGGTTTGCTCAAAGGTACAAATGTTGCTACCTTTACCTCTACCTTTCCTGTACCCCTCTCCATACCTTTGGGGGTATACCCTTACCCCTGGTTATCCCTACTAGCGAGGGAGATTCAAAGAGAAGAAACTCTGAGGATTCCCACGCTAGACTGCGGGTATAAAAGCTACTATACAGATGTACATGACCGGAGTGATCAGCAGAGATCTCGGGCTTGATCACACACACGATGCCATTGGGAGACATCAGGCCGACCGGACCGGGGTGGAATAGGGGTTCCCCCCACAATAAGTCGCTTTTCTAGTCCAAGTCCAGTCCAAGTCCAGTTGCTTAGAAAAGCCAGAAAAGCCAGAAAAACCGGCAGATAAGCTGCCCTGTAAGCTTGGTCTAAGCCACCATAAGCACTTAAAAGGGGATGACAAGAGGATTAAAACCATATGTATTGGACAACATACGACTACACAGGATACAATGGAACCCGTATTTAATCAGTATCTACAGCACGAAACGAACAGCCGAACAGCGAGGGACAGGCGGTTCTACCATGTCCGTGAGTGAGCATCTACATATTGCTGCGTAACGGGGCAGTTTACCATATGCCGCCTCATCACCACACAGTCGCCACAACTCGACAACATCGAAGGATGCCACAAGGAACTAAGTCCGGCTTGGACCAGAAAGAGAGCGTGGGGTGCAATGCACACCCCGATGTGAATCGATTCTGCAACGGGCCACTAGGAGTAGATTAAGACCGTGCACGGAAAGGAAAGCCGAGGACGCACTGATAATCCAATGAACTCCATCCATGGATGGCGTGCAGGGCTTGGGATGATGTATACTTGAAGGTAACTTGAGGGCTTGAAGATGCCTTGAAGGTAGCTTGAGGGCTTGAAGATGCCTTGAAGTCTTGAACACTTAAAGATGCCTTGAAGTCTTGGTCGCCTCGAAGCCTTGGTCTCGCAGTGGTGAGCTTGACGAGATTCAGGGTAGAAACAGCTTAAAATCTGAGAGGTTTCATATGAGTTCAGCTTGATGAGACGCTTGAAGTATGAATATCTTGAGGGTCGCGGACCAGTCGATCGTGATACACGCACAGACAGCATGCGCGTTGGTTTTGCGGAAGCGAGGGTAGGGAATAACGAGGAAGTCGGTAGTTAGGCATTGCGGTGACAATCCAGGCTTGATGCACTTGGATTTCCAGGGCAGAGGGCGGGCGTAGGGTAAAGTGGATCGTGAGGTACGCGGCATGTACGCAGAATGGAATGTGCGCCCTAGAGTTCGAAAATGCTGAGGGAGCCCAAAAACGAGCCCATGGCCAGAATGTGGAGAGTTACAGGGCCAGTGGCGATGGGGGGAAAGGAAGAAAGACGACGAACCATGCGTTGTTTGGCCCAAACAATCACGCAATAAGCACGTGCCGACCACGTGCGAGCGGACTTTGAAATCGGACTTGCGCGCAAAATTCCTCAAACTTTAGGTGTCTCTCTTCAACATCAGGAAAAACCAAAATAGCCCCATAGACACAGAGACCCCCATAGACGTCATAGACGCCATAGACAATGGGCTTCTATGATAGCAAGGTGGGAGGGGGGGTCAACTTCATAGACCCCCATAGACACCCATAAATCCTAGGTTTCTATGAAACTGACCCACTTTCTACAACAATTTTCGACTTTTTCCTTCCCGTAGCCGCGCCAAATCACACATAAAAATGGCAAAAAAACATATATTGCGGGCGCATAATACAGATCTACGAACGGAAGGACGAGGAGGGTGAATTACATACGCATACAGAATTGCCCGGTGTCGCAAAGTTGAAGTTGAGTTTGTTGAGTTCCGACGTTGAGATTGATTTGCTTGAAAGGACAGCGGGAAAAGGGACAAGTTGTGTTTGAAAATTGCGCCCCTCGATGTGGAACCACGCGAAGTTTGACGACAAGCATATCGGGCTCTTTGTTTAATTCCGGTGTCGATTCAGCGTGGGGTTTGAACGCACTTGCCGCATGGGTTTGGGTGCTTGATAGTTTTGACGAGACGTTGCTGTGACGGCCAAAGGGATTGAGGTTGGGATGGCAACAATCAAAGTCAGACGTTGACGGTGGTTTTGGTTCGTTCTACAGGGTCGTATTCGTGAGTTTCGCTGGACAAGATTGCTTAGATGCAGGCGTCGTTGGAAGAATCACATCGAGCTGCGGGGGAGATGAGGGACACACGCAGACGCGGCGAGAGATCGAGGGTACCGCTGCGCGGGCTTCGGCGGCCTGACTTGGTCCACTGAGTACCTGCGACAATGAGTTAGTGGAAGACTTTTTAGATAGCAAAGAATAAACCAAGAAGGGGAAGATATAGGACGAGCAGGAGGCAGAGTGTGAGCACTGGGTACACCCGAAGTGACCATGGCACCATGGGACGAGAGAAGGTGGGGTGTAGGAAGGGAGAGAGGGAGGAAAGGGGGCGTCAAGTTGACCAATGAGAACGAAGAAAGGCTGCACGACAAGGAAAAAATTAAAAGAGGAAATACGCACCTCCTCGCGCGACACATCCATCAGCACCAAGCAGAGTACCGCGGCCAGATCAAGATCCATGGGAGTGGGAGTAGACAGAACCATTGACAGCGGTGGAAGCTGAGCGCTGAGCGCTGAGTGGAAGTGGGTGGAAGAGAGAGCGAAGGAAGAGCGGTGTTTGTTTGTCCCCCATCAAACCGAACCATTTCCATGAACACGTGACATTTCGGCATGCCAGCGCCTCGGACTTACCAACTCGATCGACGCCGTCCAATGCAAGATCCCACCGGCAGGCCACTGCAAACTTAAGATGCGCTGCCCAGACTTCAACATCAAGAATCAAGATGCCAGCTACAAATTTTCCTATTACCTCCAATTCCTTTCTTCCTACTAGGTCGGAAATAACTTTGTCAAATTTCTGAAAAATACACACGCGATTAGGGAATCGCACCGTACGTATGCCTTACGGCGATACGGACAGTGTCCTTACCGTGAGCCGTTTTGGCGGGTGCCGCGCAAGCCGTACGTATACGTGATGTGGCTCCGTATCAAGCCGTATTTCGGCGAACTTTGTTGAACCAGGATGAGAGGCGCCAGGTTACCTCGGGAGTGGTTCTAATGATCTAATGTGAGTAAATTTCACTGATATTTCTCGTGCGGCTACCTCATATATGCTGATTTGTCCTCCCAAAGGCCGCCGTACGCCGTACCGTGTGGCATCTCCCCGATCTCAGGTTTCTGTCTACACTTCTTTTTGCCACTCCCCCGGTTCTTTGAGGCAGAATTCAAACAGTGTCCAAATTATAAACTTCTGCCAGCCAAACATCTTCATCTGCTGAAGGAAGCCATAAATAGTGTGGGTACATTGAAAGACATCCATAGCTCCCCATAGACATTCATAAAACCGAGGGTTGCCTCATAGACACTGATAGACAATGAAAGACCATCAAAGACCTCCATAAAAGGCCATGTTCTATAATAGAATTTTGGTTTTTCCTGATGAATCTTCTTGCCGAACAGTAAATGGAGATCTTTGTCAACAGCCTGGACGACTGCAGGAGAAAAACAAAATATCCCTGTTGACCGCCGCCATTGATTCGTGGTGTGTGCGGCCCGACTCACTGATCCAGTTCAAGGGTCGGCCTCCATAACGTCGGGAGCTGCTACTAGAGGCCAAAAAGCTGTAGTGGACCGCTCCAAGGTCCATCCACACTATATAAGGCCCTGTTCGGGATCCCAAATTAAAATCCCAAATCCTAATTCTGCCAGCCAAACGAATAAATTACGATTTCGAGTCAATTTAACATAGCCACCATCAGTCACTCTGGCCTGGACCGCTCTTTTCGGCTATACGCGACGGTGACATGGACCATCAATTTCCTCTCGTCGTCGTTGCGAACAGTCCCGCCGCGTGCCCGAACCTGATATTTATTGCTGCATGGAGGGCTAGATGTTCTTAATGAATACATGTAAAATGTCATCGTTAGTGATGGACCGGCTCCGGCCTCAGGCCGAAAAGCCGGGGCTTTCTTGGCCTGCAAGCCGGGCCAAAGCCAGGCCAACTTGTCGGCCTGAGGGGGCCTGGGGCCCGGCCTGCCATTTGCTCAAGCCGAAGCCGAGCCGAAAAGCCCCGGCTTTTTTGGGTCATTGTGAAGAGCATTGAGAGGACTCAAAGATCATCCATAACAATATTCCTGGCACTCTGGGTGTGGATGACATCCAAATTCACACTTAGTTTGCTTACAACGTTGAGGATCTCATTCAAAACAGTTCAACTGATGGCATCACCCAGACCTTCGCATTGCCCACCGACGTCCAGGAGCAACTATCATGCAGCCAGCAGCATGAAATGAGCACCAAAACACTCTTATAAGCCCATCCAACTGTAGTGAAGTAATTAATACCCACCGAATGGCAGCTGGTAAAAATTCAACCAAAGCCTCGGCTTAGGCCAAAGCCAGGCCGAGCCGAGCCAGGCCTGAGGCAAGGGGAACTCGGGATTAAAATATCGGAAGGGGGGAGGGGGGGGGGGGGTCTGGCCAAGGCCGAAAAAAACTTCTCACTATAGGTTATGGGAGGGGAGAAAAGGGCTGGCAGAAGCATTGTAGAGCCTTTAGTAGGTGAGAAACTCCGGATTCTGCTTTCTATTTGCTTCAGGATGTCTCAAGATAATATTTCCACCCAAGTTCAACCAAAAGGTGCTGTCAAGTGGACCACTTGACGGTTGAAGTGGTCTTGGAATGAGATTTAACAAATTTCTAGAGGTCTACTTAAGGCCCTAGCAGCATTAGAGATAGGTTTGGGGACTATGGTATGTACCTCAAACATAAAAATCAGGTGGTTGTAGTGTCTGAACCAGATCCAGTAAGTGGAGGGAACTCCGGAGGGAGCGGCCCGCCGCCAGGGGTGGGAAACACCTTCCCGATATAGGGGGAGGGGGGGGGGGGGGGAGTCTGGGAAGGGCTGAAAAAACTTATCAACCCCCCTTCCAAGTTTCGAATCCCGAGTTCCCCTTGGCCTGAGGGAGGCGGCCTGGCCTGGGATTTTTGAAAGCCCAAGCCCCCGAAAGCGGGCCAAAGCCCCGGCTTTCAGGCCAAGCCGAGGCCGGCACATCACTAGTCATCGTGAACGGCGGGATGCGCCAACAATGAGCGTGGGTTCGGATATTCGGCCCCATCAGCCCGGAAATTTTCCGCTGTCTTTTGCCGGTCGTGCGACTTGGTGACCTGATGTGACCATCAGCAAAATGTTCCGTGTCTGGCGGTATGGGCGTCTGTGACGGTCTGGCGGTGGCTATGCTCCAGACCCACCATACCGCCAGATTGCTACTTTTTGCAACTTCCCATTTTTTTTCTGCTCGAAATTTGAGGGAGATTTTTCACAGGCAGTTGGTATTGAGTCCCACACACACTGGTTGGGGGATTCAAATTTTCCACTACAATTTATGCTGAAAAATGTTGTTTGTTTTTCAGACATTTTTCACTGAAAAAGTAGCTGGAAAATTCAAACATTTTTCACCACTTCTTGCCTTTCTTTTGAATTTTTCACCTTGAGCTCAAAAAATAGTGAAAATGGTTTGAGTTTTTCACCCACTTTTTCGGTGAAAAATTTCTGAAAAACAAACGACATTTTTCACCGTAAATTGTGCTGAAAAACTTGAATCTCCCAACCAGTGACACACATTTTTGCAGCTATGGACCTCTGTATAAGACCGGAAAACCCAATGGTTGAATTTTCGAAACTCATGATCCCGGGACCCGGGGGGTGAAAGGAATTGCGGCAACAAGCCATCCAAAAGCAGGGGAAGGTCACATACACCAGTGTTGGCATTGACAGAGTCAGACGTTGACTGATGGTTCGTCAAGACGTTGACTCCGATTTGACGGTTCGTCAAGTCAAATTTCCTTTTTGGGATTTCACCCCGCAAAATGCCCAATAAATTCGGAGAAAATCACATTTATATCGTAGTACTTCTAGGCATCATCGGCTTCCATTAGTAAGTCATATAGCTCGAGCTCCTCCTGTAAATCCTTCAGCCCTCCCTGCCAATAGAACCCGAGCCCGTTGGCCAAAGTGTCTGACTCGTCGCTCGGGTACTGGAACAGCTGCTTGAGGTTATAAAACAATGGTGAATGCACCTGGTTCATCCTCCTCATCTTCTTCGTCCTCATTCCCCAAGCCACTGGCTTCAGCATCGCGAACGAGCTGAGTAGAAAGTCCGACAAATGAATCTGTCATCTCGTAATCCATATTCGCCCCCTGGGATTGCGTCAATTGTTCTGCAAAGCGAACAAATTTACGTTTCATGCGGTCCGTCTTCATTCCCAACTCCTCGTGCTTCCGCTTGAGGTCATGATCAACTGTACTCATTTTTCGCACCTTCTGGATGGAGAGCTGCGTGCAAAGTTTGTTTAGAATCATTCCAAATTTGCTGAAGCCACACTCGGAGCCAGCGGAATTTGGGATAATGGCGAATAACCAGAGGGCGAGCCTGGTAAAACCATTACGACCATTTGGCTCTCCGGTGTCAAGACGTTCCCACACTCGGGCCACATTAAGACGTTGATTCTGTCAGGGATCTTAGCTAACGTTCGGGAATCAAAAAGAAGATTTAAAACCTCCTGCTCGTACATCTGTTTCATCGTCGCAAGCCCCATGTAATCCGCCGAAAACTCCTTGCGGCCCCTGCTGTAATCGAGGAACACAGTGTGGAAGTCGAGGTTCGGCTCAGTGTCGAAGAATCGGACGAATAGTTGCTTCGCTATGTTCTCAAGTGCAATTGGCTTTACCGCTGGGTTCGTCTGGGAAAATGCACTTGCGCGGATGTACGGGTTGAGTGTCCACCTCACCTTCGTCACTTCGTTACTTCACGTAAGTTGACGGATCTTCGTGACTTTGATGAGAATCTGGGAATCTTCGTGACATTGGCATATTCCTGCGAAAGTTCGTGAGTTGTTTGTTGCACGGCAACTGCTCTGCATCATGAAGTGATGGGTATCAGCATTGAGCCGAGCATGGCCGGTTAGGTTTGGGTTAGGTGGTTAGGGGTTTCGGTTAGTCGGTTAGCTGGTTAGAGGTTTGGGTTAGGTAGTTCGGGTGGTTAGAGGTTAGTGGTTAGGGTTCTGGTTAAAGGTTAGCATTAGGTAAGGTATCTATATGAAAAAACCCGCCCGGCCTTATGCTAAAGGAACAATGATGGCCGGTGCTTCCGGGTTTTTGAACGTGCTTAGGGTGTGCCGAGTTAAGTGACGAACTTCCCTAAAAACATGCCAATGTGACGAACATTCACAGATTCTCATCAAAGTCACGAAGATCCGCGAACTTACGCGAAGTAACGAAGTGACGAAGGTCAGGTATACTCCGGGTTGAGGAATAGAGTCAAGATGAACACCGGGCGCTCCATGGCGCGCCAGCGCTTTTCGAGGCTCCTGTGGATGCAATTTCGTACCCGGGGTGGTATCGAGGCCGCACTGTAGATGCGGTAAAGATTTCCCAGCATCAACAACACTTGATCGAGCCCAGCGTCAGCTATCTGCATGCATTTTGCAGCGATCGCTAACGGCTCCAGGATTATTTTGTCCCTGGAAAGAGAATTGTGAGCGGTAGAAAAATGGACGGGGACGTATACACACTCGGTGAGATTTTTCCAGAATTGGGGGTCGTCAATTGGCGCCAAGACTGCCTCGGCGCGTTCTTTCGCTTCACGTTTGCTCCCAGCACATTCGATAAGTGTCTCGGACTCCATATACAACGTGCGTATCGGCCCGGAAAGAGTGAGCATCCGCCAAGTCGCAAGGAAATGATAGATCCAGCGAGAAATGACAGGGAAGATCAACGTCAGAAGCCGATGAGTTGCCTTGAACCTTTCGGTGAGTTTCTGTTGGTCTTTCAGCATGCCGAGCGCCCTGCTGTGGTTTGTAAACCATTTTGCTATATCTATGGCCATGTCGATGGACTCCATGCAGGGAATCTTGAGGCGGAGTACTTCAACGACGACGAGATTAATCTAAATCGGCCACGGATCCGATGAGACCGAGCTTTAATTTATACAAATCCGGGACATTACCTGATGCCCCCAACACGGTGGGACTACGAGTCTTGGGAGCTTAATTTGAAGTCTCTTGCGCATGGCCTTGGCGTCGCCACCATCATCCGTACAGTAACCAACATGTATGATCCCAAATTCCGTCTCGCAGTATTGAATATCCCCCAACACAATCTCTAGCAAATTATTCGCCGTCTTCTTCTCTGGCGACACATCGTGTGCGGCAACAAGGTGCGCTGGAAAGTCGGAGATCAGTGCCGGTAGACACAAATGAAATGGAGACTGACCGTGCTCTCAACCGTTATCGATGTCGATATGATAGATGCCTTGGCGCCGCTCTTCCATCCGTCACACTGCCCCATTCCAAGCTTCCCCGCTACCTGCGATTTCATCTCCTCCTCGATTTGCAAGATCAGGGTATCCAGTACCCGCCCAGAAAGAACACACCGGTCCGGGATCTTCGCTTCGGGTACATATTTTGAAAAGAAGAGGAGGAGCTCGGGGTTGTTGGCCGAATTCCACGCGACATTACAAGCGACAAACAGTTTGCACAAGTCCTCCGCAAACTCTTGTTGTTTCGGGAGGTTCCACATCGTGTGCTGTAAGAACGCGATGGGAGCAGCTGAAGGTGCGTACGGAATGTTTGGTGGTAACTGGGCGGTCACCAGTCCATTGAGCGGGGCCTGCACAAGATTAATGTTGGAAGGCGGTCCGGGCTGAAGGACAGCATGGCGTGCAAGCTGCTGATTGCGGGACAATCGGGTGACGCGACAATTCTCCTTCTTCGAACCCGCAGATGCCGTGGCCTTGAGAATGGGATCGGTGTGTATACAGCTTGACAGGTACGAGAGCATGGTCTCGGCTTTGCCCGAGACGGGAACGACGTCGGTCTCAGCTGTTTGCCGATTTGAGCGGTCACCGCGAGATCTGCCGAGCAATACGTACCTTGTTCCTTGATTTCTCCTTCCCCTCTTGCGTACTCCCGAATCCCCGCCTGAATCTCTCTCTCGTCATTCTCTTTGAGCTCTTCCATCCGAAAGTTGAAGGGACCCGCCTTCGGCGGGTGTCTTGCTGCACAATCTGTGCTCACAAAGACACAGTGGACTCTGAGCTCGCCTGTTCTGGCCCTCGCTAACGCTCGGGCATCTCGTGGGAAGAAGCATGTGACATATCACATGATATATCACGTGGTGGCAGGGCTCTTTGTGTTTTAAAGTATAGGATAGGATGCGCTATGCAGGCTTTACAACGACTCTCGTAGTGGCTCTGGTCGTTCCGGTACTTCTGTTTGCCCTTTTTAAAGCTATTCCAGCACCACTGTGTGTCAATAACAGTCGCCATTAGGGTGTTTCATAATTAAGAATTCGACCCCAACTTGTGCCGCAACTTGTGCCGCAACTTGCCAGAAGTTGAGGCAGAAGTGGGGGCATGAAATCGGAGTTGGGACTGAAATTGTGCGTTGCAGCACGACTTGACGTCCAACTTCTGCCCCAACTTCTGCCCCAACTCCGTGCCCCAACTTCGGCTAATCTGTCATTTGGGCCTCGATCACGCCACTTCGGATACACATCTCTGCCTCAACTCCTGAGTTGAGGCAGAGTTGCTGGCTCGGGTGTTTCACGAACAGACCTCCAACTTGTGCCTCAACTTGTGGCAAGTTGAGGCAGAGTTGAGGCAGAAATCGGGGCACAAGTTGGGGTCGGATTTCTAATTATGAAACACCCTATTGAGCTCTAGGGACCCGGGAATCAACTACGAGTACAGAGGAAGAGCAGGAACGCGGCTGTGGGTCCACCGTCAAAGTGGTCGTCAAACAGAGTCAAACACCGTCAGACTGCCGTCACCGTCAATTCCGTCTGACGCGTCTGACCGTTGACCCGTCTTTGCCAACACTGACATACACCACTGTAAGAAGGATTCGTCATGAATTTCAACATGTGTTGTTATGAATTTCAAGTTTCCTGATGTTTTGTTAGGAATCGAGACTTGAATTTCATGACCCGATTCATGATGGTTGAGCTACCACTTTTGTTGATTTTTCTGGCCGTCGTGGATTCCTCATCATTCAACATGAATTCATGATGCTCTGGCTCTTCCCAGGCTGTGGAGCTGAGTGGGGCCTCAACCCGTTTCCTCGAGCAAAGTACAAAACTCAGGTCACGACCTGCCAAGATGCCTAGTACATGTATGCGTGACTCCAAAGTTGGTACATACCTTCACAGTTCTGAGTTACACTAGACCTACTTCCCCATACTTACTTACTTACATTCATGTGTTGACTTTAACCCTCATACTTCCACCGTCGTAGAGGTATAGTAAATAAATAGAAAACCGGTGGTTGGAATACATTTTTTGGTTTTGGGCACACTATCATTCCGCACGAATTGTCATGAATTCACAACAAAACATCATGAAAGAAGTGTCAAGAATGGTTGAAACATCCTGAATTTCCTCATTGAAGGTCATGAAAGTGATGAGGAAATTCATGACGCTTCCTCTTCACAGTGCACGGAAAATTGGCCTGAGTACTTTCCGGGAGGCGTAACTGAAGGTCCGACAAGACGCAAACTTGAGTCTCGGACAAATCTCGCTACAGCTGTTTTCAAAAAAGTAGACGGTTTTTGATGAGGTGGTGCTCCTCACTTCGTGCTTATCATTGTTTACTGATTGATCAACCCCAATGCTCCGAAACCGCCTCAACTCATCTCAATTAAAATCTCTTTCGACGGCAATGGGATAGCGGAGGCCTACCCTTGGTCTCCCGGGCATTATGTGCAGGGCAGAGAGGATTTTACGAGCTGGAGGCAGCGGAGAAGGCCTGATGACGTCGATGTGGGGCAGCAATCAGTCAACAGTGGTAAGCACAAAATGAGGAGCAGTGGTCCATCAAAACCCGTCTACTTTTCTGAAAACAGCTGTAAGTCCGCCATCAAACCCGCGATTGATCGCTGTTGGTTGGCATTTGATGGATGCCACGTCGCATCGTCTCTTCCCTTTCCCCACTGCCATCCCCCTCGCCCTTTCTCTTCGTCTTCGCCTCTGCCTCCCCGCCTTCTATCGGTTCCGTTGCAGGCCTCAAAGATATACTCTGCCAGTTTCCCACTCTTCTTGGTCAAACGGCCCCTGCGTCAAAGCCCTGTCGACTGTCCCATTGATCCCACCGATTCAAGTCCTCCCTCAATTATCAATTCTTGCCAAAAATTCAGGGACTCAAGATCTTCTCCAAGCCTTCAAACTGCTCTCCAAGCCTGCCAAGCTGTTCCTCAAGCCCTCAAGACTGTCAAATACCCACTCAGCGCACCCTGGTCTTGCCGCAACCTGGTCCCGCCGCTCGCTTTGAAGATGCAGAACTCAAGCCTCGCCTCACCATTCTCATGCCTATAGACGGTCGCTCTGCGCCTCCAGCCCCCCACTTCTGACGCTGTGCTGCGGACATTAGATTAGGAGGACTCGATAGGTCCGTTCCTCTTCCCACCACTTCATTTCTTACTGACCAGTGGCAACCGCATTACAGATCCAAACATTGGGTGTCCACCACACCATGCGCGCTCGCCGTGTCCCTGCCCCTCCCTCCGTCTGCCTACCTCTCCCAGCGTTGCCTACATCCTGATGCGCAAACACTGGTGTGCCGTTAGCTTTGCTGTGGGCGTTCATACATGTCTATATCCATCACATAGACACCATGTTTAGTAGTATTGAAGAATGCAATGTTTTTGTCTAATTCTGGTGCAAACAATGGCTTATTGGACATCTAGGAATGGGTCGAAAATGTCCCCATAAAGTGATTGTGGGCCGGTATGATGCCAGTTTGACATTATAGTCCTTTGCAGGTCATTCTGGGTCCATACCATATTGTAGGGGTGTGGGGTGTCTGATGGCCTGGCGCCAGACCCTCTCAGACCCTCCCAGACAGAAAACATTTTGCTGATGACGGCTGTAGCTAGCCAGACCAAAATCAGGAGTTTGGGATCCCGAACTGGGCCTAAACTTAACCTTGAGTGACGTAGGAAAACATTTTCCCTCAATGTAGACTTCACCTTGAATTTTCAACTTAACAGTGTGCACAGAGCTTCCCAATATCCGGGTAGCTGGTTGCTACATAGAAGATACATGCAAATTTGCTACTCTAAAAAATGAAAAGTCAGTGTAAGCCACAAGCCAAGAAAAGCTGTATGAAAAGCCGTCAAAAAGACGCCAAAAAAGCCGAAAACCAGAAAAGCTGGAAAAAGGAGCTTGGTAAGGACTTGTAACTTTGCTGATGCCGGGACCATCGGCTGGCCTCCAATGGAGCATTGCTGCCGGTACTATTAGCGACTGGGTACTAGGCCAGTCGGGGTAGTATGATGTCTGAGCTTATTGTAGACGAGGCCGGGTGATGCACTGATCATAATTTGTGCTCGGTTTGGTTCCGATAGGTAGGTGGGAAGTGACAGAGGGCCCTACGATATTTTTACAACTCTTACGATACTTACGAATACTCACGACTTTCACGTGTCCCCTTTTCTCCCTTGGGTTCATCGAGGTACACGTACCTAAGTATATTTTATAGTAGATGAATAGCACATTGTTAAATTGTTAGATCATCATTCTTATCCCGAGCGGATGCCGTGTTCTTCCTTCGCACATTCCTCAGCCAATTCTCAGGGTTGAGGGCTCATTTCATTGCCTCGACCTCAGGTGATATCATCAACATCCACTGGATACTGAAATAACCCCAGATTCTCCGTTATCCCCCTCAAGAATGGCAACACCTTCGGGATGGCGCGAGAAAAACCACTACATGACGACCCACCTGACTCTGCCGTGAGCCCAGTATTTCGTAGATGTATTTGGGACATGCATTTGAACGACCTACCCCCTTCCTTCCTTCCGCCCTCCACTCTTTAGCTTCGCGTTGACCGTGCGTCATTTCACCAAAGCAGCCAATTTCAGTGGCAGAAACAAATGGATTTCGTTCGGAGGGTTACTGCTTTGGAGTGACCATTAAATGTACCTAGATATGTGCTATTGCCTCCTATCTATCCCTCCAGCACTTTATTTCGCCCACTGTTGGTCTCTCTGCTTTGTAGCGCGCGCGATCTTGTCGATACCCCAATTTCCCCCATCTCCCCTTGGTGGAGGTGCCAGTAATTATAACCCTTGTACGCCTTTCATTTGGGATTCAAGTGTATAGGATCATGCATTCGAGCCACCTGACTGACTCTGAGTGCCTCGGGCTGCATGATCCTTGCCTCGACGACCGATTTCGGCCGGTGGCTCACTACCCCGTTTATTACCATTTTGGGGTATGTACCCCGAAATAAATTCGGGGGCGGCTCAAAACAGGACCCCAAGAACCCCAAAATATTTCAACTCACTCCTGGGATCTCAGTACTCCGGCTTCCACGAATACCTGGGCTGCAAGTGCATCGGCGATAGCAATGGCGATATTAATGTTCCACCGACACACCATGAGAGCAAACGGCATTAATAGAACAAAGATAGAAACGGGGGTTTCGAGGTCGCGTATTCTATAGTTGAACTACAGAAACGGCTCGGCCTTAGGCCTTAGGCATGAAATAAATCGCGGAACTAACACTTCCTGTTCGGTTCAATGAAAACTTATCCAGCCCTTACTAGATACATGGGTCAAGGTAATGGATTTCACATGATTCATGAACGCTTGAACCAACTCTCGATCGGGAGACATGAGACCAAATCTGGCGGCGGAACAGATGGATTTGGGGTGACTGTGCCACACAAAATCCGACTCCACAATGACATTAGATTATGCTAGGAAGGAGCGCATCGCAGGCTCAACCGACACCACCATTCCATTTCGGCCACGTAAAATCGCCTAGTGACTAATATCATCTGAAATTGAAACTGACGGAAGCACGAGGAAAGGAGACTTACGCAAAACCTCACCTGGATGGAGCAAATTAATTTGTGGAGTAGTGAGACCTTCAGTGGGGTAAAGAGCGAGGGGCGCGCATGGGCAAAAACCTCCGCGGGAGAGCATAAAGTGTCAATTTTGCTCACGTCCAGGCTGCCGCAGCTTTTACCACAATAACGGCAAAACCCAAACTCGAGGTCGAACCGTGGGAACGAAAGTTGACCGCGGAACGGCGTGACTGGATGTCACGGAGGATCGGGTTGCTTGCCCACTGTCCCCAAAGACAAAAGCACGGTTAAGAGCTGGAACATCGTCTTTAAGGGTCATATTAATTTTGTTACCGCTCTATTATCAAACTTACGACGCTCCGTCGTCTCTTCGGTTGTTGCTCTCCCATCAGAGCGGCGGCGGTGAGCTCAAGTCCTCACCATTTTCCGAGGGAGGAGGCTCGTTCTAAATGCCGGGGCTCGATTAAAATAGGAGCAAATGGCAGAAACGAGAGAGTATCGACGTGGTGTTTTGGAGAGCTCCAATTTTGTTTCCGAGCTTCGTTTCCGAACCGACGGGTAAATTTGTGTATTGCAAGAAGAGTCACCAAAACGAGTATTTAAATTTCCACCAAGTTTTACGGGGATGAGTGAGCACGGTTTTTTGTATCCCTGACGAGGAGTTACGTCTCGATGCAGGCAACACCGTAGATCGGCTGGGTGGCGGGTTGTGTACAACCGACCAGTGTAGTCCCACCGCCGCTAGCTAATTGTCAGGCTTAGGAGAACACGAAGATGAAAAAATCGTACCAGACGCCCGCATTACTCGGGTAGCATTCGAGGCCAATCTCGATGTTGTAATCCGTCAGGAAAATGCCCGTTAAGTCGAGGAATTCCTGCGCCTGGGAGCTGCTGGCCGGAACGACGTTTTTGCAGCAAAGCGGATCGCCAGCTTGAGCAGCGGCAAGGCTCTGAGATGCACCACATGTTAGTTAGCAATTAAGTACTTTGCAGGAAATTGAAGGGAGATCATACGACAAGCAAGAAGACGAACGAGACGGACAACTTGAGGGACATGATGTTCCAGTGAAGCGAAGATCCCTGGACTGAAGCTGCCTTTTTATATCTTGCAACGATATATGCGCAACCAGGAAGTGCGGTCGGTGCGGGGTTTCAATTAGCAAAATTCGGTCGTTTATAGTTAACAATTACAGGCACTGACGCTGGCCGCGCACAGAGTGGCCCTTTTGGACGGAATTACGACCGAACCGACATACTGCGCGGCAGGATGTAGCATATACATATTTACGAACGCTTCCATTCGAGTGACCAATTATTATTGCGAGCCGATGATAGTTAAATTTTTCGAGTCCTTTGAGCGACCTCCTGTGGAAGGGAGTGGGACCAGATCGTAGTATGCTAGCCACCACAGCCCTGCCCGCCACCGAATACAGCGCGGGGATCAACAATAAACTACGCCCACACCTCAAGGACCTTGTCTCTGTGCAAGTGCGCGTGTGGGGTGACTGCTCGCTCGACTCGACTGGGTGTGACTCCTGCGACGAGGCGCAGGAGCGGTACGATCGCGTGCCGGATTTGCTTGCTGAGTATAAGTTTGCGGCACGCAACCTAGGTGAAAACTTTGTCGTCGTCAGGCAAAGGGAACTCGGCGATCAGCTGGGGGAGTGGGAGTGGGAGTAGGTGCATTACATTCGTGAAACATCCGACACCACTGACATTCAATTCACGACGGATACTGTACATGGTACGTTGAAAGGATCCATGAAACGTTACACGACCTGTTTTCAGCATGCTGAATTATTTAATTCATATTTGCCAGTTGGGTCATTAATGTTAATCTCTCTTCTTAGAGACCGATCCGCATATGCGCACCTAAACGTTTTGATGGTTCATTTCTTCAACCGTAGTTCAACTTCAACTTCGGATCACTGCGGACGACGGATTCTGGTCTGGGCCGAATTACCGTCAACCAGATTTTCAACGTTTCGGGGAGGTATGTACCGACAACGAGCAGTTTAGCTGTGAACAAAGTAGAGACGGCACCTGACTCCTAATTCCACCCGCTTCTGAAAGACGACCTGAGACGCCCTAATGAATCTCCGTATTCTCCTTGTCCGTCGTTTCGATCAACTCCCGAATAAGAGCTTCAACCTGCGCAGGCTGGAGGCCGCGGATGCCCCCCGCAAGCCCAACTAATCCGTCGTAAAATTGCGAGGTGGTCGCTCGGAGGGGGAACAGAGTGTTAGTCCCCTTTGCTCCATAGTCAATCCTCACTGCGTGGAGGGTTAAACGACCACCGGCACGAGCAAGCCGCCCCCAGTGGGGAATATTCAGTCCGACACCCAGCTGGGTCATTGGCACGACGGAACAGTGGACTCCGTTGATGCCGGTGTAGTCGAAGCCGACGAAGAATAATCCGTCAGGATTTTGCGCCAGGAACTGCAGCGTGGCCATAGATATTTGAACTCGCAGTCGTTGGTAGTCCGAGTGCACAAGTGCACGAAGGAAACTTTTCTCGTGATAGTGGAGGCCGATTTCAGTGAATGCTGAAAGATAGATCAGATTCTATTCAGGAATAAAGGGAAGAACCAACTGATGTGCGCACTTAGCAGGACACCGCACTCGTCCCGGTGCCCTTCTATCCAATCAGCGCGCTGGCATTCACGCGAACAATAGGCGGCGGTGCTGCATGCAGAACAGCGTCTAAAAGATTCTCTTTCGTCTACTTTGTTGCACTAGATAGAAATTGCGTCAGACGAATACGATTGAGAAGTGTAGAACTGCGACCTTCATGTTATAGCACGCCAGAGATGATAGTCTTCCAGATGCCTCCCATGCGTCCAACACCTGGGCTCGTTGGTCCACCAAGGCTCGGAGAGCGTTCCAATGTCCAAGTAATGGCGAACTAGCAAATTCCTCCGTTCTAGCTAGTGGCTCCAGCTCCAGGAAGTTTTTCCTCATTTCCGCAATGACGGTATGAGACACCAAACTCCTGGGCAGCACCGCACCCAGGAGGTCGGGATATTTCCCTGCACCCTCTAACATGGTTATATTCACGCTGGAGGTAATGATACGTCGGAGCAGGCCAGCTTGAAGAGCCTGCAGCGTCCATGTGTATGCTGGAGGAACATCCAGGTATCTCATCAGCGTTGCGGCACAAAACTCGACATTGATCTGTCGGGCTGGAACGCCTACGGTGGCCTGCGGAATCCCGTCGATGTCGAGTGTTGATACCAAAGAAGAGATGATACCGCGAGATAGCAGGTAGGCCCGGAAATGAGGAGATGCTTTGAGGATGTCTTGTAAGAAGAGTAGTAGCGGACCGATGGCGATAACGGCGAGCTGGGATTTCGAGTTCATAACCGCCTGGGAGATGCTCTTCTTTATCGTGAAGGCGAGAGCGTCATAGCTGCCACTGCCGCCATCCACCACTTCCGTAAAGTTCTCCAGGCCCTTGATATCGTACAAGCCGAGTAAGGGGAGTGTTATACTGTTCAACATGCGCGGTCCATGGGCGTCGTATGAGTGGTGGACCGTTGTCGCCCAGGCCGCTGCGAGGATGCGACGGACACCCTTGGCCGCAAAAACTTCCCGAGCAGTTGGGGGATGTTGTATGAATTTCATGATGATTTGGGAATGGATTAAATGTGTCGCAACAACTTCGGAGGCGGTGCGCGGTGGAACGCAATCATAATACAGATAGAGGATTTCCATCGATTTCCATATCCGGGGCCAGAGATCGGGGCAAGTGTCCAGAAGGAAATCCGAACTGCGGATGATGGTAGCCAGAGAAGAGAGTGCGGTCGTTACATTTTCAAAGCATAGAGGGAGAGTCGTGGTGTTCTCGATGCTATCCAGAATATCGAGCGAGGGGATAAGTATAGGGTCCAGATTGGCATGGACGACAGGTAGTAGACCAACGAGTTCATGGTCCGATAAGCTCCCAGCCCGCATCTGGGAAATGCCCAATGTCTATGGTGGTCTTGGCTAGACACGAGAGACCAAATAGGCAGATAGACTGCCCCCAGTCTATGCAAGTCATGGATAGACATGCGGTCTCTAGGGTAGACCTCGCTAGACCGATAGTCGCATAGAGGGATAGACCGATAGACTCGCGTAGAGATTTTTTACGGCATGGAAATGATGATCTTCTTCGAATCAAATGTTCAATCAGTTTCTTTCGTGCTCATCAACGTGCAATCTTTCTCTTGGGGAGCGACGAGGGGGAGAATGAGAGAGCATCGGGATGTATTCATGGCCAGTACTATTTACAAGCAGACATTTACTGTGGCATAAATATATACAAGGATTTAACTACAGCCAGGCCCGGGGCATACTACTACTCGAGGAACCTGGAGCAATGCTGCGGCTTGCTGCGGCGGCCTATGACTTAAACACAGAGAGCAAGAGCTTACCTGGTAGTGGTGCCATGCAGAGAAAAAGAAGAAGGAAGAAGAGGGGGACTGCAAATCAGCGAGACGACAGCAGACTTATATACTCCCTCGGCAACGGACTTGGTACAATTTTTTGCAAGTCAAAGGCGACGGCCACCTCATCAATGGACAATGCAAGATCCTGACATAGAGACACCAGAACGTCCAGATGGGACAAAAGGAACCTGGAGATGTGACGCGCGCGC
The DNA here is from genome assembly GCA_029378385.1 of Mycena metata. Taxonomy (NCBI): domain Eukaryota; kingdom Fungi; phylum Basidiomycota; class Agaricomycetes; order Agaricales; family Mycenaceae; genus Mycena; species Mycena metata. The sequence continues at coordinate 472,219 of JARKIB010000030.1, forward strand.
GAGAGATCTCTAGCCGAGTCTATGTGCATGTGACCGTGTCTATGACTGTCTATCGGTCTATTTTGGTCTGCCATAGAATCTTAGGTCTAGCCTGGATTTGCCATCTCTATCCCGCCAGAATGCGTTTCCAAATGCGCACCAGAGTATGCAATCGGGAAACATCTTTTGTGGAGCCATTCATCGCGGCCAGTGCGACTAACTTGCTTGGAATGAGCTTGTGACCAGACACTACACTGAGATTCTCACACGAAGGGAGCGGCGTAGTCGTGAGGTATTCCCAACCAGAAGGGCGGGGTGAGTCGTGCCCATCGTAGTTGATTGACCGAAGATCTTATTTGGCATGGTTTGGCCGTTCTCGTCATGACGCCACACATGATTTAAACAAAAATTCAACCGAAGAAAAAAACATGTTAAAGTTCAACGGGTCGACGCTTAATCAGTTTAGATCGCTCAGTAATTTTATTTGTCCTAGCAGCGAGCCAATAGTGAGCCATTAAAGCTAACCACTCTGCGACGAAGCGCGGCTGGTTCCAGATTGAATTGTAAGCAAACACGGTGGTCGTGGGTTCGAATCCGACAGAATGTTTTCCTTCTCAGCTGGGAGAGTTTGGGCTCGTATCCTATAAAGATCTCTTCGTTACCACCATGAACGACGAGGCTCCAGACACATCCGCGATTTGATAAATTTCCCGGGGTTTCGGGCATCTCGGAGATGTTTATTTTTGGTTCGAATTCTCTTTTCTACGGCTCATGCAAGCCTCACAACCGCACTCCCGAGCCCAATACGTGGGACTTCAGACATGCAGCCACCAGTGTAGCTAGTCAAGGATCACCTATTTACCTGTGGTGGACAATTTAAAAGATTTTAATCCCTCTGTCCCCTTGCTTGGATTGTTGCTTTTCCTCTTACCATCATCATCCCGATTTTGAAGCTGGCCGTTAGCAAGCTCCTTCCACCCTGTGTCGCTAAATATGCCGCGCAGTAGCCTGGAGAGCCTCTGCATCGAGTCCCTTCCATCGGAGGTGGCATGGATTGGCCAAAAGAAAAAAAAAAGTCATCCATTTTGGTCAACGCGCATCCAGCTCAGTTTTGGAGCTTTTCGTTCAATTTTTGTCCGGTGTATACTCCCCAACCTCCTTGATCATCTACCTGTGAAGCTGTGAGGCTCGGCGCCTTGGGAGTCCCGCTCATCGCTCACCGCCCGCCTGCGGCCTCTGCCTCTTCGTGTGATTTGTCAGCGCCGCCACTGTCGGCCGGTGGCGCCACATCCGATACGTTCCGCCCCGTGTCCGTGTTGAACGGCTTCTTTTTCACAAAATAATATTCATTTTAATTCTAAGCACTGGCACTTTGCAATAATGAGGTATTGAGATATCACATCGACTGAACTTGAACTGCCACGGCCCAATGATGGCAGCAACGTTCTCGGTTCAAATCTCCTGATCACTTCAAAGATCCTGCTGCCACCCCGGAAGTGGGGTTAATTCCTCTTCGAACTGAATGGCTCCTTCACACCCTGAACCAGCTCACTGACTCCTTGCCCACAATAATAAGTACGGGCAAAGTCTGCTGTGTCAAGGCCTGACATGCACCACACCATGCTTGTTTCACTGAATACTCTGTATTCTGTGATGAACTAATTGGTGAATATGCATGTGGTTACAGGAGTTAGTTGGTTTGAATGACAGGCTCTTTCTACATCCAGGGGGACTTGAGTCCTTGGTGGATAATTTAAAAGCACGAAGACTGATCACTCCAGCAATTCTGAGGACCGTGAACTTTTTCACCGTTGTCTCATCAACTGCCATGCAAGTGTTTTTATGCTACGTGAAGATGTATATTATTCTCCAGAGATTCGAGTTGTTCCGGTCCGAGCTTGTTTCGAGGTTTTCATTTCCACTAACTGCTTCTCCATTCTCTTTTAGTTCTACCGCGGCAAGCCTTGGACTGTGACCGTGAGCTCGGCTACGAGGGTGTGGAGGAGTCAAGGGACCGTAGTGTACACTCAGTGCCATGTACATTCAGTTACTCCCTGGGCCCGGTGTTCCTAAGCGGGACCGTGCCGTGTAATCCTACCTACCTACCTACCTACCTACCTACCTCCATCAAGGTTGGGGGGATGGCTATAGAAATGTCCCAGTCTTCTCGTTGTGCCCATATCTGCACAACATGCGAGGTAGGACCATAATTTCGTTGTAGCGTCTGTCGACGAGAGCCTACCGTATCTGATGTTTTTGCCCTATATGCTGGACAATATTACTTAACGACAGTGCATCATAGCTACGCTTCTTGCTCGGGCCGAGTCTGATTCTCTCTGGCGTGCAACAATTGACGTTGATTCGTTCTCAGGACTAAGTATGCCTTAATTTCATTCTTAGGAGGATCACCTGATCGAAAAGAACTCATGAACTGGGCCGCATACTCGACTGCCCGGTGGATGTTAAATCAACATTTCGGCTGTCTCTTGTTTCCTGGCGTCCCCAACTTCCCAGAATGAACGTAGAACCCTCAAAGAACCCTAGGCGGCTTCCTTGTCCTGTGTTGGACCAACCGCGCGATGCGTGCACTGCCTATCTCCATCCTTCATGAGAGTGGAAACTAGTGCGCTGCCAATCTGCCCATCTTCTGGGTTTCATCCCCCGGATCTCTCCTGCCGCACAAATAGGTCCACGCATGCACCGTGATGATACCCATCATTCATACTCTGATGCGTGAGTATCGGACTCTCTGAGCAAATTTATCGGTGCATATCGTCTGAGGTCTCAGCTCCCACCGGACTCAGGATCCCTCATGATGACCCGACGCGGGATACGTTAAGTGGGCAGAAGTTTCCGGAACAAAACATCAGGTCGATTCATTTTTCAACCGCTTTCGCGCCGAACTGCGGGAGTCGCTGTGCTCCATTCTTTCCCGGGCCTCTTATTTGTCGTGTCGGCCGGTGTGTAGTGTTTAGGCGGATATGCGATACTCGAGTCACGGGCACTCGTGGACGCTGCGCACATTTGGGGTGTACATGGTGCCAAAACCCGCCACTTTATTGTAGCAGAAGTCCCGAGCTTTTGGGCCCTTATTCCAGCGTGGCGAGTATTTTTCCACTTCAGGGGCCCCAGCGTCTCCACAGGCTTTATTGTTGGTTACCAGGACGCTTCTATCAGGTTTTCTATCAGTCTTGTGCCACATGTCAGGCCTTTTTTGAACTCCATACCACGGCGAATCCATCTCCCTCGTTCTTCCGCACATCCGTCTACTTGGCTCTAGAGACTGCAACTTACCCTCTCATTACCATCACGTCGCACACTGTTGCAGACACAGAAGAAGCGGGATTGCCTTTAATCAGGTAGCCCCGCTTTCGTAGCCAGAAGCCAGTGGCTTCTCCCTGCCATCTGTATGCCCGACCACACTTCGTATGCCTTCTTCTAGCGCTCAAGATCAACTGAGGCAGGAAAACACCAACCACTGAAGGGCGCGGAATTGACGTTTATCACTCGGAATATCCTCAAACCTTTTGAGTTCAAAGCATCCTTGATGAATAAAGAGTCTGCACTGATTCAAGGACTCGACTGAAACACCTTCGGTTCAAGATATGCTGAACACCGTTTTGGTCGGGTTCTCGCTTGCTTCCGCGTGAGATGACACGCCCCACCATGTTCGTCAAGGCATTGAGTGGGCGTGACTTCGTGGTAGCCATTTCTCATAAATAGGCTGCATTGCCCTACTTCCAGTTCGCCGCCTAGCTTCGTGGAAGGATCTCTCGTAGCTTTCCTTGCGGTTCTTATTTTCCTGTGTCTCACTGGACCCGCCGGCATTCATTTCGATGTTTTTCGATGTTTTAGAGGAGACTTTGTACACACGGGGTCCATGAGCCCAGCGCTGCTCACCGAATTTAAAGCGGAACAAAGGTGCCAGCGCTTTTGATGTAAGTAATGTAATCTGACATTTTTTTGATACAACGGGGAACTGAGTTCAGATTCTTGTCATCGTCGTGACTGCCAAGGTTGAAAAACACCCCATCCGTCGTCCTAAAAAATACCGTCCAGAACAACAACCAGGGTACATAAAGGCGCGCACCCACACAACACTGACAGACATACTCTGCCTCTCCCGGATGATCTCCCTTTCTCGCATTCTTCTACTCGCAACCCTCCTTCGAGGTATTAATGGCGCTATAGAGGCTACCGGTGCCCTGCGCTCGAGCCGTCTTGCTCCCCTCAAGCCTTTCAACACCAGGAGTAAGCCCCAGACTGTGATCAGGGGCTTGCTCGGCTTGCGCCAGGGCTCCTGCGACCCTGGGTACAGCCCGTGCGATAGCGTCTCCTGTTGCCCAACTGGAGATAGCTGCTGCAGTCGTTAGCACCATGTCGAATCTTCCCTCGTCGTCCGTCATTGACGTTTTATTTTCTAGTATCGAATGGCTGTTGCCCTTCGGGGTACGTTCAGATATTCTTTCATGCATTCTGCTCATAACTTCTCACTTCGAATTCAGTTACTACTGTGACCTCGACGGCTGCTGCCCGAATGGAGAAGTTTGCACCGGATCCTCAGGCGAGTGCGTCAATGCGGGAGACTTCCCATGTCCCGACGACGATGGCTGTTGCCGTATGCTGTTATATATTCTCACTCCGTTTATATTCTCACCACTCTCATATGCTAAGCCGATGGCGACACCTGCTGTGCGTTAATCAGTTCTGCAATTGGACATCGCGACCTGACACGGACTGGTGTTTTTCTTTGGTTTTCAGACCGCGATTCCTCTAATATTGGTAGATGCCGAGCGGGCGGTGGCTCGCCACCACCAACGACCAAGGCGACCACGACAACCCATAAAACCACCAGTACGGCCATCATCATTCCAACCACAACGCACCCAGGTAGGTACTCGAAAGGAGCTTGGGAATCATGCCCAATTGCTGACTTACTTGTAAGGGACCACCACGCATCCAACCCAAATTACATCCATCGCAACTGGGCCGACATCTGCTCCCACTGCACCCGCCGGTTCAACCCAGATTGTGGTAGACGTCTCGAGCACCAATATCACTTGGACCGGCAGCTGGCTCACCGTGACATCGTCCTGCTCCTCGGGTAGCAAGGCCAAGAAAATTTCGGGGACTGCAAGCGACTTTACTTCAGGGAGCATGTCGTACAGTTTCCAGGGTAGGTACCCTCTTCTTCCCGATCCGATATCCACCAACTACGCCGGCAGGAACCGCCGTGTACATCCAGGTCGCCTCAACCAACGCATACTATGTGGTTGTCATCGACGAGGTGGACACATCGTACGGCGTTAGCGGCGGCTCGACGCCGACACCCGCGAACTGCACATTCGGATGGAAGAGCGAGAATCTGGCCGTCGGGACGCATCTGCTGGAGATCACTGCATACGGGGCGAGCTCCGAGTCTCAGGATCTCCAGAGCCCCTGGTCGCTGGAAATGCAGAACCTTGTGTTGGTGTCTGTCTTTCATCCCCGATTCAGTTTAACTAATTTTCCGCTTGTCGTGGCAGTGTGGACCAGAAAGTTACGCAGCCGACTACTAGTAGTGGCGATGGCACCGGCGGTGGCAGCAACGGTGGCTCTGTGGGAGGCGGGGGTACAAATTCTGCAGGGTCTAATCAAGTTAATTCGGTCACGGTCGGGGCCCTTACTGGTTTCATTTTCATTTCTCTGCTTCTCTAAGTAATTCTGGATGTACATAACCTGATTGCCGGGAGTTGGATGGTCGACGTAGGAAATCTCATTGATAGTAGTTGTTTTTCAGAATCTACGACAAACATATTCTATTTTGTTACCCTTTTGCGGGACATTTCCAAAGTGCACACCGTTGGGCTCAACTCACCTACAATCTGGAATTAAGACCTATCGATGTGCTAGCTGCCTTGACCTTGATTCTTCGGTCCCCCAACGTCCCTATGAACCCCACGGATGACTGCTCTTGCGTCGTCCATCCTTCTTCTGAGCTCTTATCGTTTGAAAATCTCTCGGTAGCGTTCTGTAGACCGCTCGGATTCAGTACAGCGTTTCAGAGATGCTCCGGCCGATTCCTCAGCGCACAGCGTTCCTCTCCGTCTCACTGCGATTTGCTGTTTATCATATTCCCACGGTTCAGTTTTCCCCAGCCGCCAATTTTTACTGATGGTTCCGGACCACAGAAGGGGGGCTAGTAACATTCAAACTTCACACAAAAAAATACGGGTACTCGAATGTCGACGATTGGATGCCGAGGAAGCATGATTTTAGAGACTAAGCATCGATGCAGGCAACACCGACGAGGACATATTTACGAACGCTTCATCATCCATTCAAGTGACCAATTATTATTGCGAGCCGATGATGGTTGAATTTTGCGATTTATTTGAGCGACCTCATCATTCATGCATATAAAAAATGCAGAGCATCACCGAGCACTGGCGAGCCATAAAATTAGTCGCACTTTCAAGGTTCATTGATCCGCTGGGATCTATCCGATCCCTTGCTGTGGTTTGAATGGCCCTGCTTGGCACGCCATCAGGCCGCCAAACAATCGCACGCTCACCTCTCTTCCCGCCAGATGGCCAAAAGGCTCCTGAAACATTTTGTCCGCTCTTTTGCCTTGTCTTCGTAACTTGCTGTAGGATTCTTGCCCCCGCCAGGCCCCGACTTTTCTCAATCGGCACCAGGTCTATAACACGAGGCACGAGCCCGGAGAAGTTACTTGGCGTTGGTCAGTAGTGGCATCGAGTCGACCAGATTCTCCCCCGAGTCTCTGCTTAATCAATCAACCTCAAGGCGATACTCTGCGACCTGGCGGATTGCGCAGTCTGTTTCTTCTTGAACCGACTGCGGTACCATAATCTCTGGTTTAGGCAATGTAAGCTGTGTGATCGCGTTGGAGCCGAGCTGAACTTAGCTGATCGACTTCCTTAATGTCTCGTCCGCAGCAACGGGCAACATATCACGCCCCGCCCGTCCGCGGACTCGCGGTTACATAAAGCTATCCTTCTTGCACTCGTACCACGCCCACCATGACCCCGATATCCATCCCTGTCGCGAAACAGCCCTCCATGGATCTGTACGCCGACACAGACGAGAAGACTCGTGTCTTTCATGATTCACACGACCATCTGCATGATCACGACGACACAGAGACGTTGCAATGGTCGGCTCGCCCAAATGCCGCGGGACACAAGCATTGCCACAATGGGCGTCTGAAGCGCTTCCTCATCCCTGCGCTGGTGGCCATCGTCGCGCTCTCTGGACTGTTTGCCGTACTCTGTTTCCTGGGGGAGAGTGTGGGTGACCCCAGTGAGATGCTCGAGGGTTTGTTCCAGGTGAAGCGGGCGGTGGACGGCGGGGATTCGACCGGTTCCACTGGGTCCACGTTCACGAAACACAAGCGTACGCCTGTCACTGTTCTCGTCTCTTGAGATAGTTCGCGTTAAATTTACTCGCAGTGTATTTAATCGTCGTTTTCGTCGGCCTTTTCGTGGTGCTCGTCCTAGGGGTCATGCTCAGCGCGTGGTGTTGCAAGGGTACGTGGCTAATTACAGTCACAATCGTACCATTTTCACGAAACGCTGGCTCATCACGCCTTCTCTTCCCTTCCAGGCGCATTCGAAAACCCATGCTGCTGTCCCTGCTACCTGTGTGCCTGCTGTGGCGGATTAGGTGCGCAATAAACCTCCCCATTTTTTTGGGTCATATTGACATTCGTCTACTCCCATAGCCTGCCTTGAATGTATTGGATGCGGGTTGTGCGCGGAAGGCGTAGACCAAATGTGATGTGGGCGTGTCATTTAGGTTACGCGATTTCAATGTGGACAATACTCTTGGACTACTACGTCTTCTCCCTCACTGTAGGTTTCTTACTTTCTACAAGAGTGGGGCGGCGCGCTCCGCGCCCCACCACTTCAGTTCCAGATCAGATGAAGCATAAGTTGAGACCTGAAAATAAAGCTGTTAAGTTGCGCTGAGAAGGATGTCATGTGCACGACAAATCTCGGCCCGGACTCGGCATCACGGACTTTTTGCCTGTGTAAGACTTGTCAACATTCCGCCGCTTGCCCCTGTCCCGATTTGGAAATTTGATGTCGGCAGGAATTGCGGATCGGTTTGAGATCAATGATGCCACAGACGGCCCGAGACCGCAAGTACTTAAGAAGAAATCTGAAGGCCTACAAGCCTTTGCCTCAGAAGGTAGTGCTGGGGGGAGAATGGTACTCTTCCCCTATCTCCCCTCCTTCCACATAACGGTATGTCAACGTCGTTGAATTCACCCCTTTTGCTGATCTGAGTTCAAATGATTAGAGAATCGAGATGATTACTGACGGGGGAGACCCTGGTAGACCCACCCGACGCAGGGCTGCGCCGGCCCACTACGTGCTGCAGAGCTCGCCGCCGGGCCCGCTGGGGGGAGCGCAATGCAAACATTTTTGTGCGAACTTGGGGAGTCGATCGAGTGACCGCAAAAAAATCGATGACCTGGAACCTGAAGGCCTGATACTCTCTTTACCATTGAGCGATGAGGCTGACAAGTTGGGCGAAATTAAGCCCCATCCAGTGCGCTCCCATTGTCCAAGACACGGCTTGACTTGCCGACATCAAATTCCGCCGACACTGCCGACATCAAATCCCCAAATCGGGACAGGGGCGAGCGGCGGAATTCGAACAGTGCTGTGTAATCAAGGTGCCGCAGTGAAATTGTGTTGCCATCAGCGGAGCTTAAAAAGTTTCAGGCAGTAATCTTATAAAGAGAGTGACTGTGTACTCGGACCTCCTTTATCCAATGTGTATACATTCGAATTCCGCATTACTTCTTTGATGGCTGAATTTGTTGCTTGGGCCGTAGTGGGAAAGGTGAGTGCTCAAGCTGCCGGTTAATATGCATTTTAACTGCCTACAGATATGTTGACCCGGTAGCCCTGATCCGCATTGCCCCGAGGGCTGTATCAATAGTGCCTCAATAGCGCCACAAACCCAACTTCATTAGCCTCGGACGAAATTATGGAGCGAGCCGTTTCGGGTGAATGAGGAACGGAGCAGTGGTGAGGACGATGGAAACCGTCCCGTTCGCTTGTGGATCACTCAACTTCAAGGCCACACAGATGGACGTTCGACGATGCAGTTTTAGATGCGGAACAGTGGCCACTGCGAGAAGTGCGGTGATTGGCGCAATGCGTGTCTACCTGCCTTGATGATTTTTTATTTAATTTTAATTGGGTGTGGATTAAGAGCGGGTATATATGCATTTACACTCTAACTCCACTGAAGAGCGGTTCCGCACCTGTGGATACAGGAGTATCCAGCAGCGTTGAAGAAAATCTAGTGCACTCCCCGTCTTCTCAGCCTGATAAGTGGAGCTTAGAGAGATAAATTGTGCATGGCCACTTAAGGACCGATAGCGTCGTCAAGCGCACTGTGACTGAGGCCTGACGCTCTGTCCGAGATCCACGAGGAGCAGGCAGATTCTGACAAGATGCGGAGATTGTGCGACCTTGGACTGAGAATACCTCGTCGCTGATCATGAATTGAACAAGATGGCCTAGAGGTTGTTGAGGTCGGTCCGCGAATTCATTAACGTTCATTTACTGAATATCTGTGATTTGTTGATTACCTTTCATGCACGCTTGGAACGGGAAGAATAACACATGAGAAAGGACGCCAATGAGCTTGTTCCAAGCCTTCAGATCAAAGTAAATCAACTGTCCTGAGGAACAGGGAAGAACGTTGTAGTCAAGGAGGAGAACAGTAAAAATATAGACTATTGCCGTTAAAATCCCAAATTATGGTGGCCGGAGTGTGAAATCATGAGTGACGCTAACGGCTCTGGCGTCATATATGTGGAACTAAAAGAGTTTGTTCCAATTTTTTTTCGACAACTACGTGAGCCCGTACCGGGTGTAAGAGGCCCTCACATGTCCTGTTAACGCAGTTGGATTGACTTTTGAACCGCCAGTTGTTGAAAGGGTTGACAATCACGGATCAATTCGGCCCCCCTCACGGCGCGTGACAGCGTGGCAATGAGTCGCGCTTGTCTAGAACACCGACCAAACACCGACCAGCTTCTTCTCAGTGCCAGCTTGCTGCCTTGCAACCAGCTTGGCTTTGTCGCTTTAAATTCACCGGTGGCGTCGCGCGGCTGGTGGGCTTGGAGCCCCAATCTGTGACCATGAAATAGAAGGAAAGCAGCAGGGAAAACTTCCGAGTCCGGGAGTCCGTCTTGCAATGAAGTACAGAGACCTGCCTTCCTTACTGGGTGATATTGCGCGGTCATACTTCTTCCAACAGTGGGGACCTGTTTCTCGGCGCGCCATCGCACGTCGCCTTGGACAACTCGCTGATGCACTGGTGCTGGTCGAGTCCGAGCTGTCCAGCCTGCCAACTGTGGGTTCGGCATACTGCTATTATTCAAGTATAATCAATGTTCCTTGACCAAGTACGCCCATCCCGGGCTTATTTATTCTGTCGTGGGTACAAGCCGGCGCAAAGTACAATCATTTGACCACTCGAAGTTAGATGGTGGCGTCTTTTGGCTAGATGAAAAATCTGAGGTGCGTCCACTTCAAAATTCCAAGGCGAGGCTTATTTTTCACTGTCTTAGGTTCCCGTTCGACCTCACTACTGCACCGCCAAGTGAACTAGAAACCCACCACCTCTAAACGCTTAATTAACTTAAAGTCAACCTCATGGCACTACCTCCATCCAGCGAGATTGTTTCCGTTGTTCGACCGTCCGGAAGAAGTACATCTCACGATAATCTCGCAAGAATCTCTAGATCCTTTGCACAATCCCACCCAGCGTCATTCCCTCGGACCGGTCTAGACTAACTTGGTGGGTGTTGCGTCGTACAAAGGTAGGTCCGCAAAGCCCGGACGCGCCCCGCATGCTATCTTTCGGCCTCAAACTCGTCTGGTTCAGTCTCTCGCTCTCAGGTCCCGCCGTCCCACCCAGCTGCTCTTGCAGTATGCTAACCGCTCTCCAGGCTTGATTGGCTGCTGGGCGGTCCTTCTGCCGCTGGCACGGGCGATTCAGAGTTATTGGGCCCCAATCGCGTATGCGATTGGAATTACGGCGCTGGAAGGCATATTTTGTCTAGGTGCGCCTCAATATGTTCTCCTAGGACTCGCTCTTAACGTATGCCTCAGGCCTAGTGTGGAGAATGAACCCACCTAATATACCCCGGGCGTTTTGTCTAGGTGAGTGGTATCTATTTAATTGCAACTCACACCTACGCCAACAAACCCTCGACCAGCTCAGGTCCTCATAAGTGGCCTCGCTACATTCTTTGTAGTGGGAGTGCTGGCTGCGTTGACTACTGCGACAACCATCTACGTAGCCAAGCCGAAACAATGGGGTGGCCAGAATGATCCTTTGTGAGCAATACCGGTTCTCTGGCTGGGTTAACCTCTGAAATAAACAGTATTTTGCCGTGGCGATTCTATTACTTGTTGCCCGTGATGCTCTTTCCTCTTCTTGCCTCTATAGTACAGATTACTTTCGTCCTGTTCTTCGACGCTTTCGAGCCCGTCGATGGTCTAAACTGCGTTGCGCGTCCACTCTGGTAAATCTTTCCCCCACAGCTTAATCCGTCTTTCTTATCATCGGAATCTAGGATTCAACTGCTTGGCTATGCGGGCACACCGTACCTCGTAACCATCCCCTGCCTCTGGCTTACCGTGGTGTCGACGATTCGCGTAACTCGCACGCACGGGCACATTCGGCGCGCTCGTCGTTCGGTCAACATCGAGAATTTAGACTCCTTCACCGTGATTCAGCAACGCAAATCCAGACTATCCCTGAAGACCGGAACGACGCCGCCAACGCCGCGTGCGATTACTTCTCCATCCCCGACGCAGTCCGGCGTCGCAAGGATGACAAGCGAGTCCCATCGACAGCCCGTCAACGCTGTGCTTCGAGAGGAGAGAATAAAGAGCTTCCATCTCCCCTTCCTCCCTCCCTCGCCGGACTACATGACTGCAGATTCCGGTCATCGCTCACGGAATTCCCAAGATTCGTTTGAAACAGTCTCAAGCGTTTCATTCGCCGAAATGACGAGCAAGTCGAGCAAGTCCACGCCGGCTGGTGGTAGTAACGAAAAGGACGACATCATAACACCATTGCGCCCCGTCGACAACAGCCCACACGGTACTACGCGGAGCACGCGGCGCAGCTCTCGTTCCATCCATAACAGCGACCGAATTTCGATCACCCAGCTTGCATTTAGCATGCAGAACGTCGACTCTACCGACACCAGCCAGTATTTTTCATATTCGAGTCGAAATTCCTCGATTTCAAGGAAAGGTCGGTTGTGAACCATCTCAGCCGCTCAGTGCTGACTCGCTGTTTCAGTACCAACCCCCACAGAGTATCGGAATCCCTCCAAACTCTCCTCTATCGTCCGCAGTCTCATCATTTTTCAATTGTGCGTTGGGGAAGAGAAAATGTGAACCGCTACTGACGTCTCGCGTTGGCAGTGCTATCATATGCATCCATCTGCTCTCCTCAATAACACCGCTCATTGATATCATCTCGTCAACACCCACTGCCTTCGGAACGCAGCATGTTGCCTTAGTATTGGCCGCGTGGGCCCCTGTAATAATATTTGGTAGGTTTTTTGTTGGCGCCTCGTGTCCCGCTAGAAGCTGATGGACCAACCCTCCTTTCCCCAGGCCCGCTATCTGCCGTCCGTTCCCGGCTTGCGTTCTGGAGGTGGCGAACCAATTCCGCAGAATAAATCCCTGATACACCCATCCCTCCATCCACCCCGGAGGGTATCTGGACGGCAAGCGAATGTACCAATAGATTATACCAGTCCGCGTCCGTCGCAACGGTTGAGATTCCGCTCTTTCCTTCCCTGAACTTCAAGCATTAGCATTACTTACTGTATTACTTACTTAGCCATCGCATCCGGAATAGACACTCCTTGTAATCGATACATACATTTTCGCACAATATTGCACTTTCAAGAATCGGAGGGACGCGTTGGACTGATATTTGGTCCTGTTTGTTGACTTTGCGGCGCGTGCAGCAGTCACGAGATTTGGCGACTCGAGTAAATTTATTAGAAGGAAAACATACGCACTCCCGATTGCTCTAGAGACAACCTAGCTTTAGCACTGCAGATGGTAAAATCTGGCGCGAACAGTGAGTGTTTGAGTGCCCCAAGACCGAATCGGCCTGAATCGACCATGATGCCCGATCGAAAGTGACAAACCTGACAAAGCCCTTATCTTCTTGACTTGGTACTTCACTTACAAACCGTCGGTTCAATCTACACCCTGCCCGGAATCGCAGACATATAAGAACCCGGAACTAGAAGTTAGAACTCACATTAAACAGCCTTCCTTCGCCTTTCCCTTATCCCCGGACCCCCACCCTCACCTGAGTCACCTCCTTATCCCATGTCTGAGCTCATTTTTGTAGGTATTTCACCATATGTGTGAATCGTCGAGCTCATGTTCGAATCCGTAGGTGACTGGCGCTTCTGGATTCCTCGGCTCCCATGTCGTCTCACAGCTTTTGGAAAAAGGCTATCGTGTTCGAGCGTATGTGTGCCGTCGATTGGTACTGATTCAACCCAAAATAACGCGTTCAAACAGTGCTGCTCGCGGGGCCAAGGCCGACCACCTGAAATCCAGTCATGCCAGCTACGGCGACCGAGTTGAGGTCGTAAAAATCACCGATATCTCCCATGATCAATTTCCCGAAGCTCTCGTCGGCGTCGACGCGATCATCCATCTCGCTTCTCCCCTTCCTGGAAGGGCAGAACCGGAGGCACTACTTGCGGTATGCTTTATAACCACCCCGATCGCTTGCATATCTAATCATCTCTTTCTAGGCTGCCGTTGAAGGAACCCTTAATGTTATCGTTCAAGGAGAAAAGGCCAGCGTGAAGCGTTTCGTCGTCACCAGCTCTATTGCGACCGTCGCGAACCCGAAGGAAAGCTATACAGATAAAGGTCAGTCGATGCTACAGCATTTTTCATGTCACTCACTCACAATTTCGCAGATTGGAATCCCGTCACAAGGGAATTCGCGCTCACCGGCGGAAACCCAATGGCCACATATGCCGCCTCGAAGAAGTTCGCAGAACTCGCTCTCTGGGAGTGGGCCGACAGGCATCCGCATGTTGAAGTCACCACCCGTACGTACATCCATTCCTTTCCAGCACCGAATAATCTCACTAAATAATCACGTACCTAGTGAACCCCCCCTTCTTCTACGGCCCCTTCACACCCGACTTCCCCGTGCCCGATTTGAGCGCCCTTTCTACAGACCTGCAGATATACAACCTCTTGTTCAAGGACGGCGTCTTCTCATCCAAGACGCGCTATATCGACGTGCGCGACGTCGCCCAGGCGCACATCCGCGCTCTGAAATCGCGTCCCACCGCAGAAGTCGGCCGAAAACGCATCATTCTCTCCTCGCCCACGGGGTGGCCGTTCCGCCAAACGGTGGACTTTATCGCGGCGCAGCGTCCCGCGCTGAAGGAGCGGCTGATCGCGGCGACGCCGCACGTCCTGCCCTTTGATGTGTTGCCGATGGACTTTGGGCGTGTGGAGGAGGTGCTCGGGATGAAGACTTCGGATTTCCACTCTACTGAGCAGGTTCGTCTTAATTCGCCATACTTTTAGTGATCTGCTGTTTTAACAATGGTGACCAGACGACGCTCGACACGGTTGATGCCCTTGTTGAGGTTGAGTCTCAGTGGAGAAGCGCAGGGCATCCCATCAACACACCGCCGAGTTTTGAATGATGTAGAATTTGCGCGTCATGTTGTTGGCCTTGCCTGTAGATTAGAATTGTCAATATGTTGTAAATCATTGAACTAAGTAGTCGTATCAACGGCCTTTGATTCTGGACGGCAACCCAGGCATGCTTCACAGTCGTTGGAATATTCCCGAGCCCTTGTAAGCTTCTCGAGAAATCTTCCAGGAGCCGGAGAAACAAACTTGCAAAGTGTTTGCGCCGTAACTTTCTAGTTCAAGTTACCCCTGTCCTTAGAGTGGGAATTCACTGACAGCAAGCGCCATTGTCAGCGCCCTTTTCGGATGATTTGGGAAGCACTTGTCGAACTCTCCTCGTCGTATCTACGGGAAATTCCCAACATGAGCAATTTATTCAAGAATTTATTACGACAGTACGACTCGCCGAACGAGGGACTAAAGGATGAGAAATCATGGTTGGAATGCCCAGAAGAGAATAGCACATTCGTGGGGTGTGTTTTGTGCGGAGATGTTCAAGGGGAACTCAGGATTCGAAACTCGGAAGGGGGGTCGAAAGGTTTTTTCAACCTTGTGTCCTCTCTCCTTCTATATAGGGAAGGTGTCTCCCGCCCCGGACCGCTCGCTCCGGACTTCCCGCCACCGACCGAACCCTTCGGACACGCACTATCGCTCGGTTTTAAAGCCCGGGGTACATATTATACTTCCTGGATCTATCTCAAGTGCTAAAGCCTTAAATTAGACCTGCGGATAGTCTCTCTCGACAGACGCTCTATCAGTACTTAGCTCGTACCTCTAACCTGCGGAACCTTTTTGAACTTGCTCTGGAACCGCCGACCAACCACTTTGGTTGAACTTGACCGAAATTATTACTTCTACATCGTCTGAGGTGAGTGGAGGGCAAGGGTTAAGGGTTTTCACTCTTTGGGGGGTCTCGTATACCTCTACTAGCATTTTTACACCCTCCCACAATTTCTTTTTCCGCCCCCAGCCAGACCCCGCCCCCATCCGAAACTTTAATCCCGAGTTCCCCTTGGAGATGTGTACTGTTTAGGCTAGGGTGGGAGGGGGTTAACCGTCCAGTGTGATTAGGATGAGACAAATGTTCGACCGTTTCGGCCACGACCCTGAACGGTGAACACCGCTGTCCAATGATGTTTCGGAACGCCGCACCTGTATTAGGGTCCGAAATAAACCAAGGAAAAGGTCGGGCCTGAGATTAATATTGTCTTGGAGCAAGAGAGCCTTCTGTAATCGCTGGGGTTTGAATGAAGGTATGTGCTCTCCGAGCTATAATGTGTTGAGCTTAGAGCTGACCTTCCGGATAGCAGCAGTTCGCACAGCATCGAAAATCAATATTAATCAGTTAGTGGACGATCAGATCCGGGTAGGTAGGTAGGTATTATTACATGAGGAACGCCGGTTTCAGGACGTATCTAGGGGTACTACTCGGGAATGTCCAACTACCGAGGTCCGAGAGTTGTTCAAAACGACAGGCGGCACGGGGAATCCCTATCCTAGTTTCCCCCCCTCAGCCCTTCTTCTCTTTCTCTTTCTCAAGGACAGGGTCCCTTTTTTCTTTCTTTCCTTAGCCCAGTTTTTCTCTGTTGCCCTCGGACCGGATCCTCTCCACCTTTTCGTGCACTTACAGACGTATTCACGCACTCTTTCGACGACAATGTTTACGAACAAATCAGTCACGGCTTGCGTCTCCATCCTCTTTGTGCTTGCTGCCCAGACATCCGCTCATGCGATCCCGAAGTGTGTTCACCCTCCGTTCTCTTTGTTGCTCCTATAATTAATTGATCGTCTGCAGCCCTGCCCTCGGTGTCAAAGGCACGCCCCAACGGAGTGATGTTCAGCGCCCAAGCACCGCGAGCCCGTGTGGTAGCGTTAACATTGCATCCAACCTTGACACCTCCACGGCCGTCGCTGCCGCCGCGGATGGGACAGTGACCTTCCAAGTCCAGAACTGTGTGTCCATATTGATTTATTTCCTGAAGCATCCAACTTGACTCGTTGGTGACAACCTGTAGTTAACGCGGGAGCCGATGGATCCACCTCTGTGTCTGTTCAGGTCGACCCCACAGGTGCGGGGAAGAAATTCGTTGCTGCAACTGTCAAGACGAACGGGAACAAAGTGCGTACACTAGTGGACATGTTACTTCGTCCTAAATTTTAACATTATTGTTAGAACCCCAGCAAGGTTGAAAGCGACAAGGTCGTAGTCTCGTGAGTGGCACACTGTTCCTCCTCTGGCATTTTAAACCCTCGCCTATTAGTCTGCCTGCCGGAACTAAATGCACTGGCGGAAAGGCAAAGAACCTGTGCCTTCTCGTATGTCTTTTTTATTTTGCTAGAAGCGGGCCGTGATGATCACCCTTACCAGTCCGTTAAAACCACCGCTGGGTTCGGAGCCTGCACCGTGGTTTCTCAAGGCAAAGCCACTGCCAACCCCCCTGCAAAGGCCGCTGCAAAACCCGCAGCCAAGCCCGCGGCGGCCAAATCCATCAAACCTACCGCTCAACCATCCGTCTCGCAGCTCGCTGCCAAACAGACCAGCAAGAAGACCGTCTTCGAGTCCTGCGCCTTGGATAGCGAATGCCAGCAGGGTTGCTGTGGCTTCAGCTCCGGTAAATGCGCCGGCCCCGATGTCGCGCAGTCGAACGGCTCCGGCGGGTGTGGCCACGGCGCTAAGGCGCCGAACTGCAACGTCGCTACGTTGCTTGGGTTCTCGGACTGCGTCAAGGGTGCGAAGAACGGCGACCTCCACGACGCGACCATCCAGGCGGCGACGGCCTTCACGGCCAAGTTGGACGGCTTCAAGTTCACGCCCAGTGTTGAGGCTCGGGGTTTGGGTATGTTTTCGCGTTTGCGACGTGAGGCTCGTGTGCTGAGCGATTGATCTTTCTGACAGGGGGCAAGTTGGCGCCGGGTATGATGAAGGCGCGCGAGGCTCTGCGAGAGGTGTTCGACGAGCTGGAGTAAGAGTCACGACTGTTAGAGAGATATTGATGTGTATATATGTCGAACTTGAATGTAACTCTGCGAAGACTCGATGGGATAAGCACCACTGCTTGAAACAGCGACGAACTTGTCACATTATATTGCACTCCCCAACCACGTTCGGGTTCGGGAACCCGCCCATCACCATAGAACATTTTGGCGCTGTCGTTTGGTTGTCGTTCACCATTTCGAAGTTGTCATCCTCCGGTGGGATCGAAGGGGAGGGTTTAGAGAATCAGAGGTAATGAACCGCGGAGGTTCCTCGAATTCAGCTGGGTGCAGGTGGGGCCGAGGTCGTCCGAAGACAGCGTGCTGGGAGAGCTTTGGGGGTGCTGCGAGACGTGTAAGAGCTAACGACAAATATGTTGTTGGGGAGTATGCGAGGTTTCTGCGGAGCAATGGACCTTTTGAGAGCTGTTCGGGGTAGTACGCCAGTGCGTGCGTCGTATGCAAAAAAAAAAAAAAAATCGGCGGTTCTTCAGTGCTGGTGACAAGTCGGGTTTTCGGGGGGCGGGGTGCGGGTAAGCTGGGCCCCGAAGCGGGGTTGCAGAACAAGAAGTGGCGGGGTTCGGTCGCACTCAATCACCCGTTGAACGTTCAAGTGAAGTCGGACGAGCGAAGCCAAGAGGCAGCAAGAGGCGGTATGCTCGGCAATCACCAAACTACTGCTCCCGCCCGCTTCGGCAATCATCCTTCCGCTTTGCTTCCCCGCTCTTGTCCCCGCTCTCGACTTCTCCAGCCCATCGCCTCCAACCCTAACCCCCCACTACATTGGGCATACGGATAGGGATATAACGATTATGACTTCAAGGCAAGACACAAATCTCAAACCCACCTCGTTAAAGCGAATCGGAATCATGTCTTCTCAGCTTATCTTTGTGAGTCCTCCGAAGCATCTCGGGTCGAATAGGAAAACTGAGACATGTTCACGTAGGTTACTGGCGCTTCCGGATTTTTGGGATCGCATGTAGTCCTCCAGCTTTTGGAGAAAGGTTATCGTGTTCGAGCGTATGCACGCCACTTAAGCTTCTCTGATCGTCCCAGATTAATAATTCGGAGACTTCACTTCCAGTGCGGCTCGCGGAGGAAAGATAGAGGAACTCAAGGGTACCTACGCCAACTACGGCGATCGCTTCGATGTCGTTGAGATCGCGGATATTTCTCAAAATAAATTCCCTGAAGCGCTGAACGGGGTCGATGCGGCTATTCACCTTGCATCTCCTCTCGCCGGACGGGAAACACCTGCAGTGATGTTGGAGGTGTGCTAACTCCTTCAAAAACGACTCTGCAACTTAACGCCCATCGTAGATGGCCGCGCAAGGAACTCTGAATGTAGTGGAGCAGGGCGAAAAGGCTGGCGTCAAACGCTTCGTAGTCACAAGCTCGATTGCGACCGTCAAGAACCCTCAAGAGAGCTACGCAGACAAGGGTGAGTCGGGGTGATTTTTATTCCAAAGCCATTGCTTTATCTCTGTTTCAGATTGGAATCCAGTGACCAAAGAACAGGCGTTAACAGGGGAGAATGTGATGCTCACCTACTCTGCTTCCAAGAAGTTCTCCGAGCTTGCGCTTTGGGACTGGGTAGACAAGCACCCACATGTGGAGGTTACCACATGTACGCTCGTCTTTTTGAATATCGTGTATGTAGTAACTGATGATGCCGTCGCAGTAAACCCACCCGTCCTCTACGGGCCCTTCACCGCCCACTTCCCCGTTCCCCGGCCGGAAGCCAGTGCTCTTTCGACGAACAGGCGCATGTACAGCTTGCTGTTCGCTGACAGTGGAGAGTTCCCACCCATGACGCATTGTATCGACGTACGCGACACGGCATTGGCCCACATCAAGGCGTTGGATTCCCCTCCGACGGCGCAGGTGGGCCGCAAGCGCATCATTCTGTCCTCACCCACTGGCTGGCCGCTCCGCCAAACTTTGAATTTCATCGCCCAACAGCGTCCCGCGCTGAAGGAGCGACTAACTACTGTCACTCCCCCGGAGTTTCCTTCTGATGTGATGCCGTTGGACTTTAAGCGCATCGAGGAAGTCTTGGGCATGAAGGAATCTGATTTCCACACTACGGAGGAGGTATGTGGTATTGTTAAAGTTCAAGCGAATTACTTCTTCGTTGTTTTAGACCACACTCGACACCGTCGACGCGCTCTTGAAAGTCGAAGACCAGTGGCGGAAGGCCGGGCACCCTATTAAAAAGCTGTAGCATTGTGCCTTTCCCTCGCGATGACTCGCCTCATTGTACTAGTACGAGTGTTGTAATATATGATTTTGAACCTGGCTAATTCAGACTTCCTTTTTATTTTGGGTCTGAGTCCGCGGATTGCATTTGTCGCCAATAGGGGAAGTCAGAGTGGACGATTTCGAGAGATTCTGTGTCGATTCTGCGTCGATTCTGAAAAGATTCTGAGTAAGAATCGGCCGAGAATCGGGCATCGACTCTGACCGCCCCGATTCTGCTCGATTCTGGCCAGCGGCAATTCTGCATTTGATTTTCGCCTTGACCACCAAATTAGCCGGCATCAACAATCTCGTCACCAGAATCGTTTGAGAATCGTTGCAGTATCGACTCCCGAGCCGATACTGCAACGATTCTGGACGACGATTCTGCTTTGATTCTCGACCCAGAATCGGTTCAGAATCGAGATGTGAATCGACCCAGAATCGACCACTCTGACTTCCCCTAATTTGTCACACTCCGGAGGACTCGAGGGGTTAAAGGATCCATGAATTGATTTCGACCCACGCAAAGAGCAATGAGTATCCAACCTCCGTCACAAGCCCTAATACGCCTTGACCTCCCTCTTGAACCTCAACGGGCTTCTCTTAAACTTCGGATCCTCCGGCTCGTCCCTCGCCCCAGGCTTCCAATAATCGAACTCCATCCACGCGTTCTCCTCCATCTGCAGCTCCGTCGCGGCAATATACTCCCCCAGCTCCGGGCTCAGCGGAATCACCCCGGTCTCAAGGACGTATTGGTCCCACAGTTTCATTAGGTGCGCGAGCTTCTCGGGATGCACGGCGGAGAGGTCGTTGGTCTCGCCTGGGTCGGAGACGAGGTTGTAGAGCTGCCAGCGCTCGGGTCCTTTGGGTTTGGGGATGAATACGATCTTCCAGTCGCCTTGCCGGCAGGCGGCGCGGCCCTGAGTTTCAGCAAGTTCAGCGGGGAATGAAGTTCAGCAAGAAGAAGAAGAAATGAGGAACGCACGCAAGTCTCCCAACCCTGGATGAAGTCCTTCTCGTGGATACTATCCGTGCGACCTTTGACCCAGGGAAGCATCGTCTTACCGCGCATGTGCACGATCTCGCGGCCTTGATACGTCGGCGCGGGGTGCTCCACGCCCGCCATGTCGAGGATCGTCGGGGCTGAAGGGTAACCGCAATAAGTTTGACGCTCAGTCAGAGTCCACGCAACGCACCGAGATCCATGACGGTAGCGAACTGGTGCGTGATCCCTGACGCCTGGTCAACGAGCTTTATCCCGGCGGGGAATTTGCAAGTGAAGGGAACGCGGACACCGCCTTCGGTTGTGTAGGCCTTGTAGAGACGGGAAGGCGCAGTAGCGGCCTGGGCCCAACGCGGCCCGTACCAAATGAAGCTGTTGTAGTTTCCGAGGTTGCCCAGGCTAAGTACAGTAAATTGTTGTTCAACATAGAAATAAGCGATGAATAATAAACGAACCTGTTGTTATAGTACTTGGCCAAATGCTGCATAACGCTTCCTTGGACAATGGGATACGCCTCGTATGCTGCCCCTTCGGCCCCTTTGAACCAAAAAAATAAAAATTAACACACGGGAGTTGCAGTCAAAAGAAAAACCAACCATTATCGCTCATAAAGCACACAAACGTATTTTCCAACTCTCCGCTCTTCTCCAGAAAATCATACACCTTCCCGACATTGACGTCGATACACTCTACCATCGCTGCGAACACCTCCATGGCGCGCGCGGACTTGGCTCGCTCATCGGCGGACATGTCCGCCCAGGCTTTGACTTCATCGGCAACGACTGGGTGCGGTGTGATATCCTTGGGCACGAGCCCAAGTTCCTGTAGCTTCGCGAGCCGCTTGAGGCGCAGAGCATCCGGGCCTTCGTCGTAGACGCCGTGATATTTCTTGATGTACTCCTGCGGGGCCTGCAGCGGCCAGTGGGGCGCAGTGAAGGGGAGATAGGCGAAGAATGGGCTGGTGCGGTTTAGCCTTTGAATTTGAATCACCATTAATGGGAGGACGAACCGTTCCTCCTTTCTGTCCTGGCGATCCTGAAAATATTGCAACATCTTGTCACCGTAACCTGGGGCGTCGCCGTCGGTTGTTTAGATGAACTATGGGAAATGGGACGCACCGTGGGAGGAATACCACCCCTCGGGGAGCTGCTTGACGTATTCCCCATCCTCCATGTGCAATCCAATGAAGCTGGCCTCGAGGAACGTGGGTGTTTCGTCTTTGTCTGAAGGGACTGTGTGGGCGAAAAAAGACCTCAGAAAATTGAAGAACTGACCGGCCAGTTGAGGCTCATACAGATAATGGTTGGAGCAAGCAGGGAGGTGGGATAGCGATCGTTCAAAGCCTCGTTTTTGAGCAGACCGTTCCTACAAGGCCCAGTAACGCCTCAACAATAACTCAACCGCGGGAAATCGGTTCAAACCTTGGTCAACCTGGAATCACGTCAACTGAATATTGGAAGGTGAGTGAATGGACAAGCCCTAAATGCCATTTCCCTATATCCCGTAGAAATTTGATTGTCGGACACTCATTGCAATTCGGTCACGCACCTGCCATGAGTGTCTCGTAGCCAGCATCGCGAAGAATCTCCGGAAGCGTTGCGACCCTTTCGTTCAGATATCCCTCGTATCCGGGCATACCTGCGACGTACATAAAGAGTTTAAGCAAGGGAAGTGGTTTTTTTTTCGCTTACCTCGCTGAGGCGCCGTGCTGCCAGTGCCACTAGGGTCATTCTGCCCAGATATATTGGTCCATTCAATCAAGTTCCCCAACCCAGCGATATGGTGATCGGTTCCAGTCATGATCATCGCGCGAGTGGGTGAGCATGCCGCTGAAAAGAGGATTCAACCGGGTTGAACTTGAAGCTGGATTGAATCGAAGTTCGATTATCGAACGCACCGGCAGCATGGAAATCCGTGAATCGCACACCAAGGCTGGCGATTTTGTCGATGTTGGGCGTGTTAATCTCACTCCCGTAGCATCCTAGGTCGCTGAAACCAAGGTCATCCTGTTCAAAGTTTCGAACATACGTCAGATCGTTGAAAAGGCCCAAAGTTGAACGATCCACTCACCGCAACGATAACTAGAAAGTTTGGGCGTTTCTCAGTCATAGTCGCGAAGGACAAGCGAGACGGAAATAAGAAGAGCGCCGGTCCGTGCGATATATGTATGGTCTTCTGATACATACTTACTTCCCGGGCCGGTTCTCCGACTCGGAGTCCGTCAACTCGCGCGTCCGGCATCGCCGCGGCGTGATTGGCGCGTGAGATCATTTCCTTCTTGCATTCAAATTGGACCACCATCTCGCCACATGGCGCGACCGTGACCCCTCTTTCGAATGAGAGATGCGGACTTTCGTTGCGCGTTCCGAGCAGCTCTTACTTCCTTTCCGCAACCATGACTCGCAGAACAACGTTGGGTGACCTGAGAGCGTATTGTGAGTGCCCTTAATTCTCCTCAGCGTTTTACTGACCTTCTGTAGGGTTGGGGACGGTAGTATGTATCGGTTAGTGTCAATATTGGACTCTGAGGTCAGTTGTAAGCTAATGGCGAGTTCAGGGGGATTTTTGTTCGGTAAACTCTAAATTGAACTGACTCTTTCGCGCCTTACTGATAGTGTATTCAGGATATGACTCTGGTCTTATGGGTGTGTATAGCAAAGCTGGGAAGCGCCCGGATGTCTAATGTTCCCTCTAGGCGCCATCATCACATTCGCCAGCTTCCAGGAAGACTTTCGGTACGGCAAGGGCGTCGCAACTAAAACAAACTCTCTGGTGGTTGGTATTCAACAAGCCGGCGCGTTCGTGGGCTGCTGGGCAATATCACCTATCGCCGCGCGATATGGACGCAGGAAGGCCATCATGGTCTGCTCTGCAGTCTTCACGCTTGGCGCCATAATCCAGACCATTAACACCCATAGTCTCCCTGCTTTTTATGTTGGGAGAGTCGTGTCTGGGTTAGGTCTCGGCGGATCGAGCGTCATTATCAGCGTCTTTAGCTCAGAGAACGCACCCAAGGAAATTCGCGGACGGCTAGGCGCGTCGCTTCGTATCGTGCTCCGGTCTTCTTGAGCTCACCCGCCCCGCAGGAAGTTTCTACCAGCTGATGTACACTTTCGGTATTTTCACCGCATACTGGGTCGATTATGCCGTGGCGAATCTCATGGGCCCTGTCACCCGTCAATGGCAGCTTCCCATCGGCCTCCAGATTGCCCCTGCGGCGTTGCTCGGGATCGGCATGCTCACCGTCACGGAGAGCGTTCGTTGGCTTGTCCAGCAGGGCCGCCATGACATGGCCTGGGAGAGCTTGACGTGGATTCGCGCTGACGACTCTGAGGAGACGCGTGCAGAGCTCAAAGAAATACAGATGTCTATCGCGGAAGAGCAGGCCGCTCGAAGTGGGTTCCAGTACTGTGAACTGCTGGAGCGCGACAATTTCAAGCGCCTGAGTATCGGTGTTATTGTGTTTTTGTGTCAGCAGTCTGTGGGAGCGACAGCATTGGTGCGTTCACTCCATCCTTAAACTGGACCATTCCATTAACGCGCCTGCTAGGCGTACTACGGGCCTCAATTCTTCAAAATCCTTGTTGGGGCAGGCCCTTCAAACCTACTCCTCACGGCAATCTTCGGAGCCGTCAAAATTGTGGCGTGCGGAACCTTTGTACTGTTCTTCGCCGAGCGCATTGGGCGCAAGTCGGTATATACGTCTCCTTTCTCTATCTCCCGCCCCATATCGATTTTATTTCAAGGCCCTCATCGGCGGCGGCGTCTTTATGAGTATATGCATGATCATCATCACGATTGTTACAAAAGTGCGTCCTCCGCCCGGTGGAGGCGTCGTAACCAGCTCGGGCATTGCAACCGTCGCTTTGATTTACGCGAATATCATGGCGTATAATTTGTGAGCCTTTTTATTATCCGTCTTCGCATACTAACTACATACCTAGCTCGTGGGGGCCTTTACCCTGGCCGATTGTCAGTGAGATATTCCCCGCTCGGATAAAAGAAGTCGGGGTCGCGACTGGTATTATATACCTAATCGCGTTTTGCTTTGCATTCACCTAAACAATTATTTCTAGGTGTCGGCTCGCAGTGGCTATGGAACTTTATGTACTCTTTCAGTGTCTCCTACATGGTATGTTCCTTCCATCCATCCGCCACTGATCATTTTTATTTTTCTCGGCGCATAGATGGCCGCAATGAACGAATACATATTTCTCTTCTTCGGCGTCGCGGACATGTTCGTTGTCCTCTTCACGATTTTCGTGCTCAAGGAGACGCGTGGATTGTCGCTGGAGGAGGTGCAGGATATATACAGCTCCGACCCGGCAACGACGAAGAGGTTCTCGGGGGCGAGTGTCACGGGGTCGGAGGTTGAGACGGCGTCAATCGATAAGGCGGGAGAGAAGGCAGAGCCTGTTTAACGAACTGAACGACTCAAACACGCATTTCTGTATGATACATAACAAAGACTCAGTAAATAATGAGTCCCAATCCGCGCTTGTGTTGAATGGCATCATGAAGTCAATGTTGAACTCTTGTTTGCGGGATTTGGGAGTCGCACAGCTGATAGCTTACCATACATTAACTCGGTGACCCAGCTGAGGTTTAAAATGTTTGTCAAGTCGTGTGAATAATAAATTAAAATACAGTTCAAGCTCAAATTCCTTCCTCTAGTAATCATCATCTGAATCACTGTCACAGTCCCATCCCACGGCCTTTAATTCTTCTGCAAATGGCGAATCGACTTGCTCGGGAATCGGCGGGGGACGCTGACGGCAAACCGAGAGGATGAATTCGTGCAACAGGTGGTTCACTCTAAGATATCGACATGAATCAACAGGCTCATAAAAATAAATGCAGTCATAAAGAATAAATGCAGACGCACTCCTTGGGATGGGTAATGGCACCAAAATGCGCGGCATCGGCAATCTGTGCCACTTCAACCGAGACGCCGGCCTTGCGCAGGAAGTCGGCCACTTCGTTCGTGGTTAATATCTCGTACGCGACGTCGGCGGCGCAATGGACCATGTAGACCGGGCACGCTATGTTGCGCAGGGCCTCCAGTGTGTATGGTTTTCTAAGAGTGAAAAAGTCGACGCTAATCGTGCGGAAGTCGTCGAGACTGTTCAACCCCCACTGTTGGGTCATAGTGGGCATCGAAGCGCGTACAATTCTGCGTTGATCTGAGTATAGGTAGTTGAAGAGTTGGGCTACGACGTACGCATTGAATACTTCGGACGGAGAACCATTCACAGAAAGTTGGAGACAACCTGTCATCGCATCGCTCAGCGATGAATCGGGCATCATTGATTCACCGCGGGTGACACCTTCCGCCCAATAGTCGTAGATTTCCTGCCGTCCCTCGCCAACGTCTAGTGGCTGGACAGCGAATGAAACTTTCAAAGGAAATAGCACAACAAAAAAAGGGAACGCACCTCCGTGAGTGGCAAGGAAGACACGATGAAGATTGAGAGCACGGCCGAAGGGAATAATATCGCGGTCTGAAGCGCAATGCAGCCGCCCATCGACATTCCAAATAGATGGTACTGCGGGATTCGAAGCGTCGACTAGGATTTAATTGTCATGGAGTCAATCGGCAGCCGCGGAGGCCATAAGAGTCAGCGCACCATGAAGAGGGCTACATCTTTGGCCGCCACCTCACGCCCGTATCCCGGCCCTGCCCTCCCTTTCGTTTGCGCATGGCATCGGAGATCCAACCCAATGAGATTGAAACGTCGTAGCTTGCGGTCTTCAAACTGCTCTAGGGATATCCCTCAGGCCCAGGAACGCCGACGAAAAGTAAGGAACCCTACGGTGAAAGATGATCTTGCCCAGATAAACGGGATGGAGAAAGAGTACCGTCGGAAGATCGGGTTCAATGTGTGCGGCGGAGGTTTTGCCAGGGGTAGAAATAATGTAGCTGAAGACGACAGTCCCCGTCGCTGTGTTCAGAGTGAGGTTGGGCATGGGTGTCGGAAACAGAGGGACAAAAACTCGAAAATTTCAAATCTTAAGTTGATCGCACCCGCGTCGGGAAATTACAGACCCAACTCAGGAGACCTACCATAATTAAGGGTTGAAAATGCGATCCCCTGACTAGAGAAAATGCAAATCAATGACGGATGAGACTCAGGATAATATATTAGCCCGCTAGATCGCGTACCTGGTGATATTTTAACTGGGAGCAGAGGCACCGATACTCGTACCTTGGTTCAAATTCGAAACTCGGAACAGAAAAGCAAAGAAATTAAGAGTTAGGGCCGTGCGCACCAGAGTATTCCAAGTCACTGCCTCTGCAAGATGCTTATGGCGATCAAGGTGCTGAGGGTTACGATTAGGGTTGGCAGAAAGTTGTTGAACCGGGTTTGACGATTCCAAGTGAGTCAAATACATGTATCTTGGTTTTGCTTGGGTTCTTGGACGCCTTGAAAGAGGAGATTGGAGGCATCCTGAAGGGCGTTACTTTGATGAGCAACGTAGAATATTTTGGTTCACGTGCGGGGCTCGGCTTCCGGACCATGGCTATAGGGATACCCAAGGGACTCGGATACCACTGCAGAAGACTGCAGATCATGATGGTGGTTCGGAGCAAATAGATGATTTATCAATGATCGATCCGCATGTGACGGTCACGTTCCCTCTTGCCTCTTACGTCCACAAACTCGCTTTGCAGAGCCATTTGAATGGTACTCCGCTATCCTCTGACCTGCATATCGTTCAAACCAAATCTTAGGCCGAACCGTCATTGAATTCCATCCTCGGCCCCGATCTAATTCTCGAATTTTTGGATTCTCTTGCGGTGCCGTTGCATGAAGACCAGCGGTTCTGTGATCTCTCAGTGTTAGCCTCTTGCAGCGCTGTTTGCAGGACATGGTCGGCACATGCACAGAGGCTTCTCTTCCGCCGCGTCATATTGCCAAACAATATCTACCAAGAGCCCTTTCGACGTGGATCAACGCGCAATAGCTTGCCATCCTTCCTGGCAGCGATAAATCCCGCCACAGAACGCGGGCGTTGGCTCGCGGAAAGTGTTATCAGCCTCACGGTCCGACATACTGGTCGCTCCAGGACCTCTGACTCCACTGCACTCGCAACTGCGCTACTGCGTACTCCGAATCTACGCCACCTAGACACCACAACCATCTGCTGCCATTTTGACTCGGAAACCCTCACCCGCCTGCGCGAATCCGGCCCCCGCATCACCTCGCTGTGCATCCTTCAGGATATCGCTCTCGGTCCGGCACAGACGTATACTCGCACCATGCATCAGCTCGTCGCCTCCTTCCCCTCCATCCGGCTCTTGGAAATCACCTCGGATCTCAACTCATCGCTGCCCCCATTCGATCCGCCGCCCAATTTGTCGCTTGTGTGCGTTAAATTCAACACGACGATGGTACAGGACGTCGGTTCGTGCCTTGCATCGCTGATGAACCCCGCGGCGGAGGAACCCCTCCAGGTTTTGCGGCACAAATCCGTGGGGTCGCACCCCTCGCAGCTCGGTACTGTGCTCCGCGCGCACGGCGCGCACCTGCGCTCGCTGGCCGTCAAGACGTTGGAGCCAGAGCAACTCGCGCACCTCCCGCTGTGCCCGCAGCTCGAGCGTTTCGAAATTGGGCGCTTCCCCGACGCTGCGACGTTCGCGAGCATTCCGCGCACGATCACGGCTCTGGCTATTTCCGGATCTCCTTCCGCCCTAGGCACGCGGGGAGTCGATGAGCTGGCGCCGGAGCTCAAGACGTTCCCGCATTTAAAGGTGTTTACGTGGTCGTCTTGTCCCCAGCCCATGAGATTTCCTATGCTAGAAAGGGTATGCAAAACGCGCGGGATAGAGGTGCGCTTCTCGGCGACGGCGACTGAATTGGTGCGCTCATCTTGTCTTTCGTTTCGTTGATCTCGTATTCACGGCTGATTAGACTGATAACGCGATTGAGCGAGAGTTGAGACGGAAGTATATTCGGATATAAATGTGATGCCACCACCTACGAGTTCTAATCACATCCTCAGAGGTGGATGCACTAGTGAACCACGGACGATATCTAGATCTCTCAGTCAATGAAACTGGTCATGGAATTCATTATGGGTCGTTACATGGAAAAGAAACAATGCAGTTTCGTCGCAAACGCACTCGAGCTCGGGTCAATGCCACCCACTACTTGATCCCACCAAATTGGCTGCCGACCGGGACACTCCGAGCACGGCCCCGAGTCGATCCCATGCCTACAGGTAACTATCCCGTCAAATTCGTTCACGTTCAGTTCCCAGGAGGCAAGGACTCACGTGCACTGTGGACTCTGGGGCATGGCGGGACGAGGCTTTCCCCGGGGGACCGGGAGCGGAGTCATCCAGGACTCCTGCTGGCCCGGGTTGGCCCATTTCGACGGGGGCGCAGGGGCGCGGGGCGGGGGAGGGGGCGGCGCTGGAAGGGAGGCGTAGTGCGCGGGGAGGTTCTCGATGATCTTGCGGCCCACGAGGTCTGAATTGGTGGCCACGGACTGGGGTGGACGGTCGGCACAAACTGGGTGCCAAGGCAATGACGACTTACAGACTGGTTCTGTGGGCCCGGAGTGGATGCCACCGAATTGTTATTTGGTTTATTCGAAGTGGTGAAACGTGGGGCGAACATTGCTCCGAATTTCGAGGAGTGGAGTGGATTATTTCAAGTGAGAGATGGTGAGGTTCTGGCGTTCCTCTGCGCTCCTCTTATACAAGCACCTCAACGCCAAAGCGCCTGAAGTGGCCGTGTACCGAACGGGTAATATGGCCATTGCACAAAACCGCCGGACGGGGTTGTGGCCCCATTGTCCTCGCGTGCCCGGGCCCGGTGCAATTGTCTTTTGCTTGGGCGGTCGTTCAAAGTCAGAGGAATCCACCCAAGAGAGGTCAAAGCATACAACTGTCTGAGATCTGCTTTGGTCGACAAAGAGTTGGCACGCGAGGGAAATCCGGAAAGTGCGAACCAAGGTGCGAATACCACCGACAAAAGAGGCCAATAATAATCTTAAGCGCGTTGTGTTTTTCGAATATCATGTCTGCCCGCCCACTCGACTGGCAGGTTGTGTGCTCGCGAAGGAGCTTCATAATTTTTGTCGGATCGACGCGAACGCGGGAACTGCGGATAGGATAAACGCCATAAACCTGAAGAAATCCGACAGTCAGTGTCTGTGTCAGAAGCGCTCCTCTCAGTCGGCTGAGGGCGTTACAATGCCTGAGTACCGGCGGGAAGAGCAGGGATGAAGTCGGGGCAGACTCAGACGCAAAATTAACACAAAAGAAGACTGTATTAGCTAGCTGAAATTCATATGTTACAACATTCCTACTAGTACAACTGAGACGAGCTATTCCGAGGGAAAGGTACAATGTTACAGCTCTTTAAAGCTTTTTAATAGCGTGCCCGGCCTTCCGCCACTGGTCTTCGACTTTCAAGAGGGCGTCGACGGTGTCGAGTGTGGTCTAAATAACGAAGAAGTAAATTTATGCACCCGCTTAAACTGGAACATACCACATACCTCCTCCGTAGTGTGGAAATCAGATTCCTTCATGCCCAAGACTTCTTCGATGCGCTTAAAGTTCAACGGCATCGCATCAGAAGGAAACTCGGGCGGAGTGACGGTGGTGAGTCGCTCCTTCAGCGCGGGACGCTGTTGGGCGATGAAATCCAGAGTTTGGCGGAACGGCCAACCAGTTGGTGAGGACAGGACGATGCGTTTGCGGCCCACCTGCGCCGTCGAAGGGGAATCCAGCGCCTTGATGTGGGCCAGCGCCGCGTCGCGTACGTCGATATAATGCGTCATCGACGGGAAACCTCCATCAGCGAACAGGAAGTTGTAGATAAGGTTGTTCGTGGAAATAGCACTGGCGTCCGGCCGGGGGACGGGGAAGTGGGTGGTAAATGGTCCGTAGAGGAAAGGTGGGTTTACTGCGACGACATCAGTTACTAGATAACGATATTTAAAAAAACGAGTGTACGGGTGGTAACCTCCACATGTGGGTGCTTGTCTACCCAGTTCCAAAGCGCAAGCTCGGAGAATTTCTTGGAAGCAGAGTAGGTGAGCATCACATTTTCCCCTGTTAACGCCTGTTCTTTGGTCACTGGATTCCAATCTGCGATATAGATAAAGCAATGGCTTTGGGGTAAAAATCACCTCGACTCACCCTTGTCTGTGTAGCTCTCTTGAGGGTTCCTGATGGTCGCAATCGAGCTCGTAACTACGAAGCGTTTGACGGCAGCCTTTTCGCCCTGCTCCACTACATTCAAAGTTCCTTGCGCGGCCATCTACGATGAAGATTGAGTTGTATAATCATTTTTGAAGGAGTCTACGCACCTCCAACATTACCGCCGGTGTTTCCCGTCCGGCAAGAGGAGACGCAAGATGAATAACCGCATCGACACCGTTCAGCGCTTCGGGGAATTTATCTTGAGAAATATCCGCGATCTCGACGACATCGAAGCGATCGCCGTAGCTGGCGTAGGTCGCCTTGAGGTGCTCTATCTTTCCTGCGCGGGCCGCACTGAGTGTTTCCGTTATTAATCTGGGACATCACAGAAGTGGCGTGCATACGCTCGAACACGATAACCTTTCTCCAGAAGTTGGAGGACTACATGCGATCCCAGGAATCCGGAAGCGCCAGTAACCTGTGTAACATGTCTCAGTCTCATTCGAGGAGAAATGCTGCGGAAGACTCACAAAAATGAGCTGAGAAGACATGATTTGATGTGAGCTCGAGGGGGTGGGTTTTGAGATGTTGTATGTCTTTGCCTTGCGGTCGTACTCGTTATATACCCTTTGCCTATCGTGCCCGACATCAGCGTCTTCGTTAAGTCGGTCTTGGTAACGCGTCCGAGGAGCGGGCCCGATGCCCGACCCCGAACCGGTGTTTAATGATGCGCGGCCGACGGCCCCGGGCCTCGGCATACGTCGGCTTGCCGTCGGCAAACAACGGCCGTACACTCGAAGCTTGAAGTTCAAGTTGAAGTTCAAGTTGACATCTACGTGACTCGACGACGAAAGAGTCTGTGGTAGATTTTTCATCCTGAGATACGACGACGTGGACGCGATCTGCCCCAATCCGCCGGAGATGCGATTGTCCCTGCCTGCATGTTGTGAGTTTCCATCTGGAAAACACCACATGTCTACATAGTACTGGGGAGAGGCCCATAGAGCAGTAGGTCCATAGGCATGTACCTATCTATTAAAGAGGCCCATCCTCTATCAAAGAGGCTTGTAGATCAATAGCGCGGTAGAGCCATAGAGCGATAGAGCTCCATAGAGCTACGTAGATCATCTGTCTCTACGGCAGATCTCGCCTAGCCTCGCATACGTGATCATCAGTCGAGAGAAATTGTCGGTATCGGATGCAGGGAGCACGAGGAGTGTAAAGATGCATTGAATTTCATCGTAGAATTACAACAGTATACAAAGAGCTACGGAGTGAATAAGAAGAACTTGAAGTAGGTTGGACTTGATGTTTCGGACACATGCCCCGTGTAGTTCCCCATTTCTTGCTTATATCTTGAATATGATTGAAAAAAACTTGGAGTAGGAAAAAGTTGCGGGTCTGAGGGTTGATTTGAGTGCCTTCAATCCGCTTTGAGGACAACTCTAAAAGGGCACGCCATACTTTTTGAGTTTCATCCAAAAGTTGAGTTCTATTGCATATCTTCCCCCGCTCCTGAAAGATTACAAGGAGATTCAACGAGCGTACTATAAGCGCGGATCAGTCTCAAATTCGAGATGGTCGCGAATGCTCCCCGTTGCCGAGGGGTCATTCCGAATCAAGAAGGGTTGATAGGACTATTAGTACAATGATCTACAGTACGATAATATTTATGCAGAGATCTGGCGTGTATTGGTAATTTTTTTGACAATCGTCCGAGCCCAAACGTGTGGCCTATCGCCGCACAACCAACATTCCGCGCTTTTCCAACTCCCGAAATTGGAAGCGCAGAATCGAAACATCCTCGTCATCTTGTTCATCGCCCTCCACACCACTCTCCCTCTCGGGTTGGTCCATACAGACAATCACCCGCGTTCCCACACCAAGCACCCGAACCAGTTCCTCCCAAGCAAATTCACGCACGTCAGCTCCCTGGGACAGACCCAGATGCAGCTGCGCCAGCGGACGATCCAGTTTCCGCAGGTACTCAGAGAGATACGCGACCTCGCTGGGGCAAAAATCGC
Source organism: Mycena metata (assembly GCA_029378385.1). Lineage (NCBI taxonomy): Eukaryota > Fungi > Basidiomycota > Agaricomycetes > Agaricales > Mycenaceae > Mycena > Mycena metata. The sequence continues at coordinate 505,335 of JARKIB010000030.1, forward strand.
CTAGATCAAGCGTACTCGTGCGCGGTGCGAGGACCGCGAGCCAGCCCAGGAATGCGAGGGACGAGCCGCGTATGGCGAGACGCTGCAGGGATTTGACTTCAGGGCCGCAGGCCGCTGGTGATGACGCGCGATATGGAATCGCGTGTACGCGTTTGAGCGTGAGACGCGTGAGTTTTGGGAGGTGCGTTGCCAGTTGAAGGAGTACAGGGCCCGCCGTGATGCCGACGAGGGACAGCGTCTTGACCTTCGAGAACGCAGGAAGGATTCCAAGGGGGAGATCCGAGAGTGTAAGGGTTTGGATGTGGTGTAGCTGCGCTATGCGTGGGACGATCTCGACCAGGGTTTTCACTTGGATACGGCCCGTGCGCGAGTGGCGGATCTGCACGGGCGAAAGCGCGTTGTAGAAGTCGAGGCTGCGTACAGCGGACGCGAAGGTCGCGTGCGGACTTGCGAGCAGCTCGTTGAGACGCGCGGCAACGTGTCCTTCGTGTTCCGTGAGGGAGATGTGGGCGAAAAGGTGGAATCTGCTCGCGGGGATCCACGCGCGACACACAAGCGCGCAAGAACCCAAGGTAGCGCGCTCGGCGTGCAGGTAGTCGACGACGAGGTCGTAGAGCTCTCGGGGGAGTCCCGCGCGGGGCATGGTAGTATCTGGAAGGACGCAATGAGTACCCAAAGATAATATTAAATATGGCAGATCTCCACTCCCGGATCCATTGTTCTGTCTTACACGTGTATGCACAGCTGTGAGACACCTGCGATCCGATGACTCGAACGCCCATTATCTCGTGAGATCACAACAACAAAAAAGTACCTGCGATCGCCGATGACCGTAATGAGCAAGACAAGAAACACAAGGATCCTGGTTCCGGAGTACAGATCTCCACGGAGCGGGATAAGGAGCCCCGGACTCGAGTCGGAAAGATACGGTGGATGGCTTGGTGGATGGGAGGGGAGGCTTGAAAAATACTAATCTACCCAGACCTTATCCTCAGTATCCCGCGCTGCGTCTTGTGGTCGTTTGAGACAGACCAGCTTTGATGAAAAAAAAGTGATCGGCGACTTTATCTCCATTTGATCTGGGTCCCCGCCGGGCCGCACTCAAGCTGCCGCCGGACATAAATTTGTAACTGTCGCCGAGTGCTTGGGCGGTCAGGCGGCCTATTCCTCTTTCGGTACTCGCGATGTGAGTTTACCTCCCCAGCTGCTCCTCTCATCCTCTGAATCCTGTTCTAGAATACTTGAGATCGGATTCCAGGATCGGATACGATGTTAGTCTCTCGCGGCCAGACGCTTCAACCGACGACGCTCGTACCTCGCTTGTTGAAGTCTGTTATTAACCGCGGGGGTCCGATCGCGTAGCCGCCTTATTATGTAATCTCGCGTAAGCAGAAATCATCGGCGTGTGTATTCGCTCTTGCACGAAATCAAGTAAGCCAATTCCAGGACACCCCTGTCATTATTACTACTAGAGCTGTCTCCCTATTTTTTCTGGTGAATTTTGGACGGGGTTTAAATATCTGGGGCCTGCATCACTTGAGAACCGGCTTTACCCTATGACGGTCACTTTGCACATAAATTATTTCGCGCGACATTTTGGTTCGCGTGCATATTTCATCATTCCGCGCGCCGTTTTTTACTTCTCGTGCCAATCTCGCGCGCACCTTTCGGTTTTTGCGCGACTGTTTTGAAGTTTTTGCGCACGCTTTTGACCAGTGTTTCCTCTGAATGTCCCAGGTGTCATCAACCGAAGGGTATGGGCTATAGAATATGTCAGAACACGGTGGGGGTGGTACAAAGCAAGATACAAAATGTGTAAAATACTTTACGGCCACACGGCCCGTCGGCATCTCGGCAATATCGGGTCACTTTCGGACTCTAATTCACCATGCAAGTTGAATTCTTACACAAGACATTGTTGCCCAAATTTAGCCATGAAACGGGTCCAGGTTGGTGCCTTCCAAAAATACACTTACATTAAGATGCTTCCTTTTTCAGAACCACTACGCTGCACGTGCATCACAACCCTAATTCGGCAATTTGAGGATGCACATCACTGAGGGCTTTGAGCCAGGTCAACTTGCAACCTCACAGTTTGTCCACCTAAAAGCTTGGGCCGACTGATTCACTGAGTGGCTCTTCTGCCAAGTGTAAAGGCAGTTTCAATTCATCAATTGGCTTCAAGTTCCAGCCAAAACAAGTTGAATACAGGGCATGAATCTCGCAGGAGGGGATAGGACACATCACGATATCTCTCTGGCCCATATAATAAGCTTTACATGACTGCAGGTCACATACCATTGATTATAAGCCGTTCCAACGCGATGTTTGGCCCTATGTACGCGTGGGCTCGCGTGAGAAGATCTGGACACGTGCATGATCGGCCGTCACTGGCATATCGGCTTGACAACGGCATCTTGACGGCACCTGGAAAAGGCGCGCGAAAAACGAAAAGTTGCGCGCGCGGAAAAAAAGTCGCGCGAAATAATTTATGTGCAAAGTGAACGTCATATTACCCGGGCCTTTCCGCACGCCGAGTTTAAAGTCGTTTCGCGAGATTCCAAGCTGCCAAAATGGTTAGTGGAGAATCAGTGAGCCTATCCATGTGCAAATCATGTAGAAAATCATGTCCTTTCCACCCAATCCTTTGCGCAACGAGAATTGCTTACGTGAGATTACATAATAACGCGGCTACACGATCCGACCCCCGCGGTAACAACAAGACTAATACGATGTCGCTGTTAGGGATCCCCACCGTACCCGTAAACTACCGTATACGGTTACGGTTATACGGGACCCGGAACCGTACCGTAAGGCCCTTGGCTCGCCTTTTTACGGTTACGGTTTGGGACCGGCCGTACACCGTACGGGCCCGTAAGAATACAGCCCGTATACGGTGCCATACGGACCGTAAATCCATTTAAATTGAATGGCCTTTTTCCGGGCTGTAACAGACTGTTCGGGGATTCAAGGCCCTCTAAATCCGAAGCATGCACCCGTACTTGGATTAAAGTTGCACTTCAGACGATGTCGGCACCCAACATTGGCCCGGCAAACGATCATGATGCGATTGTTGATCTCGGCCGTCAGCTCCGAACCGTCAAGACCAGCGAAAGCCAGCGAAACCAAAGCGAAAGTCTATGTTCTTGCCAAAGGATGTTTGAGACACGAAGGTATGGTGTTCTTTCTTTAAATCTGAGCTCTCTCAGAATTTATTTCAATTTTAATGAGAATTTACGGACCGTCAGAACCGTACAGACCGTAACTTATACGGTACCGTACCGTAAGGCCCTCTGAAACTCGCTTTACGGTTACGGTTACGGCCCGGTACAGACCCGTAAGAGACCGTAATTTTTACGGCCGTAACCGTATACGGTACGGTGAGGATCCCTAGGACTCGCTGTCGAAAGGACTATTTTTCTAATTTCCGAGTTTCAAACTCCACACTGACCTTTTCACGTACAAAGTGACTGGTGAAGGAAAACCAAGAATCGCTGTCGGCCGGGTTCGCCAGTCAGCAGTATTTGATCGGTCCCAACTTTCGTTCAATACGCCGTGCCGACGGTCTGCGTCGTTAGGGGCGAACGTTAGCCAGATTAGTGAGAAGTAAACTGGCTCATGTCATTGTATTTCTCCGGCCTGCGGCGCTTTTTAACAACCCACTTTAATCCCGCTCCAGTCTGGCACCGAAATTTTGCAAATCTTGCTGATGGTATTAGGTTCTCGCTCTGAATGGAAAAGAAAGTGGTGAGCGCTTGCGAATTGACGCCGGCCAAAAACGTCCTCTACAATTCCTGCAGTTCCAACATTTTTTGTCCTCGTACTGATATGTACTCTCTTGGCATTTGTGCGATCGCAATGACACAGATCGAGGGTTGTCGCTAGGGAGTCTCTGAATGCAAGCAGATCCTCATGGTTCTAGTAGCCTGTTTTGTTGGCTGCCGCGTACTTAGCATCTCATCTTTGATTGCCGTCGCGGCTTGGCGCGGAAGTTGGAATGCTTGGTATAAAATGCATCGGCATCATTCCACACAACCTTCCCTCTCCCTTCTCATTTTCAACGACGTCCTTCTCGTTCAACCCACAATATCAAGGCTGTCTTCTTGTTTCCTGGGGCTCGCTTTTTTGGCTCAAATCGCTGTTGGAGCTACGGTTGGGCCCGTTGGCGAACTGCTTATTTCCAACAAGACCGTCTCCCTCGATGGCTCTAGCAGGGCGGCGGTTCTGGGGGTCAACTCCTTCCCTGGCCCTCTAGTTGCGGGAAACAAGGGCGACAATTTTCAATCAGTGAATTTTTGATCAAAGATTGACCTTCATCTAATCCACAATGCAGGTCGACTGTGAACAATCAGCAATTGGATCCAACCATGCTCCAATCCACCTCCATCGTTAGCACTTCCTAACTATGCGCTCCATTCACCTAGTCGTACTGTTGTAGCACTGGCACGGGCTATTCCAAACCGGAACTGCGTCGAATGATGGGTAAGATATCCTCACTGTTGTTCAACTCACCTTATATCTCAACCTCGACAGAGTTGCTTTCGGTGGATACCGTCAAATACGTGTCGAAGTTTTGCGGCCCAACGTAGGAAAACCCTACTCACAGTCACGCAACGCCCTATTAAGAGTGGCGCCAACCCTAGCACGGGGCCCGCTGGTTCCACGGGAGGCATCAACTCCGGTGTCCTTCGCTGTGATTATTACCGCCGTTTTGCTTCACGAAACAGTACCCATGGATTCTTTCAGATGTCGGCGCTGCCGTTGCCGACCCGACCAGCAGCCAGGTACGAACCGCGGGAAGGTCGCACACTCCGGGTCCGCAGATCGTGAGTTCGAATATCACGAAACCACATTTTCCAAAGTCTTTGCACCTAATAACATCACCACTCCAAGTTCGAATATCACGAAACCACATTTTGCAGAGTTTTTGCACCTAATAACATAACCAGTCAACTCGACTGTGTGAATTTAGGCTTGCGTCCTTGCTGTTACCACCGTGAGTGACGAGGCTTCAGGCCTCCCAGTGAAATTTCACTTCAGGGTACATCCCCGGTTTTCTAATTCCCAAAGTTCCGGGTATCCCGGAGATGTTTTATTTTGGTCTTTTGGCACGCAGATATTCTGAGCTTGTCCTTTCCTCAGTGGGCTGTGTTTCTCAGTAGTTCAGACTCTGTGATATGTATGCTCCCAAAAGACCTTCGCAACCGACCCCAACCAGGGTGTCGTGTGTTGCAGCCTCATACAATGATGAAGACTCCGATGCCTTCCTTCTTTAACTATGTATGCAGCAAGGATTCGGCGGGCTAGAGAGTGAAAATATTCTAGCCGCGGCGCACATCACTGAGAAGTTCTCCGATTTCCCTCCCAGATTCCCATAATCTCATATCCTCTGAGGTGAGTCCAACAAGAGCCGCATCCTCGGTCTGGGAAGGATGCGGGAAATAACTGTACGAGCTGTCACATATTGTCCCATTCGCCGGGAGAGCCAGCGAAGTATCCGCGAATGAGCTTTATGATGCACGGAGTGGGGAAGGCGTCGGAACAATGCTGAGCGTGATTTAGTATGAAACCGGGGGAGAACACGCACCCCTGGGCCATCCTTGATTATTAGGCGGCTTGAATCGGGCATTAGGGAATTAATGCGAAGACCGCTTTGGATTGGGGTGATTCTGGGAAGCCGCGTTGGACGTTAGACCGTATAAGGCACTGAGCACTCACGGGTCCATCTAGAGAGCCATAAGTAACCTCCTTGAAAGACCTATGGAGACGACGAACCGTGTTGCTAACAATGAGCATCGGCCAGTCAAGAGTCGCGTTCCAGGGCCCAGAAAAGCGCTCAGGCCCACGCACAGGCCAGTACTGACATCCACCATCCGGCTCGCCCACGGAGGCACTGGCACCGAAGTGCTGGGAGACCTCGCGCAACGACTTCATGAGCTCCGCCACCAGAACCTCCGCCGTAGGCACCTCGGCAGGTGACTTCGGCGGCGGCGAGTCCATGCACGTTACACCGAGGCGCGCGAGGTCGTAGTGGGGAGTCCTTTCTTTGAGAGGAATAACGAGGAGGTTGAAGAGCAGAGTGCCGTTGCCGGCCATCGCCTGGGACAATGCCAAGGCGGATTCGGCCCATTTCTGCGGGCGTTGGAGGTACTGGAGTAGGAAAGCTGGTTGGATAGATTTCAGTTTCGTGTTGAATGAACGCAGAAACGATAGGCTCACCGCGCGCCCCGCCCGAGGTTACGAACCCCGGGCGGAAGCCAAAGGGTGCGGGCAACGGTGTGAGAGCAAGGGCATCGAAGAAATCCTCAAGACGGGTTTCGATGTCCTGGTACGGCTCGTCGATATGTTGTGTCAACGGGCATGCCTCGGGCCCGGCCTGCATAAAGAAAGGTCTTGGGTGAGGAGACAGATCAAGTGAACAAGGCAGAATACACGTACACGGGAACAGGCTTCAAGATAGAAGCGATATGTTTTTTCGGTGGGATGAGAGCCAGTTGACCGGCCACTTGTGCGAGGGTTCAGCTAAGCTTCATTATGAGTACTTCTATAGCTGAAACCGTTATTTCGACAGACTCGACCAATTGACTGGATCTACAATTCCGTCTATGACGACGAAGCCAGCACGCTCGGGCAGCCTCCGATTAAATGCTCAGTTCGATGCAGGACAAAGATTTGTCCAGCCTACTTACATATTGACGAGGTACGCGCCAAGAATCGAGCCGTACGAGGCACCCCAGAAATTACTGCCGCCAAAGTCAGTAGGCCTCGCACAGCCAGATAAACAGCGCACATTTTAGCATCCTCGCCATCCAAGACCTTCGTGATGAAGTCCATGTCCCGCACAACGGTGGCAGTACCCATGTACTTCAGCTCGTCGCCCATATTCTTCGCGCAAAGCTCGGCCTGGCTTTTCTTCAGCGCCATAAACTCGCGGGCCTGTTCAACAAGTTGTGCCTCGATAGCCGGATTCGATAGATTTCTCGATGACGCGACGTTAAACCCCTGCTGGAGGACCGTGTTCGCAACGAAGAGGTTGAAGTCCGAGGAACCGTTGAAGCATTGTACTTGAGGTCTAGACGTCCAAACCATATTACTCGCAGAATAATCCTCGAAATTCGAACACCGACGAAGTTTTATTGATCCCACGCGGGTCAAAGCCGAGGAGGTCCCAGTCGTCGCCAATGAGGTCAGCAAAGGTTTGGGTCGCGAGGCGCGTACCAGAACCGCCGGGCCCGCCTAGATAGCACGGATTAAACATCCAACATTGTCTACAGAGCTCCAGCGAACCTGGGTTCAGGAAAACGGTTCCTTTCTTCGGGAATTTGGTGGCCTTGAAGCGTGCGATCGCTATGGAGGCCGTTCCGGCGCTCCGGTCAATGTAATCCTTAGGTACGCTGCGAGTGAAATGAGTAAAGGAGCAGGGTGACTGAATGATATACATAACCGCCCCGCACTCCGTGCCGGGGTTGCATTCCGCGGCGGGAGACCACTTGACAGTCCCAATTTCAGATTTTCGCCCGTACGGCTTCTGGCACCGATATATACCAAAAGCCAACAAGGACGCAAGGGCACAGATGTAGAGCGTAAGGGCGGTTGAACCTGTTCGCCTGCGTCCTCTTGGGATTTCGACCGCTTCTTTCGGGACACCCATGGTGGTAGTGTTGGTGAGAGGAACAGTAAAGCGGCCCGGCGCGTATCAGGCATCGACGGAACGCTGCACACGGCAGTTGCCTGCCGAAACCACTCTTTGCTTTCATCTTGCTTTCATCGTCAAATTCCGTTTGCACTCAGACCAGGGCTACCCTGTCTCAGTTCGATCAATTCCTGGCTTTTTCCGTGCGCCTCAATCTTGTTACAGGTCAATTTGAAAGCTTCTGAATCCACACGTAACACTATGAACCAAAACTCCAAGCGTGCTCTTGTCCGCCGCTGGAGACCGTCAAGCAAATATCGCACCGCTTGAAGACAAGAAGGTGGCTTAGTCTCGGTGAACCAGCGGATAACGCAGCCTCCGCGGATGCAAATGGATCCGGGCATCATTCCGCTATGTCTCAGACTCGCAGAAGGAATAAGAGGCGGCCACCAAACCCCTACCCTGTACTTTATTCGCCCTTCCACCCCCCGCTTTTGCAGCCACTTGCACTTTGAATCCTCTATGCTTTTACCATGAAATCTTGTTTATTCATCTTCGCGACTCTCTTCCTTGCATCGTCCACCACCAATGCCCGTCCTGCTTGGACCGAAACCGTGAGTCCGATGCCCTCTGGTTTTGGCGAGTTCCTAACCATGTCACCAGGGTCACGCACAATGTCCTACGCCGTCGTCATCCGTCCCATTCTCCCGACTATTCAACAACAACAATGAGGATTATCTCCTCACCGTCAATGCCGTCGACCAGTCCCGCGCGATGAAGCGTGGGTACGAGTTTGACGGCGTTGTCGCGCGCGTCTTCAGGACGAAGCAGCTATCGACTGTGCCCATGTACCACGTCTTAGTCGGCAAGGCCCAAGCCAGTTTCTACACGACACGTAAACACGAGCGCGATGTAGCCCTCCGCGGAGACGCTAGGAACAACGTCGACATGGGTGTCGCGGCTTATGCCTTTCCGAAACGCCTCTGCGGCGGCATGCCGTTGTACCGCTTGCTCAACCGCGCGACAGGGGAATACTTTTACACAATGGATGAGGGAGAAAGGAACTTTGCCGTGTCGGACCAGGGGTACGACACACCGGAAATTGCTGGTTTTGTGTTGAAGCAGTGAGATAGCTTGTAAATGTACTATCTATCAATCAATGGGTCTGTTTCCCGAGTCATGTTCTTCAAGCGCAAATTGTTTAAAACCACGGTGAATGAGGGATGTCCGAAGAGGTACGGCACACCGGAAATTGCTGGTTTTGTGTTGAAGCCAGGAGATTTTTTGTAAATGTATTATCTATCAATTCACTGGTCCGTTCCCGAATAATGTCCTCCAATTTGAAACACAAATCGTCTAAGGAGATCATTCCATGAGTTCACTTCCATGCAACGAACATGAAGAAGCTCCGCTTTGGGCAGGTTAAAACTACAAACATCGGTTCTGAGCTTGTTTCACCCCGATTCAATCCAAACATCCTTGAGTAGCAAATATTACACGCGAACGCCGAAGATTGATAGCAGATCACACAAATCGGGGCGGTCAAAGCGATATATTTCGATCAAATTAAGGTTAGGGTTAGGAGAGCAGAAGATCGAAAAAAAGGCCCACCCAGCCGAGTGGCCGTGGTGGGACTGGAAAATATTGGGACCTTGCATGCACCTAAGCACATACAATGCGCAAACCCACGCTGAAGACGGGGTCGCTGTGCAAGGGCGTGTTCCTACGCACCACCCACCCAGGACGTGAAGGGATGGATGAGGTCAAGGTAAGTATGAGTTGCAAAACTGTTTGAAGGAGATCTTTATACCTTTCGTGTGCGCACGGACCATGGTCATATTTGCACATGTTGCACAGTTGATGAGCGTTCTGATGCGCTGTCCAAGTCGTTCTCCGATTTAGAACGCTGTCCTTCATTTGTCGCAGTCTTGCCACTCTCTCCCTCGGCAACACTTCAAGGTTTATCTGAGGCTTTCTACATTGGCGCTGGCGGCATACTCGGTCATCCAAGAAGTTGCACGGAAGAGGAGGAGAATATTCTTCGCCGACTAGTAGACTGCGCTGTGTAACAGACCACCAGTGCGAGTTCGTGCACCATGGAACGGTTCTATGTTTCAACTTTCAACTGTCCTTTAGGCTCTCGGATGTTGATATCGACTCGGAGCGCCTCAAACATCGATTTGATTTGACTCGGAGACTAAGAGACGCGTGAAAACACCCTCAACGTCCTTTAAGTATTCGCCCAACCAGTATTTCTTTGGAGCCCGGCGCGGACCATCGGTCCAAATTATCCGCAATGCGATCCAAGGAAAAAAAACACAAAATTCGCTGCATAATTGGGCATTACAATCGGGGCCAGGAACTGCGGGGTATTAAATGTGAGAACAAGAGATACGCTCGAGAAACGCACCGTGCTGTTCGGAGGCAGGAATGGCTTCCAATTACTCCTCCTCTGAATCATCTGATTCAACCCACTGCAATCGCATCGACTTTCCAAATTTTGGGGCGGCGGCTGGTGGCACATCGCTGCGAAACTGCCCGTCCAGCCGACGGCCAGCTCGTCGGCCACTACACTGCCTTGTGTAGAAAACACCAAGCGTAAGGTCGTCCTCGAGATTGACGCCGTCGTACCCCGGCCATCCGACATCGTATGCAAAATGAGTCTGCAGTACTATCCAGGAGCAGCACCACCAGATCGTAGAGGGCGCCCATGCGCAGCCCATGGGAGGTGGGATCATTGTAATCCACTGTCGCCCGTCGCTGGAAATTACCCCGCTGCGAGTGGCACGTTTCCGTAACCACCAGTGTGGGTGCAGAAGGTTGAACAACCAGCATACGTCGCCAGCTCGCGTCTGGGCGCCTAAAAGCTTCAGGCGCGCTGGCCCACTGCAGGTCTTTACCCGGGATCCGCCGAATAGTTAAACAGCATGCATTCCAACACGGAGGTCGCACCTCCCGCGCGCTTAATTGGGGAGTAGGATTTTGTTCCGCAATCTCAACTGAACTACGGGACTACGACGAGTATAAGGCGGGTCAGGTTCTGAGAAATGAAGAAACTGATGTCAGAACCGTGAGTGAGTGGTCAGCGGGGAAAACTCACAATAGTGTCGATCTTGCCTTCCGCGCGGTCCAGTTGTGACGTCCTGAGGCTTCGACTCAAGTGCAAACTGGCCTTAACTGCGCCGGTACGAAAGAGTTCAAATCTGTCAAGTGCAAACAATGCGCGTTGGTTTTTGGGACCTGAGAAAATCATTTAAGAACTCGGCAGTGTCCACCCTATAGCCCTATAATCGGGTATTCAACTGACAGTTATGAAGGAAGATGGCAACTATTGAACGCGGGCCTCGTCCTTGGATCAATAAACTCGCTAGACCGATGCATCGAGGGTTATCCAGGGCGGTCCAGCGCAGTATCATGGGAAGGGAAAGTGGTTAGCGAGGAGGTAGCATTGATTAAATATTTGTTACTGCTAAAAATACAATAATCATACACCTTGAAGCACAACGTGAGCCGACAAGTAGTAAGACCCCAGCTTCAAGTGAAGAACGCACGTTATTCCACTGAAATAACCCCAGCTACCATCAGTCTTCCTCTGAATCGTCAACTCAACCACTTTCACCGACTCTCCAAACGTGATAGTGACTCTCGGCCCATCGCTGAGAAACCGCTCGTCAAGCTCCGGTCGCCGATGAGTTGTGTAGTAGGCCATGAGTGTCAGTTTGTCCTCACGCGAAACTCCGTCATGCCCTGGCCAGGAGACATAACACGAGGATGCAGGACGATCGATGAGCGGTACCGCGAGGTCGTAGAGGGCACCCATTCGGAGCCCCGGAGAAGACGGATCGTCGTCGCAGTTGACCGTTGCCTGGGACCGAAAGTCCCCGCCGCGAGAATGTCAGATTTCTTGAACGATCAGCGTCAGCGCCGGCGGCTGAAGGACCAGCATACGCCGCCAGCTCGCATCCGGGCGCCTAAACGCTTCGGTTGCGGTGGCCCACGGCATTTCTGCGATGGATTCGGCATCTCCGGGCCAATACCAGCGGCCATGGGGGCCTTGGGGCGCGAAGAAGGGCGGAAAGAGTTCCATTAGCAAGGGATTGCGCAGTGGACGCCAATTGGAAGGCTCAGGTTGAAAAAAGAGAATGCGCTGCAGCGTGGGGGTAAGAGTAATGGCGTTCCACATTTTGTTGACCCGTGACGCGGTGACAAGGAGATTGCGCAGGGGGAGACGAGCAAGTATGAGCTCAACGAGCTCCGGTGAGGAAATTACAGTGTCGAGGGCTGTGGACATGGTGTGCGGCGTGGAGCAGCGACGAGGAGGTCGCGCATAGGGAGGCGAGCAAGCATGAGCTCGACGAGCTCGGGCGAGGAGATTACAGCGTCCTGGGCTGTGGACATGGTGGTGTGTCGCAAGATTGATCAGCACAGCCGGCGGTTTCGTTTACATACAGTACCATGCGCACGGACCATGCCGTGATCTCGAATATTAAGTTGCGCCGAAATAAATAAATTCCTAATGCCTTCCAAGTGGTGTTTGAGGGGGTACACGCGCATTATGAGGGAACTGCAACGCCGCAGGAGATGGTGTGCGGCAAGATGGAGATGGAAACCTCACATCAGCACAACGCGCGTCACGCACGGACCATGGCTTGTAAGAAAACCACACTCTAACTAAAATTCCAAACGAAGCTCATTATACCTCCCACGCGTTTGCCCGGGTGTATAATTCTGCTCTACAATCTTCACTGATGCCGTCGCGAGCGGATGCAAAGCGGATGCTTTAGTAGACGCACAGAGTTGGCACAGAGAGTATCGCAATTCATTGGCCTCTGATGTTTCAGTCCTCTTTGAACGGATTGGTAGGCTACTATCTCTACGCGACAACCAATCCCACCGAGAAAAACTCGTACCCCGGGTAACCCTGGAAGAATCCGATTTGTGAGCGACATCGACCTCGTACGAAGCGAAGACAAACCGGTGGGCACGCGCCGGGTTCGTTGGCTTCCACGACCGTCAAGTACAGGGCAGAGCCAGAAGAGTAACTCGAGATATCGGGGATGACAAGGCTAGCGGGAGCCGCGGGAAAGCCAGGCTGGGGATGAAGGCCTGAAACCGTCGCGTCAGTAATATTTCGTGCCGTTCTGATGTCAGAAAGCACACCGAAGTTGGGGTTGAGGAAACTGCCGAACTCTTCGATAAAGGTCCCCGTCGCAAGGTTGCCATTGCCATCGAGGCCCGTTGGCTCAGCGTCTGAGAGCCAGACGGTGAGAGCTGAATATCCAGAGTGGCATGGATTCACATCGTTGTAGTTGAACGGAATCGAAGTTCCCGTGGTGATAACAGTACCAGCGACAGGCTCAGTAATCGGGCTAGTGCGCTTGCTGGGCGCGCTAGCCGTCAGTCCAAGGAGAGCAGCAACGAAAACGAACTGAAATCGCATCGGGGGCTGAGATTCGGTAGTGAATCAAGAGTGAATCAAGACGACTGGGCGTTTGCAATTTATACTCTTTATGCTATCCCCGTCAACCCAGGCGAGCGCTGTACACTGCTAGCCGGATTCAGAAGTCCAGGACTGTCTCTGAGTACCGAGGTACAAATCTACTCACCATTACAGCTGTTCCGGCAAAGGTTATCGCGGTCGCAACTTTATAAAGTGCGGGCTACGATATCTGGTTCAACGACAGCGCGGACTGATAGACAGTTCGACATAAGCAACAGAACCGACTGAGGCCTAGAGCTCCATACACAGCTCGTATGGCCTCTACCATACGGGTGCCAGATTCAAGTTGAATACTGGCGCTTAACACCGAGATCCAACCTCGATCTATATAGTCTGTATTTTCTTTGGCGTGCGTGCGGGAGGGGATTCTAAAGAACGGACCTTCTCCGTGATCATGATTTTCCGGAAATATCCGGAACTGCAGATTTTCCGACACGCTCTGACTCTTGAGGGAGGAAAAGGTCGAGAAGAGAAATTGCACAGTCATCACGTGATGTTTGTTGAAAAAATGAATTCTTCCTTTCGCCTTGCGTGGAGACTCTTGCTCACAAAGAAATGCTAAAAAGGTCAGTCAGGGCTGGTTCACCCTTATTCAGAGTAGATCCGGATTCACATGGTACGTTGAATGGCGGCTGACGTCGCCTTCTCTCCGCCAAGTAAGTATGAACGGTGAGAACGGGTTTGCATTCATGAACACCGGTGGAGAGTTCCTGAATATTCCCTCATCCCACCTTCAGATACACAATCTCCGCGGCGTATAGGTCCAGCAACTCAAGTTGTAAACTCCCGAAAGTGGAAAATAAAATATATGTCACCTCACTGACATCAGGAGGACAAGATGTCAGCACACGGTAAGTTCGATGTACTCGGTAATATTAGCGACGCAGTGGGTCCACAGGCGTGCCTGCTGAGTCGGCGGTTGAACGACCAGCATACGCCGCCAGCTCGCGTCCGGGGACCTAAACGGTGGCCCACGCATTTCTGCGATGGATTCGGCATCTCCGGGCCAAGACCAGCGGCCATGGGGGCCTTGGGGCGCGAAAAAGGGCGGAAAGAGTTCCATTAGCAAGGGATTGCGTAGTGAACGCCAATTAGAAGGCTCAGGTTGAAAAAAGAGAATGTGCTGCAGCGTGGGGGCAAGAGTAATGGCGTTCCACATTTTGTTGACGCGGCGTGGAGCAGAGACGAGGAGGTCGCGCATAGGGAGGCGAGCAAGCATGAGATCGACCAGCTCAGGTGAGGAGATTACAGCGTCCTGGACTGTGGACATGGTGGTGTGCCGCAAGATTGATCAGCACAGCCGGCGGTTTGTGCGTACATACCCTGCGCACGGACCATGCCGTGATCTCGAACATTGAGTTGCGCCGAAATAAATGAATTCCTAATGCCTTCCAAGTGGTGTTTGAGGGGGTACACGCACATTATGAGGAAATTGCAACGCCGCAGGGGATGGTGTGCGGCGAGATGGAAACCTCAGATCAGCACCCGCAAACCACATCTGATGCTAGACTCGTAACCAGTCTGCACTACGGCAAAAAATGGGGAGGTTGGTTTGCCGTAGGCAGACTGGTACAACTCGGACTTCACCAAAGGGCTGCGCCTGGAGTTTGAAAAATTTCCCCAAAGCTGGATTTTGCTCAATTTATTGGGACCCACCGAACTTTTTTTCAAAAGTCGGTGATCTAAAGCTTTTTAACTTGAGTTCTGTCTTCTCAGAACAATTTTTTATGCCTTAGAAGGTGAGCTGTGAAAATGTTAATTTTGGCGGGTAATTGATGGCTTAACATAGCCACCCCATCGGCACCCTCGGCGCCCGCCAAAATTTCAAACTCCGGGCGCAGCCCTTTGGCGTGGCCCGAGTTGTACCAGTCTGCCTATGGCAAATAACCTCATCACTACTTTTGCCGTAGCGCAGACTGGTAACGAGTCTAATCTGATGCGCGCGTAGCAAGAAAACCACACGCCAACTAAATATTCCAAATGAAGCTCATTATACCTCCCACTAATCTCTCGTAGACAGACACTACAAGATATTTTGCTCGTACCTCGCGTGTTGTAACCTCCCACACGTTTGACCGGGAGGAGAATTATGCTCTACAGTCTTCACTGATGCCGTCGCGAGCGGATGCCTTAGTAGACGCACAGAATTGACACCGAGAATTGATTGGCCTCTGATGCTTCAATCCTCTTTGAACGGATTGGTAGGCTACTAGTAGGCTGCTCTCTACGCGACAACCAATTCCACTGAGAAAAACTCGTACGCCTGGGTACCCTGGAAGATTTGTGAGCGACATCGACCTCGTACGAAGCGAAGACAAACAGGTGGGCACGAGCCGACCTCGTTAGCTTCGACGACCGTCAAGTACTGGGCAGAGCCAAAAGAGTAACTCGAGATATCGGGGATAACAAGGCTAGTGGGGGGTACGGTAGTGCCAGGGAGTGGGTGAAGCCCTGAAGCCGTCGCGTCAGTAATATCTCGTGCCGTTCCGATGTCAGAAAACACACCGAAGTTGGGGTTGAGGAAACTGCCGAACTCTTCGATAAAGGTCCCCGCCGCAAGGTTTCCATTGCCATCGAGGCCCGTCGGCTCAGCGTCGGAGAGCCAGACGGTGATAGCTGTATATCCAGAGTGGCATGGATTCTCATCCTCGTAGTTGAACGGAATCGAAGTTCCCGTGGTGATAACAGTGCCAGCGACAGGCTCAGTAATCGGGCTAGTGCGCTTGCTGGGCGCGCTAGCCGTCAGTCCAAGGAGAGCGGCAACGAAAACGAATTGGAATCGCATCGGGCTGAGATTCGGTGATGAATCAAGACGACTGGGCGTCTGCAATTTATACCCTCAATGCTATCCCCATCGACCCAGGTGAGCGCTATACGCCGCTAACCGGAGTCGGGAGTCCAGGACTGTCTCTAGGTACCAGCGAAAAAAGCTCCTGGGCGATTCACTGCTACAGCAGGGTCAGGTACAAATCTACTCACCATTACAGCTGTTCCGGGAAAGCTTGTCGCGGTCGCAACTTTATAAATTGCGGGCTGCCATATCTCGTTCAACCACAGAGCGAACTGATGGACAGTTCGACATAAGCAACGGAATTGACTGAGGCCGAGAGCTCCATACACAGCCCGTATGATTGGAACGGGGTGCCCAGATTCAATTCAAGTTGAATACTGGCGCTTAACACGAGATCCAACCTCGACCTCAAGCTATATAGTTTGTATTTTCTTTGGCGTGCGTACGGGGGGGGGGGTATTTTGAAGAACGAACCTTCTCCGTGATCGTGATTTTCTGATAATATCAGGAACTGCAGACTTTCTGACTTTTGAGAGAGGAAAAGGTCGAGAAAGGAGAGAGATCGAACAGTCATCACGTGATGTTTGGTGAAAAAGTAAATTCTTCCCTTCGCCTTGCGTAGAGGCTCTTGCACCCAAACGAATGCTAAAAAGGTCAGTCAGGTTGGATTCAGCCTCATTCAGAGTGGATCCGGATTCACATGGTACGTTGAATGACGGCTGACGTCGCCTTCTCTCCGCTCAGTATAAACGGTGAGAACGGAGTTGCATTCATGACACCGGTGGAGAGTACCTGAATATTCCCTCACCGCACCTTAAAATAACGAATCTCCGCGGCGTGCAGGTGCAGTAACAAATAGCAAATTCCCGAAAGTGGAAAATAAAATATGTCACCTCACTGACATCGAGAGGACTAGATGTCAGCAGACGGTAAGTTAGATGTACTCGGTAATATTAGCGACGTAGGGGGTTCACAGGCGTGCCTGCCGAGTCGGGTAAGAAGCTCGAAGCCGTGATGCTGGGTGTAAGAAAAATTCATCAGAACCAAAAAAAGAGAATTCCGATCAGCATCCTTACCGCACTTCCCAATTCTGGACGCCAGGTTGAACAGGAGAGCGTACAGATCCAATGAATCCGTCCTTGAAAGGTCCGGGGCATACTTCCATAATGTCGAAGTCCATGTCGGGCTAGGAAGACGGTGAGACTCGCAGAACATCAAGAACCCAGGGATTGAGAATATACAATGGTGTGCAGACTGGTCTCATAATCGTCGTTCGCATCGTCGTTCAAAAAAACCATCGCGCAGGTATTGTTTGGAAGGGAGACTGCCAATCCCGAAAGCGCAGGAATAACAACGACCATCGGGCGGATCAGGTCTTGAGAAAAAAAAACGATGTCAGAATCATGAGCAAGTGGTCGAACGGGCAAACTCACTATCAATCACAATAGTTTCGATGTTGCCACAGTCCCGGAGGGTTGGAATGCTTGCCGCTGCCTGGTCACAGTGGAAGGTGCCTAAGTGGGATGGTTGGTGATCAGGAACCCGGTGTACATGCCTCCGAACTTACTAGCGAAAACCGCGCTGCTATCCATTATACCGTTGATGTCAATGGGGGCACTCTGGCGGGTCCCCTCCCGTCGGCGATTCTGAGCAGCTTGAAGACTGGGGCATGTATAGTATGTCAAAGTCAAGTTTGTCAATACCTCTCCGATCACGGGAGGACCAGTTGTGTCGGCGACCGGGAATAGAGACTCGGACACGATGGTAGCATCTTCGTCGGGAAGACAGCCAGGGAAATTTTGGAAAGACGCGGCCACCGTAACGAGGGCAAAGACGAAGAGGGCTGAAGGGGGCATCATCATTTAACGACGTGAACAGGATCTTGAACGGATTTTATCCGCCCATGATACGGCAGATGTGTCTGTCAAGGCGCGAGTAAGATCACAACTTGAAGTAGTAAAACTATCCAACTGTCGAGTTCATTGATCACAGACGACTGTCGAGCTGTCAATTGCCTTGTTCCTGGCGCCTCAAGTAATGGATCTGAGGGTCAATTAAACCAGAGCTAGCGTATACCGAGAAGTTGAACCCCATGAAAGTAAGCATCGACGGAGGCAATAGCAAAAGTGCGGCTTTCCTTCGAAACAGAACGCGTTTCGAGGAAGATGAATTGACATGTACTTAGTATGAAAGGAGTGCTATAGAGTTAGCTCCCACCGCCCGCCTTGCACCCAAGCCCTTGGCAGGGCCAGGCAGGCTGCCCTCTCCTTGCGTAGATCTGAATTTTGCGAGGACTGCCGCCATGGAAAGGCTAGGGTGTGGATGTATTGTTCCAGGAGCATAAATAGGCAAACATCATGCTCTGCATGAAATCGAAAAAAATGGAGAGAAGAAGACACGAGCCGGATGGCGGCCCGGACCACGTGGCGATGATGCGATCACTACTGCCTTTGCCTCTCACAACTAACTCACAACCAACGTTCACCCCACGGCGTGCTCTACTTCAACGCAACCAGTGTCCACCATCGGTGAATTAAGTCCGCCGCACTACAGCTCGCTATCCCCCGTCCAACTCAACCGTTGACTGTTTTCGCGAGTGTTTTCGCAGTTCCCTCTCGACGATCCGCCATACTACCCGGTTCCCGTGGCGCAGTCTACCGCCAAGCGATGATCGTACACCAAGAAGCGCGTGTACGCAATCCTATACCACCAGTCGGAGATAGTATCGAAAGCGTAGGCCGTAGGGTGATCGTTTTCAGATTGCCATTGTCGTCGCACTCGAGACGGTTTTTGAGGAAGTGAGTTTTGACCAGCCGCGCGATTTCAGTCAGCCCAGGGCTCCTCTTCCGAAGAGGGTAGGTAGTCAGGTAGCATTACACGGCACGAATCACGAACGCCGGTTAATGTTTGCCGGCAGTCCTCGGCGTCGCGGAAGTGTGGGCCCAAGGCACAGGGAACCTCTATAACGCGAGGTACGAGCGCAATCTTTATAGAGCGTCTGTCTAGAGAGACTACAGGGAACCTTCGCTTCCTCATAGTCAACGGTCTCATTTTCCCTCCAAGACCCCTAACTCGCCTCTCTTTCCGAGGCTGCAGCCCGAGGGATCCTCCTAAGTTGGAGGCTGCGGTCAAGAGTCAAGATGCGCTACTATGTAGTAGGATGCGCTCAAAGTTTCAGTGATTGGCGAGGGTCCGCATCATCACTTCAACGGGCTTGTTTGGCCGCTAAGCCTTATATAACAGCCCTCATGTGGTCGTCTTCATCCTACCGAAACGAATGCGGCTGTTTAGGCTTTCCCTCCTAGCACCCTCTTTGGCAGTGGCCAACTGCTATGTGTGGCCTTCCCCTCAGCTCGACGCCCTTGAAGCCCTGCGCTGGGATCAAGCGGGAGTTAATACCAGTTCGGGGACACAGGTTATCGCGGGATTCGTGGAGCCTTGCGGTGCCTTTGTTGGTGCCGACAACACCGGCAGGTACTCTTGTTTTCTACTACCGATTTTCTCGCCACTGACCTGCTTGAAGGGCTAACGTCGCGGACTGGATCCGTACCGCGAGTCTCATTCACTTTAAAACTTACTGCAATGGTTGACTCCGCGCAGGCATACCATGATATGGCGACCTATAACGTGACGGACGGGACAGGCGGAATGGATGCCTCGATTCGTTTTGCCTAAGAGACTGCGCGTCCAGAGGTGTGAATGCCGTTGTGATGCTTTCTCCAGTTTTACACTTCCCCAGGACGTAGGCGATGGATTTGCAAACACTCTTGCCATCCTAGAAGATACCGGTAACCCCTTGGTTTCGAGTGAGTAATGTTCTAATTCGGTATCCACAACATAAAGTTACCTCACATTTTCACAGTCGCAGACATGCTTGCCGTAGGCGCAATTATGGCCATTGAGAGTTGCGGAGGACCCGTCGTTGCATTTCGTGGTGGACGCGTGGACACTGTCGCCCCCAACAATCCTGGTGTGCCAGAGCCGCAAGATCCTCTAGAATCCCACATTGCAGTGTTTGCCCGCCAGAACTTTACTCAGACTGAAATGATCGGCTTGGTCGCCTGTGGGTATGTGCCACCGTCAGCACCTGAGTGCGTTCGTTCTCAGCCGTTCCCAGACACACATTTGGCGGTGTGCAGAACGCGGCTTTTCCGCAGGTTGTACCCGTGCTCAACGACCCAAACAACACCGAATCCGTTTCACATTTTGACCAGACTTTTACCCACTTTGACAACAATATGTGGGAAAATTTCCGCGGAACAACACGAGTCCTGTATGCTAACCGACCCCCACAGTGCAATGGAGTATATTTCGGGTACGACGCAGAATCCTCTCGTTGTCGGATTGAACGACACCACCAACTCTGACAAGAGGATTTTCGGCAGCGATGGTAACACGACCATGCTCTCGTGCGTTCTTTCCTCCCTACTTACGCATCCTTCAAGTCGCTGACGCCCTCAAGTTTCGCCAACTCAGCGGATTTATTCGCCTCCACCTGCGCCTCATTGTTCACCAAAATGCTCAACACCGTCCCGGCGGGCGTGCAGCTAACCGAGGTAATCAACCCGCTGCCCGTCAAACCCGACTACCTGCACTTTAACCTCGGCGCCGATGGTGAATCACTCCAGTTCTCAACGCAAGTCCGCGTACGCATATCCCTCCCTTTCCGTGCCGATCCGCGATTCATTTAAGCCCCCGATGCGTTTTACAGCTCTGGGACCTCCCAAACCCAAACAGCACGCACACGGTGCTGATGCTCTGGGACGACCGCGCCTCAAACTCAAGTTCAACCTCAACTCCAACTTCAACCAACAACATCACCCTAGTTCCATCCAAGGTCGTCACTGCCGCCGGCGGACGTTTCACCGCCTCGTGGTACAGCAGCCCGCTGCTCACCCTCGATGCGTTTCGAGGGATCACGAACATGCGCTTCTTCGTCGATGGAAAACTCGAGGATCAAGACGGTGTAGGTTTCGCCGTGGCGGACGACATTGTGTGGTCCGACATGTCTTGCGTCACGAGTGATTTTAATTCTGCGACATTTGCGGTTGCGGTGCGTCCCCTCGTCATCCATTCAATATCCTCCGCGCCAGACAGTTGACTTGATTCTGATTCCGGATTTTGGTTTGGTGTAGGTGTGCAAGAGCCTCGCGCCTACGCGTGTATACCTCGAGACACCTGGGCAGGACAGCATCAGCCGGCCGATCAGCGTGGAAACGGACCTGACGCTCCAACCGGTGGTTGCGAATGCGACATACAATATCTGGAGCGTTGAACTCGATGGAGTGTTTAACTCGTTTACGAGCGGGGCGGAGGTGGACGGCGAAAAGATCTCAAGGGGCGATCCGAGGAGTTTGTCCCGTCTGGAAGTGTGTGCCTGAGTGGCCATGGGAGTTATATCCTTAAGCTTCCTTCTTCGCACAAACTAATTAATGTGTCCTCTCGTAAATTTTGATGTACGTACGCGGATTTGGTTCAATTTTGGGACTCGAGATTCGACTTACCCTTGAATTCGGACCACTCGTTTCAAGAGAGTTGACGAAGAGTTGAACCGACTCGGGCATCTCAGATTACGCCGCGGATTGTTCCCGATTCTCGGCATGGATTGGGCACTCGTTTTCGGCGCTGAGCTCCGTATTTGCATATTTCCTTGATTGTGGGACGGTTTGACTTCAGCTGCGGTTTTTTCAACCGTGAACAATTTACGTACATGTTTAGGACTGTTTCCATCGGATCATTACCTCTTTGTCTCTTACCACGACGTTGAATCAACCTTTGGCGAATACTTCGCGCGCATCTACCTTCATCTAAGTCTCGTCAAGCCAAGTTTTTGTTATATTTCCCTCGGTCGTCGATCTACGGCTACTCTGATTATTTCTCAGCCCCCGCTCTCATTCTTACCTCACGCCTCGGCGTCTTTCACCGGCACGACGTGGACACCCCTGGTCTGCCTTAGGACCAACCTCTTCTTCTTCATCAGCCGCCTAAACTAACACTATACGGCCACCGGCTGCTTGCTTCCAACTTACTTCATTGCGCGCATCGACGTTATCTTCATAATGTGCGCGACTACATTGCCCTGCCGACTGACTGGGGGCCTTTGCTGGTCGCCAGGCTCTTTAGCCCGCCATTGAACTGCGGAAGGTGGTGGTGTAAGCTACAACTATCTATGGGTGAATGCATGCCTGTGCCGGCCCCCGGGTCCCACGATAACTCTACTTGGCATGTGCTGTCTACTTCATTTGTTCACCCTTTGAAGAAGCCTGATTTCAATGATAGGGATGAACCCTGCAAAGGTATACCAATATGTATGAGTGGACAGATCGCGCTCTCGCCCTGAATAAGTACTAAGAGTTGATTCGTCTTCGTTCAGACCCATTTCGGTTTTATTTTCGCAGCAATTGATCTTTTCGAAGGCGCCTTGTTTTCTCTCCATCTGCGCCCTTGCTACGCATCGCTGTCAGCTCCAAAGAGCTCAGAAGTCTGCTCTTTCGCGCAAAATTTCCCACAACTTACATTTATCTGCATGATCCATCATTTCGAACCTTCAGGCACCACATGTTGAACATTCAAAGATGTTTCGGTGGACGGAAAACGGGCCTCGCCGCAGCTCGATTTCACTCCCGGTATGGCCTCAGTCGTCTTCTATGCTCGTCCCTGAGAACTTGACTCAACTCGCTCCGTCAGAGCGACATTCTGCAAATGATACATCATTTCGAACCCAAGCAGAACGTGCATACAAATATGGGAATAGCGAGGTGGGGTGGCCTGTGTACCCAGGCCCAGTATGCTCTCGCCAATCCGGTCCTCGATCTTGCTCATTCTTGCGATATTTGCCCATACTGCCCTTGCACAGTCCTTGCTGTAAGCCGTCTAAAGTCTGCTTCCTGTGAATTTTCTCCTTTGACTATGGCCGTCAATAGCGCTGGCTATCTCGGAGCATACAGCGCGACAAATGGGACCTTCATCGGCGCAGTGGTAAGTTCTCAAGAACCCTATTTGAGGTTGTCACGTTCCGATCGGAATTTAGGCGCGGACCTTGGGTTTTCAGGGAGTTCTCAGAGAGTATTCTCAGTGAACTATACGCGACTACTTACCTGATACTTGCTTGCACAGATCTGAACGAGAGAGGCGATCGATCCGACTATCTAGCAGCGATTGGATTCACCAATGTTACCAACGAAGGGGATGCCGTTCTTCTCCAGTACGTGTTACGAAACTCGGGAAACCTGATTCTAAAAGCCATCAACCAGAATCTTGAGTCCCATCAACCCTAGTGTTCCATGGGTCTCAATTGTTCTCGGGGTGGCAGGCGACTATGCTGTTCCTTTTGTAAAAAAAATCAATACGGCATGATACACGAGGTACCACATATATACAGGCAACTTATACACAGCGACAACCACACCCTAATACGAGAGAGATGCTCTCAGGTGAGGCAAGACCAGCTGTATGCATACACAGAGTTGGACTCATATAGACACAAAGTTGAGCGCCTATATAAACAGAGTTGAACTGCACATACACTGAGTTGAGCCCATATATACACTGAGAAATTGGCCATATACACACAGAGACTCACCATTATACAGAGCAGGAATTCCCACCATCAGCAGCAGTGAGCGGGGGGTCCCGCTCATCGCCATAGGCATGGTTCGGGCTTCCCCGCCTCACGGCGGCATTGTGTCGGTCGCTGTTCGGGAGTCGGAGCAAAGTGCCGGTGTCCGCGGCTTGATTTCGGCCATATCGGCACGTGCTTCCGGCGGTAATTTCCGTGATACCGACTACCGGCTTCCCCGTTTCTTTGTTTTTTTCTTTCAAATCTGAAGGGGGAAGGTCGGGACTCCCTGGAGTTCACTGTGAGAACTAGAATTTTCCCAATGTCGAAAGGAATCAATTTTCTTTGGAGGCTTGCTCACCACTTTTCAGCCTCCGCTACCTCTGAAGTCCTATAATTCATACAAGGCCCCAGGACCAAAACCAGGTATCCAATGCGCATCCTTGCATTCTCAAAAGTACCTAACCAAAATTTTAGGCAGCCCCAAGGGACCTACGTTGAGTGGGCTAAGTTGCAATTATATTCCTGAGTCTTGAGCATTCGGGTGCTCTCCGAGGTAGCCTGCCAAGGTAGGGCCACCAAAAAAAACAAGCAAAATAGACAATGGCCAATTGAACATCCTTCCATTTTTGAGGGCCGTGGTTCAGAACGGGGCACCAATTCTTGGTTTGCTCACGGGATCAATGGAGAGCACAGCCGTGTCAATTACGGCGATGATTGACATGGCTGTGCACCTACCCGCGACGCTCTCCCTCGACTTGCATCATCTACCACCAACGGCCGTATTCTCGTTCTGAAGCAGCACAACATATCAAGTGTCTTACTGCTTCAATCTGATCTGCTGGGCTTCTGCGCGGACCTCTCGAAAGCCGCGATACCGTGACAACGTGCCTCTTGGCTGATTCGACGTGCTCTCTGGTGTTCCAGTAGTCTGCTGCGCAAACCCGCCCGTGACACGATGCTCAACAACCACACTATCCCATCCGGCGGCACAAACTTCCTATGGCGGCAATGGCCTTCCCAAACCCACGGGCGAAAGATATGATTTCGCCATTTTCTTCTACCGGTTTTCAATTCCTTGTCAATTTCCTTCAGCTAATGTACCACAGGCATTTCTGGGACCCCACATCGAGCTATCTCACGCCTTTAGGTTGAATGACTGCAGCGTTCGGCGGTCGCGCCATCAGGAGCCGGCGGCGGGTTTTCCGGTGGGATGTTTATGCGGAAGAGGTTTTTCCCCCAGTTCTGTATCGGTTATCCTGAACCAACATACCCCAGGTATCCCCCCGGGCACATCCTTGAGCTACGTCATGTTCTCAGGCCGGAAAAGTCCCGTGTTCGTTGGCAGCACCGTCGGGAGTGATGCGGCGAGTCTTCTGGTGAGCTGTTTGTGTGGAAGAGGTTTGTCTGTCAATTCTGTGTCGATTAGCCTCAACCAATGTACACCAGGTATCCCTGGGACCCCTGCTCGAGCTCTATCATGTTTTCAGGCCGGAAAAGTACCATGTCCGTCGGCGGCACCATCGGGAGCGATGGCGGCGATTTAAGTTATTTGTACTAACCTACCTCAGTTCTCGTCTGGCTGCAGCGTACTCCTATATTGTTGTGGAGGGTGTCGGAGCACGCAGAGTTGTACACGAAAACAGATATTCACATTTAACAATGTATGGGACATGAATGTGTAGGTGTTACCAAGAAATATAAAGACATTAAGTACAGTACGATGTCGCCAAGCAGCGGTGATCACAGATTCAAGAAATCTAAAGTCGTCTATAGGAGGTCCCCAGAAGAAACCAACTGATCTTCTGTCCAAGAATGTGTTCAAGAATAAGAACACGGTCCAAGAAAACTGTGTATATAATGTATGCGGTCCAAGAAATTGTCTCCACGACGGAGGCGGTCCAAGAAATTGTGTTCAACAGGGGATGGCCCGCGAGATTCAGAGAGCGTCTAAAAATCGTAGGTCTGGTTGGCGGCATATGGATCACCCAGCGTGGGGTCAACACCGTCGGAGAAGGCAGGATTCATGGGGTTTGACGGGGCAGGAGGGGTGGTGGCGCCCGATGAATATATCGTATCGTCTGCCTCAGTCAGATCGATGACCAAGTCATCTACGGTGTTGTGAGTGTTGCACCTTTCCAAAAAAAATTGACCACACGGTTGATCTCGTTTGCGATTTCATCTTTGAGAATATCCGGCAGTAGCGAGTCGTCGTTTCCAGATGAAGAGACTGAGCTCGAATTAGTTGTGTTCGCTTAGATGTGGGCAGCATACCACTCTTGCGTTTCTTCTTTGCATGGCCGTCGTCGTCTTGATCATTCATCCGGCGCTTGGACTTGCGGCGCACCGGCTGGGGACTCCTCGAGCTAGAGCTTTCCGAGCCTCTGTCGGCATCAGAATTGGTGGTGTCTACTTTGCTATCAGCTCACCGAGGCCAATGAGCTCAGGTTTGGGGAAGAGCACATACCTGAACAATCGCCCGTGGCCGCGGGGTCAGCCCAAGACGCGACAACATCCAGCGGAACTGGTTTTCGCGAAACTGCCCATTGTTATTTACTAGGCCAAATTGTCGATAAGGATAACCCACCAAGGAAGAGCCGGCACTGGCGAAAGCTGCTTGTATTTGCGCCTTTGTTGAAGTCGGCGTGTGCACCGGTAGGACGTGAAACCGGAACGACACGCAGTTGCTTGTTTGCTACTGCAGCAAGATACCAGGCCGGTCGAGAGCTTTTTCGCTCGCTCCCTTCTGCATCCGAGTCATGCTCGTCGAGGAGGCGATCAAAGTAGGCGAAAGGATGAGGAAGAACCTGGCGAAGAGCGTCCGTAAATTCCCCGTGATCCGATGTCCTGTCAAAGGCCACTCCATTGTCGTTTCGCCATACTGCATGACCAGCCCCTACGGCTTCTTGGATCGTAACCTTGTCTGGGACCCCTTGGTGACCGTCTGGGAGGTACCGCTTGTTCTCCTGTAGGCAACGAAAACGTCAATGCCAAGGAATATACTTTCCGGCCCACTCACGATGACTTTTGTGCCGCAAGTCAAGAGATGGACGGATAGAACACGGAAAATATCGCCAGAATTATCGGCCTGCTTCTGCTGGAGAGGCATTAGCTTCGTGTTGCTCCATCTGCCAAGCTCTGAAACTATACCTTGCCCTTGGCCTTTCCTGAAGTCGAGGGTCGCATACCCTTGCTCGACTCTGCATTCGCGGCTTTGGCGCGAGAGCTCATGGCGCCTCTCGCTTTCCCGACTTTACTCAACGTGAGGCCCGACGACGATGTGCCCTCAGCCAGCATCCCCGTGAGTATGCTCTGGACCCTTTTCTTTGATGCTTGACTCGCCTTTGGCGGCAAGTGGTGCTTGCGTGCATGGAAGCAGTCCTCGCAAATGCCGGTTTTTTGCAACTCGGAATACTGGGAGCATTCACATTCTTCGTTTGTATCTTCGTCTTTAGCTGTACATTCAGCAGGTTGTTCAGAGTGCGCAGATGAAGAAGACGAAGCCATGGTGGGAAGAGGAGGAGAAAGGGAAATTTCCGACCCAACGAGAAATCACGGCTGCTGTCCGTAACCATTGCTCTCCATCGAAAAGTCTTTCTGGCGTATCGAGGTGAATAAATTGTTTCCGTGTCAAGATACCTCCTTCAGATAAGTAATTTGCTCTAATACGGCTAGAGCGCGTCCCCACATCTCTGCCCGAGGTCGCCAAATGGCGTCTGGGAGCGCTACCCGTAATTTCTTCCCGCCCCGCCGACCTGATTTCAAGACCTCCACGCTGGGGTACCCCTCGTCGCCCCACTCCTCGGGTCGCAACCCATAGCCGGGTGGCACTAGGCGCTGGTGAATTGCCTCCTCAAGGGACGCGTAGAACAGCTCCATGGACTCGTCGTCTGAAAATGGATCAGCGTGTTTTGGAACTGGAACAGCGTCGTGGTGAAAGTTTTCTGCGTGTGCTTCTTCAATTTGTTCCACCAAATCGTCATCTTGCTCTGAATCAATGCTGAGGTCATCGGGGGGAAGGGAAATTTCCTCGTCGTCAAGCTGACCGGCCCCCGTTTGTCCCGCGGCTCGACGTAGAACTGGACCGTGCGTCCCATAGTACCGCTGGATAACATTCGGGTGGACGCCTTCGCAGTCATCAACATACATGCCGTCGTGCACTTGGCCGAGGAAGCACATATCCTGTAGTTCGGGCGCATTAGCGAGTAACCTTCAATAAACAAGTGATTTACCTCTGGGCTCTGATCGTGTCCTTCTCCGGATATTGGATGATGATTCCACTCCACTCGAAAATCCTCGCAGTCGGCGTTAATTGAGTCAAGGAAGAGGAAATGTAGGAGCCAAAGATGATGTGGGTTGCCTCTGTCGAGGCCGTGAAGAGCCTCGAGCCTGTAAAAGAATGCTCTCCACCGGCGGGCAAATTGTGAGCCCACTTCCACCCACAGCCGTTCAATTCGAGTGTTGTTTGTAGATCTATACAGCCAAGTTAACACCGGTCATCGCGAATGAAAGAGTACTTGCGATCCCCATATAAATGAACCACGACCGAGCCCGCGTTTCAGGATCATATAGACCGAAACCTTCTTATTCTCTGCACCACGATCTCCGCGAACTCGCGACGGGAGCCCGTAGTGACCAACTGCCTCAAGAAAAACTTCGAGGACAGTGCTGGCTCGGTTATTTGTACTAGCTCGTAGTCCGGTTATCTGTCCAATGTTTGTTAGGAGCGTCTAAAATGGAAAAAAAAAGAGCCCACAAGTCGGGAGCGACCGTCGATGAAGCCATGGATAACAATACCCCACAGTATGAGTTTGTGATGGCCATCCACATGCCAGATGGCGTGAGGCCGCGAAACCTCATAATTCTTCCGCTTGATAACTCGGCGCTGGCGCAGGACGCGCCCAATTCCGTCGACACGATGAACTGCAGAGTACACCCGACGCTTTTGAACACGAAGTCCATGCCGCCGAAGGAATCCTATAAGATAGCGGACACCAGAATCTGGTTTGGCAGCGCGAAAGGACTTCACAAGCGCATCCAGCTCGGTTTTGGAAAGTGCGGTAAATTTGGAGTACACCCCGTGCGCTTTGAGATGCCTGATCAAGGTGGGTCGACTAACACCCAGAGTCTTGGCAAGTGTAGTGATCGAGATTCGACGATGGGAGGACATCGCTTCAGCGACAAATTCAGGATTGAGCTGTTTACGAGGGCGCCCCCGTTTCCCGGTCCTGATTACTTGGACAGGCTCAACAAAGCGAACATTGGTCTCCTCTCTGTTAAATTATTAGACTGGCAAACTATCTGTGGCACTGAAGGGTTTCCGACCTGGCAAGCGCAGTTTCCTGCGCCTCACATAAACTAACGATAAGTTCGCCAACAATTTCTGTGCAGTGATGGACCCAAGGAATAGGGATGTTTTCTTCGACTGCATGGTCCTCAAAAGCCTTCAAAATAACAAAAAGCTCCTGCGTCGCGTTTTCGGCGTGAAATTGAAGCCGCTTTGCGTCCGCATCTTGGTGAAGGACAGAGGAAGCATGACCAAAAGTGCTGAGCATAGACTGGTATGCATTTAGGACATTTGGGGACCATGGTGTGTCTTCTGGGTGCTGAGGAAGTGGTGGTAGAGCGCGCGACATGGCCGTTCCTTACAGCCTCCAAAATTAGACGTCCCGGTAACGGTCTCGGGAGCAGTGTAAATTTTTCACTTTAGACCTCACCTACACCGACACAATGAGCAATGATAACAGCGAGCCAGCCGTGCAAATGTGCGGCAAATACAAGCAGCATCCGAAATTTTGGTACAGCGATGGGTCCATCGTTGTCCGAGTATGCAGCGGAATTTGCTCCCACTTGATGAAGCTGACCATAGATTTCAGGTCGATGATGAGACTGTCTTCCGAATCCACAAGAGCATGCTAGAAAAACTCTCTGACGACATGCGCTCTATCTTAGCCATTCCGGATGGAAAAGATCCCAGGGATCCTACCCGTGAGGGGTCTGGGGCGTACCCACTTCATATCCAAGGCATCGCCGTCATTGAGTGGACCGATTTCCTCCAGTGGATGTATAGGGCGTGAGTAGGGCTAATGCCAGTTCAATATGGACTGACTGAACTGGGACATTCTAGTGAATGGGAGTCGCTGGGGAAGAGCGATGAAGAGCGCGAGCGTATCTGCACCAGTCTCTTGAAACTGGCTGACAAGTGGAACATCGAGCCGGCGAAGAAGTGTGCGATTGAAAATTTGCAGACTATGAACCTGCGCCCAGCACGTCTCGTCCAGCTCGCGGGCATGTTCGACATTCCGGACTGGGTCGGGCCCGCCGTCACGAAGATCCTGGAGGACAAGGTGACCACATTGTCCACTGACGATACGTCGGCGCTCGGGCTGCGTGTGTACACCATGCTCGTGAAGGCACAATCGCTGTTGGAAGTCGAGACCCGTCGTATCGCATTTGTTCCGCCGGCGATTGCGAAGGACCCTTCCTGGCAGTGTAAAAATCACGCGTCTTGCCGCGCAACATGGCCCAAAGTCTGGTTTGAAAAGATCGGGAAGCGCTTGCTTCACGCTGCGAATCCCTTACAGCTAAAGGATATCAAGATGGAGGTGTTGAGGCAGTCGTTCGGCCTTAGTGACTTTTGCGAACTGGATGTCCAGGCCCTCGTTGTTGGAACCACGTTTCCGCATGAGCAAATTATTCCAGCTTGCGCCGCGCGTATTGTTGAGTACCACAAATCGTTGTAGATACTTCTAGCCCTCGTCATGTAGTAAAGTGCCATCGTCAATGTACCCAATTTTCTTGATTCTGCTGTATGACGAACACTGTTATCGCACTCAAGCCCAATGCATGTGAATTATCAGTTTTGTGTACAAAATGAACGGTGTTGTGCAGCCCTTCTCGCCGGTGCCAACAAACACGGTACTTTTTCGGCCTGCAAACACGATAGAGCTTGAGCAGGGGGCCTAGAACTGCCAAGGGTACATTAGTCTAAGGTAATCGAGGCAGACTTGGGGAAGAAACCTCTTCCGCGCGAACATCGCACTAGAAAGCTCGCCGCCATCGCTCCCGATGGTGCCGCCGACGGACATGGTACTTTTCCGGCCTGAAAACATGATAGAGCTCGAGCAGGGGTCCCAGGGATACCTGGTGTACATTGGTTGAGGCTAATCGACACAGAATTGACAGACAAACCTCTTCCACACAAACAGCTCACCAGAAGACTCGCCGCATCACTCCCGACGGTGCTGCCAACGAACACGGGACTTTTCCGGCCTGAGAACATGACGTAGCTCAAGGATGTGCCCGGGGGGATACCTGGGGTATGTTGGTTCAGGATAACCGATACAGAACTGGGGGAAAAACCTCTTCCGCATAAACATCCCACCGGAAAACCCGCCGCCGGCTCCTGATGGCGCGACCGCCGAACGCTGCAGTCATTCAACCTAAAGGCGTGAGATAGCTCGATGTGGGGTCCCAGAAATGCCTGTGGTACATTAGCTGAAGGAAATTGACAAGGAATTGAAAACCGGTAGAAGAAAATGGCGAAATCATATCTTTCGCCCGTGGGTTTGGGAAGGCCATTGCCGCCATAGGAAGTTTGTGCCGCCGGATGGGATAGTGTGGTTGTTGAGCATCGTGTCACGGGCGGGTTTGCGCAGCAGACTACTGGAACACCAGAGAGCACGTCGAATCAGCCAAGAGGCACGTTGTCACGGTATCGCGGCTTTCGAGAGGTCCGCGCAGAAGCCCAGCAGATCAGATTGAAGCAGTAAGACACTTGATATGTTGTGCTGCTTCAGAACGAGAATACGGCCGTTGGTGGTAGATGATGCAAGTCGAGGGAGAGCGTCGCGGGTAGGTGCACAGCCATGTCAATCATCGCCGTAATTGACACGGCTGTGCTCTCCATTGATCCCGTGAGCAAACCAAGAATTGGTGCCCCGTTCTGAACCACGGCCCTCAAAAATGGAAGGATGTTCAATTGGCCATTGTCTATTTTGCTTGTTTTTTTTGGTGGCCCTACCTTGGCAGGCTACCTCGGAGAGCACCCGAATGCTCAAGACTCAGGAATATAATTGCAACTTAGCCCACTCAACGTAGGTCCCTTGGGGCTGCCTAAAATTTTGGTTAGGTACTTTTGAGAATGCAAGGATGCGCATTGGATACCTGGTTTTGGTCCTGGGGCCTTGTATGAATTATAGGACTTCAGAGGTAGCGGAGGCTGAAAAGTGGTGAGCAAGCCTCCAAAGAAAATTGATTCCTTTCGACATTGGGAAAATTCTAGTTCTCACAGTGAACTCCAGGGAGTCCCGACCTTCCCCCTTCAGATTTGAAAGAAAAAAACAAAGAAACGGGGAAGCCGGTAGTCGGTATCACGGAAATTACCGCCGGAAGCACGTGCCGATATGGCCGAAATCAAGCCGCGGACACCGGCACTTTGCTCCGACTCCCGAACAGCGACCGACACAATGCCGCCGTGAGGCGGGGAAGCCCGAACCATGCCTATGGCGATGAGCGGGACCCCCCGCTCACTGCTGCTGATGGTGGGAATTCCTGCTCTGTATAATGGTGAGTCTCTGTGTGTATATGGCCAATTTCTCAGTGTATATATGGGCTCAACTCAGTGTATGTGCAGTTCAACTCTGTTTATATAGGCGCTCAACTTTGTGTCTATATGAGTCCAACTCTGTGTATGCATACAGCTGGTCTTGCCTCACCTGAGAGCATCTCTCTCGTATTAGGGTGTGGTTGTCGCTGTGTATAAGTTGCCTGTATATATGTGGTACCTCGTGTATCATGCCGTATTGATTTTTTTTACAAAAGGAACAGCATAGGCGACTGTGAGAGCATGCCAATTCCTAACGGCGACGCCCCCTGGGCTGCGCAGCTCGTGCCATCCGACGGATCCCCTCGTCAGTTTCCTACTCCCTCCCTGTTACCCTCGTCGGGAACTAACCATGCCAGCGGGCCCGCTCCCACTCCCCGGCGACACAAGGTCGACCCTTATCGGCGGCTACAATTCCCTCACCGTATTTTGCGGTGAACCCATGGCGTTCGTCATTCAAAGTAACTCTGGGCGTGACATTCTCGCCCCAGTCTGGAGTGTGTCTGTTTTCCTCCATGTCATTTGTCCTCGCTGATAATCCACATTTTCAGCGGACCAGGAGGGCAGTAAGTCTTCGCTCAATCGGCACTTTTATCGTCTTGCGACTGACCCGTCCAGCCCGACACTCGATGATCATCATTCACGACCTCACCATCGGTCGCGGTGTGTTGTCTCAATTCTCAACCCAATTCAGACATACTCACCCGCAAAACAGTCTCCGTGTCCTCAAGCCTTGCATCCTATCGCTCTGCCATGACAGTTCCTGTCACGGTTGAAGAAGTTGTAAGTGGTTTAGTCGCCGGACACCTCTTTTCCGCTCAACCATACTCTCAATTATTTAGTTCTTGGCGTTTTTCACTTGAATTTGGGATGCTCAGGTGGCGGAGTCATGATACAAGTGCTTGAACTTTTCAATCTACTGGCTTGGGGCATCACACCCAGAATGGAATTCTTTTAGGCTTGATTAAAACACTAGTGAAAGTAACTTCTATTGATAGGAAAATACATCGTAGTCAACATAAGGTGAATCAAGGACGTAAAATAGACTTCCTAAAGCAAGAGGATTTGACTGCAGCTTTCTGCAATGAGAAGTCAGCTTGAATAAAACATGGAAGAAAGAACTCCCAAACCTTGACAAGTTTATTGCCGAATTCAACAGAATTGATTTGCCTTGAAATGATTCTGTGCAAAAGGGATCGTGAAAGGTGAGGTTTTAAAGGGCCTTTGCAACAGGCTTAAACAAAGGGTTTTCAGCAGAATTAAAACTTTGTCAAAGGGAAGTTTTCATTCTGCTGAAATCCCTTTGTTTAAGCCTGTTGCAAAGGCCCTTTGAAACCTCACCTTTCATGATCCCTTTTGCACGGTGTGATTTCAAAACAAAAGGATTCTGTTGAATTCAGCAATAAACTCATCAAGGTTTAGGAGTCCTTTCTTCCATGTTTTATTCAAGCTGACTTCTCATTGCAGAAAGCTGCAGTCAAATCCTCTTGCTTTGGGAAGTCTATTTTATGTCCTTGATTCACAGTATTTTGACTACGATGTATTTTTCTATCAATAGAAGTTACTTTCACTAGTGTTTTAATCAAGCCTAAAAGAATTCCATTCTGGGTGTGCATAGTAATATCCACAAAGTTTCTTCACAAAAGTATACAGAGACTCGAATATCGATTGGACGATGAATGAGCTTGATTAAGTAGTCTTTAGAGCTAACCCTGGATACAGGCAACGCCGATGACCGGAGGGGTAGTGGGCTGCGTGCACCCGGCAAGGGTAGTACCGGCAGTCTCTCGTAGACAGACCCTACCACAGACTTGCTTAGACTCGCACTCCTCGCAATTGTTGTATCGCTAATTGACTGTGAGACTACTCTGAAAACACGAGGACGAGAAAATTGTACCAGACACCCGCATCGCTCGGGAAGCATTCAAGGTCAATGTTGATGTTGTAGTTTGTGAGGAAAATGCCCGCCAAATCGAGGAACTCCTGCCAGTGCATCGCCAGTTTGAGCGGCGGCGAAGCCCTGCGATAGAGCAATGATTTTGCAGGAATCCGAGGAGAGAGACTACAACGAGCACGACAGGCGACTTGAACTGGGGGACCACAGTCATTTTTAAAGTTTGAACCAATACAACGACGGGTGGAGATGGTCCAGTGAAAATAAATTCCGGAGGGTGATATTATTCAACATTCAAAGTTGACCGCCCCGTGTGGACCAACTGGCACCGGCGGTCGGAATTACGATTGAACCGCGTGGTACCGTGGAGAACACAGAGCTTCCACGAATCACTGCGTTCCGCCCCCAAGTAGATGGACCCTCCGTCTACCCACGTAGACGATGGGGTAGACGGCCAGGGTGGAAGGAATGTTCAAAGGATTTGGGGGTGCCACATACAGAATTCGACTCCTCGAGCAAAAGTGTCATGATCGCGGCGGGCCAAACAAGCAGTAATAGTTGGAACAACGAGAGTTCAAGAATTGACGTGCGCGGAATTAGAACAGGTTTGTATTCGAGTAAAGCATACAGTAGAGTGCTTGGATCAGTGAAATCAAAGGCCTTAGTGGCTCAGAATGGACGTAGATTCAGTGAGTCGCTATTTCCTCGGCCACCAGCGGCTCCAGTCTTTCTCGCCACCCAGGAATGACCTCGTCCAACAAAGGAGTATCCACCTCCTCAACGCCCCGCGGTATCTCACCCGCAATTCGTCGCAACTCGTCTAGGACCCGGGCGCCCGTCCGGCGCAACGGAACCAGCCACTGGTGCTCGAGCGACGCCACTAGGACGTGTAGCTCCATCCGCCCTGCACTGCGCCCCGCCCGCTCCATTGCGAGGGGCCACTCTGCGGGAGCAACGTTCGCCATGGCGCGTCCGGAGCCAGAGGCCTGTGCGTCGTACACCGAGACGATGGGCTGCCCCATGGCGTTTAAATAATCGAACTCCAAGAAGAAATCCGCGTCTGGGTTCTTGTACATGAAGGCGATTTGCTTGGGGTAAATAACGGAATAGAGAAGTGCAGTGTAGTCATGGTGTATCAAGAGCCGCAGGTAGGTACGGTCGCGCCACGTGAGGGGATTTTTTCAATTTTGCAGTCAGCAAGAGATTTTTCTCAAAAGATTAACGTACTGAGGGACAACGCTTGATGAGGGTTGCAGATGGTGCGGTGACGACCTCTATACCAGTCGGCGACACGACATGGTTCAGAGCAGTAATATGCACTCCTGCAGCCTGAACATCGTCGAAAGAGTGTGCTTTCCTGTATCAAGCCACACTGAAGTTTATAAGACACGCCAAGGACGATGTAGCTAAATGCCTACTTCGATGTTGTCGCAGGTCTTGGACATAACGCGATCATTAGAATCTATCTCCTCGAGCAGCCAGCGGCGCTCCGCCACCATGTGTGCAAATTTGCGCCAGACGCGAGAAAACGGTGTTTTCGTAAAAGCGGGTGTTTTCACGATTAGCTCCACGTCGGGTAAGGCGGCGACAACAGCGTCCATCATGCTGCAGTACACGGTGGACAGGCTCACACTATCGAGGAGAAAGTTTGCAGAACGAAGTACGTCGTCGGCGAAGACACACTGAGTGCTCGCAACCAAGGAAAGGAGGAGCCCACTTCGAACCGAGATTGTGAGGTAGAGGCGAGCGCCGAGGCTCTCGTGGGTCCCGGGTCTAAGAGCTTGAACGTGTCCTTCAGGGGTGGACCCGCAGCGGCGACGGTAGCCTGGGCGAGCGCACAGGCAGCAGTTGTGAGCTGGGGAGTTCCCAGCCGACGGACTGCTTCACTAAGCGGATGAGGTTCGGCCGTGAGCTGATCCGCTTCCCGGTCTATGTTGTCCAAGGCTGCGATTAACCCATGCAGCGCGCCCAGATAGCTAGCATTGAGTTGTGAAAGCTTGGTGTCTGGCTTTGGTGCCAAGAGATCGATATGCTGAAGGAAGAGGCCCGCTAAGTCGTCGAGGGTACCGCCGGCGCCCTCGATATACTCGTCGATGTTGGTAGGCTCTTCGTGAACTAGGTGTTTCATCCACAGAAGCGCGTCTTGTCCTCCCTACCGGCGCAGTGATGATGATTCGTCGACATTGAGGATGAAAGACCATGTCTCCGCTATGAGTTTTCGTGCCCCAGGGGTCGCTGAGACGACTGCTCCGCACCCCTTGTTTTCGAACGACGCAATGAAGCCCATGAACGTGAAATAGAAGGTCTTTGGCTCAGGACGGCGTGGGCTGGGGGGCAAGGACGCAATGTAGGCGTGAAAAACTTGCGTCCACTTCCAGTATCGTGGCCAGAGGTCGGGGAATATATCGTACGGTATGTCATGGTCGCCAAGCTTGCACAGGCTCTTCACAGCAAGGACCATCGAGTCGGGCATCGAGGATAGATCCAAGTCGTCGATATTTGGAATCCGCGAGGGATCTAAAGTCTCGTAGAAGACCGGCAGGAACAGGAGCGCTTGATCGCTGGGAATGCTTTTCAAGTCAATTCGGTGACATATTTTGTACAGGTTTTCGAGTGAGCCATTCAAGGCCCCGGTGGCAAGCCTCTGTAAGCAGGCGTGAGGCGCAGGTGCAGCGGAAATGGCCCATTCTTACACGGAGAGTAAAGGGCAGCTTCTCGAGCACATGCAGGCTGAGAGCAGGATGCATAAGACCGCGTTGTTTGGAACGGAGGCAGAAACCAAATTGATCATTGATTGATCCCATCTCCTCGCTTCGTTCTTGCACTGAAAACCTGCAACGAAAAGAAAGAAGGCCCGGGCCCAGAAAGGAATTAATCTGGCAAAAGGATGGTGAGAAGTCAGCAGGAGATGCACATTCCCCCGTCAGTATAGGAGCAAGAGTAACAAACGGCAAATCAATTTCGACGAGATTTGGGCGACAATCTGGCGGTTTTCATCAGGAAACACCTCTTTTGCTAAAGAGGTCAGATTGGGCCAAATTTGCACTAATTTAGCTTTTTAAGTTCGATTAGTTCTCTTAGCTTTCTAGTAAG
The DNA here is from genome assembly GCA_029378385.1 of Mycena metata. Taxonomy (NCBI): domain Eukaryota; kingdom Fungi; phylum Basidiomycota; class Agaricomycetes; order Agaricales; family Mycenaceae; genus Mycena; species Mycena metata. The sequence goes on from JARKIB010000030.1 coordinate 542,409, forward strand.
CTTGCCGATAAATTAGGACTAACTTACCACCAAAACACCTAATTTAGTCGAGCCTTCCCCCGTCTATTGTTCCTTGTTCCGCAATTATCTTCCATTTGTTGAACAAAAATACACCGTTACCGCTCATTTCTTTGCCAATAATGTTGCGAGATTCACTCCAGTTGCATGAAAACCATTCAGATTAATCGCATGCAGACTACGCAGACAGGTCTGAAGTATGTAGATGACTACACCGCCAGTTGGGAGACACCTGGCCGCCAGGTGTATTCACCGTGTGCAACGTGTGTCGCCCGCCACTGGCCGCCATGTGGAGTTCAACTGGTCGTCAGGCCGAGGAGCCAATAGCCACATCGTGCGACCACTTCAGGCTGACGGCCAGCTGCGAGCCCGTCTGCGAGCCACTTGATGTTCCATCTGCCTTAATTTTGTATGAATCCATTTTTCGGGATCGGACGTCGTAAAAGATGAATAGTGTATCAATTCTAGTAAGAAAAACATTCAATTCAACCTATCTACTGCCTCTCCGCATCTACACGCCACCGGGCTGGTCCTGGGTCGATGTCGCCGCATCCATCGCGCCGATGTCAATGATGTTGTCGACCGTCTGCTGGAACTCGTCGGCCTGGTCCTCCATGTCAGAGTCCTTGTAGGTTTTGTGGCCATGCTTGGCTTGGTCCGCCTCAAGGACGCTACGAAAGGCCCTGACAAATTAATGAGCAAGTCAGTTCCGTGAACGCCGAGGAGCATACCTGACGACTTTCTTGGAATCCCCCCAAGCCTTCTCCCGAATGTCTTGGAGTTTGAGATCGAGCTTGTCCCAGAAATCACCTTTGGGGTGCTTCAAGTAGACCTTGCACTGAAACAGATTAGATAGATATAGCGCAATTGAGGAAATAAGTACCCACCATGAGTAAGGCTGGACAAAAATACGAATATATTCAAATATAATAGAATATAATCACCAAAATTACGATTAAATACAGCTCAAGCATATTCTCAGACTAGAAGAATACTTTAGAATAGAATACAATAAATTATGATTACATTACAGTAGGACCACTGTATTTAATCGTATTCTTAGGGTTGCACAGAGTTGTGGAAGAAACCAGATTTCACTCTGACTGAGCATCTATTTCATCTGGTTGTTGTCTGTACTTGCTCAAACTCATCCTTCGTGAGTTCCCACCCAGTGAGGGTTGTTTTACCCTCAAAAGTAATGATTGATCGTATCCAAGTCTCCAATTTGTCAAGTCGGTGACGAAGAAGTTTGTATCTGCGATTTTCCCACGGTTGGGATTTACCCAACCGCCAATTTCCCCGACATTACCTCCTCAGTTCATACCTAGTTGTTTTCTATTCTTTCAAGGTACTTAGGTGATCCAGAACGGCTCCTTCACATGTGTCTGAGGACCAATCTTTTTAAAAAAGTACCTATAGGAAAGCGGGTGTAGAGACTTTCCTCTCTATCTCGACTTTTTCTCCACGGGAGCTAGAAATCTGCGTCATCCACTGCTATATCCTACCAGTTTTCAAATGCAGCTCCCAGGGTCAAAATACCCCTCCATTAAATAGGATTAAATAGGATTAACCTGAGATTACATTACATTACATTACAGGTACAATTAAATATCACTCAGAATCTCAAGATTAAATTACGATTACATTACAGTACCGCCTGGGACCGTATTTAATCATACTCTTCCAGCCCTAACCATGAGAGCGACACGGGAACAGAGGCGAATATTTACGGAGCATTGGGTCCCCTTCACGACGGCAGTGGTTAGCTGAAAGATAAGATATTTTGATGCTCCGAATCCGCCCCGTAAGTAATGGTCTTCTTTTCCTTGTCGACATTAGGCCTGAGGCTCGTGCGAATCTAGGTATCATTAATTTCACGAAACAGAACCCCAAAGTAATAGTCGGTAAAAAGAATATATGATCATGAGAAATTAACAGTTGGCACCGCGCTAACTGGATGAAATATGTGATGGGGACACGTAAGGATTGTGGAGGGTTCGAGGCAGTACAGTGAATGGGTATTGATGGCAAAGGAACTGCTGTTTTAGTCGGACTCGTCGACCTCAACCAGGTTGATCAAAGTGGCGGAGCTGCCAGCCGCCGGTTGAGTTGACTTGCCATCACTAGAACAACATAGATATCAGGGGAGAACATATAAGAGATTGGATAGAAAAATGGTGACGACCTTCCGGCTCGCTTCGACATGGCAGTTGTGAATGGCGGTAATGGCCAGCTTACCGGGGTCACAGGTATGTAACTGAATCATGTCTCGCTCCCTTTCATTGACCCTTTATCCAGGCTATCGTGTTGTGCAGGTCCGCGTGATATTTTCGCTTCAACCTCAGCACATTCGCTCTCTCTTTTCCCGTGGGTATATCCGCCCAAACATTTGGCTTATGTCGAATGGTTTTCTCCATTCAAGGACCCCGAGCCCGATCACCTTATGTACAAGATAAGCCGGTCGATGAAGGATGGATATCTGCGCTCCAGTATCATCCCGGTGGCCAATATCCGACGCAGCGTACACTTGCTTCCTAAATTCGTCCCTGTTGCTCCTGCAGAGTGGAAATCAAGTAATGTTCTGGACAAGTGCTCTCATTTCTTTGTTAATTCACTTACGGACCGTCATATTTATGCTACTGTGTTCTAATGTATGATACTTTCTACGACGCTAAATCGACTCCGAGACTCACTATATGTTAAATTGCCAATGAATTACCTTCAGTTACCTTCGCTTCCACGGATTAGTTGCCCTTGCCAACTTTCAGGCTAATTTATCCTAATATATAGGCTGGAAAGAAAATTACCGCTAAATTAGTGAAGGAGGTTTTTTCCTGATATTCTACACCGCACGTTAGACGGGGAACATCGCAGCCCACCCTCTCAACCCAACGTTGTCTTGGAATATCTAAATCCAAGCGCTCTCCATCCTCTCCCGTCAATCCCCACACTCGTGTCGATATCGTGGCCTTGTCCGGAGGACTTTTGTCCGTGTCGCGCTTTTCTCCTTCAGCAGAATGGATGTGAATCGAATTCCCCGTCAGCGGAGGTCCAATGGCGTCCGAGTGTTAGGACTCTCCAATGGGAAAAATGGGCTGATGAGCGCAGTTTACCGCATGTGCAGGTGAGAGAAAAGTCGGCATATCAACCCTTCAGGTGGTATGCGACCAAGTATGGCTCCTTGACCAGCGTCGCAACTTGCGACCGAGGCGGTCAGACCTTTGGAATATCCAGTCCACTACAGTCCGAGCGCTATCCGTGGAGGGAACCCACACTAAAAATCAGAAGCATCGTTTTGAAGGTCTGAATTTATTTCCACGAGCATCTCTGACCAGGATTCATAGGCTCCAGCGGCCAATTGTGGGTTCCACGCTCTTCCGGACGGCTGGCGAATCGTCCTTATAGATCGTAACTCGTATGTCCTCGAGTTATCTTTTAGTGGCAAGTGGTAACCATATCCGGACAGGCACGTTAACCGTAAGAAGCTGTCTTCTTGCCTATCTGAGGCGATATGAAACGCATCTAGACGTTTACATTCTTCCACGACTTGCTGTCCTGGCTGGCCACGAACACAAAGCCTGTATGTCCCCTTCATTCTGCCGCGTCCTTCCTCCCTAACAGATCCGCAGTTATCCCCTGCGACAACATCTTCAATCTCTTCGATAAGGCGGACCCCACAAGACACATCTTCATCCAGGCCCACATCGAGTCTCTCCACCAACTCTGTCACCCTCTCGCGCGCCTTCCCCGAACACGGCATCTCCACGACATTGCATTTCGACTATGCCGTCTACGCCCTGGGCTCCCACCTGCCCCCCCCGCTCAACCTCTGGCATGCCACCCCGGACGACAAGCCAACTTCGACCGCGGTACACACGGCGTACACCGGGAACAAGGCGGACAGCATCGCGTGGCTCAAGGGCAAGCAAGCCGTGATCGAGGCTGCGGCGTCGGTGCTTGTCGTTGGCGGCGGGGCGCTGGGGATCCGTACGCACGCACCCGTCCTCCTGTGCTTGTACTTGCTTACATGTCCCCAGAATTCGCGACGGACATCGCGGCCGTGTACCCCGCCAAGTCGGTCACCCTGCTCCACTCGCGCGCGCGGCTCCTCCCGCGCTTCGACAGCGCCATGCATACAGAGAGTGGGTCTCTCCCCCTGACCCCTGCATACATATAGCTGACAGCGCGCAGTCCTACAAGCCCTCGAGTCCATGAACGTCGACGTCATCCTCGGCGAGCGGCTCGACCTCGCCAGCGCGACGCCGGCGCACCAGACCGTGCGCACCACCACCGGGCGAAGCATCGCTGCCGATCTCGTCGTGCGTCCTTTCTTCCTCCTCCTCGCTCATGCATTTATTTTCCACGACCAGCTCCTCTGCACAGGCCAACACCCCAACACACAGCTCCTCCAGGCTCTTGACGCGCGCACGGTCGAAGAGGAGACGGCGCTCGCGCATGTGCTGCCGACGATGCAGCTCGGTGTCGTTGCACCCCCGCCGACATCGGTACCCATCTCCGCGCCCGCATCCGCATTGACGTCCGCACCCACGTCCCCACCGGCAGAGACAGAATCGGTGGACGACGAGCTCGCAGCCGCTCTCGCGCAGATCGCCCAGCTCGACGCGGACGCCAGCGCCCCTCCCTCGCCCGCCCTCTCGTTCTGCGGCTCCGAGCACTCATCGTGCTCGTCCGCCTCCGACTCGTCCCGCACAGAGCCAGAGGAGGAAGAGCTGGAGCAGGAGCAGGAGGACATGGAGACGACGCCCTACCCGCACATCTTCGTCGTGGGCGACGCCGCGGACGCGTTCGGCGCCATCCCGGCGGGGCATAACGCCTACTGGCAGGCGGGGGTGGCGGCGCGGAACGTGCTCAAGCTCATCGAGGCCGGCGAGCCGGGGTTGGCTGAGGACGGTGACGCAGCTTTGAGTGACGCGTCGGACGAGGCTGGTGCAAGGGGAGAAGGACAGGATGTGGACGTAGAGCTGGAGCGGTACACCCCAGGTCCGCCTGCGATCAAGGTTTCCCTGGGGCTTGTGAGTGCTGTTTTCTCTATACCTTCCGCCGCTTCCCCTCGTTTCCTCGCCGCCCGCATGTACCCAAATGCTGATGATTGTCTTTTTTGCAGAAAAAGAACGTATACCAAGTAAACGGCGAGCTCGGCGTCGGCAAGGAGACGCGCGACGATCTCAATGCGGCGTCGATCTGGGGGTACTTTGGGTGTCCTGTTGGGGAGGGGGAGGAGGAGTTGATGCTGAGGTGATTTGCCTTGGCCTGACAAGGCCAAAGGGAGCGAAAGGGAGCGGAGGTAGAGACGACGATGGGGTGTACCGGTGGGTAGAACCGTAGATTCAGGTAGAGTTGGGGAGGTGTTTATTCGTTAAGATATAAATGCATATATGCAATACGCGTCGGAGGCCTCCGAGGCGAGGCCTCCGACACGCTTTCAGGATGTGCGGGCAACGGCGCAAAGCCGCCGCGGCCATCATCCAACTGCATCACAAAGTGATTTCGCTTGTTGCTCGCTCGAAAACTCTAGTCTCTCAGTGGCTCACCACCATGACTGCGACCATGCATTCCGCGATTCACGTTCAGCTAATTGCGAGGAGGGTAGCAAAATTCCAACAAGGCATTTTCGAAGATGATATCCGCTTCCACGAGTGTGGTTCGTGCCACTCAGTGCTCCCCGTTAAAGTTCCGGTGCGTCTTTAAGTTTTTCCGACGCGTTTATATGAAGCGCTGACCTTCAGCTTCAAGCTCCGGTGCTCTGCCTGCAGGGTCATCAGATACTGCAACGTCTCTGTATGCAGTTCTCCCGCTAACATTTCGCGTGAGCCACTCAACGTAGTTGCAGTGCCAAAAGAAACACTGGAAGGAGCATAAGGGAGATTGCAAAGATTTCCAGGTACGTCTGCTGTGGCATATAAGTCAATCGAAGATGTATCTCATTCTTCACGCTCTAGGCTCTCCCGAACACAGAACCTCAGATGTGCGAAATCGCCCAGCAGTTCCCTTGGGCCCGGCTCCAAGCCGACAACACATTCTCTTTCGAGACTCTCCGTGCCTCTCGCGGCCTCCTCGGCACGGGCGCGCAGTTTGGATGGTGGACGGAGGAACCGTGTTGCTTGCCCAAGGACAGCTACCTCCCCGGGTTTGCCTTACTCGATCGGCAGACGCATCTAACGGAGCGGCTCGGGTGGAAGTTGACTGACAAGGAGACGCCATGGCTCGACTTCTCTCTTTCGGTGGGAAGCCTCCCAAACCGACCGCATTCGAGCACAATTGGGCGGGCTACTACGAGTGGCGCGGTTTGCCTATCGAATCGCCGGCGGCGCTTTTGTTGCACTGGCCGTTGACGGTGTACAGGCTCCTTACCATTGCTGGTGTGATCCCGGCGCGTGCATCCGAGGCCCGCCGTCAGCTCACGGTCCACATGCTCGGGATTGAACGCGAGATGGATTTTCTGCCTGTGTGAGTACTATTATTTCCTTGTGCAAGCACCTCTCCAAGTCACCGACTGACATGAACGAAGCTTCGGTGAACTGGCCCTCCTACTGACAGTATGCCCAACACCGACCTGAACTTGGTTCTGTTCGGACACGGCGTGGCCAACCTGCTCAAAAAAGTGAAAGACCAGCGCTGCCTTGCGGCTCAGCCCGTGGTCTTCGAGTACACGGCACCAAAGGTCTCAGGTGGCGGTCGCATCCGCATCTCGCTTTACCGGCGCGGCAGCTTCTGGGACTACTCGGCCCTCATGCGCGACGGGGTCCAGCGTCCCGATGCCCTCGTCGCATGCAACGCCGGCATAAGCACCTACCCTCAAACATGGACGCCCGTGGTCCTCGCCGCGCGCGCCTTCGCCATTCCGTTCGCCGTGACGGACTACAACGCAATCTCGCTCCGCAACGACATCAAGTTGACCATGGCGCGGCTGCCGGACTTTGTCTGGATGTTGCCCGTGAGTCTGAGTGCAGAGGAGCGCAGGCGTGTGGACGCAGCACCGACGGACGGGTACGATATTGGCCTCAACCCGTTCATGCAACCGGGTCCGCGCCCGACGACTTTTGGCGGCACCTCGGCGGTCAATGGGTATGAGATGGTCATCTCGCGGGCGTAGCAGTAATTACGGGTGAAAGCCTGCTCTGACGATAGGCAGTAACGATTTAGAACCGCGTAGTTTTTCTTGAAATCACAACCTCTTGACCGTTCTACTTATCAAATTTAAGCTCCGCGATGTCGGCCTCTCGGCCAACTCTCGCCTCGCAAATCCATTTGAGTATTTTGTGGTTCAATATGTGTTCGGAAGGGAACGAGCGGGTAACAAGTTTTCCATCGTTCACTTGAATCGTCTGCAACTCTTAAGATCTTCCACAGTAGCCTTACTCACCAATTTGCGCCGACTCGGCTCTGAACGACATCAATTTTTTTGTCCATGGATGCGTCCGTCAAGTCGACACAACTGACTTTACACCCACACTTAGGCTTGTATCTTCCGGTGCAAACTCGGAGAGCTTTTGGAAAGTAACATTACAAATTATAAATTTAAACTCATACATTGCAGACTACAGTCAAACCTGTCTTAACCCATACCCCTCGGTGGACATCAAAATGTATGGGTTATGACAGTGTATGGGTTCTAGCGGTCGTGGGAAAGTCACTGGCAAATCCCGGGATGTGCCAAAATTCTGCTGCTAGGTGTAATTGTCCATGAAATGACATGTACAGCTGTAAACTTAGTCGGATATCCATTCTGAAGGGCCCTTCAGTGCCATCCCATCTCTTCTGCATACCTCTCAACATCCTGACCAACTCATTTACTAGCCAGTAAGCACAACTGATGAAGAGAATTGGTCCAAATTGTGTTGAAACACCAAGCCAACAGCTCATTTGACTGATGACATTGATTCATCCATAACCGTTCACCCAGTGGCCATGGAATTTGGGCAGAAATAGACAGAAAACATGTCAAAAGTATGGGTTTTGGCCGTCAAAAAGATATGGGTTATGGAGTATGAGAGATTTATGGGTTTTCAGGTCATTTTTAGTGGGAACCACGTTGGTGGAGGTCAAAAAGTATGGGGTTTTACAGGTTATGGGTTATGCCTGCCATGGGTTAAGGCAGGTTTGACTGTACTTCCACCGATCGACTGTGGCAATTTTTTGAGGAAGTAACGCTACCTGTTTAACCGGTGGTGGTGGTAGTGGTGGTGGTGTGAGTAACGGGGTGAAGTCTTGGGTAGTTGCTGCTGGAGGTGTGGTTTCGGCTACCCCTTGCGGCTCCTTGCAAGATCCCCGCGAACGGTGAGCGGACGAGCCGAATTCAAAACTTTAGCACACCTTGGCGCGTTCTTCACGAGCTTTTGCGGTCGTTCCCCTGCATCATACACATAGTCCGGTAGTGCGGAGCTTTGGAAGCAGAGGGGGCGATCAGTCAAGCAGATGGAGGGCCCCCAAGGTTTTGCAGACCTCTTGATATGTTGTACGGTGATCCTCATGGAGGATTCATCGAACTTTTCCCAGGCCCTAAGGCGCTTAGTAAACTCTTGGGTCGGATATGAGATGTCCAGGACCCCGCCCCCGGCTGTGAAGCAAGTCTTTTAGACCGTAAAAGAAAGGGAAAATGACCATGGTTCACTACCTTGTTTCGGCTTGATGAGTACACCGATATAGAAAGTCGTCGAATAGGCCACGCCTCCCCCTTCCTTGCCTTCGATTTCTTCCTTCTTCCGCTTGAGGACGGTGTCTGAAATTTCACCTTGGGCGACCAGTCGTACTTCCTCGTCCGTGAGGCAGTACAGAATTTGTTTGAAACCTTTGATGAAAGGATGCGCCAGAGTCAGCGAGTCGACGTACTCCAGCTGCATCACTAGATGTCGTATCCGAGACTCGACGGTTCCCGCCCTAGTTTAGGCATCAGCAGAAAAACGCCAGAAATAAAAGGCTGGATACACACCACTGTCTTTGGAGGTCCGCGTTGCCCGTCGAGGCGATGACTTGGAGGTAATGCCGATATTTGTGAAAGAAGTCGTGTTTCGAAAAGAGTTCAGACCAGGCAGCCTTGCCAGCAATCACTTTGTCCACGATCTCGGCAGCTTGGCGTAGATCAGCCCAGTGTGCATTCACCAGAGGTAGGGCACACCTTTCTTGAATTCCTCGATCATTATCATTTGCGTAGAGGCCGTTACGTTGTGAGTAGAGCACATTGCTGGATATCCAGGAGTTATGATAGGCATCCGATGTGACCGGTCGGCGGGATGTAGCTAAAGTGGAGTGTTATTGCGACGAACAGACACCTTAAATGTAGCGTTACCATAGGATCCCATGCTCGGACTTGTAATGGCCCTTCTTCAATCTGTTTTAAAAGGACAGGCTGCGGCCATGCCCTTGTGAATAAGTCAGCCGGGATGGAAGAGAACTCAACGCAAGATGTCCACATACCATCGATACATTATTATAAAAAATCGGCCGACTATTGCGCCGGCTATAGCATTAGGGTAGAGCTGACATATTCGAGCGACAAGTATCGCCCATGCGACCCCGCCCAGAAACCCATTTACATTAGAATATATCGCTCTCCCTGAAGTCAAGTAAGTATCAGATCTGAACGCACAAAAAAAAAACGCACGTTGAGCCCATAATTCTATACAGCGCAGAGAGTCTCGAAAGACGTCCGGATTGGGCACCAATCGCAATATCTCGTCCGCTACGCGCGATCCTGGAAAGAGATGAAAGCTGGGTTAAAGGTATGACATTATTAATAGTAAGACGTATCACCGAGACTCCGTACACAGCGTTCGTCCAAATCCCGCAGAAGGGTGTCGTCCCGGAGGGACAAGTCGTCTGGTATTGATGACGGTGCGAGCCGAGCCACGCAGAAATCTAGAGGTATCCCTGAAATTTTGGCCTTGATGATTGGGACATATGCGTCTGGAAGGCCCTACGCATAAAATCAGGTCGTGCATTAAGGTGAAAAAAAAAGTCATCCGCACGTACCGAGACCTCTGAGACACCTTCCATTTCCATGAGCATCGGCTCAAACACGTCGAAAAAGTCGCCTCGCGAGACATGCTTCGGCACGACACACAGCACGTCGATATGGGATCCCGGTCCCTGCACACCAAGGTGGTAAGAGCCAAACGTGAATATCTTCCCCCCGACAGCGGTCGCTGTGGCTCCTGAGAGCCCCCGCGACAAGGCCACGGTACGAACAAACTTTTTGACGAGAGTGGCGACGCGGCCCAGCACAGTCTCTCTATTGAAGCACCATCGCAGCGCACGTCAGCGTCGGACATGACTCGCGTGAGATCCCAGCGGCGTTTGCGCAAACGAGGCGCCGGCGGGACCGAGAATGATCTTGAGGACGACGCTCACCTTGTGCGATCTTCTTCTTCGGACTCGAATGTATTTTGTCGCCTGAGCTCCTCCATGAGGGTCACTGTAAGCTCTTTTTCTCGATCGTTCGACTCGGCGGTCGCGATTGGGGGAGTTACTCCAAGGAACCTGATAAATGCGCCCATTCAGAAGTATCCTTTGCCATCGTTCGCGAGGAAATATTCACCCTCTTCCAGTGGTCATGGTGGCGGAAGGAGGAAAGGACTGTCACAAGGTCATGCGCCGGGCCGCGGCCCGGGTGCAATCACGATCACGTTCAATTTCTGAATTTCAACGGGCAACGTGAGAAGCACAGGGGCGAGGAATTCTAGGATCAAGCGAAGTGGACGCGGAGCGCCTGCCCGCGCTCATAAACGTGCGCGTACCTCAACAGCTTCAAGTTTATTTCTAACTGCTCTTCGCAAGATACATAGATCTTCACGTTTCAACGGAGTGTGCGGTTACTACTCAAATCAAACTCACCCATATATACCAGCTCATGAGTCATGTTGTTGCGTCGTCCATTGTGGCGCGTCGGATACGTCTTTCTGCTTGAACTTGAATATTAATCCGTCCGGTGACGGGCTCAAGAAGATCGGGTGATCAGTAATTTTGCAACCCAAGACACAATGAACTACCGTCGCCGTATGTGGCAGTCCGTGGGCTGAGAGAAACCGGTCGACTCGAGCGGGCATCAGTAAGAACGGGTTAAGAAGGATGATCGCGACGCTGTCGTCCGTTGAGAAAATTACTTGCTCGGTTGGATCTCGAGTTGAAATCGTCCGACCACAATAGTCATAGGCTTCTCCCGTGGCTAGGGCTCATCACATCTGCACAACGGGAGAAGCGGCGGGATCGCCCACAGATATCAGGAGATGGGCCCACTTTTATGGGCTCTAAGAATACCCATTGATCTTTTCGGTTTAGTTGGGGGAGATCCCGAGAGCTGCGCTATCTGGAAACTGACGCCTTTACATGTAAGCGCGGAGTGTATTTTCGAATCAAGTTGCGCGCCCATGTGTGATGAATTTTGAACAACGCGATGAGACCAAATCGACGTTGAGGGTGACCGTCCGCGATGACCGTCCAGTATTTTTTTTAGATTCTATAGGGCGTTAATCTTCGGCGTGTAGAGAGAGGAGCGTTGTAGCTCCGATCCGAAAAGCGGTGGGTCTGTTTGAATAGACGAGAATACCCACAATTTTGATGCAAAATAAATAAATCTCACGTCCTGAACAACGATGTATTCGATTTACGCCGATCTCGTGGCGCTCAGTGTGGCAAATACTTGCCCTGTGCACCGCTTTTACGGTTCAACCGTCATCGGACAGAGGTCAAGTGCGAGCTCCCGGATTCTCCCCGCACCGGGGTGCCTCGGGGTTCACAAGAACAAGGAGGAATGGAAGCTGGATGGAAAAAAATGCAGAATGAGAGATTACACGGGAGATTAGAGTCTTAAAGCCACCGTTCATTTTCGTACCGCGACAGCCAGAATAGGACTGATCCGAGCTTGCCGGTTCGATGCCGGACCTTACGTGATAGCCTTTCCTCTCCTTCACTCCCATTCAACGCACTCCCGCTGATCATAATACAACCCTTGTCCAAGTCTTTGTTGGCGTCACTTCGTGGAGTCAAGTGCACAAAGATGAACGCGCAAAGTTGGGAGCGCTGTATCATGATTCCGGGACCCTCAGTCGTATAAACCAATCGCCGTGCGTTGGACCCGCCAATGAAGTCGCCGCTCCCTCCTCACACAACCCCTGGCTTCCAAAGTCCCGAATCCACCTCCCTTGCTGAAATCCTCATCACCCATGCGCAAGACAATCCAAAGCACACTCTTTTTCGTTATGTTGAGGTCGATGGCACGCTAAGCACAATTTCGTGGGCACAAGCTGTTCAAGCATTTGACAAGATCGCTCGGAGCGTCCGCCAGCAACTCGGGAATGCCGATGAAAAACCCGTTATTGCGATAATGGGATCTTTTGGCAAGTTCAGCGCCCATTCCTGACCATTACATCGATCCTGACCTTTGATCAGACCACATCACCTACTTTTCTACGGGCTGGGTATCCCGCCTTCCCTATCTCTCCGAGGAATTCACCCAAACAATTTCTCATCTTCTTCATTCTGCCGGCTGCACACACGTCATCGTCCCGAACGCGAGAGATGATTCGATCCCTCAGGCTGCGATACCAAGGCCCTCCGGGCAATCCTGATACCGTCCGGAGAAGAAATTTACTAGGGCCCTCCGGCTGCGCTCCGGGCGAGCCTACAGAGCCTGAAAAAATAAAATTGGTGCTTGACGACCACGGTCACGACACTTTAATAGCTGTTGACCACTATGACCTACACGGTGACTTTCAGCGCCATGGGCCCTCGATACGGACACTGTTTACCGCAGAGTTGATAGGAGTATTGATAAATGAATGCAACATCAATTGATGGCCGGTACAGCCGCAGGGAAAAAAGTAGCTTTCAATTACGGGTTTCAGACCTGATCCCTAGTCGGTATCAGGAATTGGAAATCTTCCACAAATTCCAGCACCATCTTTCGAGCAGTTATTCGGGGCGTCCACGTCAGTCGACGATATCCCCGTACCATCGCCGGAGCAGGACGATGTTGCGGTGATCCTGCATTCCTCTGGTACGCCCGCCGCAGCATCTCCTCGATATGCTGCTCATTTTCGATCAGGATCCGTAAAATTTACCAAGGTTATCAAGGTATCACACCGTAGTCTGCGCCAGTGTGGCCTTTGGCTTGGTTCGTAGTGCATTTCGGCCGGTGTATCATTCTCATAAGCCACCATCCAGATTATGAGGAGATCGATGTTTGCGGGCAGGTGTGGTCTGCTCACAATGTACCCACATTTCGTGCGTACTCTTCCATCTACTAGTATCGCGGTCGTGAAGTAACTTGTTTGAAGATTTCGCGGGGGTGATGCAGTTGATTTGGGCGGTGAGCAGGCCAATCCTTCAGGACCAAGACTGAAGCATATTCAGATGTTCTCGGGCATCACACTAGCGGTTTTTCCACCCAACTCTCCAGCGGCTGTTCCCACTCCGGCTCGGGTTCTCGACGAGGCCATAGCAACTCAGACCAATTTATTGTATTGTGTTCCAGCGTTCTTGGAAGTTCGTGCACTTGAAAGAAATGAAATGACTATTGAAGAAAGATTTGGGCTCGTGAGCCTGGTCGGCTTACTTATCTGCAACAGTTCAAGAGTGTGGTGAGCGAACCACATCAACACAGGTTCAACGCGCTCTCACTCACGCGGAACAGATGTTTGTCGGAGCACCCTTGCAACGTGAGCGGGGGAAACATATATAAAATCAGCTCAAGCTGATACTCACCGTCTATAGCTGCCGTCGGGGATTTCCTGAGCAAGAACGGCGTCAGACTTTCTCACATTTATGGCCTGTGAGTCGGTCTGCACCTTTACTGCGCGTCGTCTTGACAAGGTTTTACAGTACTGAAACGGGTGGTCTATCGATGATGATTCCCGGCGAGTACCATTGAATTATCTTTGTTGAGATACTAACGGGTCTTTTCAGAATATCCTCCAACCGAGGATTATTTTCATGTGATTATGCTTATGCGTCAATCTCTCGCCACTGAAGATTTCGTCAGTTGGCTCCTCACATCGATCCAGTGCTTGTACCGCTTCCCGAACTCCCGGATGTGTACCGCCTCATTGTTAAGGTATCCCTGTTCCCTGTCGATGACCACCTGCTAACCTCGCCAGAAATGCGCGACGCACACGCCCGCGATACTCAATACAATGGTAGACGGGGTGCCTGCCCTGGACACCAACGATCTTCTGGTTCGGCATCCGGATAACGACAAACTTTGGAAAGTTTACGGTCGAGAGGGTGAGTTCAATGGATAGCAAACTTCAGAATCATCTGCTTGATGCCTTCGAGTAGATGACCAGATAATGCATTCCAATGGTGAAAAGGTTTGGGTCGCATTCTCCTCCCCTGACGTCCGGGAATAAATTTCCGTCCCGGTAGACTAACCCAGGCCCACTTGGTACGCCTGATTGGCTACCGTGTGTTCTTCCACTGAGATATCCCCCCGGCAGAGGGGATTATCCTCAAGGACCCAAAAATCAAGCACGCTCTAATGTTTGGTCGCAGCAAATTCAACGCCGGGATTTTAATATTCCCGGTGGAGCCACTTGACCCTGCGGATACCGAACGAGTCGCAGACTTTCGACGTGATATTTGGTTTGTGATTTTTCATCCCAGGTGAAAGTTTAGTTCACGGTGCTCTCTAGGCCCTCGATCCAAGAGGCCAACGAAATTGCCCCCTCCCATTCCAGGATTTTCAAAGAGGTGTGGATCTATGCTGTGGACCTATTACTGTTCTGAACAAATCTTCTAGATGATCCTGGTCGCCGATCCCCTGCGCCCCATTGAACTTACCGCGAAAGCCACCCCACGCCGACAGCCAACGATCGATGCATATCGATTATCGAAATCAGATCGAGGAGATATACGCCAGCGTAGAGAGCTCCTCCCTCACCCATATAACTGCGCCTGCGCTTTTCGATGTTGCCGCGAGTCTAGAATTTGTGTGCAAGGTGATAGCAGAGGTGATGATCAAGGTTCCCGAGGAGGCGGAAGACATTTTCCAGCACGGGTGCGATAGGTACGTATCGCTCATCACTTTTTCAAAGCTCAGCCTCACCTTTCTCAGCTTGCAGGCAACTTGGATACGCAACTCGATTCTCCATGCCTTGCGGCGGGCCCAAATATCTGGGCTCGCGGACATCCCGCACGATTTTGTCTATACCCACCCAACGATTCGGCTGCTGGCGATCTACTTGGTTCAAATCGCATCGGGACTTCCCTCCCCTCCATCGACTCCCCTTGATCGCACGCTCAGAATGCAAGAAATGGTCCTTAAATACAGTCAGAAATTTCCTACAAGCTCTTCCGGGATCGACGCGACCGAAGAAGTCGTTTTTGTTACCGGCACCGCCGGAGCCCTCGGGGCTTATTTACTCGCGCGTTTACTCTCGCAATCGCAATTCACCAGGGTCTATGTCTTCAACCGCTTTGGTGCAAGCATTCAGGAGCGTCAGCGCTCTTCGTTTTCAACCCATGGGATAGATGTTGGCCTCTTAACCTCGCCGAAACTGCGCCTCCTTGCGGGTGACCTCACAAAACCGACATTTGGACTTCCCACCGTCGAATTTGAAGAGATCCGCTCACAGGTCACCTGCATTATCCACAACTGTGAGTATGTATCAACTGTCTCGATATTTCGGAGGCTCAAATATACACAGCGTGGCAGGTCGACTTCAATCTGTCACTCTCCTCCTTTGAGCCTGGTATTCACGGGACTCGCAATCTCGTGGACTTTGCGCTCACGGCTCCGCACGCCAATCCACCGCAATTTATCTTCGTTAGCACTGTCGGAGTATACAGAAGTTGGGCGCTTCACTTCGTAGTTTGGCCTCTGCTTACCGCATCTTCAGATTTCAGCGGAACAGTCGCACCAGAAGCCAAAATACCCGACGTACATACATCCTGCGGTCAAGGGTACGCGGAATCCAAGTGGGTCTGCGAGCAGATTTTGGAAATCGCGGCCGACACCACCGTATTGCGCCCCATAATCGTGCGTTCCGGCCGGCGGCGTTGGTGGTGTCTGGAAGACCAGCGAATGGTTCCCAACTCTCCTGCGGTCAAGTCAGGTATTGGGACATCTGCCTGAAATACCTGGAGTAAGCATCGTCGTACTCACCCCACACATTTCGCGCTAAGTTGCCGTTCAGTGTATCTCCTGGCTACCCATCGACCATGCGGCCCAAGCCCTGGTGGAAATGCGGTTGAGCGATAATCGTTACTTACATCTCACTCATCCGCATCCCGTTCCGTTCGCTCAGATCCTCGCCCTCATTGCTGAGGATCTTCATCTCCCCGTTGTGCCGTATACGACGTGGTTGAATTCGCTCCAGGCAGCTTCTTCCAGCGGTCTCGACAATCCCGGCACTCGTTTGCTGGATTTCTTTGGCTCGATCCGGGCAGTGTCGGACCAAGAGGAAGCCTTTTTCCCTGTTCCGCTGGCCAACGAGAATGCACTGCGCAACTCGGCTTTCTTGTCATCCGTCCCAGCATTGGATCGTCGGGATGTAACGGCATGGGTGGGATACTTGCGCAAAGTAGGCTACCTGGTTTAAACCATCGAGAAACGCGACTGGGATGTTCTCAATACATGCAGTCTTCTCATACCACAGCGGTAACGCTGCGCTGCCGCGGCAGTACTCGAGCGTGACGAGTATAGCTCGTTCACCTTCACAGCCAGCGTGGTACATGTACTTCGAGATTCATCGTGGAGAACACGGTGTTGTTGAACATGAGTTTGTTGATTGGTTGCTACTCTCGCCCGAGTTCTGAATTTTACTTCAAATATTGATTTTCTGATAGCTGTAACTTCGGCCTCTACATCGCGACCCCGGGTATTGCACCGTCAGGAGCGGTGGGTTGACGGCCTCCAGTCTAAGGCCGCATTCGCAAGGGCTTGCTGATATTATTCCTGGGAGAAGCGGTGGAAGGGCAAGTGGACAGGGGAAGCGGGCTGTGGTGCGGTGTTGGGTGCAGCGATGGACCCGGTTAGGGCTGCCACCCGTGCCCGTGACGGGCACGGCCGTGGGATGCCTTCCATAATGTCGAACCGGGACGGGAGGTCAGCGGTCAGATGGAGGAGGGGTAGACCTTCTAATGTGCGTAATTCCTGATTTATTTTCATGTGAAGTAAGTGTTTGCGAATTTTCCCGCTGATATGTAGCAAAAGTAAGAAAGAATTAACCTTCAACTGTCTAATATTACCGCAATTAGGTTGCAACGAGAAAATATAGGGCATGAGAAGTCCTCCGAGTCCTGACTTCAATGCATTTCTCCTTCTTGAGGTTACCGATGAGGAAATCGTATTGAACTTGAAGATTCAAACTCGGCCATCATTTACGGAACTTGCCGGCCTAGTTCCTCGTTCAAAGTGAAGGAAGTACGACCATATGATAGAATGAGAGACTGGAATGTATGTCAGTAGATATTGTACACAAAAATTCACAGAAACAATGCTTTATGTGGCACCCGTCTCACGGCCGTGACGGCCGTGTTTCAACGGGCATCCACGGCTCATACCCGTGCCGTGACCGTGCCGTGAAAGAGTTGCCGATGTGCTCGACGGCACGGGCACGGTACCCGTGGCATTGCATCCGTTGAACCGTGGACAAGGGCACGGCGGCAGCCCTAGACCCGGCTAACTCCGACTCCGTTTCCGGCGCGGCGGTGTGAAATTGCTCAAAGGGAATCCTATGGACACTCAGACTACTTAATTGAAGTGCTGAGATTTACACACCTACACCCCATTTTTCATGAATTTAACTCCATCCTTGAGCCCAGCGCGGACTTGCCAGCGAGGTTTGATCGCTATTGATGACAGCGATCAGGCGCGATGGCGGCGGCGGGCGTGCAGTGTATTAATTTTTGCGCCCAGCGCGGACTAGGCCGCGGCGGTATTGATGACTTTGATGGCAGTGATCAGGCGCGACGGCGCGCCGCCGCCTTTGATGTGAGATAAATAAGATATTGAAGTTAATGAATACACAGGCGCCAAGGCGCGCCGCTGCCTTTGATGAGTTAAATAACGAAGTTATTGAAGATATCAGAGATACGTACCAACATCAGGCGCGACGGCGCGCCGCCACCTGTGATGGGAGATAGCGAAGATATTGAATACACAGGTGTGATGGCGCGCCGCCACCTTTGATGAGATAAATAACGAAGTTACTGAAGATATTGAAAACACATACCGACATCAGGCGCGATGGCGCGCCGCCGTCAGTGATGGGAACTGTTGGGAGGTAATAACAATACTGAAGTTATTGTTATTGAATATCTCCTCGTAAATAGCAGTCCTATTAGCTCTAAAGTTACCAAAAAATCTGAAATACACGCCTTTTGGCGGGAAGTACTTACAGCTGTTTGAAGAAGTAATGGCACTACCCCTATTTTTAGAAGAAAGAGCATTTTAAACCCTACCGGGTTTGATTACTCCCTCATTTTTGAATGGATTGAGATAATTCTAGGTGGGTTGGAGAGTGGGTAAGGCGGCCTTCCGTTCATATCCATTCCAACTGTAACTCCCCCAAGCTGGCAACCCTCAAATTCATACCTTTCGATTCAACCACAACTTGTTAAGGGAATAACTTCATGGTGTCTCTCATTCAATTTCCTTAATTCCAGTCATGATGGAGTCTATGAATGGAGTCACTTGTCCTAGATAGTGCAGATTCGGTGAGATTTGCGCCGCACTTGAGTTAGATCCTGTTCAACGGAAAATTCCGAAGGGCGTGGGAACCTCGGTTGTCTTGGCACAAAACCATTATGTCTTGTTTACGAAATCTTGGCTGGGCTTCCCCTTTCAATATGAACCCAGTTTTATGCAAATCGAATGGAAAATGAGCGAGTATTGGGGTTTCCAATGTGGGATTGGCACTACCAAGGCTGATGTTTGGCATAGCTGAAACCTTTGGATTACCTGGAGACCCATAGAACTGAAAGCCCGCCTTACCAGCTTTCCAGCCCACCCAGAATTATGTTAATCCGTTCAAAAACGAGGGAGTAATGAGCTCAAAACCCGGTAGGGTTCAAACATGCTCTTTCTTCTAGAAAAAGGGGTAGTGCCATACCTATGCAAAGAGCTGTAAATAGTGGTGGAGATCGATATGATATCCACCTGCTACTTCAGTGGTTTACTGGGCTATACAGGTGAAGCGTAGGGTATCGTTTTCAGATTGCCATTGTCGTCGCACTCGAGACGGTTTTTGAGGAAGTGAGTTTTGACCAGCCGCGTGATTTCAGTCAGCCCAGGCGAAGAGGGTAGGTAGGTAGCATTACACAGCACGGTCCGAATCACGAACACCGGTTACTGTTTGCCGGTAGTTCTCGGCGTCGCGGAAGTATGGGCCCAGAGCACAGGGAAACCTTCTCTTCTTCAAAGTCGACGGTCTACTTTTTCCTCCAGGACCCCTAACTCACCTGTCTTTCCAAGGCTGCAGCCCTGGTCCGGGATTATCGAGGGATCCTCTTAAGTGGAGGCTGCGGCCAAGAGTCAAGATGCGCTGCTAAGTATGTAGTAGGATGCGCCCGAAGTTTCAGTGATTCCCGAGGGTCCGCATCATCAAGTTAGCCATGTCAACGGGCTCGTTTGGCCGCTGAGCATTATATAACAGCCCCTCATGTGGCCGTCTTCATCCTACCGAAACGAATGCGGCTGTTCAGGCATTCCCTTTTGGCGCCCTCTTTGGCAGTGGCCAACTGCTATGTGTGGCCTTCCCCTCAGCTCGACGCCCTTGAAGGATCAAGCGGGAGTTAATACCAGTTCGGAGACACAGATTATTGTTAGGGCATCAAACCGTCCGTTTTACGCCCACGGGCGTAAGAAATACTGTACCATTTCGTTCAAATCGACAGTCACGCGTCACGCACCCCCCTGTCGATATCGAATTCTCGTCGAGGTCACACGTCACAAGGGTCGGTGTCGAATAGGCCCAACAGTTCGTCACACCGCCGAAAAATTGCGCAAAACAGTATAAAAATTGCTGTGGCTCCCTAGCCTTGCTAAGTGTCATTTAAACCAGTTCCTGGACCATCCTTACTCGCAACTCTGAAATTTGAGCATGTGGTTGGGTTTCTGGCCTGAAATCAACCTAAAATGACCTGCAAAGAAATAACCCCAAAAAATATCAGCGAGGATTCAGCTCACAATTCAAAATATTGGCTAGCTACCCCAGGGAATCATCTGCAACCTAAAGGCGGAGTTTTAGGGCTATATCGAATTTTTCCCCTTGTCACGCACCTTTCGGGTCGCTGTCGAATTGTCGAATTGGTTGAACATGTCACGCGTCACTCCCCCCTACGATTTGAACGTAATGCTACAGTACGTCTGTAACCGTAATCTTTTCTGACCAAACAGGACGTAATTTTTTGACCCGTAACCACCCGTTACGGCCGTAAGTTGAGCTCTCCATGCTCGTTTGGAGCTCTTACTAATTCTTTGTGAGCGTAAAACTGACTCTTTGATCAATAGGAACCCACTGATAACAACCAGAAGACCTCATGAAGCGAGGGGACCTAGTACCCGTCAAATTACCGTATTTAAACGGCCGTTTTTGAACCTCAAGATTCGCCATACGGTACGGGGGCGTAACCGTTTTTACGGCCCGTCGTCCCGTAAAATTACGGGACGGCTTAATGCCCTAATTATCGTGGGATTCGTGGAGCCTTGGTGCCTTTCTTGGTGCCGACAACGCCCGCAGGTACTCTTGGTTTCTACTTCCGATTTTCTCGCCACTGACCTGCTTGAAGGGCTAACGTCGCGGACTGGATCCGTACCGTGAGTCTCATTCACTTTAAAACTCACTGCAAGGGTTGACTCCGCGCAGGCATACCATGATATGGCGACCTATAACGTGACCGACGGGACGGGCGGAATGGATGCATCGATTCGTTTTGCCGAAGAGACAACACGTCCAGAGGTGTGAATGCCGTTGTGGTGCTTTCTCCGGTCATGAAAAAAAAGTACAGAAAGTTGAAAACCCGAAAAAGGGGTGAGCGGAATAATAAATGTGCAAAGTGACCGCCATACCTGGGAGCCTTTGCTGCTCGCCAGGCTCTTCAGCTTGCCAGTGAACACTGGGAAAGGTGGGGGCGTAAGCAACAGATATCTATGACTGCATGTCTGTGCCGGCCCCTGGTCCCACAATAACTCTACTTGGCATGTGCTGTCTACTTCACTTGTTCACTCCTTCAAGAAGCCTGATTCAGTGACAGGGATGAACCGTGCAAAAATATACCAATATGCATGGGCGGACATGTCGTGCTCTCACCCTGGGTAAGTGTTGAGAGTTAATTCGTCTTCGTTCAGACCCATTTCGGTTTTTGCAGCAATTGATCTTTTCGAAGGCGCTTTGCTTTCTCTCCATTTGCGTCTTTGCTGCGCATCTCTGTCAGTTCCAAAGAGCTCAGAAGTCTGCTGTTTCACCGAAAGTCTCCCACACCTTACATCTATTTGACTGATCCATCACCTCCAGGCACGTACTTGTCGAACATTCAAAGATGTTCATGTAGACGAAAAAGAGCCTCGCCGCAGTTCAGTTCCACTTCCGGTACGACCTCAGCTCTTCTGGCTTCCCGTCCCTGAGAAGTTAACTCAACTCGCCCCGGTCAGAGCGACATTCGTAAATGATACATCATTTCGAACCAAGCAGAACGTGCATATAAATATGGGGATAGCAAGGTGGGTGGCCTGAGTGCCCAGCATGCTCTCGCCAATCCAGTCCCCAGTCTTGCTTATTTTTGCGATGTTTGCCCATGCTGCCCTCGCACAGTCCTTGCTGTGAGCCGTCTAAAGTCTGCTTCCTGTGAATTTGCTCCTTTGACTGTGGCCGTCCATAGCGCCGGCTATCTCGGAGCGTACAGCGCGCCGAATGGGACTTTCATTGGCGCAGTGGTAAGTTCTCAAGTGCCCTATTTGAGGTTCGCACGTTCTTATCGGATTTAGGCTCGGACCCTGGGTTTTCAGGGAATTCTCAGAGAGTATTCTCAGTGAACTATACACGACTACTTACCTGATACTTGCTTGCACAGATCTGAACGAGAAAGGCGACCGGTCCGACTATCTGGCAGCGATTGGATTCACCAACGCTACCAACGAAGGGGATGCCGTTCTTCTCCAGTACGTACTACAAAACTCGGGAAACCTCATTCTAAAAGCCATCAACCAGAATCTTGAGTCCCATCAACCCTAGTGTTCCATGGGTCGCAATTGTTCTCGGGGTGGCAGGCGACTGTGAGAGCATGCCAATTCCTAACGGCGACGCCCCCTGGGCTGCGCAGCTGGTACCATCCGACGGATCCCCTTGTCAGTTTACTACGCCCTCTCCGGTTAACCTCGTCGGGAACTGACCATGCCAGTGGGCCCGCTCCCACTCCCCGGCGACACGAGGTCCACCCTTATCGGCGGCTACAATTCCCTCACCGTATTCTGCGGTGAACCCATGGCGTTCGTCATTCAAAGCAATTCTGGGCGTGACATTCTCGCCCCGGTCTGGAGTATGTCTGTTTCCCTCAGCGTCATTTGTCCTCACTGATAATCCACATTTCCAGCGGACCAGGAGGGCAGTAAGTCTTCGCTCAATCGGCACTTTTATCGTCTTGTACTAAAAGCGACCGACCCGTCCAGCCCGACACCCGATGATCATCGTTCACGACATCACCACCGGTCGCGGTGTGTCATCTCAATTCTCAACCCAATTCAGACATACTCACCAGCAAAACAGTCGCCGTTTCCCCAAGCCTTGCATCCTATCACGCTGCCGCGACAAGTCCTGTCACGATTGAAGAAGTTGTAAGTGGTCCAGTCACTGGACACTCTTTTCTGACCAACGAGACTTTCAATTGTTCAGTTCTTTGCGTTTTTCACTTGAACTTGGGATGCTCAGGTGGCGGACTCATGATACAAGTGTGCTTATTTTTCAATCCACAATAGTTTGCCTACTGGCTGGGAAGGGGAAAATGCACCAGGTCGGACGGGACCTAGTAACATTCACAAGTTTTCTTCCTAAAAATATACAGGGACTCGAATTTTGATTGGACGACGAGTAAGCTTGATTGTAAGTAATCTTTAGAGCTAAATCTCGATGCAGGTAACGCCGATGACCGGAGGGGTGTCGGGCTGCGTGCAGCTGACAAGAGTAGTACCGGCGCCGCGAATTGACTGTGAGGTTACTGAGAATGCGACAATGAGAAGATTCTTCCAAACACTCGCATCGCTGGGAAGCATTCAAGGCCAATGTTGATGTTGTACTTGTTCGTAAGGACGCCCTTTATCAAGAAGCAAGTTTCCTCGAACACCCACCTCCCCGCGTCGGATATTCACCCCGGCCCAGGCAGGTAAATATAATGGAGCATCACCGATGATCTTCGAAGACTACCTTTCAAGGTTCAGGGGTTGAGTTTACCTGGTGGTGAACCGTTGTGATTCAAACCGCACAAGGGATACTTCAGAAGACTAAACAAAATAGCCAGTGAGTACGCTTACCTGCGATACGACGGCGTCCGGGGCGATATACAGGCACCGCGCAATGTCGAGATTAAGTGCGGACGCAGGGGTATTTTCGCGCGCGGCGGCGCAACAAACATGTACTCTTTGGTCCTTGTATTCTTTCGTCCACGCACGAAAGAAACGAAGCCATGGGGTGCGCGCACGACAAACGTGTACCACGGCGCTGGAGAGGCACGACGCAATCTCGGGATTATGTGCGAGGGAGTGCAGGCGCACCTGGATTTTGATTCGCACCGGTGCGACTACCGGCCGGGCGGCGGGCGCGTCTCTGTCAAATGGAAGGTGGAAGGACGCAGTATCGCTCGCGCCAGACCAGGTGGTCGATAATGAATGACAATGGGCGGACGTTGCGTCAGTATAGAGATACGGACACTTCACCTTGAGATCGAGTCACCGGAGCCGGAGAATATCTTCCGACGAAGCGCGCATGGCGTGGGGTGTAGAGAAAGCGCAACATTTGTCCGCTAAGTTCGGGATTCCGACGGTGGGCGGAGACAGGGAGAGTTGGGGTTACGTGATTAAGGGGTCGAAAAGGCGGCGGGTCATATGTACCTCGGCGGGATTAGATGGAATTGGATGGCGCTCGATAGGCAAACGCAGCAGGGCGACGAGGTGGGATCATCCACGTCGGAGTACGGAGAAGTGACGGCGGGGTGCTGGAGGGCGCATATTGGCCACACGGCGAAGCCGAGGTGGGACAGTGGGAGTACTGGTCGAAGGCGCCTATACAGGCCAAGAGGCAGTGACCTGTAGGATCGTGCAGAGCGAGCTTTCGTCGATAGAGGCACAGGGCCGTGACAATTGGGAAGATGAAGCGCGCAGGCAATGTATTAGGTTAGGGAGGGAGGAAAGGCGTAGAGTCCAAGAATGTACAAGCAAGGCCATCGGTGTGGTCGGGATCGGGACAAGCAAAGTATTGTGTTCGGAGTGAGCGGGGAGAAGGAAGCCGCAATTCGTCAGCGGCGCTAAACCGCAAGAGCAGAACGCGCACCCTGGTCATTTGCACCTTCCCCAAACCCGTCCAATGGAAACGTAAGTGAAGAATAAAGAATGAATTGGATGGGACGGAGGCGCGCAGATGTGTCAACGGAGTTGCGATGCCTAGCGAATGTACCATCAGCATGAAGAAGAGAAGATAGCATAGGTACGCACGCAGGTGCTGAAGTCGTAGCCACACCCTCGCGATTGGGCCGTTGAGGGGAAGGGATCTGCTGGCACAGCGCGACCGGGGACTGGGTAGGAGGTGGGCGATATCTGTCTGCTCATGTCGGGGTTCAGACGGTGAGTGGCAATGGAGGCCGAAAGGGATGCAGGTGATACGCACCTGCGGTCGGATCACGTTGGACTGGGTCGCGCTCGATCGTTCGTCGGAGCCTGGAGAGCTGGTGCGTCGAGTACCAGCGTGGTGGGAGCGAATCTTGGCTGCACCGGGGGTGGGGCGGGGCGGTGAAGTACTGATTGAAGGCGACTAGGAAGACCGGGCGGCAGTAGCCGAAGGGATTGCTCGGGGGCAGATTTGATGTCGTCGCCGGAGGCTGAGGGACGGAGATAAGGAATGGGACGGCGGAGAAAGGGTAGTCCTAGTCCAAGGCGTGAACAGTCGGCAGCCTGGACATTGTGCTTAACCGCAGGAGCAACACGCACCTGGTCACCTTCCCTCTCATCGGATCCCTCACGCAGCATTCCGAATGACGCGACACTTTCCAAGCGCGATGGTGGGATGAAAGAAGAGAGGTCGGGCCAAGGTCGGGCCGTTTGATCCGGAAATCCTCCGAGTCCTTGCTTCCCACAACCACGCCAAACCACGCGTCTCAAAAGGAATCGAAATACGACATCCAGCCTGCCCATCTAAGGGTTCCGCGCCCGTGACTTCACTCCCAACTCAAGGATTCCCTCCGACTTTGACTCCACCATTGCTCGACGATAGGGTCCTGTTTATAATTCCCAGAGCAATTATAAACAGTTTTTAATTCCTGGTTTGTGAAAAGGGTGTTTATAAACCGGTTTATAACCCACGCGCTAATGCGGCTCAAAATCGGGTTTTTCGCCGAGCGCGTGGAATTTTTTGCCAAAAAATGTTTCTAAATTACTTCTAGGTATTCTATGAGCCGTCGACGAGGTTTTAACTCACTTGAAACCGGCTTAGAAACAGTCAAAGCCGTGAGAATTACCGGAATACACCCCCCCGCTGGGTTAGAACACGAGTTAAGAGGTATATTTGGTTTAAACCATAAAGGTTGGAACCGATATGTTCGTACTTGTTCATCTCCTTGTCTGTTGGTACTCCGGAATTTGTCGAATCAGTGCTGCCGCAGGCAGTTGAGCACTGCCACAGGGATTTAAATACCAGAGGTTTGGGTCCAACCATTAAAAACTGGTTTATAAACACCCTGTTTATAAACCGGTTTGTAAACCAGACTTATAAACAGGACCCTACTCGACGAAAAATCGACGCGCTCGGGTAAGATACGTGGCATCATTCATACGGCCTATCCTGATATCCACCCTCTCCTTGCGCTCTCGGCACGCCATTCACCGATCGAGTTCTCTTGGTTTCCTCCCGCACCCCAAGGTCCGGCGCTAATCTTCTCCTTTCCGAAACGTCGCGCCGTTCGTGGGATGCATGTTGAATCCAAAACGAGCGCGATCTGATCCTTACCACGAGGTTACTTCTGCGCGAACGAAGCTCTACTGCGGTGGACTACAGTATGCATTTAAACTCGGCGAACTGGAGATGGAGTTCACCTTTTTCGACGTAAAAGACATATTCTTGCCTGATGTGTGGAAGGATTTGGGTGGGACGATGTGCGCGACTTGGCAGGTTCCGTTGAGCATGGAAAAGGTCCGGGATGGTCTTTGCGAATCTAGGGTTGCCGCCATGGGAAGAATTGCGCACGATCAGGCATGTGGCGAGGGGCTGATTCCGGCGAACATTTTTCACAGCTTCACCGCTTCAGCTTGTGCGGTACTGTGTTTGGAGACTTTTCGAGAGGTACGCACTAACCTTTCTCTACAATATCTCATTTCACCGTTTCGCAGATTGCACTGACCAACCTTGTTCTCTGATATTTTATTCCGAATTCATCCCTTGTGTGCATTCAACGTGATTCGGTGCGCCAACGTCCAAAGGATTCTATGCCTGCCACGGTGGCCCGTTGACCTGCGCAATTCCGCACACGCAGTTGTGCCTCCCACTACGAAAGACGACCACCGCGTGGAGTCTTTGTAGAATTTATTATTCTATCAGTTCTGGTCAGTCCCTCGAATTCCTTAGCGCTTCATAATATTTATTTTCCTTTGTATTGAGGGTACGTATCTCTACTCGCGCCGCGTCGCGATTTAATCAACGCTGAAACCCAAAGTGCTGCGTTACGCAAGTTTCATTACCTTCTGGTGAGGTCCCTCGCTCTTTGTTCCCCGATGAGCCCATGCCAACGTTGACGTCGAGTATGCCACAATTCAAGAGTCGCCACGGCAAGGAGGCAAGGTCTGTCCGTGCCTCTTAACCCATATGCTTCAACCTCGACGAATATTTGAGCTCCCCCGGGCGCGGTGAGCACGGATCAGAAATACCACTATCTTTTTGACCCCATTACTTACCTCTGTTCAGCGTCACCGAGATACAACTTCGTGGTGGCCCTCTTGCCCGAACGCTGTGTTCCGCCGTGAAATCCAGGCTTCTTTTCCCACCAACAACTGGCCACATATAAACGACGTTAACACCAGTCAAAGGAACTACGGTTCTGAAAAGCTTTTGAGTATAAAATCGCTATCTGTTTTTCCGAGGAAACGATTAGGGCGAACTTTGCCGCCCGCTTATAAATTAACGAGTTCGAACTTCGAACGATGAAGCGGCTTTCTGTGATCATAAACTTGGAGCTTGCGACAAATTGCCTCGTGGAAACGGAACACAGGCCTGCAGTGGCAGCAGTGTTTCAATCTCGGCAATCGGCGAACGGTCCCCGCAGTCTGCCGACGTGATGCGCTAACTGCCTGAAGGCGGCATCCGACAGGGCATTTCGGCATCCTAAACCCTCCGTGGCAGAACGGCAGCGTTGTATCGCCGCTTGACGTCTCCATGTACGTAATTTCAGGCAAGTGGCCTCAATGCGCCATTCCGAACGGGGCGGAGTTCATGCTTTGCATTAATGCAAAGCATGCGGTATATAAAATATATAAAAGGTACGCAGTGTCTCTTATACCCGCCGGTAAGTTCTCAAGCTGGAAAATATTCTCAAGCTGGAAATCAGTGTAAAGAAGGTATATCGATGAAAGGAATGTGAGGACTCGGAGGTATTGAGTAAAAATAGTGGGGGAGGGAACTGCACTATTATACCCGCCGGTGAAATCTCAAGCTGAAAAATATTCCTGCATGGGCCCAATGCAAAGCATGCGGTATATAAAAGGCACACAGTGCCGCCGGGGGGTATCGGGGCGCATAGCGGTGTCATGCAGCCGGCTTGCATGACCGCCTTTGCGCGAAGATGCGCACATCGCAGGCCCTAGAAAATTCCAAGGTAAGAATATATGAACCCACCAGCACTCCTTCAGATATCTAACAATCCAAGGTGCTAAACAGGGTCATTTTTCGGTTTCGGCCACGTATGGCATATAATACAATACTCGTGGGATGGTGGTAGTCGGAGAGGGAGATGCGGGTAAGTGTTTGGTCGTGGTTGGATTGTGAACTGATGGGATCCTCAATAGATTCGACACATACCATTTTTCAGAGAATACTATAGGACACCGGCAGCCTTCATTGAGTTATTCTGCTTGAGCCTCGTTTCGGGATCTCTGAAACTGTCTGTTTGATTTCTGGTCGACAGAAGAGATTGATAGAACTGACGAAAGAATCTCGACTATGGCCACTACTGGCGAGAAGGACCTCCGCATGCAGCTACTGGCCGTAGGATATATATACGACTACATCGTGCACATTTCGAAGTCTTGAAATCACGAGTGCAACGCAATAATGCGTAGGAGGATCTCGAGTCTGTCGGCTTCGTTGGCTTGATAGCGCTTGCGCTAAGGCAGATGCAGTTTCCGGACTATATATACATCACTCGTGAGTACATGCTAATTCAAAGTTGCAAGTCGAATTGGGGCGGGGCCACGGTCAGTCCAACTTGTTGAATAGAGTTTCAGAGCAGTTTGATTCGGATGCGGAAATGCATTACTGGCACATGTAAGTAAGTATTTGACAGACACGGGGAAGGCTCTCTTTATAAAATTGTGCATGCCTGTCCGAAGCCTTTTAGGCTCCGCTGAAAGGATCACACCTTTCTGCGCTGCACTATGATGCTACGGCCAAGGCTGTTTCGGCTCCGTGATACTGAAAATGCCGAGCACGGGCTGAGTTTCGCTGCGAATAGCAAAATTAACAGCTTTATTCAGGATTTAACAGCGAGTAACGACGATTTAACAGCTTTTATTGTCTTTTCAAGATTGGCATATTCGATTCGGACCGAAGTCGTGGGGCGGTACTAGAACAAAAGAGTGCCGATTGGAAGGGAATTCTGAAGATGAACGACTGCCCCTCGTGTCGATGGATGGAATGCGAGCTCAGTGAGCATCTTGGCGGTCCATCTCCATACTCCCGCTCGTGGTGATGTTAGCATACTTTGAACAGTTTTCAGCGCCCCTGCTTCGACAACAGCTTGGGCACCATCCACGTCGCAGGAAATGTGCGCGAGTGCGCAGCATCCCCTTTCGACGACGACCGCATCGTCATCGCTAAACACCGATTAGAAAGGAATTCTGAAGATTACCAGAAAACTCACCCCAAGAGAGCGACAAGTTGTGGACACAGCTGAGCAGCGATGACTGCGTTTCGCGTCGATCGATAGAATGCGAGCCCGGCAAGCATCTCGGAGGTCCATCTCCGTACTCCCGCCCGTGGTGACGTGAACAGGTTTTGAACTGTTTCCAGCGCCCCTGCTTCAACGACAGCTTTGGCAACGTCCAAGTCACAGGAAATATGCGAGAGTGCGCAGCATGCTCCTTCGACGACGGCTGCATCGTCATCGCTAAATGCCAATGAGAAAGGAATCCTGAAGATGACAAGAAAACTCACCCCAAGAGAGCGACAAGTTGTGGACACAGCTGAGCAGCAATGACTGCCTTTCGCGTCGATGGATCGAATGTGAGCCCGGCAAGCATCTCAGAGGTCCATCTCCGTACTCCCGCCCGCGGTGATGTGAGCAGGTTTTGAACTGTTTCCAGCACCCCCGCTTCGATGCCAGCTTTGGCACCATTTAAGTCACGGGAAATGTGCGCGAGTGTGGTGCATACTCCTTCAACGACGGCTGCATCGTCATCGCTAAATGCCAATGAGAAAGGAATCCTGAAGATGACAAGAAAACTCACCCCAAGAGAGCAACAAGTTGTGGACACAGCTGAGCAGCGATGACTGCCTTTCGCGCCGATGGATCGAATGCGAGCTTGGCAAGCATCTCAGAGGTCCATCTCTGTACTCCCGCCCGCGGTGATGTGAGCAGGTTTTGAACTGTTTCCAGCACCCCCGCTTCGATGACAGCTTTGGCACCGTTTAAGTCACGGGAAATGTGCGCGAGTGTGGTGCATACTCCTTCAACGACGGCTGCATCATCATCGCTAAATGCCAATGAGAAAGGAATCCTGAAGATGACAAGAAAACTCACCCCAAGAGAGCAACAAGTTGTGGACACAGCTGAGCAGCGATGACTGCGTTTCGCGTCAATGGATCGAATGCGAGCCCGGCAAGCATCTCGGAGGCCCATCTCCGTACTCCCGCCCGTGGTGACGTGAACAGGTTTTGAACTGTTTCCAACGCCCCTGCTTCAACGACAGCTTTGGCAACGTCTGAGTCACAGGAAAGTTGTATGAGTACGGTGCATGCTCCGTCGACGACGGCTGCATCGTCATCGCTAAATGCCAATGAGAAAGGAATCCTGAAGATGACAAGAAAACTCACCCCAAGAGAGCAACAAGTTGTGGACACAGTTGAGCAGCAATGACTGCGTTTCGCGTCAATGGATCGAATGTGAGCCCGGCAAGCATCTCAGAGGTCCATCTCCGTACTCCCGCCCGTGGTGACATGAACAGGTTTTGAACTGTTTCCAGTGCCCCTGCTTCAACGACAGCTTTGGCACCTTCCAAGTCACAGGAAATATGCGAGAGTGCGCAGCATGCTCCTTCGACGATGTCCCCATTACCGTCACTAGATGCCGAATAGAAAGAAGTTCTAAAGATGACAAAAAAACTCACCCCAGGAGAGTAACAAGTTGTGGACACAACTGAGCAACAACGACTGCCCCTCGTGTTGATGGATGGAATGCGAGCCCGGCGAGGATCAAGGAGGTCCAGCAGCGTACCATAACAGTCGTCGAGTCCAACAGTTGCTCATATGATACAAGGAAGTCTGCGACGACATGGGCTTCCGGCCCAGATGAAACGCTCTTGAAGATCTCCCGCAGAATAAGTGCTTTCGTCGTCTCTCCCACGTATTTACACCTGGTATGACGTGCGTAAGTTCTGAACGTCCAACCACATACTCAAAAAAATCAAGGCATGCATACCCGAGATAACTTGTATAGATTTGCATTGTCTCTGCGGACAGCGGGATATCCCGCTGTCGTTTGATCAAGTCCAACACCGCACGGTGGTACATGACCTTCATTACAGGCTTTGCGAATGCATGTATCGAGATCGTTGCCCCAAGAGAGTTACGGGACCACTCGCTGTGGAGACTTTGGGGCGTACGCTGGCGAGTGAGTGGGGGCATGAGAGAGGATGAAGTGAGGCTGTGATACAGCATTCGACGACAGGTCGGAACAAACGGCAGGCCGGAAATAGTCAACGACCGTTTGGTTTTGTCACCTTGGTTGAATGTAAGTCGTCTGCGGAACAGGTCACATTGCCCTTATTCTATGCTTAGTCTGTACAAAACCTCACCCGAACGGATTCGAGCGGAAGGCTTCCTAGACCTAGCTACAGGGAAGGGCCTTAAACTCAAAGCAGTGGATCGTGATCTATACCAAGCACCGGTCATTTGAAAAATACGGAGAATATGAGGCGCGCCCCGTTATTGCATAGAACGCGAAGGAAGAATTTCATTTATGATTGTTAATGAAAGCAACCTGCGAAAAGTAATGATGTGTGTACCTTTGCCATCTGGATGCCGTCCGCTTCGAGTAAATGAAGAGGGGGGAGTATAGCATGCCTACTATTTTCTACATTCAAAAGCCGCGATCGCCGGTCTGTTCTCCTTGGCTAGAGTGCTGAGAAACCAGGTAGGAGCTAGAAACCGCCCCCGCTTATTGCAGCGGGCACAACGTGCGCAATCGATGTCACGATTTCCGTCGCACTGTTTGAAAGAAATCTATACAAGTGAACGACCAGGTGCTCCTCCGGTGTTCCGCCGGCCAAATCCAGGAATTCCTGCGCCTGGGAACTGTCGGATGGAACGACGTTGGCGCAACACAGCGGGTCTCCGGTTTGAGCGGCGGCGAAGCCTGAGATACGACACATTTGAGTAATTATTCTGCAGTAAATCGAGGGGAGAGCCTACAACGAGCACGGAGACGAACAAGACGGACAACTTGAACTTGGGGTCATTTTTCAAATTTGAACCAATGCAACGAGTGGAGATGGTCCAGCGAATATACCTTCGCAGTATGCTGTTTGGATTGGAAAAAAAATCATATCTCATTTATGTTAGCCGTACCTGTATTTCATGTACTGGGAAGGGTCATACAAGATTTATGGACTCTCCATCACATACTCAAGTGGCCAATCCAAATTTATGAATCCTGGCACAACTTGTGAGCTCACATCATATATATGTGAGCTCGCATCAAATGTTTCGAACCCGCATCAAATATTGGGAACCTACACATCTTGTTTGGGAACTCTCACATCTTATTTGTGAGAGGCTTGCCCCCACCGTCGGTGGTGATGAGCGGAGGTACCCGCTCGTCACAGCGAACGGTCCCCGGGCCTGCCGCCTCATACCCGCCCCACGGCGGTGTCGCGTCGGGCATTGTTCAAGGTTTCCGGGAAGTCGGACCGAGCCGGCGCACGGCAATCGACGGATCAGACTCGGCTCGGTCATCTCCGAGTGAGGTTCACCTTTTCAGCATAAGACGAGTCTCCTGTTCGTGCTCAGGCTGAGGGAATAGAAGTATGCAATGACATTGTCTCAAGTCTGAAGCTTGGAAACTTTTCTGAAACCAGCGCA
Organism: Mycena metata; assembly: GCA_029378385.1. Lineage (NCBI taxonomy): Eukaryota > Fungi > Basidiomycota > Agaricomycetes > Agaricales > Mycenaceae > Mycena > Mycena metata. The sequence continues at coordinate 575,147 of JARKIB010000030.1, forward strand.
ATAGATTGAACCAAGGATTGAACCCAACCAAAGGTTGGATTAAGTGTCGGCCGCTCGGGCTGAAAGCTGGGGTTTGGACCGTTGGATACATGCCAGTGTGCATCATGCATAGCTGAAGTCCTGGATGACATCTCATTGTAAATGGAACCGAAGTGGGAGTATGTAACTTTCCATTGAACCAGGGTACAGGTCGCAAACAACGGGCAGGAAGAGGGAGGGAAAGGATTTTGAAAGCCGAGTGTTTGTCAAAGGCAGTAGGATTATTCTCTTGGGCAAAATGGGGAGTCGTTTGAAACTGCATGGACCACAGAAATGGCACTCAGAGGGCAATTGTTTTGCGCGGACAGCAAATAGGATGAATGGTTTTACAACACGCGAGGTACAAGCGAGATTTGTTGTAGCGTCTATCTACGAAAGACTATGAAAGGTCTTGATTTGGTGGCTTTCATTCCACTCAATCCCAGATGGGAACGGAAAGGGTAGATTCCACAGCTGGATAGGCAGGAGGAAATTCACAGGCGGGAGTGCTTACATGGTAGCATTGATCCGGGTTTGAGGGATGTGGGGATTAGATGTTGTGGTGATCCTAGGCAGTAAGTGAGGGTCTATATGGTCAGGAGAAGACGGAAGATATCCAACTCGATACAGCCGTTATCAAAAAAGTATACGGTTTTGATGGAGTGGTGCTCTTCGATTTGTGCTTACCGTTGTTTGCGATTGAGCTCCACCAAGGGGCTCCCATGATAAGAAATTTCCATATATAGGGGGGGGGGGGGGGGGGGGGGGGGGGGGGGTCCCCACCCCGGCTGAAAAAAAAATTTGGGGGGTTTTATATATTTCAATCTGGGAGCTTTGAAACACCATAGGACCTTCTTGGGTACTTGTTTCTGACCTCTGCGCCGTTCTTAAGGTGTTCTACACCCACGGTGGCTGTTAACAACTGAGAGTGATCGCAATTTCCTTTCTAGTCCACGGCATCATCTTTGTTTGAGCTTGCAATCAAGGATGATTTGGAGATCATCCCATCTTTTTCCTTCCTTACGACCGACTTACGACGCAATGGCAGAGGTAAAACTTCCAAGCATTCATATAACAGCCATTTACTTCTCTATAGGTCCCCACCAATGCCCAACATATGCTCAGATGTGTGCACCGTTTAGTCCTGGGCAACACCGGAGTAAATGTCGGCGGCTTCCAAATCACGGCACTGATAATCAGGCTACATCAGCGGCTTCACAAACAGCACGATCGACAACCTCCTACTGATCCACAAGACACCGCACGAGCTTTATCTCTGCTGATGACTATGCAAAACCTCGGGAATGCTGCTCCGGGTTCCACCCCCAGATTCTGTGCAACACTGGAAGCTCTCAGGAACCTTGGGAGTTTGAGATTTCAATTAGGGGGCACGCATAATAGATACATACCTAATTTCATCTGCATACCTTGCACGAAGACCAGATATACAAAATAACATGCATAGATGTTTTACTGAGCTGCAGAATGAAGTCCATGCCTCCAACACATCCTCAGTTGCACTGGAAACAGTTAATTTATGGCCGGCTGACGCTCAGGAACACTCAGCCGGACAGGGGCTTCCTAAAAAGGAAATTTCCCACGGGGGGGGGGGGGGGGGGGGTAGGCGCCCAAATGGCTTGAAAAAATAATATCGAGTGCGGGTATATTTCGGCAATTGGGATCCCCTTGAGCTCCACTTGTGAATGGCAGGCTATGCTTGTACGGTACGCGTTCCCTCGAAGTCCACGAAACTGGCCCGTATTTTATAGGATTGAGGACCCCATTTGCAGCAGAGAGAGCAAGGCAGAACATAGAATATGCATAGATTGCAAGTGCCAAAATCGGGCAAGCAGAAGTTGTGTCGAGTGGAGAAAACAGGATGCACCGTTATATGAAGGCAAACAAAAATTGAGTAGCACCACTCAATCAAAATCCGTATTCTTTTTTGAAAATGCCTGTATTGGCAACTTGTATTGATGAGCAGTTGAACAGTACTAGTACCAGGAGTTCTACGTCCTTTTGTTGTCCTCCAATACCTGTTTAAGTTGGAACACCACTACTTCCTTTGGCATTTAATTGAAAGGCCTTGATGGAGACGGGCTTGAATGGGTCAGATATTAGTGTATCCTGAACTGTGTCGTTGGGTTTGAAGACAAAAGGATAATCAGTGGGGGGATGGAGCTCGGTTGAGACGGCTTGTGGTCAGCGAACAATATGGGTCAGTTCCCTATGAAAGGATCTTACCCTCGAATTATACCAAGGTTCCCCCCGGAATCTTCAGCTTGAGAACCCATTCATGGCCAAAATTGAGAGCAAGGGAAGAAGAGGAAGGAACAAGATACCCTTCACACCGTTGGAAAAATGCAAAGAGCCAGGAAAGAAGGACAGTTAATCGCAACAATCCCGAGTCATGTTTCTCCGTTTCTCGTTTTGTCCCGGGTGATACTCTGTTAGTATCGTTTGCGGTGTTTTCTGACGTGAATTTCTGATGTGAAAGATGTCAATGTTTGTCTGTTCAACTGGGAGATACCGTTCTCGCAGCGCACTCAGCTTCACCGGAGGCTCACCCATTAATGCATCAAGCCGCCGAGATGCATATGTTTATAGGAGGAAGGTTTTGCGAAACTTGCTGAACAATAATTAAATGGAGGTTAATCTTGATTGAAAACAGCAGGTCATCGGGGTTCATAAGGAAGGGGCTTGCTCTGTGTCGCTAGCACGAAAGCAAGAGGGGAATCAAGGATTACCCAGTTAAGGCCTTTACATAATTAGGTATATTGACCTGAATGAGTTTGAGGTTGTACCACTAGAGACTAGGAGCCCAGAAGGTAGGAAAGTAAAGAAGTGTATAAGCAGTTGGTACATGAATCAAAATTCCTCGAATGGTGTTACTCGGAGATGTCCGGGCCGAGTCTGATCCGCCGATTGCCGTGCACCGGCTCGGTCCGACTTCCCGGAGACCTTGAACAATGCCCGACGCGACACCGCCGTGGGGCGGGTATGAGGCGGCAGGCCCGAGGACCGTTCACTGTGATGAGCGGATACCTCCGCTCATCACCACCGACGATGGGGGTTAGCCTCTCACAAATAAGATGTGAGAGTTCCCAAATAAGATGTGTAGGTTCCCAAATGTTTGATGCGGGTTCGAAACATTTGATGCGAGCTCACATATATCTGATGTGAGCTCACAAGTTGTGCCAGGATTCATAAATTTGGATTGGCCACTTGAGTATGTGATGGAGAGTCCATAAATCTTGTATAACCCTTCCCAGTACATGAAATACAGGTACGGCTAACATAAATGAGATATGATTTTTTTTCCAATCCGAACAGCATATCGCAGAGACTGGTCTTTTATGCACATCTTGTAACAATATTTGACTCGTCGGGAGATTATTGCGTCGATAAGAAATTCCTGAGGGTGATATTAATTAAAGCATTCAAATGAAGATGAACTAGGTCAACATTTAACCGGAATTATGATCGAGCCGCGGGGTACCGTGGAGTACGCTGAGCTTCCATTGATGAGAATGTGCTCAGATTACACCTCTGAATCCTGTTCCATTCAGTACAAACTTTTCCGATCTACTACATATGTACATCGGTCCAGGTAATGGATTGGGCCATATTTTCCACCACTTGAGGGGGTAGAAATTGGTTGTGCCACCTCCGGAATAAAAATGATTCACAAACGTTCGAATTCTCAGACTTGGCAGTGGAACTCAAGTTCAAGGGATTTGGGTGCGACATACGGAATCCGATTCCACGGACCACAAGGTCATCGTAGCGGTGGTCCTAGACTCAAACAAGTAGTTGGTGTAAAAAACAAGGGGTGAAGAAATGACATGCGCAGAATTAGGACAGGTATGTATTTGAGAGAATCATGCAGTAGAGTCACTGGATTGAATCAAAGGCCTCAGTGGCTTAGAATGGACGGGACACGTAGCTTCAGTGAGTCGCTACTTCCTCGGCTACCAGCAACTCCAGTCTTTCTCGCCACCCAGGAATGACCTCGTCCAACAAAGGAGTATCCACCTCCTCAACGCCCCGCAGGATCTCACCCGTGATTTGTCGCAACTCGTCTAGGACCCGGGCGCTCGTCCGGCGCAACGGAACGAGCCACTGATAGTCGAGTGACGCGGCCACGACGTGTAGCTCTATCCGCCCCGCGCTGCGCCCCGCCCGCTCGATTGCGAGGGCCCACTCTGCAGGAGGGACATTCGCCATGAGCGCGTCCGGAGCCAGAGGCCTGTGCGTCGTGCACCGACACCAAGGGCCGCCCCATGGCGTTTAAATAATCGAACTCCAAGAGGAAAACTGCATCTGGGTTCTGATACATGAAGGCGATTTGCTTGGGGTACACAACGGAATAGAGAAGCGCAGTGTAGTCCTGGTGTATCAAGAGCTGCAGGTAGGTACGGTCGCCATGTGAGGGGATTTTGTCCGGCTTATTTTCAGTCAATCCCGGGCCCAGATTGACGTACTGAGGGACAGCGCTTGGTGAGGGTTGCATATGGTGCGATGTCGACCGGCGTTCCAGTCGGCGGTACGACATGGTTCAGAGCAGTAATACGCGCTCCTGCAGCCTGAACATCGTCGAAAGAGTGTGCTTTCCTGTATCAAGCCACACTGAAGTTTATAAGACACGACAAGGACGATGTGGCTAAATACCTACTTTGATGTTGTCGCATGTCTTGAACACAACGGGGTCATCAGAATCTATCTCCTCGAGCAGCCAACGGCGCTCCGCCACCATCTGTGCAAATCTGCGCCAGACGCGAGAAAACGGCGTTTTCGCAAAAGCGGTACGCTATCGAGGAGGAAATTTGCAGAACGAAAGATGTCGTCGGCGAACACACACTCAGGGCTCGCAACCAAGGAAAAGAGGAGCCCGCTTCGAACGGAGGTCGCAAGATAGAAGTGAGCACCGAGGCCGTCGTAGGCTCCCGGGCCGAGGAGCTTAAAGGTGTCCTTTAGGGGTGGACCGGCAGCGGAAACGGTGGCCTGGGCAAACGCGCAGGCAGCGGTTGTGAGCTGGGGAGTTCCCAGCCGACGGACTGCTTCACTAAGCGGATAGGGTCGAGCCGTGAGTCGATCCGCTTCCTGGTCTGTGTTGTCCAAGGCTGCGATTAACCCGTGCAGCGCGCCCAGATAGCTAGCGTCGAGTTGTGAAAGCTTGGTGTCTGCCTTTGGTGCCAAGAGATCGATATGCTGAAGGAAGAGGCCCGCCAAGTGTTTCATCCACAGAAGCGCGTCTTTTCCTCCCGACCGGCGCAGTGATGATGATTCGTCGACATTGAGGATGAAAGACCATGTCTCCGCTATGAGTTTTCGTGCCCCAGGGGTCGCTGAGACGACTGCCCTGCACCCCTTGTTTTCGAACGACGCAATGAAGCCCATAAACGTAAAATAGAAGGTCTTTGGCTCAGGTCGGCGTGGGCTCGGGGGCAAGGACGCAATGTAGGCGTGAAAAGCTTGCGTCCACTTCCAGTATCGTGGCCAGAGGTCGGGGAATATATCGTACGGTATGTCATGGTCGCCAAGCTTGCACAGGCCGTCCAGGGTCTTCCCAGCCAGGAGCATCGAGTCGGGCATCAAGGATAGATCCGAGTCGTCGATGTTTGGAATTCGCGAGGGATCTAAAGTCGCGTAGAAGACCGGCAGGAACAGGAGCGCTTGATCGCTAGGAGTGCTCTGCAAGTTAATTCGGTCACATATTTTGTACAGGTTTTCGAGTGAGCCATTCAAGGCCCCGGTGGCAAGCCTCTGTGAGTAGGCGTGAGGCGCGAATGCGGCGGAAATGGCGCATTCTTACACGGAGAGTAAAGGGCAGCTTCTCGAGCACATGCAGGCTGAGAGCAGGCGCGTTGTTTGGAACGGAGGCAGAAACCAAATTGATCATTGATTATTGATCCCATCCTTCGCTTCGTTCTTGCCTCCACCACCACTGAAAACCTGCAACGAAGGCCCAGAAAGGAATTAGTCTGGCAAAAGGATGGTGAGAAGTCAACAGGAACTGCGCATTCCTCGGCAGTATACGGAACAAGCATAACAAACGGCAAATTGATTTTGAGCGACAATCTGGCGGTTTTCTACACCGAACGTCAGACGAGGAAGACACTTTCTCATCGCAGCCCACCCTCTTAACCCCAATGTTGTCTTGTAATGTCTAAATCCAAGCACTCTCCGTCCTCTCCCATCAATCCCCACACTCGCGTCGATATCGGGGCCTTGTCCGGAGCTTTTTTCCGTGCCGCACTTTTCTCCTTCAGCAGAATGGATGTGAATCGACTTCCCCGTCAGCAGACGTCCAATTGTGTCCGAGTGTCAAGACTCTCAAATGGGAAGGACGGGCTGATGAGCGCAGTTCACCATAGGTGAGAGAAAAGTCAGCATATCGACCCTTCCGGTGGTATGTGACCATGTGGTTCCTTGACCGCCGTCGCAACAGGTATTACCGAGGCGCAATTCGTAGAGAAATACCTGCCCATAACTCGTATGTCAAATTACAGGCCGGGCGAGCTTCCGACAATCCCATGCCACAGCGTACAGACCTTTGGAAATATCCAGTCCAGTTCGCGAGCGTTATCCGTGGAGGGCAATCAGAAGCATCGTTTTGAAGGTCTGAATTTATTTCCACGAGCCTCTCTGACCAGGATTCATAGGCTCCAGCGGCCAACTGTGGGTTCCACGCTCTACATATCTACAACGCGAGCCTACAGATAATCAGTCCTCGTTCAACTGAGAGATTTTACCCCCGCTTCAATGAAATCTGGACCGGAACAACTCATGAGATCCGCATGAGTAACGCCTCAACTTCGGCATGTAATTGATGATGCTCTCCTCGTTCTGGCGTTTGGACAAACCAATTGACCTTGAAAGCGCTCGGTCATCTCAGAGCAGATACAAACTCTGTGGAGTAAGACCCTGCAGCACACGGCGTGCATCCGCTCTTCGTAGCCAATTGCGTTGCGCGTTCGAATATTGCAGCGGAAGGACCCGGTTCGACTCCGGGCGGGGTCACAGTTGGGGGATTAGTATCCTTTTTTGCCCGTCGATTGAACTCAAGGTGTGGGAGCATGCTGTTTCCTCTTCTTAGGTACCAACGAACACGGGACCGAGCCTGATCAATTTTATTCCCAATTGTCATCCTCAAGACCAGAGGATATAAGGCCCTGCGGCACATGGTGTGCATCCGCTCTCATTCATAACACTTGTATGTTGAAAAATCCTTGCGCAGTGGAGGAACCCGGTTCGACTCCGGGCAGAGCGATGACTATTTCCAGTGTCAACCTTTTTCTTATCCTTAGGTATCAATCCGAAGAACCGCTGCTAGTGGTCGAACACTCACGTCGGATTCACCTTACCCGAGGTGCCCGAGCCGCATTACTTTCATTCTTCGGTCTCCATGATCAGCCAAGGAACAGAATCTAGGGATGAAGATCCTGCGGCACATACCTACGTGGTGTGCATCCGCTCTGGGTTTGCGTACGGGAGTTCAAATACGGTAGGTATACTGTCACTTTTTCGTGCATTACATCGACGTGGGGGACCAACTCTTATGTATCAACGCAAACGAACAAGATCTAGGGAAATTTTTGTCGGTTCAACTTATCCGAGGTGCCCGAACTCATTCAATTTTATTCTCGGGTTTCAGTCTCACTCATTGGGGGTATAAGACCAGAGGAGGTTAGGTCCTGCGGCACATGGCGTGCATCCGCTATTCGTCTGTGAACAGCGTTCAAACATTGCAGCCGAAGACCCGGTTCGACTCCGGGCGGGGTGTCGACGTACACTTTTTTTTTCATCCATTGAATTCAATGTGTAAGAGCATCCTTTTTCTTCTTCTCGTGTCCGTTCAACGCAAGCCAACCAGGGACCGCGCGATCCCGGGAAATCCGTATCTGCCGGACTCAGAGGTGCCCGAGCCCCATCAATTTTATTCTTGGTTTCAGCCTCATTTATGGTGGATACAAGATCAGAGGATATGAGACCCTGCAGCGCACGGTGTGCATCCGCTCTCCCTTTGAGTGCAAGAATATTGCAGCAGAAGACCCGGTTCGACTCCGGGCAGGGTCATATATAATAACTCCCATCGTCATCATTTTCTTATCCTTAGGTGAGAGCCGTTGGTCGACTCACGTCCATGCAACTTGTCTGAGCTGCCCGAGCTCAGCCAATTTTATTCCCAATTGTCACCCTCACTTGTGGTGGATACCAGACCAGAGGATATAAGCCCCTGCGGCACATGGCGTGCATCCGCTCTCCGTATGCGAACACCATTAGAATATTACAGCGGAAGGACCCGGTTCGACTCCGGGCGGTGTCATGATGAGATCCCCATCATCCTTTTTCTTATCCTCAGGTAAGACCCGCTGGTCGAGGACTCACGTCGATCCAACTTGTCTGAGGTGCTCGAGCTCAGCCAATTTTATTCTCGGGGTTCAGCCTCACCGTTCAGGATCAGGCAAGGAACAGAATGTAGGGATGAAGATCCTGCTGAGCACCCGCTCTCTGTTTGCGCACGGTATTCGGTATACCGACACTTTTTTCGTGCATTGAACTCGACGTGTGGGACCCTCTATGTATCAACGCAAACGAACGAGGTCTAGGGAAATTCGTGTCGGTTCACCTTGTCCGAGCTGCATACCAGAGGATATAAAGCCCTGCAGCGCATGGTGTGCACTCCGTATCGCGAGTCATTCAAATATTGCAGCGGAAGGACCCCGTTCGACTCCGGGTAGGGTCATACATAATGATTCCCATCGTCATCATCATTTTGTTATCCTGAGGTACGAACCGCTGGTCGAATACTCAGTCGGATTCAGCTTGCCCAAGGTGCCCGAGCCTCATCAATTTTATCCCCAATTGTCATCCTCATTCACGGAGGATACACGACCAGAGAATATAAAACCCTGCAGCACATGGTGTGCATCCGCTCTTCATATAAAGCATCAGTCGGAAACTTGCGCAGCGGGAGGAACCCAGTTCGACTCCGGGCGGGGTCATTAGTGGTGTGGACAGTTCTTTTTCCACAAACACCCCACATTAGCAACTTGTACTATCACCCTACCCCACCCCCGCCCTTATCCCACCCCGCCGCGCTCCCTCCATGATAGCCAGTACCACGTATAGTGCCACATGCACACCAAGGGGCCCGCGCGCGCTGAAATCGAATTTGCATCGAATTGAGTTGAACTATCTTTTTCTTCTTCTGGTGTCAACGCAAGCCAACGAGGCACCGCGCGGTCCCGGGAAATTCGTGTCTGCCAGAGCTGCCTGAGCCCCACTGTCAATTTTATTCTCGGATTTCATGCATTAAACTGTCATCATTACCTGTCAATGGAGGATACAAGACCAGAGCTTATTTTTTGCGGGGCCTATGTAGCCTGGAATAGCAGTTACATAAATGTTGGAGATAAGACCCCGCAGCACATGGCGTGCATCCGCTCTCCCTGAGTGATGGCGTGAGGATATTGCAGCGGAAGGACCCGGTTCGACTCCGGGCAGGGTCATAGTTTGATACTTAGCCGACCTCTTTTTTCGTGGCGGTTCAGCTTGTCCGAGATGCCCGACCCTCATCATTTTTACTTGCGTTTCATCCTCACTCACGGTGGATACGAGACTAGAGGATATAAGACCCTGCAGCACATGGTGTGCATCCGCTCTTCGTATTCCCGAGTCGTTCAAATATCGCAGCGGAGGGACCCGGTTCGACTCCGGGCGGGATTATAGTTACTCATGGGTACGCATTTTTTTCCCGTCGATTGAATTCAATGTGTGAAACCATGCTGTTTCCTCTGGATTTTCTTAGGTATCAACAAACCGGGGACCCTCAGTCCAAGAAAATTCGTGTCGAATGGAACTTGTCCGAGGTGCCCGAACCTCATCAATTTTATTCTCAATTTTCATCCTCACTCATTGAGGGTATAAGACCAGGGGAGCAAGACCCCGAAGCACATGGTGTGCATCCGCTCTTCATATTGCCTGTGTGAGATTAAAAACCCTTTCGCAGCGGAGGAACCCGGTTCGATTCCGGGCAGGGTCATGGGCTGGGTTAAGTACTCATATTTTTGTTGTCCTGGCTGCCCCTGCGAGAACAAGATACCTTGTGTGGAATTACATAGTCTACTTCGTATAGCTGACGCGCTTGTTTCCCACTTGATGGGAAAATGATGATGATGTGTGTTGATTCAACTTCTTGAGTAAGTACAGTCAATTTCATTCTCAATTTTTGCACGCACTTCCTGACATAAATGCGCAAGAAATTGTGCCAGCGGATAAAACTGAGTAGAGGGTGCTTTCCTCTAATGATGGATGCCGGCATGGCAGCTTCCGGTCCAGAGCAGGGTCCAGAAGTCGTCCCGGGTGTCGGGAAAACCTGCCCGGTGTGTGCACCTGTGTGGCAAGAACCTCGTCGGCACTGGGAGGATCAGCGCATCATTTTTGCCAACATTGTACCTAGTTCCCAGTCTTTTGCCTCGAGGCCGAAGTACAGTGTCACGAGAATAAATCCCTTTCATTCCCGTAACTCGAGGACATTTTCCCTTGACGTGTACACGCAGAGCTTGTGGGGAAAATGCCGACTTGGCTGACGCGCCTTTGGGCCTCGCGTGCAATCTCAAGAACTTGGCGGATTCCAAAGGCACGGCGATCTGCAGAAATGAAAGGCGCAGGCACCTTTAATATCTCAAGACGAACCTTTCCATCCCTTCCCTTCCCCTCCCCCCCTCACCATGCAGCACTCTCGTCGATACCATCCCTACGCTTCATACTTGGCATCGCCCTCTCTCCCCGCTCCTCCTGCGTCTTCTCCAGCCACCAAAAAACTGCTCAAGGCAGCCGCCGACCAATTCACTTTTTATAACTCTGTCGGCATACTCTCCAGCTGGGACCATGCCGCATCTGGAGTCGAGATTATCACCAGGTACCTGTCCCTCAATCCACTCGTTCTATCCTTGAGAATTGAGCTGTTATAGGCCTTTGCGTACAATTAATGGCGGCAGTAAACCCCAGCTCGTCGGAGCTGCTTCTTTCCCTTCCATCCCCAACTTTTCGTATCCGTTCTGCCCTCACCTTGATCCTCATGGCCAACCCTACGCGCCCATGAAGCTTCATCTTAACAAGGCGTACAACAACAAAAAACAAGATTTTTTCCAGGCCGGCGACCACTTGTGTGACTTTGTTGGTAGGTTTCACGCTTCCCCCGCCCTTCGTCTTTTCAGTTTCTCATTGTAATACTAGTCGTTATCCCCAAAGCACATCCCAGCACCTACATCACCGACTCCTCGTCCTCTGACGGTTCATCCTCCTTTGACGGTTTGACTTCCTTTTTTAACGGTTCGTCTTCCTTTGCTTTTCTTTTCTGTTGATATTTTTCTAACCCAATCTTGCCAGACTCCGATGGCACAACGACTCCTTCATCTTCACCAGCTGAAGTGGAGAGACTCCTACGCACTCGGTCATCAGCTTCAGAGCTGGAGGTCGAGCGTTTACTCCTTGTTCACCCACGAGTCTCACCAAGTGTTCTGGATGCCGCCAACGGTCCTCGCACTCGGCCACTCCCACATCCTCTCAACGGCTCGAGTCCGGTAACACCCTCCCACCGGTCGTACTTCGGACCCGCTTTGTACCGCGCACGGGCTTCTTCTGGTAAGGCTTCATCCACAAAGCATCAAGTCATCCTGCTCATCCTTTCCCCAGATAACAAAATCCTAGGAGAGTGTTGGGATGGAATTCGCAAAGGAACGTTTGAGAGTGCGTAATCTGTACTGATTTTCTTTGTCCAGTATATTAAATACTTTCAGCGCATCCATCCGCTCACCCTGCGTACCCCAAAACCGGATGTGCGACTCCCAGACCCTTGGAAGCATACGATACCAAGGTCTACCCTCATTGCCTAGACCGCACCTTCCAAGAACTTCAGTTCCTCGACACACCCATCGGCAGCTCCCTTCGAGCCCTCAACTCGACCTTGGGGATTACGGCGGACGTAGTGCAAGTTCTTGTCGATGACTCCGTTACCTGCCCTGGTTGTGCTTGCATGTATTCCGAGGACGCTTATAACGCTCACATTGTCGGCGGTATGTGTGGTAATAATCCCACTCCTGTTTCAGGTATGTTCTTCGTCGCTTTCCACTCTATTCATCTATCATTTATTTACAAATCCATCTCAGTTAAATCGCGCCCATCCCCGGACCGTACGTTCGTCGATCTTTCCCTTCGGGAGCTACCCGAGGGCAAGCGCCTAGGCAAGACATGCGAGTTCATGGACAGTCCAGTGGGGGGGGCCCTCCTCGAGTGGAACTCCCGTTTTGGAGTGCCAATCGACGTCTGGGCCCTTGCTTCTACAGCCATTCAAGAGTGCCAGAGCTGCGGTTTTGTGCGTACGTTCTCTGCCCACCTAGCACATTTGCATCCAGTTACGGGTTCATGCAATGATCTTGTAGACCTGGAGGAGGACGAAGAGAACTAACATATTTGTTTTTTTTCTTATACTTATCTTGTTAACGCTTTTTATCTTGTTAACGCTTTGCGTCTTGTACTGTTACAATGTGAATAACATTTTTCTTGCCATCATATTTCCTAATTCGGGAATAGCTTTTCTTCCTGCCACGACCGCCAATTTCTGCTCCGCCGGTGAACCAATGCCAACTGAAACCCGCCACCGTCCTCGAGGCTGACAACGTTCCCTGCCCTCTCCCAGGCTGCTTCTTGGGCTGTTCTTTTAAAGATGAGCGTAAAGTCTGGCCGTGCAAGATATGTCTTTCCCCCCTGTTCAGCTGTTCGACACCCATCTCGCTCAAGAGCAAGCTCAGCAAACCAATCTTACCGTCTATAGCTATGATCTCTGCGGTCTCATGCAGCTTCCTTGGTCTGTAACTCGTGCTCGTCCAGTGCCTTCTCTCTCATCATTCAATTCCTTCCTCAGGCCGACCCAAAATGGCGTATTATTGACCCCAATTGAGCTGGTGGAACTCGTTGAAGCTGAAGGCATCCATTGGCCGTGTTTTTGTAGTCGCATCAACAACGGCCCTCTCTCCAGCCGCATCCTTGTGGAGGGAGGTGCTTGCTATGCCTATTGCCATTACGCTCCCTCCCGTTGTTCATTCTTCGGTCAGTCATCCACTTATTGTCTCAAGCAAGGGACTCACCAGCTTAATAGTATCCCTCAACGCCATCTATCAACTCACGAGCTTTACCCATGAATACACGACTCCTCTCCTGTCCTCTTTCCCTTACACCCGTCCGCTCTTCCAGAGCTTCCTCCTTGACACTACCCGCTCCCCGGACAACCCCGGCGGGCCTCTCTCGCTGCGTGGCTATTTCGGAGACTTCGATGCTGGAACCCAGCAACACATTAGGAGGAAGATTCATATATTTGAAACTTTCACGCTTCATGGTAGACCTGGACCCCTTCATTGTGCGCTATCCCTTTCCCATTATGTTCCAGGGGGCTGACCGAAACCTAGGGCGTCTTCCTCAACGTAGTCTCTCCAATGCGGCCACACAGACCAAACCCGAGACCGGTGAGGAGAATGCAGAGACGCAGGCAGGTTCCGAGGGGTCGGAGACTGACGTTGACGAGGCTGCCGAAGGTGTGTTGCGTCTCTATCATATTCACCTCTTGCTTAAGCGTCCTTAGATCCTGTCAATGGCCTCGAGACCATTCACGCGAATGCTGTTGAAAGGGATTTCATGTTGCGGTTGTTTTCGGGCGAAGGCATGACGACAGCAGATTTCGGGCCCGTGATGCACCAGTGCAGCAGCTGCAAGAAGGTTTTCTTGTGCCGTTTATGCCACGGCCATGTTTGTGTAGTATAACGGCGCTCCCACTGTACCATTTCTTGTACTCCCTCCAAAAGCCAAATTGTATATATTTGAAGTTCCCAGTACGCGATTGAGCTGAAAGAAATCTAAGGCAAGGGTACTGTTACTTCGACGCCGCCAGATTCCCCTTCACCGTTTGGAAGCCATCCGTTTCCATCCCGAACCCATTGGTCCCCGTATTTGTCCGAGTGAAGCACCAAAGATAAGCGCACACCTTCAAAGTCCAGATTGAAGTGGGTGAGGTCCCAGGACGGGAAAATAATGATATCCCAGGGCCGAAGCTTGAAAACAAACCCAGGTTCATAAAGACAGAGCTCCCCGCCAGTCCATTCCCCGAAAGGAATAACGACGCAAAAGAGCTTGTCAAACCGGTCCCTGTGCCCTCGAGTTGAAACGCTAACATTGATCACAAATCCGCCGAAGGGATAGGCCAGACTCCTTTCGTTGAGGGGAAGTTTGGTTACAAATATCTTGAGTTCCTCGTACTCGTCCGGCATAAACTGCTTAACCTAGACAGCCTTTAGCTGTTGCTTCTTCAAAAGGAAGATGGAAAAAATACGTGGTGCTCAACAATAATCGTTATGAGATGAATCATCTCAGCAAGCATTGCCGCTTCTTCAGGATTCTCTTCAACTTCTTTAGATACGTAGGGCGCTCGTTGGGTATGGTTGGTTCGCCCTTTGCCGTTTTTGTGCACGAAATACGGGTGAACATTTTTCGGCGCGTCATGACCCTTGGGAAGTATTAGCCACCGAAGGTCGATTGAGAAGGAAATCAAGGGTACCTTCTCTGAATACCGGTTGTAGTACGAACAATGCCAGGCGAGAAAACTGTATCCTTCCCGATTTGACTTGTCTGAATACACTTCGCCGGCCATGATAGACGAAAGTTGATGCAAGAGCGTGGTCTTCAGATGTGGGAGTGTGTCCAAAAGATTCGTAGCTACGAGAGCTAGGAGTTTGTCGTTAGAGTCTCGTATATGGAGAACTTTCCTGTAATCAATTTTGAGCGTCTCGTGCATGACGAGCATGATAAAGGAAAAGGCCCACTCACCCTTCGCAGATCTTGGTGTCGATGCTGATATAAGAGTTCGCCTTCCGTTCGCCTCCCTCGTGGAGAGTGTCTATCTGAGGTCGTCCTTAGTATCAAAGACGAGATAACCCAAAGAAATGACTTACAGCCTCCTGGAGAGCGTCGGCGCTGGTGACCGCCGTAGCCTGAGCAGCCTTCTCGCGCTCCAGAGCTGTCCAAGCCTGGGTATTTTCAGGCTTTACAGGACAAGGGGTTGATTGAAGGTTTAGCGGGGATATTATTTTAATTTCCTCGGCCACGCAACTGGCATCAATAGCCTGGGGAGCCAACGTTGGCATGGGGGTAAGCATGGGAGACTGAAGGAGCTCCCAAACAGAATCAGGTTCTGGAAGGACGTAGAAACTGTTCACGATGAGCAAAATAACCCCTGGAGCCACAGCACAACACTAACTTGACGTCGAAGGAACGCAGCCGCGATGCAATCCCGGGATCCCGAAACGGCAATACGTCACAAGTGTCTTCGCCAGGAAAGGACACGGAGAAGCTCGTGGTGTCCAGTGCACTACTGATTTGCTGGATCAACGCCATTTGCGGCACAATGACAGTCCGCACAAGCTCCCCACAGGCATCTGTAAGGGAGTGGGAGCCGTCCCGAGCTGCGCAGAGGAAGTTAGACAGGAGGAAGGGAAACCAGAAACTAAAGACTCACGGGCGGGATTGGAGAGAGCGAAGGCGAGGACTTGGATCTGGCGACAAGAACACTTGAAACATATTTCTGATTTCATCCCCGCCGCTGCGATCATAGGCAGAATGTAAAAAGAACCTGAAACGTTTTCAGCGAAGGTCCCACATTTTAAACCTTGAGTACTTGCCGAGGCCAGATAAATGAGTCTGGAACCCGCGCTATACCATTTTTGCAGCAGGCGCGCCGTTATAGCTGGATTGGCACATTCCAAGGCCAACGCCGTGCAGCTAACTTTATCCTTACCTTTGCTTTTCTTGCTCTTACGCCGCCTATGTTGAATTAGTATCTGTAGAAAGTGAAAGGAAATCTCCTGACGCACCATTGAATATGCAGAGCAAGGTCTACATAGCTCATCATCTGCAGAAAGTCATTCACCACGGCGGCGTTCTCAAGCGCAGCGCAACGTTCGGCCAAAGGTGCACAAGTTTGGGGAGTCTTGATAACAGGGGCAAGGGGGACGGGAGCGGGAGCTGGAGGTGCATCTGAAGGCAATTCTTGTGGCGAAGAAGACGAGGGAGGAAGAGAAGGGGAAAGGGCGCGCAATAAACTGACGAGACTGTTCTGGCGTTCGGGCGATGTGGTTACATACGAGAGCCAGACCACAGGTCCAGCAGTCGCGGCGCTCAGAGAGGGAGGTGGGCCCTCAATATTCCACTTCTCCTGGGGGGGCAATTTTGGCGATTTCTTCTTCTTCGTCCTCAACCTGGAGTTGTTGCTGCTCCCATCGGGAGTCGCCCCTCCAGCATTTACAGAGCCCTCGCCGTCGAGTCCCCCACCCTCATCGTCGACCCCTGCACCGTCCAGCTCCCTGGTGAGCTGCTGCTGAATGCCTGCGACGGTACTCGCCGCCGAGCGTGCTGCCACTGGATGATTCAGGCGCTGCCGGTTAGCTCCTCGAACACAACGGGTGGTAGCTCCCGCTTGACGTCGGCGGCGGCGGGGTGCAGCTCCGCCCCGTAGGCGGTCAGCTGGGGTGAGGTTCTCGTCTTCGTCGTAATCCTCTCCCTCCTCAGAATCCCACTCCTCGTCTGCATCGGTATCTTCCTGGGCAGAAGAAGCCTCGGTGTCCTCGACCTGAGCCCGCAGGCGCTTCGAATGGCGTACACCGTCTGGCGAAAAGTCGGACAAGCCCCTCTTGCGTTTCTGGGGGGAGACGGACGCGACGAGGGTGCTCGACGGGGATGTGGGTGTAGGAGCCCGGGACGGCGTGGAGGGAGCAGGGCGAGTGGGACCACCAAGGGCGATAATAAATGAATGGGGGGACCCAAACCATCGCTACTACCGCCGAAGACCTCGTGCGAGTTCGCGACGACTCGGGACTGTGTTTCAGAGGGAATAGGCAACCGCAGCGGCGAGATGAAAGTAAAAGTATATGAGCCTGCATTATTAAAATCAGCACTCTTACAGGTAGGTGCGCAGGCAGATTTGACTTGCCTCCCTCCTCGTCGTGACCGTTATCCTTGTTTTGTAGGTTCGCCTGCCTTGGAGGCGTGTTCAGAATATTCTCAAGTGTACGGCGTGGTGGCAGGGCCGCATTGGAGCGCGGTGAGGGAGACGGCACGCTGGACATATCAACTGAAAGCCCACTGGAGCGCGGAGGGGTCCCCGGCATGCGCGCGATTTTTGGGGACAGTGGCATTGAGTCTGGGGTAAGAGTTGGAGAAACTGTCTTCTGAGAGTTTTGCACGGACATACCTGGAACAGGGACGGCCATTTCCACGTCTTCATCCACCAAAACCCAGTGCAGATTGAGCCGTTGCCCAGCCTGGGCGATTTGGGCTCGAACGCGTTCTAAAGCTCTTCGACGCGTCGTAGTAGAGTCAGGGGCCCTTGCCAGATTGGGCAACACAGCAAATAAGACCCCAGCGTCGGCTTCGTCGAGTTCGATGAGCATGGTGGCAAGCAGTGGAGGGGAGGACAACGCCGGAGGTCTTGATGTCGGGCAATGTTCAAGACGCCGGGCTTGCAGAATTACCCCCCGGGGGGGAACGCGGTGTGACGGAGAGGGTGCTCGAGTGACTAGAGTCACAACGAGAACGCGTCGCGACCAGAACGCGTCTCGCGACCTGGCGAAGTCGAGACCGCAGCCAAACAAGACCGTGACGTAGCCAAACAAGTGGCAGCCAAACAAACCAACTCTCTTCAAACCTCAATGCTTCGTCTAATCTCTCGCAAGGCCGCACAACATTCTCCACTAGGCTGCCCCTCCCTCGCCTTGAGTGCCTTTCGAACACCTCCTTCTTACTTCCAATGCTAATACGAGTGCAGGGTGTTCGGGGCCTCAAGTCGAAAGGGTGCGGTCGACGCTTACGGAAGCAGTGCGCGCGCTCCTACTCTCCTGTTTTTTCTTTGTACATGATACTAATTTCCGTCGCAGCCCCCCTCAAAAACGCGCAAAATCTTTTCTTTTCTACCTCTCTCCCTCCCTCCCAATAACACAATTAACGTCTTCTGTAGGCAGGCATACCCGTAGCTGGGGGCGCGTTTTGGCGGCGGGAGGGGCTTGTAGGGGTACGAGCTAGTACAAGTGGGGATGGGCGGGTGAGGGAGCGGGTATCGGCTGCATGTAGAGCTCGGTGTCGGAATCGCGCCACGCGTCGGCGTCGGCGTCGAGTGTGGGGTCGTATGCGAGTGGTACGCACTTTTTCGTCCTCACCTCCTTCCCTTCTTCTTGTCCTTTATCCTTTTTTGCTGCGCGCGGCGCTGCCCGATGACGCCAGGCTGCTGCGCTTGGGGTGGCTGTGTCGACAGGCGCCTCACACGACGAGGTGGCTTCGCGTGACCGCTGCCCTTTTTTCCCCTTCCCTCTCCTCTCCTCTCCTCTCAAAACCCCGCTAAACCCCTCCACCCCTAGAACCGCATGCAAGAAGCCCTCACGCTCTTTGACTTGAATTCTACGCCTCCACCTCGCCCCTCCTCGCTTACTTTGCCGCTGCCGCTCAAAAGCCCGCGAGCCTCTCCCATGCCCCCGCCCCACACCCGCACCAGCCGCAGACGCTGCTGCTCAAAACCCTCTCGGGCACGACTAGCGACGAGATCTGGCCGAAGCTCAGCTCAATTGCAGGTGTTCTGCAGCTCTTTTGGTAGGCGGTGTATTGGCAGCTATGTCTATACTTACTTACTCTTCTCCTTCTCCTTCAGCTCGCATCCAGCAACGACACCCTCACCCTCTCGCACGCCTCCTTCCGCTTCATCGCCACCGCCTCGCATTCCCTCCCACTCAAAGACTGCAAAGGCTCTCTGCACACCCGACGTCTTCGCACAACGCCTCGAGCGCGTCGCTCAGTAACTCACTTAGCTCGCACGCTAGCCACGCGAGCTCATCGAGCCTTTGCTGCGCGCGGCGTTGGCTTTGGGCGCGGCGCTGCCCGAGTCGACGGGCGCCTCACGTGACAAGGTGGTTTCGCGCGACCGCCGCCCTTTTCTCCCCTCCCCTCCCCTCTGCTCTCCTCTCAACACCCCAGAACCGCATGCGAGTCGATGACAGTCGGCGGTATTCATGCGCGAGGTGGATGCCGACGTTGGTGCTGTCGGTCTTGGTGGTATTCCTGCGCGACCGACCCTGACGCCTTCGTCCGCGCGCCCACCTTCTTTGAGGAGAGCCTCGGGCGGCGTCTACGTCGGCGGTCCTCAACCTGCAGGCTACCCACAACAGCACCAGCAGGCGTGCTACGACGGGTATCCCGATGCGGACTGAGAGGCCGCGGGGGCAGACGAGAAGGAGAGGGAGGGGGAGACGACGATGCATGCTCCCTCGCTGGGGGGCGCGTTTTGGGAAGCCTTGTTGGGGGTGGATTCCAAGTCGATGTTGGGGAGTGGGGGGGAGGAGCCCCAGAAGGCGGGCGGTTGTACGATCGAGTACAAGGGTGGGAACGGGCGGATGAGGGAGGAGTACCGGCCGCATGTACAGGGTGTATCGTTTTGTAATTTAAATTAAAACTCTTGTAGAATATATATATTTCACCGTTCTCCCGAAGGGGAAAGAAAGACGTCCGGTCCGAAGATCCGCAATCGTGGGTCCGCCTCTTTCTCTCTTGCCCTCCACCCTCTCTATTCTCCCAACTGTACCTGATTCTCCTGCCTGACCCCTGGGCTATCCCACATGCAAAACTCTGAAACCTTGGGGGAACTGCGAACTGAAGGGACGGAGAGGGGCAAAATCAAACGTACGTAGCTCTAAATCTTGCCCGTAGTCCCAGCTCACAGATTTTCAACAAAGTTGTGGAGGACCTTTGGGGCTTGCTCTCAGAATACAACGAGCCTCGCAAGCTACCCCGAGAAAATCTCTACGAGTTGCAATTCATAACCCCGTTGTGGCGCGACCTTTACAGGCCCATCATATATGAACGCATAAATCTGCGGTCCTACAGAGACGCTGAAATCCTGTTCTTCTATACCCTCCCCCAGAAGGAGTTCCTTCAGCACCACATCATGTTTCTCTCCTTCGGCTTTGTCATTCCCCTCAAGGACACCCCGGAATCACCTCTTTGGGTTGCTATCCGTGCAATGCTCCCCCGCTTGTTAAATCTGCATACGCTCATCATGGCCTTCACGCACGTCGATCCAGAGCCCTTGGGACGCGTCTACACTCACGTTCTACGCGATGTGGCACTTCCCGATGGCCTCTGCAATTTGCACCTGCGCTCGAGTCCGGAACACCTCGACCACGAGAAGAAACTCCACAGTAGACCATGGGAGGACAACGTATGGCGTCTGCATGTATCCCAAATTCCGCCTCCCATCCAGGAGTTCATCTTTACCACTCCCCACTACATTGTTTGGCCCCCCACCAAAACGGAACTCGAGAAGTTGGGCCGTTCTTGGACTGCTCAGTTTAAACGGCGCCGGGGGGTAAAACAGCCCTTGAGTACGCTGACGTGCTTTACGATTCACAATGGGTACATCGAGGACGGTGCGGACGACTCCCGCCTGGCGGAATTTTCCGACACAGTATTCAAGCTAAACGGCTTTGGACGAAAAAACCAGGAGGAACGGCTTGACGAGAGTATGGGACATACAGAAGTCCCCATGGAGGGGACTCGTGGGATACGCCTTCGGTGGGCAAAGGTCGAGGCACCTGAAAACCACCCTCGCCTTGGCGGCGTACCTCCGCCGGACAATGTAGGCGAGTGGGTGCAGGAGGAAGAAGCATGGGAGGGACATCGCATGCACTTCGAGATGTTTGGCGGTGAGGGGGAGGAATGGAAACTCGGCTGGCTGCAGGCAGGTGTTCCGGGGGTTGATATTGTGTCTGCTACAGGTGTACTAACTGAATGATACGTGCTCTCCACAAATTTTATCGTGTCTTACTACGTTCAATCTATGCTGTTTGTGTTCCCTGCAAAAAGAGTTCTCTGAGCAGGCTACGACACACCTGGTATTATATAGAGCGTAGTAACTAAGGGACAAGATCGAAGGTTAATAACTGAATCTGGCCCGAACCCAAGTTCGCCAAGGAATCTCCCTCAACCTTCAGCGCCAGCAACGTATTAAGAGTCTTATCCGCAGACCTCGTCAACTTTTCTAGATCAACGCTGGGAGCTGAATTGGCGCCGCCAAGGGGAACGCAAAGTCGGGCTACAGCCTCCCGGATCTTGAAACGTGCTTGCTGAAGACTATCGAAAGTCTTTCGCATTTTTGTATTGAGTTTGTCGATCTTATCATCAGCCTGGAGCATACGACGCCTCTGAGCGTTGTCTGGAGGTACTTGAGTATGGGAGATCCCGAACGAAGCAACAAGACAGCTTACCACGGCGGCACAGATTTGTTAATGCATTCTCGAAGATGTGGCCGGACAGATAGTTGGGCCGGATTCCATACTTCTCATTAGTCTATACTGAAGGTAAATGTGGGCTGATTGGACGGTAGGCGGAAGACGAACCTCCAAAGATTTCAGACGCATGACATCAAATGCCTGACCTTTTTGAAGTCCCCCCAAAAGTGTGCAACGAACGCCTTCGCGATTAACATCACTGTGCGAGGACTCAACGAGGTTCGTGTTGGAGTCTCCTGCACGCCATATATCCCATGGGATGCAACTCAGCTCCCAGCAAATTGCTGGGAACACAAAGCGACAACTTTCTTTGTCGCGCAGCCAATCTCCACGAAGTAAACTTTAGTTATAGCTGCAGAGGACAATAGCAAACTCACCGTTCCCAGCCTTTCCGCCTTGGGCGCGTATCTTATCCAATGTTCCTTCCCAGTCTGGGTGCTCCAAGCATAAAAGGCTACGCATTAAGCGCCGTATTTCTTCGGAAACCGGTGTGGCCTTGACATTGCGATAGTAATGGTTGGAGCAAAGCCGGAAGAGCCTGCCTAGATGCTCATACGGCCCGAGACTCTGAATCGTGCGGTCGGGCTCATGTAAATCAGCCTTTGTGGGCATTTTTGCTGCAATAGACTGTAAATGAAGGCCGAGACCTAAGACGCATAAGCGTAAGTTCATAAAAGATGGTAATAACATTCATCCCGCTCACCTTTTGCTTGTCCACGATGTTGGTCACCGGCCCACTCCAAAATCATATCGTCGTATTCTGTTAAGCTTTGTGCATGTAGATGCCGCCATCGTAGTTTCTTGCCAGTATCTTCAAACACAATCTCTTCCAGGGCTGCGAAAATATGCTGGTGGGCGAAAGCAGACTGGCGGTTAACGAAGACCCGGCAGAAAATAACACCTAAGATAGTGATGAATCTTACGAACATTGTTAAATGAGAGGGGACCTTACTGAAATTTGAATCACGGTCCATTGTGGCCAATTCAAATTCCAGATAGCCGACAATGCGTTTGAATGCAATATCGCTTTGAAGGTATTGGCCGGACTTGAGCAAGCGGGAACTGCCCTTCGGATACATACAGATGATTATACGGAGCTTGGTGTCCTTGTCGGAGTCGTCCCAATCGTCCTCCTCATGACGTTCAACGTCTGCAAGATTAATCGCTATTATTCGCCGGATGTAATGGTCTGGAGCGGCAAGATTCTCATCCTGCAATGCCTTTAAGTGTACGATGCCTGGGTGAGAGAGGGAGGGTTACATTTGTACTAGGCGAAACGGACCTTAACGCACCATTCCATCCCGTTCCAAAGGGGCAATGAAACTCTTTGGCCTGTTTAATGTACGCTTTTAGATGCGATCTATTCCCGAGTGAGATGTGGAGGTCGGTTAGGGTGGGGTTGGCTGCGTGCGGGAATGTGGATGAAAGAAAAGCCTTTACAACGGGGGAGCGAAGGAATCTGCGTGGGGTCATGTCGGGTATATCCTCTTCGAGAGTCTCTAGCAGTTGAAAAACCTGTGAACGGACAGCGGGTGGTGTTTTTGTAGGAAGGGGGATAGGATGTGTATGGGAACCCGAGGACGTTATCAGGATGAAGGGACAATCCCGGCGAAATTGTTCTAGGGGTTGGAACATCCGGAATTTGACCTTGCACTCGAGGCGGACCATTATTGGCTGGATAAGAGCACCATCTTCCTCGCGGTGGTCAAATGCTGGAATAGAATCAACAACAAGACAGCGGAGTTTGTGGCGAATGAACTTACGGCAAAAAGCTCGTTGCGCAGAGACATTGGTGACTGTTTTACATTCCACCAGAGGACCATACCCAAGGGCGAAGGCTGCTTCCTCAATACGATAAATCTCTTCCTCGTCCTCACACAGAACAGCTTCAATATAATCGAGGTCGTAGGTTCCCGTAGCTGTACCAACCGAATTATCGTGAAAGTGATTCCGGTTGTTTGTTTTGGAGTAGTGCTCGCACCTGAATGTAAATACAAACAAGTATTGTGAATTGGCACCCTGTTAAACCGAAAAAAATGGACAAATACCGAATAAGAGCCGTCCCATAAGCATTGTACTCAAAAATCAATCGCCCCTGGCAAGTGCCTTCTTTAGGTCGATAACCGCGCTGTACTTGCTGTAGATACAGTGCAGTGGCCTCCCGAGTTTCCTCCTCAGAACTAGATAAGTTGGTGACTTCAACAAGGGGTCTGCAGCATCCTAATTTACGAAGAGCTGCCAGATACGCCGAGGTGCGGCAAAAGGTATCTTTGTTCGGGGAAGCATGCTCTAGACGATCTTCACGATCGTTCTGGAGGCGCTCCTGCAGACCTTCCCGTGTAGCCCAAGTATGAGGTTGCGAAAGAAAGTCCATATCACTGCGAGGACAAACTTTCACGCCCTGGCCTGAGTAATGCGTTAAAAAAGGTGCGCGTTATAAAATATCCACACAACGTACAAGTACTGTGACTTTCTTGACATTCGACTACATTCCCAGAGGCATCTACCAGCAGAGGGATGGTTACGGAACGCCCAGGTAAAGTTTGACCCCCAGGAGAACCCCGAGAATATGCGATGCTGAGATCGGGAAGTACCCAGTCATCAGGATCGAGGCGAAAGAGGTGGCCGATGGGGTTTTCAGTGCCAGATTCGGGGTATTCAATAATAGTATTCAGAGGATATCGGTAGAGAATTGATAAATGTGTTTTGCTGGTCAATCGAATGTCCTTCTCTATTTCTGGAGGTGGGGGAGAAGGATCGGATCGTTCCAAGGGGAGGGGAGCCGCAGAAATTGCTTGGTTCTGCTGTAAATACGCTACAACTTCCTTGATTTTTTGCTGAATTTCCCGAGGTGCCTGCTGGGTCGTTGCTGATAGAGTAAAGAGCTCATCAAGCTGGGTCCGAACATCGATAAGACTAGCCCTCATGTCAGCTTGGGCCTGTAGTCCTTCAGCATCAAGAGGGTTCAGCAAGTCGTCCAAGCCTAGCGCAGGCATTCTCGGTGCAACAGAAAATTCAAGAAAAAGAATTAGGAGGGACCGGTGGGGAAAGATTTTACTCCGACCCCAGGGCGACAACATGCCCTCGGACGCCGTTGACATTGGCCACGACGACGAGCACGACTCAAGGCCTTCAAGGGACTTCTGTGTAGACAGGGCGGTTGGTATTTAATAGAGGAAGAGGAAGGTGTTTGAGGGCAGCGTGGTGCGCCACAAAGTGGTCACTAATTTAGACACCCAGACTCTAGTCGAAATGCACCGTCGGGTTTGCCCGCACGCTGGAGGTGCCGGCCGATGAAGCTAGCGCTCTTGCCACATAGGCCAACACACCGGGCAGGTTTTCCCGAGCCCCGGAATCACTTCTGGGCCCTGCTCTGGGCCGGAAGGTGCCATGCCGGCACGCCATCATTAGAGGAATGCACCCCTTCCTCGATAAAACTGAAACCACTCGGCGATC